>OZ025291.1:200508554-201708554 GCA_964019185.1 Maratus speculifer
AAACAGAAATTGATGATTAAATAAACGTAAACTCAAACATTTATCAAAACAAAATGCTCTTTAAATTATTCAACAAATCAAAAGCCCATATTTTCTTGCCTGTGCTAGCTTCGGCGGGATCGGTAAAAATGCCGGTTCTCTTGTCACTCATTCCAAAAAAAAAAAAAAAAAAAAAAAAAAAAAAAAAATAGCGCCCTTCTTGCCCCACATTTGAAAAAACGCAGCCCTCCAGCGATGATCCGAACGCGCTATCGCGCGTAAATTACGCAAAAACTAGCTTTTACGTGTCCCGTGGGACGGGTAATTTCGTCAAAAAATCGCAAAAACGGCATATTTCGTTAAAAATCGCGACATAACTACTAATTTACAGCAAGATTTGCGAAAAAATACCCAATTTCGTCACAAAATCACCCAAAACGGCAGATTCTCTCAAAAGATCTTGGAGAAACGACAAATTTCTTCCAAAAATCGCGATAAAACGGAAAATTTTGTCAAATGATTCGCGAAAAGCGGCAACTTTAGTGCAAAAATCGCGATAAAACTGTAGATTTCGTCAAAAGATTTGCGAAAAAAATGGCAAATTTCGTCCAAAAATCGCAATAAAACGGAAAATTTTGTGAAAAGTTCCGTTTCTTCGCGATCTTTTCACGAGATTTGTCGTTTTTTTCGCGATTTTAAAGCAAAATATGCCGTTATTTGCGATTTTAACAAAATCTGCTGTTTGTGCGATCTTTTAACAAAAGTGGCCGTTTTTTCGCGATATTTTAACAATATATGCTTTTTTTTTTTTTTTTTTTTGCAATCTTTTAACAAAATTTATCTTTATTTATTTTTTTTTTATTTTTTTTTTTTTTCAAATTTTTGATGAAATTTCTGTTTATCTATGACTTTTTGAACAGCTAATTCTAGATTCATCTCTTTAAAAGTGCCCTTAAAAAAAAAAAAAAAAAAAAAAAAGTACCCTGAAGAATGTAAAAAGTGCCCTTTTTCAGAACAGTTAGCGCAATGCCCCTTTTTGAAACCTGGGAGAACTCTGCTATTATTATTACTGTAAATCTTTTGTTGTAAACCTTATTTCATGCGAAATACGAATTATTTTTATTATTCTGCTCCCAAATGTCATTATAACACTTATTAAAAGTTTAAAAATAAAATTTAAAATATTTTCTAGTTCTTTCTTTCTGAACTGCAAGTATATGTTTACGTAATATAGCGTTCCATGTGACAGGAGGGGGGGGGGGAGGGGTAGAGTAAAATGTGACACTTTGTGACAAAAGGGGAAGAGGCGAGTCAAAAATATCGAATAGACGTGTGGCATCATTTATGGAAGGCCCCTTTTTTAATTGTACAGTGATAGTCACGTTAAGAACATTGCGGAATCTTCAGCTACAAGCAATCTCGCCATTTATTAATTAAACAGAGACTAATAGTCAAGGGCATACCATTATCATGTATTTTTAAATAACTTTAATTGAATCAAAAGTTCCTCTCTATTTTTTCATATGTAAATGAAACTGCATATTAAAATAACTTTTATAAAATAAAATTATTCCCAATTTCATTATTTATTTTAACTGCAATGTCTTGAATACATTTTTCGCTCAACAGCTAAATTTCCCTGAAACTGACAAAACTGCATTAGATTATTGTCATATACATGCATAATGTTAAATCAACGTACTTACGAAGAAAATTCCGTCCTTTTAATAATTAAACCCAAACTAATACATCTAGCCTTAATCCAATAACAAATATCCATCACAGTGCATTTAAATAGAAAGAACTAGCAAGAATTTTCTTTTCAGTTTTACATTACAGAGCATACAATTCAGCTTTCTAAAAGGATATTGTTCAAAAAGACTTCGTAAATGAAACACACAACAAAACTTTGAAGACCATTTCTGAATTACTCCCGTCTCATATAACCTGGCTTTAACAGCAACCTGTAATTGAGGAACAGGGCCTGCTTAACAAGAATTTCTAATTACAGGGAGAATCCTGTTTGCGTAGTCGCAAATCCTTTTCATTAAATTAATCTAGTTCTCTCCAGAGTTAACATGTTACTTTAGACAATTGAAATTCTAGGAAGCTATAGTTACGCCCTGCAGCATTTATACAATCCTCATTCAGTATTTTGGATTTGGGAAAACAACATAATTCGATTTGAAAATGCAGATTTTCGATGCAGTTTGGATTATATTCTACATCTCTGAATTACAAATTAATAATACGACTAGAGAGAAACGTTATACTGTGGGCGTCATTATGTACTTCACGAGATATTCTAATAAATATCCAATAAAGATTAGCAATATATTTTTTCAGTTTTTCAATCCAATCTAAGCATTTTGTTTTGAATATTACATTCTGCACTCTTTATAGAAAGAAATATCATATGAATTAAATTTTTAATTATCTTTAAGCTAATTGTAGAGATTTAAATAGATATGAAATTGTCTTTATTTCATGTAATATACAGTATATGTTAAATGCTACATAATGAGCATATACAGGGCGATTTTAAAATTTTTTAACAATAAAAGAGGGGCGATAGTACACATCAAGACAAACAATATTAAATAGGAGACCAAGGGTCCCAAACGTATACCAAAGGAGGTAGCCGCCATTAAAGTTTCAGGACCAAAATTTCAAATAAACATAAAAACCGGAAAAATCGGTCGATTAATCAATCGACCGGTTTGCGGTTTTCACTAAAATTATTCTTTATGTCGGCATTTTCTTGAAATTAAATTATAAAGATAAATTTCAAAAAATGCCGATAGAGGGCGCTTTAGACTTTGAAGTAGCGAACAACTATATTTTGCCGGTATTTTTTGCACTTCATTAAATGTTTTCGTAAGCTTAGACTCAAACTTATATTTTGAGCTGAATATCTGAATAGTTGGGAGTTGTTAAGTAGCACAAACTGAGCTGTGTTCAGAGGGTTCAATTTTCAAATGATTATAAAAAACGGAAAAATTGGTCGATTGATTTGCGGTTTTCACTAAAACTATTCTTTATGTAGGTATTTTCGTGAAAATAAATTAAAGATAAATTTCAAAAAATGCCGTTAGAAGCCGCTTTAGACTTTGGAGTAACGAACAACTATTTTTTGGCGTTATTTTTTGCATCTTCTTAAATGCTTTCGTAAGCTCAGACTTAAACTTAAATTTTGAGCTCAGAATCTGAATAGTTGGGAGTGGTTAAGTAGACAAACTGAACTGTTTTCAGAGGATTCAAATTTCAAATTATTATAAAAAACGGGAAAATGGATCGATTCGTTTGCGGTTTTCGCTAAAACTAATTTTTAAATCAGCATTTTCTTGAAAATAAATTTTCAAGATAAATTTCACAAAATGCCGATAGAGGGCGCCTTAGACTTTGGAGTAGCGTACAACTATTTTTAACTGTTAATTTTTTAATCTCATTAAATGCTTTCAAATGCACAGACTTAAATTTTAAGCTCAAATTCTAAATCGTTGGAGTGTTTAAGTAGCGAAAAATTGAATTATGTTCAAGGAGGGGGAAGGGTTACATTTCTACTCCTGAACACACTTCAGTTTGCGCTTCTTAACCCCTCCCAACGATTCAAAATTCGAGCTCAAAATTCAAGTTTAAATCTAAGCTTCCGAAAACTTTTAATAAGCTTTTGAAAGCATTTAATTAGAAAAAAAAAAAGTTAAAATTAATTGTTGTTTACTCTGAAGTTTAAGGCGACCTCTAACGGATTTTTTTGCAAATTTTCTTTAAAATTTATTTTTTAAGAAGATACTGACTTAAAGAATAGTTTTATTTTAAACCGCAAACGAATCGACCAATTTTCCCATTTTCTGTTATTATTTTAAATTTGAACCTCTCCCTCCCCCTTAAACACAGTTGAGTTTGTGCTACTTAACCACTCCCTACTATTCAAATTTTGAACTAAAAATTTAAGTTTAAGTCTAAGCTTCCGAAAACATTTAATGAGATGCAAAAAATAACGGCAAAAAATAGTGGTTCGTTACTCCAAAGTCTAAAGCGCCCTCTATTGACATTTTTTGAAATTTATCTTTATAATTTATTTTTAAGAAAATACCAACATAAAGAATAGTTTTAGTGAACACCGCAAATTAATGAATCAATTTTTCCGTTTTTTATAATAATTTGAAATTTGAATCCTCTGAACACAGTTCAATTTGTGCTACTTAACCACTCCCACACTTTTCAGATTTTGAGCTCAAAATTCAAATTTGAGTCTAAGCTTACAAAAACATTTAATGAGATGCAAAAAATACCTGCAAAAAATAGTTGTTCGTTACTCCAAAGTCTAAAGTGCCCTCCATCGGCATTTTTTGAAATTTATCTTTATAATTTAATTTCAAGAAAATACCGATACAAAGAATAATTTTAATGAAAACCGCAAATCAATCGACCGATTTTTTCGTTTTTCATGTTTATTTGAAATTTGGTCCCTAAACTTTAATGGCAGCTATCTCCTTTGAAAAACGTTTTGGACCCTTGGTCTCCTACTTAATATTGTTTGTCTTGATGTACACTATCACCCGTCTTTTATTGTAAAAAAAAATTTAGAATCACCCTCTATATCTCAAATAACGCGTTTATTTTACATTACCATAACTTTTATTTTCTCCAAAAATCGGAGTTTACGTGAAAATGGCCATAAATTTGGCCGGGCGGAAACTCAGCCGAAATTATCGTTTCTTCCAACGAAAATTAGAAATATTACTCATTTTTTTAGCTGTATCAACTCAAAGAGGACACTATTTATTGCTAAGAACTTAAATGTTCATACTTATCAGTCATTACCAACTCGCACGAGTGCAAATTACAGAGAAAGAAACGCATATATAACAAAACTTTGAAGACGATTTTCACGCGCTCATTAAAAGCTGTCGACTTAGTAGGAATAGGATATTTTTATCCAAACTAAGCAAAAAAATTGCTGAAAATAGAAAAAATACATTTGAAAGTCGTATAAATACTTTCATTCAGATTGATATACGTTTCATCGCTTAAACGATGACATTCTCGAAATCTTTTTTGATATAAATATTTTCACAATTTTTTTTATCAAAACAAGAAATTGGTTTAAAAAAATGTGACCACATAATATATGTGCAAATATAAAATAAAATAAAATGGTTATTTATGAATTTGAATTTAATTTTTCTGTTTCTTATTCTGTAGAGCATCTCTTTGCAAATTTTAGGTTAACTCAATGCTAAAATCCATGCAATTACTATTTCTGCATAAAAAGATCTTTGCCGATTCTCGGATAACAGATGATAAATAAAATCTTAATGAATAAATTTAAATTATTCTATATTATTCAAGTCAATCTGTAAACGTTCTTTGCTATATAATCTGGACAAAGCTGCAATTATCTTGTTGATTCAATATTTGGTACATGTTTCTTTATTCTAAATTTTTATTGCCATACCTAAATGAAATTGCATTGTTCCATCATCTTTCGTAAAAAAAAATATTTCATTTTGTAACAGTAAATACGAAAATGCATATTGTTTTAGATTATTTGAAAATAAATTCAAACTTTAAGACCACACATAAAATTGAAGGTAAGTTTTTCATTCTATCAAAATGAAACTTTAAGCTGAAACATACTTTGAAAATAAATTCAAATTTAAGCTACCTAAAACTGTATACTTCAAAAAATACACTGTTGTCCAATAAAATTGCAACACCAGGAAAAAAGTATCCGACAACTGTCAAAATCACATATAAGAAAGAAGAGGCTGGAATATGCGAATAATTAATAATTCAGCGCATTTAGACGAAGCAGACAAGAGAAACGACATCTAAAACACTGCGTATATAGAAAAAATAAAAAGATTGTGTAGTGGATATCTTATTCGGAAAGCTCTATGTATGTTTAGCATTTGCTCAGAGTATCGTGTTATGCTTCAAATAATAAGAACAAATGCTTACCAGCAGAATCGGAATCCGATAGAGGCAGGATCGTTGACTATTGATAATGTGGATTATCATCTGAGATATCGTCCATTGAACTGTTCGAAATCCAACCACTATCATGCGAATATAGAATCAATGGGTTGTTGAGGGTCATACTGAACGGCATGCAGGATCTCCACGCCCTTTCATGAAAAGCGCCCGAGAGGGCAGACATACAGTGAGGTACAATTATTTCTCGTACCACTAGTCAGGAAATGGGCATGTTTGTTGCGCGTCCAGTTTACACTCGTACGGTGTGATGACATCTGCAGCCGCGTGAACTGTCAGCAGGCGGCTATTGCCGTGGCTTCCATTGACAATGCAGAATACAGACAGACGGTGATTCTGATGAATCGAACGACAAAGCTGGATACCAGGAGTGGAACAATGTCGTATTTTCAGACGAGACCCGATTTTAGACGCAGTCTTCCGATGACTGTATACGTATCTGGAGGTTTCGAGATGAACGCTCATCTCCTGCTTGCATTCGATATCGGTATAGGGGCCGTGCATACTGGTGTAATGTTTTGTGTAGATATTAGGCTCACGACACGCAAATCTCTAGTTCGGATTGAAAATTATTTGAACGCAGATCGGTACATTTATGACATTTTACGTCCCACTGATTACATCTTATCTTTGAGGCCTGCCAAACATCATTTTGGAACAACATAACGCATGACCACATGTTGCACATCGTGTTCTGAACTTCCTCGATACACAAAGTATTCAATTGCTTTCCTGGTCTTCATTGACTCCAGATCTGTCACCCATTGAAAATATCTGGCCATGGATTGGTGAGAGACTTGGCCCTCCACTCCTTTTCAGCTAATACGGTTGATGAAGTGTGGCACAGACTTAAAGCAACATGCAATGGCTTGCCTGTTTGTCATCCGAGCCCAGTTCTATTCCATGCCTGACCGAGTAAGGGCCATTTTAACTGGCAGAGGAAGAGGCAGCTGTTTCTATTAATTTAAACACACCTGCAAGCCTCTAAACTGCTTTCAAATTTAATTATTTTGTTTTCATGCCAAACTACTAACGTAAATTTTTTTTCTTTTGTGGTTTTGCAATTTTATTGATCAGAAATGTACATTGAGCGTGAAAAGTATAATCTTTTTGGCTCGTTAAAATTAACTGAATAAAATTTGTATTTGTTTACAAGGTCAAAGCATAGTGAATATAAAATAAATCTTAGTTTCATTATTCGCTTTCGGGTTGTTTACTCGATTAAATTCGTTCCAAAAAAATTTCATACCCTGAAAAAATAAAATTACATTATTGATTAATGCATTTATGAATAGCATTAAGTTATATAAGCTTTAGGGAAAAAATGTCTTTACAACTAAAACCGCATTAATATATCAAAACATAATCAAATGATGAAAAGTCTTCATAATACATTTAAACAAACAAACAAAAAAATCTTAATAATTTGTATATTACAATGTAGAAAAGTGCTTTTAAATAAGAGTTATTCAAAAAATTTCGCAAATGAAATAAAAAGAATACCTCAAGAGTAATTTTGAATTCCTTTAATCTTATATAAGTAGGATTTAACAACTTATAATTGGCGAACACAAGTTGTTAACAGCAATTTCTAATTACAGGGAATATCTAGCTCTTGTTGCTGAAAGTGTTTTCAGTAAATTAATTCCAGTTCCTTCGAAAGATATCACATTACCTTAGACAATCGAAATTCAAAGAAACTATAGTCACACCTTGTAACGTTTATCTAATTATTCAGTAATTTAAATCTTAGAAAATGATAACATAAATTGGATTAGGAAACGCAGACTTTTACACGAGTTGTATCATGTTCTATCCGAGTGAGTAAGGGGTTCACATAATCATAATTTAATTCATCAATACAGAAAAGAAATACTATGACATTATTATGAACATTACGAAATTTTAGCATCGGGATTAGAATGCTCTTTTTCCGTTCAGCATGTTTTCCGTTCAGCTGCCAGCTTTAGCATTCTTTGTAAGTTCTTCTCTCTGCCCTTTCTGTACATTTCTGACCTTGTCCGCTTTCGATACGTATTTTATTTGGCTGATGACAGGTTGCTATAATTTTCAGCTCGAAAGGCATTCTGTGTGTAATGTTGTATTTTCTGGCGATTATGACAAAGTTTTCCTTTTTGTATTTAACCATACTTTGACAATCATGGAATATGACATGATTAAAATTAAAGTCTCGTCGACGATAATTGAGCGAATATGTAGGCGAACTTTTCATTAATATTACTAAATACTAAAAAATAAATCCAATAGTAATGGCAAAAGTAAAGACAATCTACAATTATTACTTGCTGGTAACAAAAATAATTGTAAGAACAAAAAAGTAGTAAATATAAAGGCACATTTTTACTATTATTGGATGCAAATAGTAATAAAAAAATATATATAATGGCAAAATAATAGTAAAAACATGTTCTATTATTAAATGAGAGAAAGTGTTAATGAGATAGGCAATTAAAAAAATACAGCAGAAGCTTTTTTTCTGTATTTTGATGAGGTTTCGATATCGAAGAAAAGAGTTAATTTTCATAGCATTTGGCATCAGTAATTTATTTTTCTATTTTCTTCCATTGCACACTACAGAGGTGTCATTAGAGTACAAATGTATGTAACACTTCGCAGATTGGAATTTTTTCTCAAAACAATGGCTAGAAGATTATAGAACTTGGCGATATCTGCTGGGAGTAGTTCACTTACAGAAGTTTTAAGTTCATAGTTTACCTCAAAAACGCTTAAAAAAAATGATTTTTTTTTAAATGTTAACTGAAAACTTGTTTAATTGTGAATATTTTGACAGCTCATTTTTTACTCATATGGTAATTATATCGCGAGATATTGTAAATTTGTTAATATACCCACGCAAATTAAAATTTTAAATACCTTTTTTCTCCATGTTCATATTTTCATGTTTTAAAAATGCTAAGTCTTTCTTTCTACATTCCATCGTTATAATATTATATTAAATGTAACATTAAATGTATCTAAAAATCCATGCGTAGTCTTGTGTAATACATATTTGAAAATCTTCAAGGAAATTTGGGCTAAAATATCTTTTTTTAAGTAGTAATGAATTTAAGAAATTCATTAACTTTAAAATTTCATTTAAATATGCAGCTAATTATTTGTTTCAAAATGTACTTTTAGTTGAACACTGAAATGCAGCGAATTCACCAACTAAACCATATTTTTGAAAATAAATAAAATTTTTGAAAAAGTAAACTGTCCCCCTTAAGGGGGTAGTAAGGTTAATTCGAGGGGAAAAAAAGCATATTTTCTATCATTTTTTGTAAGGATACAATTAATATCTATTTATTTGTATAGTTATAGTATAGTTATATGTCATTTAAAGAGTATTCTGTGAAATTTTCATTAAGAAATATTAAAAAATGAGCCGATGACAGCGAATCTTCGAAGACGTCCCAAAAAAAGTTGATTCGCGGTGAACCGCATAACTCATGACTGGATCAGCTGAAATTAAAAAACCAAATTGATTTAATTAGTTGATAAGTTTCCTCGGGGAACGCAGTTGAGTTTTTTTTATTATTATTTATTTTTCAATTTTTTACAAGGCTCGGAAGTCAAAATACTGATTTTTCATCAAAAAAATCTGATATTTTGTTTTTTAAAAGTAAGTTAAAATTAAAAAAAAAAACTCGACAGTGTTATCTCGTAATTTATATAAAGAAAGAGTGTGTAAAATTTTATAAAGATCGGTTCAGTAGATTTTGAGCTACGGAGTTCACCGGCTTCGAAAAAGCGAAGTGTTAGAAAAACACGTTTAAAGTTTCACAGACGTTTTTGTCGAAAAAGATATTTGTAAATTACTACTTTTTTCATATACTTACACAGAATCATCAATGCACCGTGTACACACGTGTACGTGTACCTTCGGAAAGGTCCATTATTTTGGCAGTATGCCAGGACAGGCCTTTGAAACCTGGTCAAGCAGCAGCACTACTTGGTAGCTGATTGTAGCGGCCACATTCCTCAGTGTGAAATCGGAGGGCGGAGACTTACAAGTGTATATCTCCGTCTGTTTTACTTCAATTGCTTTCAAATTTTCACAGAATAATCTTAAGATGTTGTGCATTAATATAAAATAAAAATTAAAAAATGCAAAAAAAAAAAAAAAATCCTTACTACACCCTTAAAAGACAACAATCGTAAAATTCGCGAAGATACCAAAATTATTTGCAATGCAAAACCAAAAACGAGTTGGATGTACCAATCCCAAAACTTTCCTCTTTCTCATAGGCACATTTTAATATTTAAAAAAATAGTTGCACACATAATTTTAATTCAATACCAGGCCAACTTTGATTTTCATCTTAAATTTCTGCTTCAGTCAATCACAGAAAAAACAAGTTTCCGTCTCTACACGAGCCGATTAACAATAGAATGGCTAGGCAGAATTTTTTTTTTTTTTTTTTTTTTTTTTCAAATTCAGGGAGGACATACTTGCCATAAATAATCAAAATAATCATACAGTAAAAATTTGGTTCAATTCTATGCATAACTTCATACATTTTAAGGTAGTACAATATTGAAAAATGGCACAAAAATAGCTATTTCAGCGCTCCCTTCCGGCAGATTTTTTTTTAATTCAGGGAAGACCAATTAGTTAAAGACAAACACTCACACACAAAAAAAAAAAAAAAAAAAAAAAAAAAAAATGCGTTCAATTGCACGCATAACTTCATACACTTTTAGGTAGTACAATATTTAAAATAGTACAAAAAGCGCTATTGTAGCGCCCCCTTCTGGCGAAATTTTTCAAATTCTGGGAGGAACAACCAGTCATAAACACTTACACAAAAATTTTGGTTAAATTCTATGCATAACTTCATGCACTTATAGGTGGTACAATATTGAAAATGGCAGAAAAATTGTTATTGCAGCGCCCCCTTCCAGCGGAATATTCCAGAATTCAAGGAGAACCTGCTTGACATAGCCAAAAAACTTCACAATTTTTTTTTTTTTTTTTTTTTTTTTTTTTTTTTTTTTTTTTTTGATGGTAGAATTGCGACATACGGACAGACACACATTTTATAAAAACATGTTTTTTGGAATCTGACCCCTAAAACGTAAATCCGTCGAAAACCGGAAGTCGAAAGAATTTCGATTGCAATACTTTCTGCTATTGAAGATAGAAGAAAGTAATTTAATGCGCTTCACAACTGTGCCAGTCATGTGCAGTAAAACACCATCTAATATGAAAATATTAACACTAGAACGCCCTGAAACAGTCGATTTGACTCCGACCATGTGATTAAATTTTAATTCGAGCCAAATATTTTTTATTGAAATGAAATAAATGTACACCACGCAAATTTATGTTAAATAAATCAATAAATTAATTTGAATAAAAATTTCTGATAAGACGTATTATTATAAAACTTGAGTAAAACTTCCGGGCGTTCTAATGTAGATTAAACTCTAATGAAAAAATAATCTACTTTTACAGTGCATGTCTATCATTACAAAGTGGACTAACTTTTTTCACTTACTACGTAAAAATGACTAACAGTACATTTTTACGATGGTGTAATACTTATGTGAGGAAAATAAATTTTGGATACAGTTTTTTTTTTCTTTTTAAAGCAGAAAAACTTATATTAAAAGAAAAGTAGAAAATCTCCATTAACACTACAGAGTTCTTTTCCTTCTGCACTGTGAATTTGTGTTGAAACTCAATTTTAGGTTAGATATGTTACAGGCCAAACCCGATTTTAGGCCAAACTAGATTAGCCTAGGCCAAACTAGTCTATCCTAACGCCCATCGGATAAACTAGTTTTCCCTAGGCCAAACTAGTCTATCCTAACGCCCATCGGATAAACTAGTTTTTCCTAGGCCAAACTAGTCTATCCGAAAGCCCATCGGATAAACTAGTTTTTCCTAGGCCAAACTAGTCTATCCGAATGCCCATCGGATAAACTAGATTTTCCTAGGCCAAACTAGTTTGGCCGAACGGTCATTAGGATAAACTAGTTTAGCCTGCTATTCATTGGTTTGAACTAGTTTATCCTAGGCCGAACTAGATTGTCCTAGGCCAATTCAATTTGGCGTGATATTTTTTAATCTAAAGACCGCCACGGCGCCAACTTTCTAATTTTGATCTATTTTATCCTAGGCCGATGCAGTTTGACGCGATTTTAGCTCACAGACTATCAAAGCCTGAGAGCTAATGTGCTCGCAGATTCTGTGTATGTGTATGCAACAATTTAAGTACGTATGGCTGTATGTACGCACGTATGTACGTACGTATGTACGTACGTGTGTACGTCATGCGATAACTCCTGATAGAAATATCCAATTTGCTTCAAATTTTGGACATAGATATATCCTGATAATGAACTTTCCTGATTAGTTTCAGGGGTTCATTGAATAAGAATAAGGGGAGGAGAACAAAAGGCTAATCCGCACTTCCCCCCCCACACACACACACACACCTCCTTTATTTAGTTAAGTCAGTTTTCCATAAAAATGATCAGATTTTATTAAAATTTTAGGTATAATATAATTTTGATAAGGTACATACATCCATGATCAGTTGTGGGTGTTCATTGTTTACGTATAAAGAAAGGAGCAATGGGAGGTAACACTCTTAATTTATGAAAATAGGTTTTTCACAGAGAATTTACCGATTTGTTTCAAATTTTGGATGTATGTTCCTTCTGATAAGGCGTTTACTTGATTAATTTGGGGGGGGGGGGGGGTTCTGAGATATAAACGTAGAACGGATTTTTTTTTCAATCGGATAGAGACTTTCGGTTTTATGAAAAGATTTTTAATTCGTAAGAGATTTTGGTTTTTGCACACATCACTTCAGGCGAAATTGTTCATATTAAGAAACTAAATATCCGAATCCTTTTAAAAATAAGAAAAAGCTTAAATAAAGCATGACACTTGAAATTTAGGATGGGGGAGGTGGGGTAGAGTAAGAGGACGCTATATATATTTTTTTTTAATCTCAGCACTTTTTATGGTTTTAGCTGATAATTAAATATTACCATTGTTTGAAACTTTTAGAAACATAATAAAACATGATGTTAAATATTTAAGAAAAAAGATGGCGCGTCAAATACCACTATTTTCTATTAGTAATTTTTGTAAAAATGTTAAATTCTTGTCGGAACTGTTTGAAACTTTGTGATAGTTTATAACACATGATAAAAATTGTAAAAAAAGTCTCATTACGAAAGGGAAAGAGGGCGGGGGAGCGAAGAAAATCAGGAAATATAACGGAAATTCTAGGTTGATTTAGTTGAAACTTTAAGATATTTTTATAAATTTATATCATGTGTCATAAACTATGTTCCGCCTTTAATGCCATTATTGACGAATAGTGATTTTTGAACGATTTACATGAAAATGTAATCAGAATCAATTTATATCAAGGACTATCTGAATATAAATTTATATTAAATTCCGTTCATTAGTTCTTGAGATACAGCTATTGTGAAAATTGTTAAAAATGCAGCATAGCATAACCATGTTGAGCGATTTACTTCAAAATAGAAACAACACCAACTCATCTCATGGACGAACTGAATCTGATGTTTGATGGAAATTCGTGTATTAGTTAAGATAAAGCTAATGCGTAAAACATAAAAAATGCAAAACAGCAGCTCCACTTGATGAGCGCTTTACACCAAAAACTAATCAGCATCAATTTAGATCAGAGACTACCTGAATGTAAATTTGTATTAAATTTCGTGCATTAGTTCTTCAGCCGCATCCCTACAGCTTGCGACAGCGTATAGCAGGTGTGCTGCACACGTACTGCCGAATGCCCTCTTTCTTTTCGAACGAACTTCGAAGCGAACGAAATTCAAATCGTAGCAAGCGTGCTGAGTACGCACCGCCGAATGTAATCCTCCTTTTCGAAAGAGCCTCGAAGCGAACGAATTTCCAACCATAACCCCGCTGCCTAGGCCAGACAGATAGCGGGCGAAGCCAGCAAGTTTTAACTAAGCCACGTTATATTAGTTTCTTATTCCAACACCAAAGAGTGCACTCTATTATTAACAAAACTGTATCTGAATGAAACTCCGTTAAACAACCTAATAGTAAGTATGTTACTTGAGGTCGAGGTGCTTTAAAAGCTAGAATTTCCGTTATATTTCGCGATTTTGTTCCCATCCACACCCTCTTTCCCGCCGAAATGTGACTTTTTTTATAAATTTATATCAAATGCCATAAATTTTCAGTTTCAAAACTTTAAGTTTCATAAACTGTAAGTTTCAAAATGTTCCAACAAGAATATAACATTTTTACAAAAATTACTATTTGGAAATAGTGGTGTTTCGATGCGGAACCTTTTTTTATAAACATTTATCATCATGTTTTATTCTCTTCGAGGTTCATTCGCTTCAACATACGCCCGTTTCGAGATTTTGTATAAAACAAGGGGCCCGATAGCGGGCGAAGCCGGCTGATTTGAACTAAATCGCATCCAAATTCCAAATTCCAACATTTGGGTGCTTGTGTTATATTAATTCCACATTATTCCGTTATATTAGTCGCTATATATTAGTCCGACGTACGTACATACATACATACATACGTACATGGTTACATACACACACACAGAATCTACGAGCACATTAGCTCTCAGGCTTTGATAGTATATGAGCTAAAAGCGAGTCAAATTGCATCGGCCTAGGATAAATTAGATCAAAACTAGAAAGTTGGCGCCGTTGCGATCTTTAGATTCAATAAAATCACGCCAAATTGAATTGGCCTAGCACAATCTAGTTCGGCCTAGGATAAACTAGTTCAGACCAATGAATAGCAGGCTAAACTAGTTCATCCTAATGACCGTTCGGCCAAACTAGTTTGGCCTAGGAAAATCTAGTTTATCCGATGGGCGTTCGAATAGACTAGTTTGGCCTAGGAAAAACTAGTTTATCCGATGGGCGTTCGGATAGACTAGTTTGGCCTAGGAAAAACTAGTTTATCCTATGAGCATTAGGATAGACTAGTTTGGCCTAGGAAAAACTAGTCTATCCGATGGGCATTAGGATATACTAGTTTGGACTAGGCCAATCTAGTTTGGCCTAAAATCGGGTTTGGCCTGTAACATATATATATTATCACTGACATTCATAATATTTTTGGAATTCAATTTTCTGTTTTAAAAACTGTTGTCGTTTATTAATGATTCAGTATCTTAAATCTCATACAAACAATTTTTTTTTTCGTTTTGAAAAATTTAAATTTTATTTATAACTGCGCTAATTTTGAATTTTTTAGTTATAGATTTTCAAAAAATTTGGAATTTTAGATTTTACTTAAATAATTTGATTTGAACATTTTTAATTCATTAAAATAAATAATTCTGTTTCATAATTTTTTTAATTAAATTTATTAGTGCTACCATCTATACAAGAATTTAATAATTATAAATTAATAATTTGGATTTATTAATTAAAGTATAACTTGTTTTGAAAAAAATATATTAAACGATATTCTCTGCGCGACCTGCGATCAAATTTACTCACTTGTTTCTTATATCTTTAAAAGGATTAGCTATTTTTGTACCTTGACAAAGTTTACACATGCAGTTTTCCTGTTTATCTGTTTCACACTTTTTTCCTACATAGAAAATTAACAATTCCACAAAAAAGCAGCCTCTCTAATCGATCCAGATTTTACTGTCTAAATAATAAAAATGTACCTTTCGGTAATAAGTTAGTGTCAAACTTTGGAAAAAGCTTTCTCGATACTTTATTGAAGTACTATATTCTTCTTATTATCAACCTTTCATTTTATGCAAAAGACAAGTATGACAAACTTTCATTTTATGTAAACATGTCTCGATGACATTTCTCCCCTCAGATACACACACACACACACATGAAAAAAATGAAATAAATAAAAAAAATCTAAATGAAGAAATATTATTCGATATTCTTTCCCAATGCAAATTTTCTCTAAACTCGATATCAATCGATTAAGGGTCTGGGAAAAGCTCGCGGCATATAGAGGGAAATGTTTAGGTAAAAGCAATAAAAGAATAGAAAGAAAACGTGGTTTTTGTTCGCTTTTATTATTCAGAGTCACGCAAAAACCATTTTTCGTGCTTAAAGTTTTTGAAAGTAATATATAAATGAGCATTTAAATACTCTTTAAATTAAGAGGAAAAAAACACAATAGATCAATTACTGAAACACGCATAAGCAATCAAAATGTATTTGTCAGATATGGACTACAGAAGAGTAGTTTAATATTATGGGAAAGTTGTACCTTAGGACGCTTGTACTTCGGAATATTGACAATTTCTAATGAACAGCAATGTATTGGCAACAGTGATTTTTTGTATATTTTTAATGATGACCAATGAACCAACTGATCTCATCACAGTAAAAGAAAAGATCAGAAGTCTTAAAATAGTGACTTGGTGAAAAAAAGAAAATTTCACTATCTAAAGTGAATACACTGACGGAAAAAAAATCCCAACACCAATAAAGACTTGAGTTAGCTAAGCGAAATTTTGTAGGGGTGTTTATACATATGAAAGATTACATTGATTTAAATTTCATGCTTCGCACACAAATGTGGCACTAGCAGCGCCACTCAAAACTTTAAAATCAGGTTTGCTTTAAATGTGTGCTGTAAAGTTCGTGAGCATTATTTATCTTCAAAATTTGACGAATTGAGTTGAGGTTGATCACGAATGCCTTTAAGAAGACGAAGAAGCTATTATCATCAGAACTCAAGTTGGAAAGTGGTCGTAAAGTAGGGCTACGAGAAAGTGGATTTTCTTTCCGCGATTTTGCAGAAAGACTTGGACGGAATGTATCCACTGTGCATGATTTTTGGGAGCAGTGGTCAAGGGATGGTACTGCCACAAGAAGACCAGGTTCCGGGTGAACACGTGGCACTACTGAGAGGGAAAACCGTCGTATTCGGCGTACGACTGTGGCGCATCGTACTGCGTCTGCGACAGAAATTCGAGCTGCAGTTGGTACCACAGTGACACAACAAACTGTTAGAAATCGGTTACTTCAAGGACAGCTCGATGCAAAGCATGCATTCCACTGACTCTAAGTCATTGCCGTTTGCGACGTCAATGGTATCAAGCCAGAGCTCAATGGAAGATGGAGTAGAGATTTGTTGTGTTTTCTGATGAAAACAGGTTCTGCCTTGGTGCCAATGATGGCCATGTGCTGGTCAGAAGGAGGCCGGGGGAACGTCTGCAAGCAAACTGCCTGCAGCCTAAACACACTGAACCTACAATCTGGGGTCATGGTCTAGGGAGCAATTTCCTATGAAAGCAGAAGCACTCTCGTGCTTCTCCCAAGCACACTGACTGCAAATGTGTACGTCAGTCTGGTAATTCAGCTTCTAGTGCTGCCATTCAAGAAAAACATTCAAGAGGAGTTTTCAGCAGGATAACGCTCACCCTCATGCCGCTGTTGTAACGCAACACGCACTACAGAGTGCCGACATGTTACCTTGGCCAGAAAGATCACCAGATCTGTCTCCCATTGAGCACGTATGGGATATCATTGGATGAGAACTCCAGTGTCATGCCCAGCCAGCATTGAACATCACATATTGACACAGCTTGTACAACAAACATGGAACTCCATACCACAAAGTGACATTCGGCACCCGTATGACACAATGCATGCACGTATGCAGGCTTGCATTCGAAATTCTGGAGGTTATAGCTACTATTAATGTAACGTAGCAACTATTAATGTTACATTTCACATTTGAGATGCATTTTATTGAACCTTAAATTAACCTGTGATCTCGAAAATCTAATCAATTAAACATGTTAACTAGACAAATGCATTGTCCAAATTTCATTACTCTACAATAAGTTTTTCTTGGTGTTGGGATTTTTATTTCCGTCAGTGTATTTTCTCCCATTCAAATTTCATTTTTTAACTATGCACTTTTACAAGAAGTCAACTGCAATTTATTTTTAAATGTTTTGACTATGAGACAACAATGATAGTGCTTCTAAATTTACCATCATTTTGATTTTATTTAAACTATGTGGTAATTGTACCTTGGGACAGTAAAATATTTTGTACCTTGGGACATGTCCGATGATACAACAAATACATGGCTTATAATAATTTGCATAAATGAAAGTATTTTTGTAACTTATTTAACAAAAAATTCCACCAGAACATATGAAATATAGTAAAGAAAACAGTTAAACTTTAATTTCGATATATTTCATGATTGAAATTTGCAAATATGAATCTAGTAAATTCCCAGTAAACTTTTTTCTTTCCATGTAAAATTTTAGTTTTTTTAGTTTTTGATAAATAAATTACCTTTAGAGTAATAAGCGTTTTTGATCACGTGACATAGCGCTTCCCTAACTTCGTCGAGATATTCAGTTCAAAACGCCAAGTCTGACAATATTTTCTGAAACATCTATTGCGTTTGCAAACAAAAGGGAAAGTGAGTACGATTAGATAGTTTCTGTACAATAATAACTGCGAGTTTCATGTATTTCCGAACAAAACCTTATTAAAACTTAAGTCATAAAGTTGCCCTTTTAGATTTAAGAACAGCCATAAACATCTCCAACTGTGCTACAAGGAAGAACAGACAGACTTTTCATAAGTCTCCTATAGCATATGCTTCATCAGACTATTTAGGTGAAAGCAAAATTAACAGCAGGCAAGAACATAATGCTCATTGCGTGTCACCCTTATAATTTCCTTAGGCGATACTGAAAGTAACTGAACTTTCAAAGCGGTCGCTGACGTACTATTGGTGATAAATGAAAAAAAAAAGAGGGTTGTCACGTATTGTTTGAACTTTAAGCTAACAATGGAACATAAAAGTGCAATAAAGTAATTGTGTACAATAAAGTATGTAAATAAAAAAAAATGATAATTTTTAGTTGAAATACCTTCGTATATAAACAAGTTTCTGGAAACTTAAAACCCCACAGCTCTCCTCATCCCCGAAAACACTTTTTCTAAATGTTAGATAAATTTCATTTTGTATTCTTTCATCATGCCATTCTTCTCTAAATTCGATATAAATCCATTAAGTGTCTGAAAAAGCTTACGAAAATATAGGGATGTGTTTGGCGAAAAGCGATAAAAGAAGAGATTCGGCAGAAAACGTGAATCTTCGTTCATTTTGATTATCATTAGTCCCCAATAGCCATTTTTTGTAAAATAAAATTTTTGAAAGTATGCATAAACGAAATATTAGAATACTGAAATTTAAAAAAAAAGAAATACGCGATAGATCAGTTTTTAAAAGAATCAAAAAGTCAGAAAATGGAAGATAAAATATTCTTCCGGCCTGTGTCTGATGGAAAAAAGTAGCTTCAGAACTTTTTTTTAATTTAAGTTATTTTATCTAAGCACTCGAAACTAAAAATAGTAAACCCGATTATAGAAGATTCAGCGCATGTTTACGTCAATATTGAATATGAATTTCATCAAATTAGTCATTATATCAAAATTGGTTTTATTTAAATACTTTTGTTTGGTCGCCAAATTTAGCGATATATTCAAGTGTTCGACATTTTAAAATAACACGGGGGTTGAAACTAACCAATAAACTCAATCGAGATATCGTATAAGCCCTGTACGCATGCTATGACCGTCGAAATTGGGTAATATATATGAGTGAGGTCGCATGATAAAAATTGAATCGTTTCAAACTGTCAGCTTCCATAGAAATTCAAACAGCAATATCAGACTTTTTATTTATTATGAAAACAAATGTTCTGGAACTCATTATCAGACACTTAAAATAAAAAACTTTTCCAGTTTTTAATATGTTGAACCTATTTTTTTTATTTTAAAATTATTATTTTTTCAATAGTCACCATTTTGAAGAACAGATGGCGGATAAAGCTAACTGACGAGCTTAATAGAGACTTCTGTATGCCCTATACACATGCTTAAATCACATTCAAACGTGTGCTTTTGTATGATAAAAATAAGATAATTTAATAATGCCGGCCATCTTAAAAATTCAGTTTTTTTTTTTTTTAATGATAAAGCGAAACAAAAAATGCTCCGGAATCCTAGTATGAAAGAATAATACGATACTCAAGATCAAACACTTAAGGAAAAATTCTTTTTTCAATTTGTATTTTTTGTACCTCTTTTTAAATCTTTAAATTAAAAATATTTTAAATGGTTGCTGTTTTGAAACAGGGTGGTGGAGGAAGTTGGTAACGAATTCCGTCGAGACGTTAGTGTGCACATTCAAATCTATTCATAGATACAAAAATTGCAACATTATAGAAATCAAATATATACGAGTATATATGTTTTGTGTATAAATCAACATTTAAACAGATGGTTGTTTGAGGGTCGGGGGGGCCATGATTAGAGAAAACATGATCATTTTTTTTTCTCCAGGTGGTTACAATAAGCAGATTTTTACTTTTTGTAATGAAACTTATGTATAAAGAAATGCCTTAAGAGGCACCTTAGGGCAGATGCCTTAGGGCACTATTGACTTAAAAAGACCCGTGTTATAAGATTAAATCTATGGCGGCGTTCTTTTCAAATATCTGGATCAAATTTTAATATTTTTCCTTTTTTTGCATAGGATAGCTGATGACGATCTACAACCGGGCAAGTTTTTACTTTTTCAATTTTGGTTTCAGATTTTTTTTTAATCACTTTAATTGTCTAAACCGGTCAGAACCGGTTTTGAAACTGAAACTATCATATTATAAAAAAACTGAAACCAAAATCGAAAAAGTAAAAACTAGCTCGGTTATAGATCGTCCTCAGCTATCCTATGCAAAAAAAATCATGTAAAAATATTAAAATTTGAGCCAGATATTTGAAAAGAACGACCCCATAGACTTAACTTTATTACCATGTTCTTCTTCAGTCAGTAGTGTGAGCTCTTAACATAAATGTTCAAGGAGAAAAGCGATGAAAGTGCAGTTTTCGTGAATTTTTAATTGATAATATCATCTAGAAATTTGTGATACGTATTACTATTTCACAACCTAAAATCGAGGTAAAACTAAAATGATTCTTTGAAACATGGAGCTGGAGATAGGTATAAAGAGGAATGAAAGGTAAAAGAGCTTTTTGAAAAAAAAAAAAATATATATATATATATACATAACTGGTAAAAAGGGAAAAGAAAACTGATAGTCGACGCTTGTAAAAGAAGAAACTGCAAATAACTATCATCAACCTATGACTATTATCGTTTTCCACCTGACACTTCATATCATTTGGGCATTATTATTTATGCTTGAAACAATATTTTACTGGATGTGTATTTCTTTTATTACAAACTTTTCTTTTGTGGAATAGTAATATTTGTAATAGTAATTTTCATAACTGTCAAAATATTTGTTTTTCTTCTATCCGCTTTCTAGGCTATAAGTGAAAGCTCAATCGATATTCTTTCTTGATATTATCTTTCTCTGAATTATAAGATCTATCCTTCTCTGAATTGAAAGATATAAATCGATTGTAAGATCCCAGAAAGGATCACGAAATACAAGAAAATGTTTTTCCAAGAGAAGTAAAAGAAAAGGCTCAAAAGCAAACTTTTATTTTTGTGCATTTTGATTATTAGAAGTTTCACGAAATCCATTTTTACATACAAGCATTTCTAGAAAATATTATAAATAGAAGCATTTTAATAAAGTTTACGCTAAAATACAAAAGAGATTAAAAACTCTCTGGCTAGAAAATATTAAATCACATGGAATTGAGAAAACATAATAGACACATAATTCAAATGTTTAAAAAATTATAAAAACACCAAACTCAACACAGTCAAATTATAAAACTATGAATTAGCAACTCTAAAAGAATTACTGTAATCAGCTAAGATTTCAATTTCTAGTTACAAGACAAGATTATCAAAAATTTCATTTTAGCACATCATATAATGTAAAGCTAGTAAAAAAAAGGTGCGAGGTTTTTGCAGTTTTTTTTCTAATCCTTTTTTCATTAATTTTTAATTAACAGCAATTTTTCATCAAGCAACGTGTTTTAAAGAAATTTTATTATACTGTGTCAAAAAACTATTCAAAATTTTGTCGTTTTACGCCTCATTCATCGTTGTGTGTTTTGCATATGCATGAAAAAGGAGAAATTGGCATCGGAAATAAACAAATCGAAAATTGCATGTCGAGCGTACCAAATGAGGTGAGTTCCTACTGTAAGAAATTTTTTTAAATATTCAGATTTTGGTATAATAACATACAATGCTTCGGATATAGTATAAATGCCGAAATCTTTTGTGTGTCCCTATAAATAATATTTGCTTTATATTATGCAGGAATTAACTTCTAGTAAATTTCAGCAACGTATATCAGTTTCATAAAGGGTGAAATAGTTTCTATACTAATAAAATCCGTGCGCCTCTGTCTGTCTGTCTGTCTGCTTGAAGCCGATTACAGTTCGCAACGCGGGCGAGTTGGAAGTCGCGAGAGGTGTCTTTCGATTCGAAAAATTCCGGGAAAGTCATTTCGGGCATTTTCGAGACCGTGGGACCAAAATTAAAAAAGTTATGAATTAAAAACCGGTCGGGAATCGGAACGGAAAACGTCTTATTTCCCAAACAGGTCTCAAACGGAGCTCTGAGGCAGAACACTGCGCTACCTTGCGGTGAAGAACAGGAACTTTTCCCCTTTGGCTAAAAGAAGAAGCAGCCGAAAACCTATTTTTCTCCCGTCTATTTGTCAAAGAATGTATAAGAGAAAAAGAAGTAATTGGTAAAAAATATTAAACACTGTTTAATTAATATAATAAGTACAACTATTTAAGCACAGCAAGATATGTTCACTAAGAGGTAATAGTGTTGCTAATTAATATTTTGAGGATCTCAGATGTAACTGGCTATTCATATATTTATTCTGTATGTGAGTATTAATCGTTGTAGCTCATTTTCAAACTTTTTCTTTTTGGTAGCATACACGAATATTGTGTAACCTAAGATTTACGCGATTAATACTAATTTCTGTTAGTACAAACGGAAAACGAGCTGCCAAAATTATTTGTTAGTTATGTTCTTTGTGATATTAATGAAATTACTTATTTTTTTTTAATAGCAGTCTTTTGCAGTTTTTAATAAAAAAACTTTTTTTGCGCGTTTTTTGTTAAACCATCATGCAGACAGTTTTTAAAGTAGAAAAAAACTGATTACATATTCAGAATCTGCGTAAAAGTCTGCTTCTAATGATCCAAAAAATACGAGAAAATGTATTATGGACGCGCAGCGCCAACCGTGCAAAACCAAATATTTTTAACGGGACGATGGCGACCATGGCGCGTAGCGCCGGTGGGTGGTAGGCCGGTGGGCCGCCTTTGCACGGTGGGCACGTAGCGCCCACTGTGCGAAATCACATATTTTTAACGGGATAATGGGCGCATAACAACCATAGCTCTCTAATTTACTTTTTTGTGCTTGAGGATTCGAACTCCAAGACTTGCTTATTAAATGAATTTTTTTGCTTATTATATACTGCTTAATATCGAGGTTCGTTTGGAAAAAGTGGCCCAGCTAGCGGGCGTAGCTCGCTAGTCTATACTAATAAAATCCGTGCGCCTCTGTCTGCTTGAAGCCGTTTAAACTTCGCAACGCGGGCGAGTTGGAAGTCGCGAGAGGTGTCTTTCGATTGGAAAAATTCCGAGAAAGTCATTTCGGGCATTTTCGAGACCGTGGGACCAAAATTAAAAAAGTTATGAATTAAAAACCCCTTGGGAATCAGAACGAAAAATGTCTCAAATCCCAAACGGCACTCAAACGGAGCTCTGAGGCAGAACACTGCGCCACCTTGCGGTGAAGAACCTGAACTTTTCCCCTTTGGCTAAAAGAAGAAGCAGTCGAAAACCTCTTTTTCTCCCTTTTTTGCGCGTTTTTTCTTAAACCATCATGTAGACAGTTTTTAAAGTAGAAAAAAAACTGATTACATATTCAGAATCTGCGTAAAAATCTGCTTCTGATGAACTAAAAAATACGAAAAAATGTCTTATGGGCGCTTAGTGCCCACCGTGCAAAACCAAATATTTTTAACGGGACTATGGGCGCGAAGCGACCATAGCTCCGATCCACAATCTTTTTTTTTTTTCAAGTGCACGTGGCCCACCATGCGAAATCACATATTTTTAACGGGACCATGGCTCTTTAATTTACTTTTTTTTGTGTTTGAGGATTCGAACACCAAGACTTTCTTATTAAATGAATTTTTTTGCTTATTATATACTGCTTAATACCGAGGTTCGTTTGGAAAAAGTGGCCCAGATAGCGGGCGTAGCCCGCTAGTAATATAATTAAAATGCGCCCCAAATAATGTTTCAACTTATACCATTGTGTAATGGATTACTTTTGTGTGGCCTTATAAATTCAAAAGAAATATTTTTTGCACCACACATTGTACAGAATGTATGTTTTAGTATATACAGTGTCAGCAAAAAAAAAAAAAAAAAAAAAAAAAAAAAAAATCTTGATACTTGCGACTTTAGACATTTTGTTAAATATCTAGAAATATACATAAGGAATTAATCTGAAACCCCAGGTATGTAAACAAAATAGTAAAGGTCATATATTTTCGCGAAGATTTTTCCCCGAAATCCCACAGGGGCCATTAAAAATTGAAAAAGAACGAAGATCTTTTAGATAACCCGGTCAAGACAAATGCAGCGAAAGCTTTCAAACTGTAGATTATGATTACGTGATCCATTATCATAAACTGTGTTCGTTTTTATGAATGTAGCATGTATACTCGAAGATAAATTAAGGTTTTATAAAAACGGTCCCAAATTTCGTCAAGATTTTGCTTGTAATTTAAACAGTTATTAATAAAAAATATTTTTTTTTTTTTTTTTTTTTTTTTTTTTTTTTTTTTTTTTAGAAAATATGACAAACAACATTGTATATAACACTCTGCAATCAAAATTAAAAAAATAATAATTGCATGAAAAATGGACAGGTTTACTAAATAAAGTTTCAGTGCGCATGATCTCATTCAAACTATAATTTACATAATGTATTAGCTAAATGTATATAGCAACTTTTGTAAAATTCTCAAAAACATAGCTTGAAAATTCTGAAAATTATCGTCGTTAGAATAAGATCAAAATTCGTAATTCCCAAAATGTAGGAAAAAGATGAGGGGCTATATCCATATTCCATTGATTAGTGTCTACATAATATTGCTCGTACTACTATATTTTGATACAGCTCCTTTTCTTTTTGTTTCATTTTGAAAAAAAACGGACTTAGATGTTATTCTCTAAACGATAATTTTCAGAATTTTCAAGCTGTGTTTTTTAGATTTTCACAAAAGTTGTTCCATACATTTAGCTAACACATTATTTACTATTTTGTTTATACAAAATACTATTTTGTGCTATTTTGTTTATATATTATACTATTTTGTTTATACAAAATACTATTTTGTTTATACAAAATACTATTTTGTATTATTTTGTACTATTTTGTTTATACATCTGGAGTTTCAGAGTTATTCCCTCATGTATATATTTAGATATTTAACAAAACGTCTACAATCGCAAATGTGAAGATTTTTTTTTTTTTTTTTTTTTTTTTTTTGGCTGTGGCTGTACTTCAGAGATGCACATCAATTTTATTATATTGAAATGCGTGTAACATCATTAAATTTCACTTTAAATTATTTTTCCCCCATTGGTCGTAATGTAACAGAATAGTTGTGATTTTTTGACGAAATTCGCGTTCCTTTCTTGATTCGTTGGTGAAATTTGTGTTTTTTGTGATCCTTTGCTGAGAAAGAACTTTCAAGAAATTTAGATTTTTTTTTCCAGTGATCCCTGTACGACATTTGCAGTTTTCTCACGATCTCTTGACGAAATTTGTGTTTTTTTTTCCTACGATCCTTTGAAGTAATTTGCTTTTTTTAGCTATCCTTTCTCGAAATTCTTGTCGTTTCTGTGTTTCTTTGACAAAACTTACATTTTTCTGCGATCATTTTAAAAAATTGGGGATTTCTGCTGCGAACGATCAATTTTTTTCGGTGACCATTTGTTGAAATTCACTACTTTTTTTTTTTTTTTTTTTTTTTTTTTTTTTTTTTATGTCCAAATTTTCGGACTGGAAACCGACTTTTAAAAGTTTTCGAAAAAGAATCGCCTGTACACCGCTCTTTTCAAGTAATAAACTTCGTAGTAGATTTCTATTCCGAATAACTGTATAAATATGTTTAGATGCTGGTTTAGTTTGCTGGTTGCCAATAGTGCTGTAAAAAATATGTTCAATATAACAAATTTAAAACGGAATAGTATAAAAAATGCAAAGATTCCAAGTTCTTACAAAAAGTAGATTTTCTCGAATAAACCAATCTTTTTTTTTCAACAGGAAGAAATTTTTTTACAGTCGTAGAACTATATAGTTAAATTTAATTTGGAATGATGTTTGATTAATGGTGAAGAATGAGAAATATATAATAAGGAAAGGCAAATAGGACTACCTACAAAAGGAACTTTTTGACTAAGGTTGTTACTACTGTAACTTCTGTACGCTCTTAACACAATTTTAAGTTAATTATAAATAACAGCAGAGATTTTTTATTTCTTCCCATGAAAATATGTAAAACAACGCTGAAGATCTAAGGGCAACTTTGTGACGTATGCTTTAATTCATTTTTGTTCGGAAATTCAAGAAAATGGCAGGTTTTGTTATTCAGAAACAGTCCAATTGCACTCAATTTTCTGTTTTAACACAATAGATTTTTCATAACAAGCCTCCAAACTTGACGTTTTTGAGCACATTTCCCGACGAAAGCAGAAAAACCAGTCGAAAAGCAGGAGAAAATCTGATGATCATGGGATCGAAATAGCTTAGAACTGGATAGGTAATTTAATTATCATAAAATGGAAAAATAAGTTAGATTCAAATCGCTTTCATAGTCAGGCATTCCAATTTTACATATTTCTGTTAAAAAATGAATTTGTGAATGTGTCAAAACGTTTTGCCCTTGTTGAGCGGAACATTAAAGAACACCCTTAAGTACCTTTTTATGCGCATGTCAATTAATTGCACAAATATGAGTTGATGATTATGTGCCTCGGACCGCAGGTTGAGTATGGCTTCTCTAGAGTACATGCTATATCTAGATTCTGGAATATACACTATTTGAGAAACGGGAGGTATAGGGAAATTCTTAAAAATATGCAGAAAGTATACAGTGTATACTGAAAAAAATGAAGTACTCATAAATGAGTAAATCGATGTACTCATATCAAGTTGGTATGATTGGATCAAAAATTAATACATTACTTTCTCAATTTTGAAACATCATATGTCATCAAATCCAAACAAATGATAATTTTGTACTCTGTATTGGTTCATTTCATTCGTGACAGCATAAAAGATGCTTATTAATGCAAATATTAAACTGTTCACAGTATTATAAAATAGTTTAAAAGTGCTTGCAAATGATGCTCTTGTCGTAAAAAATATTAGATTTGCATATTTTGCTAATAATTTTGCTATTTTTCTTAATAAATAATCAATGAAGCGTTTATTGTTAATAATTTTGAGTAATAAATAAATATCAGCATATTTTTACTTTAATTTGTAAGTTCAGGGGGCAGTTCTTAGCGATTTATATTTGAACACAACCGTGGAATCAAAAACGAGTACATGTGTTTTTTAGTTTTAAGTACATTTGGATCGGAGCTATTTTGAGTATGTGAAGTAATTAAAATAGAGTATTTTTTACTCAATTTTGAGAACCCATTTTTTTTTTTCAGTGTATACCTGCATATACCTTTCATTACATCCCTGGATACATCATTCATTCATTGTCCTGTGTTTATAAATGCATGCATAAAAAGAGGGATGTTCACAACAAAAATAATATATAGGATTGTATCATTCAGATTCATAAACATTGGATATTAAGATGCTTATTTTATTTTCTGCCTCGTGGGTTCCTTAATTTCACAATATCGCCCACCCGCATGAAAAGTGACGCATCTCGCAAAAATTCATTTTGCGTTTCATTCTATTAATAGGTCTGTTGTAAATTTATCTTGCTACACAAAAATTTCCATGAGTTTATTACATCAGAAATAACTTTATTACGCTGCATGTCAATATGTGTCCACAGACGTTTAGTGTGGAAAGGTAAATTTATCCAACCCTCATCATACATTTTCATTTTTAAAGGTTTTATGCATGTTTTCACTCCGTTTTCATACATGCTGAGCTAAACGCTATAATTTCAAACTACAGTAAAAACATGAAAATTTTATCTCTCTTGTGAAATTTACTTTTGTCGAGATCTGTCACTTTTTCTTGCGGGTGAGCGATAAATGCAAATAATTTATTTAAATTTACCAGCTTTTTATTTAAGCAAATTACAAACTTTCATTTCATGTCAAAAAATTGTCAAAAAAAAATCCTTTTCATTTGTAAAATACGCCACCATTGCTTAAAAATATTCAATCTTATATTCCTTTATTGTTGGCATCATTCTTGTCCAAACTCACTATCAACCGATTTAAAGATCCGAGAAAGATTCGCAGGAAGAAATATGATAAAAGAAAATTTCCTAAAGTAAACGTGTATTTTGTTTATTTACAGTAAATCCTGATTTGGGAAAAAAGTTTTAAAAACTAACAACATAAGTGAAAGCACTTACGGTAAAGGATTCGGTACCCTTCATTCGGCGAAAAATGATGAAAATACCGATTTTCGGATTCTTTCCTTAAATTATATTTTATTAACCTTAGTCCATTCTGAGAAAGTTTCGTAAAGATCTCAGTATTATAAATGCACTTTAACGTGATTTTATTCTATCGCTGTCCCTTTGAATGCCGCAATTCATTTTAAACTTCAATTTTAAGCGTCTTTTAAAAATAATTTTTCTCAGTTTGTTTTTTCGACGAATAAGCATTGCCAAAGTGATAAAACATGTATGTATATTTTTCAATTGGCTTTTTTTTTTTTTTTAAGGTGGGAGGAGGTGTGTTCCCTTTATATAGGCTATTTGATAAAACTAAGTATTGCATTTACAATAAAGCAAGATTTTTTTAAACATAAAAATGTAAAATAAATTCAGTTTTTACTGTAATTTTACACGTATTTGTACATTATATTTTTTTCCTTCCCAAACTAATTTAACTGATAAATCTGATACTAAAAGTTAGACAGCACACATCTACAAATAGTTTTAAGAAAAATTAGCTCAAAATGATCAAAATTGTACAAAGAAAATATTTGCTTTAAAAAAAAAAAAAAAAAAAAAAAAAAAAAAAAATTAAATTTTTCGAAATTTGTCAGGTAAATCAAACAATTTCTTCATAGAATCATCTTCCTTCATTTTCATCATTGACCTTTATTATGGTCAAAAATGTACCTAAAAGTGCTTAAATAATTTTAAAAAAGTTCAAAGGGTATCGAGTCTCCTTAAACAATGTTTACAGTAAAGAAAATAAAATTTTCTATATAAATAGAACAACCCGTAGCTGCCTAGGTGAAACATGTACAAGCAATTGAAGAAATAGCACGCAAAACAACGGTGTTCCGTGACTTAAATAAATTATACACACAAAACAATGTTTTATTAAATTATCGGCAAAACACCAGGCATAAAATGTTATCTAAACTGCTTAATAAGTAAATATGAAGCAACCCATACAACTTGCTAACTAAAATAATTATTTAAATGTTAATGACAAAACATTTACCAAAACAAGTATAAAGTTTTCGTTTTAGCAAGATATTTTTTAACACTTTCCAAAATAGCTGAAATGTGTTTATGGATTCAGTTTGTTTGTCTGTCCGTGCTCTAACTCGCGAAAATATATTCAGGCTGCATTAAAATTTATACATTATTGGTGTTCACTATCTCATATTCCGTACTAAAAAGGAAATGTGCAGCAGTTACGGTTCATTTATCAAGAACACTTAAAAGAATTCCGTTCCATTATAACTTAACCCTCTAAACATTTCAATTTTACAGTCATAAATATGAAATAAACCAGTATACTGGTATCACAATTTAACTTTTTTATATTGTTAATTAAATATATAAAATCACTGTAGAGCTTAATATAATGCAGTATTTTATTTTTGCCGCAACACTCATTCGAGAAAAACTTTCCATTTCAATGTACTATGTCAGAAACCGATTCAAAAATCTTTCGAATGATACATCATTCATTCTCCGTTTTATAGATGCAAAAAGAAATTTGCACATCAAACGTAGCAAATGAGGTGCATTCGTACTATAACGAAGTTTTAAAAATATTCAGATCTTGGCGTAATAGTATACAGTGCTTCGGATATAGTACAATGTCCAAAATCTTCTGTGTGTCCCTGTAGATCTATTTGCTTTCTATCATACAGGAAGTAAGTTGTAGCAAACTACAGCAACGTATATCAATTTCATAAAATGTCAAAATAGTTTAACATAATTAAAACGCGCCCCAAACAATTTTCCCGCTCCCATACCATTGTGTAATGGAATACTTCTGTGTGGCCCTGTAAATTAACAACAAATATTCTTTGAATCACAGGTTGTACAGAATGTATAGTTTAGTATGTACTTCATAAATGCATATCAATTTTATTATGTTCGAAAGAGTATAACATCATTAATATGCACTTGAAACTATTTCTTCCCATTTGCTGTAATGTAACGGAATAGTTTTGACTGTCCCTGTAATTGAATCATACATTGATTTTCATGACTCGACAAATTTATGTACAAATTACATTTTAAATATCAAACGATTCGGTTGGGTAGTTTTTGCATTGTTATATGCGGACAGACTGAATGACGACCATAGGTGTATTTATGTAATTACGAACGTACTTAATTTAAATGATATATCATTCAAATTCATAAACATTGGATATTAAGACTCCTGACTTTGCAAGTGAAGACACTCGCGAGTTAATACTATTTCTGTGGGAAGATTATTTTCTAATAACTTGTTTGCATTTCGACATTTTTTTTCGGGGTGGGGGGGGGGAGCTTTCTATAGCAGAGCACCCTCTCTACATCATTCCTTTTTTACTTTTTCGATTTTGGCTGTAGATATTTTTTTTGGAATGACACTTTTATTTTCGGAATCGGTTTTGAAAGTGACTTTATAAAAAATAAAAAAAAAAACATCTGCAACCGAAAACGAAAAAGTAACAAAAAACCGATACAGACAGGCACCTCAGAAGGACCAATGAAAAAAAAATCGAAAAAATGTCGAAAATGATTAAATGCAAACAAGTTATTAAAAAATAAACTCCCCGTAGGAATAGCCGAAGCTCAAAAGTGTCTTCGCTTGTAGGGACAGGAGCCTTAAGATGCTTATTTTATTTTTTCCTTCGTGGATGCTTTAATTCTTAACATATGCAAAGCAAATATTCTTTTTAACTTATAGTTCTCCATTTTTTATTTAACTGAATTACAAACTTTCATTTGACGTGAAAAAAGTTATTTTTCATTTTTATATTTTTAAGCAGTGGAGGAGTATTTTACAATCTGTTACTTCTTGTTGGTATTAATCTTGTCTAAACTCATTATCAATCTATTTAAAAATCTGCAAAATTTTTGCGGGATTAAAACGATAAAAAAAAAAAAAAAAAAAGAGTTTTAAAGTACACGTGTGATTTATTTATTTACAGCAAGTTACTTTTTCTGTAAAGAGTTTAAAAAACTAACAACATGAGAGAATGCATTTAAACAATGTTTACGGTAAAAAAATTAAAAGAACAATCTGTAGCTGACGAGATAAAACACATACAAGCAATTGAAGTAGTAGGACGCAAAACAACGGTTGTTCCGTAACATACATAAGTAAATGATATACACAAAACAACCTTTTATTAAATTATCAATAAAACACCAAGCATAAAATATTATGTAAGTTGCTTAACAAATAAGTATAAAGCTGCAATATGGCTTAGTAACTAAGGTAACCAGTGCCAGATTTACGTCAGGGCATTCGGGACACGTGCCTAGGACCCTTGGTTTTCAGGGCCCCCAAATGCTGCTGTAAGTTTTTCAATCATTGTCCGAAATCTAATGTAGTTCTAATATCCAATGAAATTTTGTTTTTCATCCTACATCCTACATTCTATATTCTATGTTCATATTGCATTTTTATGACATTTTATATTTTGTCAGAAGCATCCATTTCTTACTTTATTATAGTGAAAATTTTCTTTTAATTTTATCACTTTAAGAATATATTGTATTTTTAATTCTTGTTTTATCCTTTTCCTGTTATCTTCGTATTATCTGAGTGTTGATGAGCGTAGCTTGCAGACTCGAGCCCCCTAATATTTTAAATAATTGTACCTTGGTGTTGCTGAAAATTTATTATCAATTGTTGTATACTTTGTCACTGCAGATATATCGACTTGCATAAAGAAAGATAATTAAACCATACAGTTTATTATAAAACATCTACTCATTTAAATTTTTTAATTGCAAAATAATTATTTAAAAATAAGTTATTGATTATCATATTTAATTTTTTAATGGATATTTTAAGGTCGATAATGATTACTTTAGTAAATATCTTTTTTCATTTTTTTAGTCAATTTTCCCCCTCCCTTTTTCTGTGAATATCAGTGCAACGGGAGCCCCGTAAGACCGCGCCGTCCGAAAGGGGGCCGTCACCCCGTGCGCGGAAATTTAGCGAGTGCCAAATTTATACTTTTAACGTCATTTATGGCTTGTCACAAAAAAAAGTTGGGGGGGGGGTGACAAATTGAAACTTTTCCCAGTGCGCAGAAATTTAGGGAACGCCAAACTGAAACTTTGCCCTGGGTGCAGTTTTCTCTTCGCTCGCCCCTGCTGTAAGCATTAGAGCACCTGCAAACACTAGTAAGCATCTGTGTTCAGCGCCCCCAAATTTGTAAATCGGTCTCTGAAGGTAACTTGTAATAATAACTAAACGTCTACCATAAAAGGTACCAACTTTTCGTGTTAACAAGAATTTGAAACTCCTTCAGACAAAAGTGAAAAGTGTTTATGGATTCGGTTTGTCTCTGTCCGTTTTCCAACTTGCATAAATGTAGTCAGGTTGCATTGAAATTTATATATTATCGGTATTCATTATCCCATCTTAAACACTTTCCAACACTTTCTGAAATCTTTAACCAAATTTCGTTATTTAGGGAAATAATGTGTTACTCTCCATAGCTAAATAAGTATTCCGATACTCTTGAACAATACTGTATTTGATCTGTCAGTTGATATGCATACTGTATAATGGGAAAATATAGTTTAATGAGAAAACGCCTAACAGGTTACAATTTCTCTTTCAGCACTTTAAACTAATAGATGGAAATATACTTGAATACTTTTGTTCAGCCCAGTAGTTTTACTTTTATTGCACGCCAATATTTATCAAAAATTTAATTCAAAATAAAAAATACTCTTAAAACGACTGAAAACACATTTCGAGAAATTATCATCCATAGGCAACTAAGTATCCAATACTTTGCGTAGCCCTGTATATAATTTAATCTATATTCTACGAAAAATTCTTAATCAACTGAATGCAGTTCAGTGTAAAAAGGCATAACTTATTTGAAAATCATCTTAAAGTAAATTACGCTCATATTCAGAAATCTTTACGAGATCTTTTGTGTAGCCCTGTATATCCACTGTAGCATTTATACAGACCATGTAATATGCATAAATTTAGTGAAAAAGATAATTAAAAATGCATTTCACCCATTCGTCAGCCATCATCAATAATGTACAATACGTCGAATAGAATATACTATTTGAAATCGTTTGTGTGTATCTGTAAGTACTATGCATTTCGTATTATGCATAAAATATGAATATTAAGAATATTAAGCCTCAGAGACGTATATCAATTTTATTATGTATGAAATAGTTTAATATAATTAAAATATGACGCAAACAATTCCGCCCTTTACCAGTTTGTAATCGAATTATTTTAGTGGCCTTGAAAATGAACAATAACTATTCTTATCCCTGCATATTTTACATAATGAATATTTTATATAATGCATATTTTAGTGCATTTCGTAAATGCATATGAATTTTAATATGTCTGACAGGGTGTAATACCTTTAAAATTCATTTGAAACTTTTTTTCCCCAATAGCCTGTAAAATAACGGAAAACTTTTGTCTGTCCCTGTAAATAAGCTATTCACACCAGAAATTTCATTAGAAATAGGGCTCGTGCTAGGGCAAATTTCAATAACTTTCGAAAATTTCAGGGCAATTCGAGTATATTTAAGAACAACAAGGTATATATTTAAGAATTAGAACAAGGACAGGCGACCAGATCAACTGAAATCATAAATACTTTTCAAGTGTTACAAATATTTGAAAATCTTTAGAAATCAAAATTCTATTTAAAAACACAAATTAAATATGCATAGAATGTGCAAACATTTACAGCCAATTTATGTAAATTTTAAACATTATTAGTAACACAATTGTGTAACGTAATTGACCTATTTGTAAGCGCAATTATTAAAAAAAAAAAAAAAAAAAAAAAAAACTGCTAATCTTTAATTCTTATTTTCACAACAATAATAAAAAAATATCCACTTCTAAAGAATTAATAATTTTCTCATTTGTATGGAATTGTGCATTATACCATACATTATAAATTTTTCATTGTATGCCATGGAACGCATGCATAAAATGTAAATCAATTTCGGATCAGCGAAAGTCCATACTTGTGGAAAAATACGGCTGTATAAAAAGCAATGTTAAAATAGAGTAGCATTATATATATTTTTTATTAATATAAAAAAGGGGATTGTAGCACGATATCACTGAAAAAAATATTCTTCTCAGCTTTGCTTTTCAGTTTAAAAAATAAATAAATCTACAGAATAGTATTACCCCTTTCCTGTGTAAATATGAACATCTGACAATCACATAATGGATGCTAATAAAACATTTGTAACCAAAAATAATTTTAATGACAAGTTCAATGTAGATTCTGCCATTGCAGAATTCAGTTTCGCCTCCGATTAGAAAAAAAAATAGATAGAGGTTTTTAGAAGGGCGACCCCGTTTAAAATGCCGTTTAGAATGAACTAACATCATTTTTGTTGTGTTTATCAATATAATAGCAAACAGAACGGCGTGAAATACCCAACTGATTAGCAATTTCTCTCTGAGACATTGGAATTGCGAAATAATAAAGAGATACAATTCGACTTGTTACTTCTTCATTGACTAGATTCATCAAAAATGGATTTTTACTTTAGTTTAAACGCTTTTTTACAGACTCTGAGAAAAGGGAAATGCATTTTAACAATAAAACGAGTGGAATCCCGGCGAATTCGACGAATGAAATGTTTAAAAGACCCGATCGATTTGGTTTGAAAAAAGCAAAATAATTACATTATTGAATCAATATATAATAAATATATTTCCAAACTTAATGTCAAGTTTGCCAGTTACAATATTCGCACATCTTCAGTTAAAATTGTAATCTGAGTTCCGGCGAAATCCAGAAATTTTATTTTATATGCACTCACAGAAAAATAGTTTTATTTAAAAAAAAAAAAAAAAAAAAAAAAAAACTTATTTCATTTTTACTGTGACATTATTTTAACTAACTGAAGTCATCTGAAAGTAAAATCTCAATCTCAGTGTCCATAATGAAAAGAAATATTGAAATGTAATATCGTTATGAGTAAAAATGCGATTTTTTAAATAGTGACGTCATTTTCTCTTCAAATGTTTTTTAAAAATTACTGTTATTAGTAATGGGGAAAAGCATCCGTAATAATATTGTAATTCCCATTTATCTGATTGCTGAATGACGTCATTTTCCTCATTTGAAATTTTTCTTATTTTGCTTTAAACATTAATTTTTATCATAAATTATTTTATGTTATTTTATTTGCATTGTTAATATTATTTCTCAGAAAATATATTTTTTTACCCCAATTCTCTTTCAATTGCATAATTATATGCAATCATTTTGGAAAATAAATTTTTATTATCGAGAGAAAAGCTAAACTGTGTTGCCACCATTTTGAAGAAATATCATAAAAAACATTTAAAATTAAAAATAAAATATAAAAATGGAAATAACTTAAAAAATAGCTAAAATGGGCACAACTACTAATAAATAGCTTTCATTTAAAAAAATAATTATCAAAATCGGTGGAGTAGAAAATTCAGGGCTGATGACACGACATTTTTTAGCTTGTCTGAAAGAAATAGCATCGGAGGCTAATAACAAATAAAACGATTAAGAATTGGGAATAATGTTAATCGCTTCTGAAATTATTTCAAACTAACATCACATTATGACCAGAAGAGAATATAATCTGATTAGTGGCTATACACAAAAAGAACATTTAAGGAAAAAAAGTCATCAAAAGTAATACTGTAACGCACCTCTCAACTCCACTATTCTTTCCAGAGCCCAGAGGGCGCTGTTTTCATCGGTTTCTTGCACGGAACATTTTTTTTACCCCCCCCCCCTCCAGTGAGATCTGAGTTAGCCCGACTGAAAACATGTCGCACCGTTGACATGTAAAATGCTCTACACCTTATCCAAGATGAATAATTCCCATGTATGTCTAAAATCTCATCTGTAATCGTGGTATGTTGTGTGTGTGTTTGTTATGTTTTGTGAAATAAATGTTTTTGTGACGTTAAGTCTTCGATTCTTCAAATAACTGTCACAATATCTCATAAGAAAAGATAAGAAAAGTAAAGAATATTGCCCAGTTAAACTGATGGCATCGAGCTCACAGGCTACGCATACTAATTGGACATTACAGCGTTCTAAGCGTTAATTCCAAACGAAAAACAATTTTAAGGAGGGGAAACAGCTCCCCCCCCCCACTTCCCTCTTTTTATACTCAATCATTGAATCCCCTAAACCAGGCCTGTCCAACCTTTTACTAAGCTGGGGCGCATCTCAGCTTTTGGCAAGCAAGAAGGGCGCCATTATTAATATGGCTCAAAACATGCAAGAAAATCATCTTTTAATATGATAGTAGCAATATATAGATACAAATGAAACATAATGTCCCTATAGATCTAAAGCACCATGTAAAATAATAATAATAATATAAATAAATAAATAACAGTAAATCATAATAAATTTCGAATAATACATTTTTCTGCGAGGGGTTATCTCAAACATTTTTTAATGGGAAGGAGTCAGAAAATGAAATATCATCTATTATTAAAATAAATTTAACTTTTTCAAAAAAATGTATAACCGACTCCAAAAAAGCGCTAAAAAGAATTAAATAATTCTATAAAATTCTCTAATGACAAATCGTTATCCAATAACCACACATTGACTATCATATACCGGTATAAAACGGTTAAATTTAATATATAGAATTTAATATCCACCAAACATAGGCTTTCCAGAGAATATTTTTTACAAGAGATTAATTTACATATTTTTGATTTAATTTTTGAATATATACATATAAAAAGTAAGGAATTACTTTTTGAAGTTGGTGCCAAACAATCATAATCGATAATGATTTCCCCATTTTATTTATGGTACTAAACATAATATATCCACAATTCTTACTATACTTAAGATAGTTTGGCACCAACTTCAAAAAGTAATTCCTTACTTTTTGTATGTATATATTCAAAAATTAAATCAAAAATATGTAAATTAATCTCTTGTAAAAAATATTCTCTGGAAAGCCTATGTTTGGTGGATATTAAATTCTATATATTAAATTTAACCGTTTTATACCGGTATATGATAGTCAATGTGTGGTTATTGGATAACGATTTGTCATTAGAGAATTTTATAGAATTATTTAATTCTTTTTAGCGCTTTTTTGGAGTCGGTTATACATTTTTTTGAAAAAGTTAAATTTATTTCCTACTTTTTAGTTATTTATACCGTAATACATAATTATGTGTACTGACATATGATGGCTCTTTGAAACGCTTTACTAATGAACGCACTTTGCTGAGTTCTGATGTATTCCCAGGTCGAAATTCATGCTGGTATTTGTTTGCTAGACAAGCACCAAGTGCTATAACCCAACAAGTAAAATAGCATAAACTAGCATTACATATTTACTGCTTCCAGCAGACATTCCAGCAATTCATGGTGTGTATTGGCCCGCTTTGCTGGAAATAAGCATGAAATGCTTGCATATAGCTTGCCATGCTTTTGTTGTGCAAGCTAGTGATATAGCATGTGATGCTAGCTAGCATATAATAGCATGAAAATCTAGCAGACATAGCAATACCTAGCATTAACTAGCATATTTTTGTTGCTGGTACAAGCATGAATTTTGACCTGGGTTCGCTTTACTTGTCACTGTTTGATTGTCAATTTTTCAAAAGACACTTACAATATCGGTTAGTATCATTGTGAATCTTTAGGTTTTCTGGATGTAGTAACTTCTTCAGATCTGGCACGACGAAAAGCTACCGCATTCATGAAATCTTAAAGTCAACATCTAATCGTACGGACATCGGAAGTGGTTATCGAAAGGTGACAATGCCTCAAGTAAAGTGTCCTTACACATAAGCGCGCGGCAAAGCGCTTCCATATATGAGTAAACAGCAAAATGACTCCATGTATCAATGAATAGTAAAATGCTTTTCTAGTGTAGTCAAAAGTACTCCCCCTTTAGTCAGAAAAAGCAAAAAAGAAAGATTTTAACAAAAATCGCTCTATGATTCAATAGATAAACAACAACAATCTAATTCCTATAAATGCAGTAAAGGAATCGGAAATTATTCGACGAGGAATCCGAAAATCATAACCTGTACTTGGCTGCATCTATAAAAGAGTGACAGCATTTGATGCCCAAATACTTTTTTCACGGACGCTTTTTGTCCCAACAAACTGTCAAAAATTTGAAACTCACTCCACCGCTTTTATGGAAAACGATTATTTCAGCCTATTATGGAGCATTCTCATGGGTCAAAAGACAAATATTTTATAAAAGCGGGGGAGTGACGATGCAGCAAAAGGGTAACATTTTTTACAGTGTATGTATGAGATATTCCATAAAAGGGATGGAGTGACGATGCAGCAAAAGTTAAATTTTTAACAATGTAACGCAATGCTAGGCATTTTCTATTATAAAATTTGATGATGATTTCCTGGTAGAATTCGATTGTACGCCGAATGATCCTTTATTTCTACACAGACATAAATACATAATCCATATTATTTTACAAATTCGTGGACATACAAGGACAAGATAGCACAAAGAAATATTACGACACAAGAAAAGTACAACCGGGAGCTACACATAAAGAGTGTGTGTAACGGAGCCAGTGGGATTCGAACCCACAATCTCCTACGCTCTCAAGAGATTGGCAGCGTGGTGTCTTAACCACTCGGCCACAAGGACCCCCTTGATGACTCATTTTTGTCCAGAATCTTTTCTATCAATCGTATGCTGTGCTCCATGTCTCGTCATATTCACATCGAGAAATTCTACATGAACAAAATCTGAAATCATTCTGGTGTCTAATCCGGTAACCAAATCTGAATCTAAAGATAATTTTTCTACACATATCTATGCATTTTATTTTGCATTGATAAGTAGAGATAATTTTTTCCTCCGGAGCAAAATATATACTAAAGGTTTTTCATCTTTTCAACAACTTAAGGATGTCGATTGGTATCGACCGCTTTAGTGGATGCGAGAACTTGTTCATTTAAGCTTTAACATTTCGGAAATTTATCGCATCCAACAAACTTTAAGGCCGCACAATGACACAGAAAAAGACCGGATGATAATGTGAAGTCTATGGGGGCGTTCTTTTCAAATATCTCACTGAAATTTTTAAATTTTTACGTGTTTTTTTTTTTTTTTTTTTTTTTTTTTTTTTTTTTTTTTTTGCATAGGGTAGCCGAGGATATTCCACAACCGACCTAGTTTTTACTTTTTCAATTTTGGTTTCAGATTTTTTTTAGAAAATTATTTTAAATTTCAAAACCGGTTTAAACGGTTCTGAAATTGAAACTATCATTATATAAAACATACGTAAACAAAATCGAAGAAGTAAAAACTAGGCCGGTTGTAGATCATCCTCGGCTATCCTATGCAAAAAAAAATCATGTAAATATATTAAAATTTGAGCGAGATATTTGAAAAGAACACACCCATAGTCTTTACACTAACATCCGGGTCTTTTTCTGAGACTAGTGTAGTGCCTTAAGGTCCACATTAAAATCTACAGACTTCGTAAATGGGCATTTAAAAGCTGACAATCCATCAGTATACGTTAAAATTATTGTGAAAAATTACCTTTGTTTTTAAAGACTAACTATTTTCTGACTAATGAGAGCGATCTAAAACCGTCTATGGAGCGTTTTCATTGTCAGAAAATAGATAGTCTTTAAAAACAGAGGTAATTTTTCAAGATATTTTAAACAGGGTTCACTGTAAAAAAATTGACCCTTTTGCTGCATCATCCCTCCACCGCTAATATAGAAACGATTACTTCAGCCTATTATGGAGCATTCTCATGGATCAAAAGTGAGATATTCTATAAAAGCGGGATAGTGACGATGCAGCAAAAGGGTCAGAATTTTTACAGTTTAAAGTACGCGTACACAATCAGAGCGCGTCAAGTTGCTTCTATAATTCAATGCATAGCAAAGTAATTCTAAATGTTCGTATATATTAAAATAGCCTTTTCAGTCATAAAAACTAAAAAGGAAGATATTATCAAAATCACACCATGATTCAACATGCGTCTATATGAAAGTAGTAATATTTGAAGTTAAGAATGCTCTTTGATAAACGGAATTTTCCAAAGTGCAGAAAATTTAAGAATTTTTATTCCAGAACTTGGCGATAGTCACCTGAACGAGCTTTTATGGCTGAAAGAAGTTAACTAGCTTAACTTTAATGGTAAGCTTATCAAAATTTTTCGTCATTTTTATATGTCCAAATCTAAATCTAGCACATAGCAATGTACTTTAATCACTTTGTGAATCCGGCATAACAAGCACCCTTATACACAGACACTCTTGCTTTAACGTGTAAGGCTCTTTAGAGATGAATTTTCAGCTTTTCGATATCGAATTCTCATGTCTGGGTTGATGTGGATCTTTCACTTTGGTGGATACGAGAATTGTTCCAGCTAAGATTTCGTACTTTGAAAAAAAAAAAAAAAAACTAGCATCTCCTCAACAGTTGTTAGGATCCAGAAGGATTATTCGCTGCTAAGCAAAACAAGATTGACCAATCATAAGCCTTCATTTTTGAGAACTTTTCATTATTCGAAGGAGAGAGTCTGGAATACATGGAGTGAAAATCTGCTTTCGACACTGTAAAAAATTTGACCCTTTTGCTGCATCGTTACTCCATCGCTTTTATATAATTTCTTTATTTTGACCAATGAGAATGCTCCATAATAGAACGAAGTAATCGTTTCCTATAAAAGCGACGGAGTGACGATGCAGCAAAAGGGTTAAATTTTTTACAATGCAAGCAGTGCTAAAAATTTGTATCCTTTAAATGTGCAACGATGCTACTGAATTCCAAAGTGTCGATCACAGCGACATCTGCGGCATTTTCGTGATACATTATCTAGACTAGCAATAATTCTTGCATTTTTAGAAAATGTCCTACAGATGTCGCTTCTATCTTTAAATTTCATTAGCATTGTTGCACATTTAAAGAATAGAACATTTTAGCGCTTTTTTTAAGTGTTACAGAGGGCGTGTTCAGCACAACTTACCGGTTACTTACCGACCACTTACCGATTGTAGACAAGTACGAAATGAAAATCAAAGCGAAGTGTGACGTCAGCTACAATTCAACAGAATAGTTTTCATTGATGCCACAATTTGCTTTCGTACTGCCCTACAATCGGTCGGTAACATTGGTTACTTTTGTAAGTTGCTCTGAACACGCCCTGAGATAGCCGATTTCCACACTATATCTCCTAGATGCTATATTTCCGGTTTCTTGCATAAGAGAACTTGTCCGGAATCCAGGTAGAATTCGCGCTGTTAGCGAAACCACATTAAAGAATCAGAAGCCTGAATTTTAGCAAATTTTTCAATGTTTTAAATAAATTTTCTTGTTACTAAATCTCGTTTCTCAAACAGCGCAAAATTTATGTGAATCCTGGCCCTCGTCCAGGTAGGATTTTGCATTTTGAACACTGTTAAAAACTTGAAACTTTTACTTTATCGTCTAATCCATCGCTTTTATAGAAAATGATTACTTCATTGTATTATGGTGAATTCTCATTGGTCAAAATATAGATATTCCATAAAAGCGGTGGAGTGACGATGCAGCAAAAATTTCAAACTTTTAACAGTGAAAAGATCGTGTGTCTATGTAAGTGTAACATAAAAGCATGCAAAAGGAACACTTCTAATTGGTCGATTGCTTCAAAATGAATTTGAAATTTGAAATTTAAAGTTTTTATTTTTAAAAAAGTTCTAATTATCAGATTTTTATGAAATTTGAATGGGACCACATGGGCCTCATACGCTTTCAAACAAAAAAAGAATTATCAAAATCGGTTCATATTTGCAAAAGTTATGCGTGAACAACAAATACATACAGGTCGAAATCATAACCTCCTCTTTGAAGTCGGTTAATAAAAGAGCAGTCAGAGATATTGTTAAGTTTTCTGGGGACGCAAATACTCTTCTATAATTCTTTTTGGAGGTGTAAATTTGCCATTATAAAAAGTACAGAAACAAAGTCATGGGTGGTTCCAAAGAGAGAGCTTGAGAGAGTTTTCATTGATGGAAATCCTTCCGCACGATTATATATATATATATATATATATATATATATATATATTAAACAAAATTACCTAAAGATCTGGGGAAGAAAAAGATGCCCTTTAATCCTGTTTTATAAAATAGCCAAATGGTCAGTTAAATAACGTCAATAATAACAATACCAAAAATGCTTAACTTCCATGCACGAAGGAGAAAAATCGCTTGTTTTTTTTTCTACATTTTACTTCTTATCGTATTAAAAGAGTTATTACCGACATTTATTAATTCCTATCAGAATAATTTCCATAAAAAGATTTATAAAGCATGACTATAAATTAGTAAAGAAATGCAACAGAAAATGAATAGTTAAAAAAAAGCTATTCATGTGCTGGTATTTTTCTTTTGTTATGTTGCGTACATTACAATTAATGATACTTGAAATGCACGTACAGAGATTTTTAAAACATCTCTCATGAAAATATCATAGATTTGAAATAAAGAATCCTTTATAAGAGAACTGTATTAATTAAAAAAAAAAAAAAACATCTAACGGGAAACCTTCAAAAGGGCGCCAAGAAAACCTGCAAAGGGCGCCATTGCGCCCGCGGGCGCCGCGTTGGACAGCCCTGCCCTAAACTAATCAGGGACATGCTTTATCATATAAAAAAATCTATATCCAAAATTCAGAGCAAATCGGAAAATTCTTAATAAAAACCCATTTATATAATTGAAGAGGAGTTATCCCCCTCTTTTATACTTAACCATTAAACATCCAAAACCGTTCAGAGATTTGAACGAAATCTGATAATTCTGCATGAAAAACCCATTTATATAAATTAAAGGGGGGGCGTATAGAACCCCCGTTCCCCCTGTTTATACTTATCTAATGAACACCTAATACCAATCATGGAGACGCCTCATCAGAATGATCCTATATCAAAAATTTTGAACAAAAACTGATAATTCTGCTTGAAAAACCCATTTATATCAACTAAGGGGAGAGGCATGAGCCCCCGCTCACCCTCTTATACATATCGAATGAACTCCAAAAACTAATCAGGGAAGCGCCTTATCAGAATATACCTATATAGAAAATTTCAAGTGGATGGGATATTTTTATCAAGAGTTATCGCGTTACGCACGCACGTACGAACGAACATACATACATACATACATATATGGGTGATTCTCAAAATAGGGGACAATTTATGTCTTTCAGCATACAAAAAAAATTGAGAGGTTTTCTGTCATGTTTTTATACTTAGATATGTTTGTCTTAATATTATTCATTATTTGCAGTCAAGAATTACTCACTTTTTAGTTAAAAACACATTAAAATAACAGAATAAATGTTCAAAATGTCATTAGCATGGATGTCCACAGCAGCTGTGCCTTGTATGTACTAGCTTTTTCAAGAGTTAATATGTTTATAAAATAAAACAAATGTTATTCTTTCTTTAAATTAATCAAGGAGAGAATTTATCCAATAAATTTCTTTTTAAAAATAAAATTATAGTATATAAAAAGTAAATTAAAGTTTGTCCTCCATATTCTGTTTTCAAAACAAGGTCATACTATAACAGCTGTTTATTAATCAAAATTTCATTTTCACATATGACAATACTTTGAAAATATAAAGTTTCTCCATGGCAACAAGTAGCCATTTTATTCCAGCCTGAAAATAGAAGCATGTATTGTATTTTAAGAATAGAAGTTGAATATTAGGCGAGTACATCAATTGTATGTCATTAGAATGGATAATAATTTTCATGTTTATTTTATAGTTAAAATTTTTATTTTACCTATTTACATAGAACTTTTGTGTTTTAAAAAGCCCCAGAAAGGACTATTGCATTGTGATTATATTATGGCTCATAATCTTATTTAAATTAAAATTTGTCATTAGCGTGGACAAATATCAGTGTCATTAGCATGGTTTTTCTGTCCATGCTAAAGACTCCTATGTACATAAATGTAACCAGTACTTATATTGTATCCTTTTTAAAGTTTAATTTTACATATAAATTTAGGTATTACATTTATTATCCCTAAAATATGCATTAAATCTGTCAGAAAATCACTAAGACAGCTTCTTACACTGTTAGTGTCAGAATGTTGTTCATGTAAACAAAGTTTGCTCTTTGGTAATGTTTTTATTCTCCTTATATGTATATATGTAAAAATGGAAACTATTTGTTGGAAAGGAAGGCTAATAAACGTCGAAAAAAAAAAAATTTAAACAGGAAGAAAATAAAAATTTCTTAATATAGTTATTCTATGCAATTTGTTTTGTCATTAGCATGGCTCAAAAAATACTAATTATTTTTTTAAAGTTAATTTTTAAATATTTAGCTCTGCTGACTACATGTAAAGTATACCTAATACTATATCAACAACACATATTTTTTTCAGAAATTTTGCTAACAGTAATTTTTTTAAGATTTCATTTTTGAAATTGTCCCCTATTTTGAGAATCACCCATATACGTACATATATACGTACATACATACTCAGGCTATGATAGCCTGTGAACTAAAAAAAGGAAGAAAGAATGTTATCTCCGTACAAATAAAATAAGATTAGATGTTGTATGCTTTGCTTTTCAGTTAAAAAAAAAAAATAAATATTTGAGTGCGTTTATAACCAGCGAAGATTGTAATATACTGAAAATGTTAGTCACAAGTAATCTCACTAATATTGCTTTCTAAATTCTTTAATCTTTTAATATCTTGATTAATTCTCAAACATTATCCCGTGTCAGAGATGTTGTATCTGCGTCCATTGTGTGATCACGGTGAAGCATAACAAGGCGATTACCTCCTTACGCACTCAATTTTCCAAATGATTTGATTCAATTTCTCATGTTGCCCAAGGGATGTTTTCCTTTGCTTTTATTGTTGAGCAACAGCAGGTGAATTGGTGGAGAACATAATTGATTTTAGAAACATGCTCCCTAGATAAAATAAGCGTAATTCAATAGTTTTGTCCGTCTTCAGACATTAATAGCTATATGTAAAATCTTTGGGCTCATGCGAACGTTCAGAAGTGAATATTTATTGCCTTGTTGCCAGTGGCGCCAACTTTAGAAAAATATTGGGTTGGCTCAAAAATATCGGGTGGGCTCAAAGATATTTTGGTAAAATGGACAACCAGTTTGTTTTTCTTTGAAGAGTAGGCTGTTGGTGAATATGAGACTTTTAAGTCAAGCTATCATGTTTTAAGATAATTGCAATTTTTAAAAATTATATTCTCATGCGTTTTTTCCTATAAAGACACTAATATATATTATAATATCATAATATCATGAACATGACTGCAAACTGAAAAGCAGAAAGTTAAAAATTTACATTTCAGTTATTTTTGATTTATGGGTGTCAGTAGGAGAATTAAAACGCGAGGACATTGGCAAAATGGACTTTGTTCTAAGGAGAAAAATGAATAATAAAATAATAATGAAATAAATAATCTATTAGAACATTGAAAATTGTGCACGCTAGGATTCAAAACTATCGGGTGGCCCAGGCCCTATGAGCTCATATAAGTTGGCGCCACTGCTGCTTACTGTACGTTTGCAATAAAAGCAACCAGGGCCGAAACTAGGAGAAGCGAATGAGGCATATGCCTCTAGTGCCAGAGTAGAATTTAGTGCCAAAATAAGATTTGGTTCGTCCGGCACAAAAAACCTATAACGAAATCTATATTTTAACATAGTCATGCGATCAGACAATCTAAAATAAAAATGTGTTCATTAATTTTATACCATTTTCTTTAAACAGGTTTTTTTCTTAAATTATTCACTAGATATGAGTTATAGGAGTTCGGGATGAAAAAGCAATCATTTGGACATCGAATAAAAGTTCCATTCATTAGTAGTTCATGTTGAAAATACAGAATATTAAAAATGAATGAAAAACATAGCTATTTTTTTGTGAAATTTAAATATCGCTTTGTAAGTTTTATCGAAATTTGATTACTATGTTGCATTCTATTTTTCACGAGGTAAGTACGTACGTGTTCGTACACAACGGACTGAAACTTCTAATATTTGTAAATTCATTTTGGAAAAGGTGGATAAGGGGACGCCGAAATTTGCGGTTGATCCTTTTGAAAAGAAAAAAGAAAAATTCCCAATTTAGGCTCTGAAAGCGATTAATATATTCTCTAAAACTATAATTACATGCCATTTGTTTAAACAAAATTTCAAGGTCGTAAGGCATGCTTGAATTAATAAACAAAAAAAAAAAAAATATTTGCGAGTTCATTTCATTCAAATTTCAGACTTATACAAAACACCATTTTTATTATTGATAGAACAAGCATATTTTTTGTTCATCAATATTTTATTTCTATTAAACATTATTTAGCTAAGTAATGAAAAATACTGTTGTGTTACTCCTTACATTCTTTAAAATAAATGTTTCTATGTAAAAAAATGCAATTAATAAAAATTAAATACACTTAATTTCTTTAAAAGAAAAATTAAAGCGTATAGGATTGTTTAAATATTATTTTAAAGTTTTTTTTATATATAGAGAGATTTAAATCATCTTTTTAAGATAACACATTTGAAGACATTCTCTCTAATATTGGATTTTTAAAAGATACCTGACCTATAAAACTATAAAATAGATAAATATACATTTTAAACTTACGAGAAATCTAATCTATTAGAAATTTTAGCCATGAGTAATTTCAGCAATAACACTTTCCTAAATTCTTAATCTCTGGATTAATTCTCATTACATTTATCTTCTGTTAGAAATGCTGTATCAGTGTCTATTGTGCGATCGCAATGAAGCATAGCAAGCCGGTTATCTGTTTACACACGCAATTAATTTTCCGAATGATTTGACTCCAATTCACAAGTTGTTTCGGAGGGGGCTTAGTATTTTCTTTTCTCCTCTTTCATTGTTGAGACACAATGGATGAATAGATGAGCTGATAATTGATTTTAGAAATATGCTCACTTCATAAAATAAAGGCATAATTCAATAGTATTATCAGTTCTCAGAAATTAATAGGTTTAAAGAGTTTTTGGACGTATTCACGTAGTTGAGGAAGGTGAAAGTATATGAATACAACTACAGTGTAAATCGGTTTTTTAAGGGAGTGGACAAAAGTCGTGCATTAAGGCTCCTGTCCCTACCGGCGAAGACACCCACGAGCTAATGTTAATCCTATGGGGAGGGAGTTTTCTACTATCGCGTCAGCATTTCGACATTCTTAATTTTTTTTTTTTTTGGGGGGGGGGAGGGGGGCATTGGATAGCCGAGGTCCGTCTCTATATCTTACCTTTATTTATTTTAGTCGCAGATATTTTTTATTAAGTTACTGTCACTTTCAAAACCGGTTCCGAAAATGAAAGTGTCATTCCAAAAAATTATCTTCAACCAAAATCGAAAAAGTAAAAAAAATGCGGTGTAGACACGGACCTCGGCTTTACAATGCAAAATAAATAAATAAATAAATAAAATAAAATGTCGAAATGCGAAAGAGGTATTAGAAAAATTCCTTCCCCATAGGATTAGCATTAGCTCGTGAGTGTCTTCGCCGGCAGAGACAGTAGCCTTAAACATTGTCACGTATTAAACATGATTTGTATAATGCTGATGTAATTGGACTTACTTACACATTTATCGTCTAAATAAACTTTAGAGCTTTTATTAATATACTAGCTGACCCGCCCGGCGTTGCCCGGGTCCGTATTAACAATATTAAACGAACTTGAAATTTGTATGATTTTATCATTAACTCGTTACATGCAGAAATGCATTGTCTGAAATACGTAGCCACTGACTGTGTGAAAAATCGGTTTTAAAAACAACTAATATTAAGCTCTAAAAATACTCAAAATGAGCAATGAAAAACGCGGGAGGGAATATGTATCCAACGATTGCATGATTTTCGTGTAAAAAAGTTTATATTTACCCGTAAAAATCACTGTTAAGTCACGTAACTAATTATTATTTTCACATACAAATCCCAAGTGAAATATTTTGAATTTCAAACTAATTATATCACTCTTAAATCCGACTATACCATGAATGAAATCGATACACGATGGTAGCTAAAAGGTTGGTATATAGTACTATAATTTCAGAGCTATTTAACAAAAGTAAGTGTTATTTTTAATCAAATCTTGCGTATAGGTTCACTCTGTGTATAAATTCCTAACCTTAAACTTTTATACCGTAACCAGAACCTGTCTGTAACCTAACAGCGACTTAACAGTACCCTACCGTAAATTAAATATAACAGAAATGTACGTTGCAGTTTGCTTCCCAAAACATCCAATTAGTGTTATTGCTGTAGTAAGCATTCTCCCACGAGAACCGAATGACTCGTACACATTTGTTTATCTGCTGACGATCAGGTTTTATCCAATTAGCCTGATAGCAAAGAAAAGGAAAATACACGAGATTCGTTGTGGAATTGGCCCTGGGCAGACGGCCCAAAATCGCTCCGCTTCACGTCGAAGAGCAAGCGGCCGGCGAATGCGCCCCGGACTTAATCGAAAGGCCTAAGCTTTCCCCCTTTTACCCTGACATGTTGTACATAGACGTAATTAGCCAAGAATTCCAATAAACTATAGTTATATTATTAAGTATTGACTCTTGTAATTATAACCTCCACCTACCACATGGGGGGTACATCATATTGTTGTAATATATATTATCTGATTGCTATGTATATTATCTTTTGATTATTGTGTTTCATTATGTAATTTATTTCCTGTATATTGTAATATTGTACCCCCCCCCCCGTCCCCAATTTTTTTTTTTTTTTTTTTTCTTTTTCTCTCCCTTGTTGTTTTTTTTTCTCTTTTTTTTTCAGTTAAATTTTAAATTTTATTGTCGTGGCACGGATAACTTTAAACTCGATACAACGGAGGAAAATTGTTTTTTTTTACCCGCCGCCCAGACGGGGCAAGAAGCGGTAGAATTTTTTTTAATGTTATATGAGTCGTGTGTCTGCGGTTTTTCAGACGGAGATTTCGCAGAACATCACAAGAACAGACGGTTCTTGTTGCCTCTTGTGAGAGTAGCATTCAAGCAGACGGCTTGATAAGCACAGACGGTGTCATGGCTACTCGCACTGCTTTGTTTTGGTTTCGTTTTCCTTCCGTTCGCAACTTGTTTTGTTTCCGTGTACCACTTAAAGTTAATTTAACTTTAATTAATTCTGTATAACCGAATTTTGAAAAATTCACCGTTTTTTTTTTCTCAGTTTGACAATAATTTAAATTTTAAACTATTTTTTTTTTTCCTAATATTTTTTTTTCTCTCTCTTTGTGGTGTTTTTTTTTATTTTTAAAATACAAGTGCGGGGACGCACTGTCGTCGATGGCCGAGTGTACGTTGCAGTTTGCTTCCCAAAACATCCAATTAGTGTTATTGCTGTAGTAAGCATTCTCCCACGAGAACCGAATGACTCGTACACATTTGTTTATCTGCTGACGATCAGGTTTTATCCAATTAGCCTGATAGCAAAGAAAAGGAAAATACACGAGATTCGTTGTGGAATTGGCCCTGGGCAGACGGCCCAAAATCGCTCCGCTTCACGTCGAAGAGCAAGCGGCCGGCGAATGCGCCCCGGACTTAATCGAAAGGCCTAAGCTTTCCCCCTTTTACCCTGACATGTTGTACATAGACGTAATTAGCCAAGAATTCCAATAAACTATAGTTATATTATTAAGTATTGACTCTTGTAATTATAACCTCCACCTACCACAGAAATGTAATCTAGCCTAAATGTATTCACTTTATTGTAACATATCCTTATTCTAACCATAACATAAATGCAATTTAACTTTAACTTAACTTTAACCTAAATAATATAAAAGGAAAAACAATTTTAAAAAATTACTATTTATTCGTAAAATATGCTTCAGCTGTAATTCGTTTCTTTCAATTCGTTTTATTAATACAAAATTCCTTCCTCGTGCTTTTGTTTGAGACATTAAAATTTCAGCGATAAATGGTTTAATATTGCAAACCACGGAGTAAGACACTTCTTATTCCGTGTTGCAAACCTTTTTTCGGTTTACTTCGCCTCTACCTATCTTTTTCTCCATGGTGTACAGCAGCTGTGATTAAAAAAAAATCTTCATTTAAACTGCCAGTTTGCCAGTCTATGAATTTTCATGATGAATTTTAAAGGTCTGTCCCAGCTTTTTTAATTATTTCTGCGAAAATTTTATGCAACCAATCAACCATAAGAAAATGAAATGGAAAAAAAGCGAAAAAAGGCGATTTTTTATAAGAGTGAGCTTTGGAATTTAATTAATTACTCAGTTAATAAATAGAATTTTGAAATTCTGAGCTTCAGGTGCATCAGGAGAGACATTGGGCTACTCTGAAAAAAATTTTGAGCTTCGTACGTGCTGTAGATTTTGCTAGCCATCGCAGACACACAGACACACACACAGACAGACAGAGCGTTTTGTTCTTTTATTAGTGTAGATTTGTATTCGAAAATTGTGTTTTTAACGTATATTTAGATTAAAATTTAATTGTATTTAAATTTAATTCATTGTTTATTTTATTATTTTTATATTTTATAGCACCGTAAAAATAAATATGGCTTTCAATTTTGTATTTTGTCAATTAGAACGTTGCAACCAAAATCTAAACACCAAAAATAAATAGAGTATTAGACTAATTTTTTAACGGAAAGAAAAAAAATATTAAACCTTCGAAGAACAATCCAATTTTTAAAATCATATGTATGTACTTGTGTCCCAAAGATATGAAACATGGGGAACTGGGAGCAGGTAAACACAATGGTAAACTTACGAGTCAACCACTAAAATCGGATTTTTAATTATTTTTCACCAAGATATTATCTGGCAAACCAATTGCATTTTAATAATTGAATCGAGTTTTAGCTAATTCTGGAATTTCAACCTTCAACTTGATGAGGTGATTGCCTGATGAAATGATTGCACTGCTACCACCCTCTCTGTAGACAAACTACACTTGGTGCACACTTTCTAAAATTCAACTTTCGACTGAAAACTTGAAATAATATTGTTAAAGATAATTTTTCTCTTTTCCCACCATCGAGTAGCTGTAAACAGTTAATTTTTCCCCTATAGGTAAATAAAATCATGCTATAAAAGCTTAATAATAAAAAAAAATTTCGATTAAAAAGTTTTCTTTTAGTTCGAAATTCAAATAAGCAAACGCGAAAAAATAGTACCAAATTCAATGAAGATATTACATAACCGCGGAAAGAAAAACAAATAACCAAATAAATAATGCCTTTTTTTTTTTCTCAAATCGGTAATACAAATCATCGAGATTCAAAATTTCCCTTTGCTTTTATTTTTTTAAAAAACGTTAAAATGTTCATTCAATACTTGAAGGTCTTCCAAACAGCAGTTATTTGTACTAAACAACCTTTAATATTACATTTAAACGAAGGATTATTTTTCCCATTAGGAATGCTTAAAACCACTCAAAATTGTTGCATGCATTATTTTTATATTTCGGCCTTGACAATCTTCTATTTTTGGATAAGTTTTACTTCAGAGTACATGCATATTTTTCGATCATCACAGTTATTTCATCAACTGTGACCTCGGGCATAAATTTCGTCGTCTGTCAGGGGAGATGAAAAATCGTTGTTCATCAATTTCATTGTTTTCTGAACCCGACTCGTACCTACACCTGTCAATGCAAGCATAAACAATGCGGAGAGAATTAGAAAAATTGCTGAATTTTAAAGGGAAACAATGTGGCGATCTCCTGTATGTAGAGCATCGCCGAAAGAATGGAGTGACCTTCAAAATGAAAGGGAAATATTTGCGCACAAACGTTGTCAAAATTTAATAGGAAATAAAATATTTCATCCACAAAATACACATTTGATAATTTTTTTTTTTTTTTTTAGTCTTTCCAAAATATTTCTAAATTTTATTGGTTTAATTTGGCAGACTTGGAAAATTAATAGCTCCTGAATATGATAAAATAACCAAAGTGTTTGTCAACAAAAAACGTGATGGAAACAATAAGAAATTTCACAATGCATAAGAGTATTTAGTTTTTTCCTCAATTCAGTAGTTTAGAATGCATATTAATTTAACAAAAATTATTTTTTAAAATCATTCCTGCATTATTATTTAACGAACCTATTAGATAAAGTACATTCTAACCATAATAAAACATTAATAAGTAGAATAAACTTAAATGAAGTGAAAAATTATCCGGGGCCAGGACTCGAACCTGAATCCGTAGTGTACCGTGCTATTACTTTAACCACTTAGCTTCCCTGTCCAATGTCCTAGCTTGGCAACATTGGCCAGGATAGCTAGGCGGTTATCCTTTCCGGCACAGTGTGTCCAATCTGGGCATACTTAATTTTAATTCCAAATTTGCAGTGGCACCAATAATATTTCAGTAAAATTTTGCTTTTACAATGAAAGCTTAATTCAAGAAGTTATTAATTTCTAAAAAAGTCGCTTGTAAATTCAGGTGTCAATGATTTCTCATTTTACTAACAGGATTTGCCCGTGCCCGAAAAGGTTAAAGCAACAGCACGGTACGCTGTAGTCCCAGGTTCGAATTCTGTATATATCCCCGGTTATTTATTGATTTATTTTTTTATTCCGGATAGTTCATTGTAGTGTTTGAATGTGTGAGTGCTTAAGACATTTGGTAGCCTTTCCCACCTAGCTGACCCTTGGGATCATTGTATTAATTGTGTTTAATGCCTGTCTTAATATATGTGTATCTTTAATAATAAAAAATTGAATTCAGACTTTAATTTGTGGACTTTAATGTATGGGTGATTTTCTCCAAATATGCCAAAATAAGAGTTATCAGGGAGCGACTCTGAGGGGCCGAGTTTTAACCAGATGCCCATTTACTTTTTTTCAATTATTGAATTGAGATTGGGCTTAGTGGGCTTTAACTGTACCTATATACTTATAGAAAAGTAATAATTTTTAAAAAGTATTTTTCTGTATTCGTTTGAGGTTGATGAGGTCCTATGCCTTCCTCATCACTCTCACCTACCTCTACTGAATACAGATAAATATTTTAAAGTACTAACTATCACTTATTTATAAGTATCTAGATATAATATTATTTTAACACAATCAAACTCATTGGTCAATTTATCATATTTGATTAATATTATTCAATTCGTATAATTTAGATAACGTTAAAGCCAAACTTCAATTGAGATAACGGCAAAAAAGTTAAATGGGCATTTTGTTAACATTCATCATTCCCTCACAGCCACTCCCTTATAACTCTTATTTAGAACTATTTGGAGAGAATCACTTATATATATATATTGCGGATCAATGGAAAAAGAAATTTATTCATCGTCTTTGTGTTAACAGTGCTTTTTGATAAATGGGCAGTGACATTCCTCAACATGGTTTATTAGAAAAAAGTTGCCAAACTAGGATATCGGCGAGGGAAGTTTAAAGGTATTAATACTGAAATTTTTCGAGTTTGATACAATTTCTACACGTAGACGGCCTCTTAAGCAAAATCTAACTACAGCATTAAACAGTAAACGTTAAAATTAATTGATTATGCCAGTTTGGCCTCCACTTTTATTTCGAAATTTCAAATTTATATAGAAAATTTTGATAAAAGAATCTTTATTTCATGTAATCACAAAATTTCTGTCATTAAATTAAGTAAAAAATATTTTATTTAATTTCTGGCATGTATTCAGATTTTCTAGATAAAAATGAAAGCTACACTGGCAATTCTGCTAGTCACATTTTTATACTATAATTTTCACTAGCAGAGAATGTTTTTTCTCTCTGTATCTGCTTGACTTCTGTATATAGTTTATTCTGGTTGACATGTGCATTGTATATTTTTGCAACCCAAAATAAACATTTTCGAAAATAGAACAGTAAGTATGTTTTTTTTTCCTTTCTAATATTCTTTTTAGCCAATTTAACGTCTTCTATTAAAAAGCATTGAAGTAGTTCTTAAGATTAGATGCTGAGATTTGTGTTTCAATATTTATTATTAAGATAAAAAGTTAAGTGTTTGTAAACTTCATTTTATGTTACAATAAAATTCAACTTTTGGCTGAAAACTTGAAGTAATATTAAAGCAATATCTTATTTTTACACTATTTTGATAGTAAACAGTTTTTTCTTTCATAAAAATTGGTAAAATCATGCCATAAAGGCTTAAAGCTTAGTAATAAAATTTATTTTTTGATTGAATAATTTTCTTCTATTTCAATCTGGAAATTTAATATTTTCTGAAAAGATATGATAACAATGATTTCAAAAATTTAGAGAAAACTATAGGACATTTTATAACACATAATTAAGAATATTTAAAAAAAATATTTTTATTTTCCTCGATTGATTTATTAATAGTAGCAAAAATTATTAATTATTTAACCAAAATATTTTAAGGTAAAGTATAGTATTTGTATTTCATCTAACCTCTTATTTATCATTAACCTATATTTTGTTTATATCAACTAAAGTAAAAATCAATGTATTATAATCAGAAACTAAAGAAAGGGACGTGCCGGCCACAGACTTCTGGTGTGGCATTATGATGTTATACTACAGCTGATAAGAATTATACCAAACTGATATATCCGTATGCGCATAATTGTTATCTATGATGAACAACGAGTTGAACATGCATAAGTTGTACTTCTGTCTCAAATAAATTGTACCTTGTCGACATGTATTATATTTATTAATAAATGTGCATCTACCATTGCTCCTCTTTTGCATACGTCAACTTAATGTGTATTTAAGCCGGCGGTAATTGGTTTTTGAAAAAGTTGAATTTCGGAGCTTCTAAAAAGTAATTTTTACATGTAAGATATCGCTTCATATTAAATCGAAAACTCTTTATATTTTTGTAAGACTTTTTTTTTTTTTTTGCTATTTTTTATAGTTTGTGATACGGTCAAAAGCTTTACGCTGCTATATGGCAAAACATAGCCATTTCACTTTACGTGATGTCTGCATGGGCTCGGGATTGGAACGAGGCATACAAATTTTTAAAAAGCCGATAAAATCTGAATCATTTTTAATTGATAAATGACTTTTGAGAAAATAAGTATAAATGTGCGTCACGAGCATGCCAGTCTAATAAATTTAAAAGAGAAATGTAACATGCCCCGCATCGAGATCGGCATCGGACAGTTACATAGTGTCAGAACCCGATCTTATTTTTTTTTCGGCATACTCGGGTAGAGCCGAAATCAGGCTCGGTTTTTTTTCTATATAGTCCAGCCGAGACGGAACTGGATTTAATTATTCTCAGGATATAAATGGGCTAGACGGGCCCGGGCTGAACTTTTAATTTTGAGATTGAGCCAAGCCGGATAAAAATTGCTTTGATTCGAGCAAAATTACGGCCTGTGTAGACCTCTGACTCTGACACTCGTTTCGCAATTATAATTTTATCCATTCACGGAATATTTGAGCGTCTAACGACTTTAGTTTGATGCTGTATGAATTCTAAATAAATTGACATTTTTTTCTCAATTGTCAATACATGTGTAAAGAAATAAGAAAATATATATAAGGCCTAAGAATGGATTTTTCACTTGACTTTCATTAGAATATTTTTCTTAAGCATACTTGAAAGGTTTAATTTATAGTACAATAGAATGCTTTTGCTTGTTCCCGTAAAAATACTTCCTGAAAATATAAATATCGCATGAAAGAATGGTTAGAAGTACTGAAAACGGTTTCAATAAAAACAAAAGAGTACTCAGAAAAATCTATATTCTTAGGAAAGTTTCGAATAAAAAGCTTGCATTTTATCGAATGCATACGTTATTTCCAAATAAGTATATTCTTCTCATTGAAACTCATAAATATAAAATCCAGAATTCAAAGTGTTTTATTTCTGCAAAACTTGAAATTACTTTAACACGATTATGCTTTAATGTAGTACTATAAAAACAACTATTACTAAATTCATTTAACAGAACGATTTAGAATGGGGTCTAGTTATTTCATTATTTTCTGAAATCAGTAAACGCTGTCTAAAGCAAAATACTTTTAAAAATGATAAAATAAACAATGACAATTGAAAAAAAAGTTATTTTATTTATTTATTTTGGATTTTGAAAATGGTGTGTAAAGTTTAATTTCTGAAAAATACGTTTCTATATTTATATGCATATCAATAATATTTGTACATTCTGTAATGTATTAAGTACTAAATTCAAAATTTTAAAGAAATTATTTGCATGCAGTTTTAAATATTCTAGATACCCTTTATAAATACTGATTTAATTCATTAATTTTAACAAGCATGTGGAACAGGGACCGAATTCTTTGACATCACTTATGCGTTTTTTATCGAAATGAAAATTATTTGCTTATACTTTGTTATTCTTTAGTAACAGCTCATTGTACTATGATTTAAAAAATATGCATATATATTACGACAACACGTGGTTGTGTTTTGGCCGAACGTAGCTAATTTTAGAGTTACATTTTTGGCGTCACCCCTAACCCCCATACTTCATCTCTATGACTTTCCTCTATGACTTTGGAGTTTTCAAGTTACCATCATTACAGAAATAGAATGAAAAATTTCAAAATAATAATAATAATATCTCAAAAATGAATTGAGATACATTTTTCAAATACATTGCATTTGAAAGTAATTTTCCTCCCTAACGATGGTGTAAAGATTGAAAATGTGCAGTGCTTAGAAGTTCAAAAATTTGCAGCAGCGAAAATTGCAATTCGAAATTCCACCGAAAAGTATTGTCATTCTAAAAATTACGTCAGCGTTACGCATAGATATGTTCGTACTTTATAATATAGGGGACAGAAAATGGAGACTGAATCCTAAAATTTATTAAATGCTTGCAACACTCTTCTAACATATTTTTTAACATTCAGAAAAAAACTGCTTTGAAAGGTGAAATTATCCTGAATTAAAGATTTTGGATTTAGGAATTAATGATAATATATTTTATTGTGAGGAAATGCACTCTTAATGATTTAATTTCTTTACAATTCACATCCATTGAAAGAAAACTTTAATTTGTGCGAAAAATTATTACTGTCCATAGCATTATTTTAATCTAGCTTTTCAATTAAAGTAAATTATTATTATAAGCATTTTTAAAAGTAAGTGAAAAAAAAATTAAATAGAAAAACTTTTAATTGTATATTTAAATAATTAAAACAAACAATAATTTACTTAATCTTCGCCAATGAACTCTTTTTTAAATAACCTTAAAAGAATAAATTTAAATTTAATTCATATATTAAGAGAATATAGATATGCAAAGCAGCTTCTAAATTTTGGTACACTTTCGTTTATATATATATATGTATGTATGTATATATATAAATATGTTCATTTTGATATTAAAGAATGTTCTTCTGAATGAAAACGTCTAACTTTTATTTATTTTCACATGTTGAAAATGAGCATAATGATTTGTATGATATAAACAAATTGCAAAGCATTTCTTACAAAATTTGATTTTTTTCTGTCTGTCAAAGAACGTAACAAAAAGAGGGATTACGCAAATTTGAACCCACCAGGTCAAATCGTCCCTCACCCCTCCCCTTCCCAACAGACACATATACATATAAATAAGAAAATATCAAATTTTCTCTTTGTCAAGGACATAACAAAAAGAGAGATTACGCGAATTAGAATGACACTTTGCTAGTCCTTTTTATCCCCCCCCCCCCCCAAAAAAAAAAAAAAAAAAAACACACACACACACACACACACATATTTAAATAAGACAATATTTAAAATGTTGTTTAATATTTACTAAGTTAAATTTCGATTTCGTAAAAAGCTTGAAAAAGTAAAAAAGTTACATTTGTAAGCAATATAGTCATAAATTTTTGTACAGATACAAATTTCCAAGAAAACGAAGAAATTTCAGACCAAACCAGAACTTAATTCCATAAATTTCTATTACGCTCTGAAAAGTTATATTTAAAATCAATAAATTATTGTCCTTTTCTTCTTCTTGAAAAGTTACAATCAATTCTCACCATTCACATTTTCTTTCGGCTTTTCCAAAATAAATCGTTAGATTATTTTTATGAATTTTTAAATTCCTAATTGCTTTCTTTTTATACTTATTTATTTTGCAGACGTACCCTCGAGATACTTCAACTCACACTGATAACCTATATTATGAATTTATAATGAAGTATAAAGAAAAAGAATATTTTACTGTTGAAAAATGCTAGGAAACTTATTTAAAGATAACGATCACAATAAAAAGCATTAAAATATGGTAAATAAAGTTCGAACTTCCGTTCGCAATTCTGTTAAAGATTTATGAATAAACTCGAAGGTAGTTAAATGAACATCTTTTTTTTCTCTCTCTCTGCTCTTATTTTAAGTATGTATGAGCTTTAAGTAGTATTATTAGAAAAAAAAAAATTAGAGTTGATTAAATTACAGCATTTGATTTATTCTAAATCTAGTTTAAAATCCAATATTATGTAAACCGTATGTAGTAATTTAATACAATTAGCGAGCAGGAATATATATTTTTTTCTACAAGAGTACGATTTAGTAAGCAGAAATAGATAACTAAATGTGTAGCAATCTGGTTTTCAATATAAAATTCCAGCATTTTCCAATAATTGCAATTTTAAAGTGTCTGCCTATGTTCGGATATTTTTTTTTGTGTGTGTGTGTGTGTGTGTATAATGTTTAATACATATACATATTTTTTTAGTTGAATTTTAATGCAGAATGATGAAACGCAAAATCCTTCATAACTTAAAAAAACCTTTTTTTTATTTTTTATTTTTGTTTCTTTTTTGAGTATGTGTGTACAATGTTTAAAACATATACATATTTTTAGTTGTATGGTAACACCGAATGTTAAAAAAAAAAAAAAAAAAAATCCTAGCAATATTTTCATTCGTTCAATATATTGAACTTACTTCTTTCCCAATTTTTTAGCAGAATCTCGTGTTTACGCCAGACAGTGTGCGACAGAGTACAGTGGAATGAAATATATTTCAACTAAATTATATTTCATTTTTATTTGTACTACATACTGCTATTACACTTACCTATGCATTTATCTAGGAGTTTTACAATATCTTCAAATTTAACTGAAAAATTTCAAAATATGTCAATACATACTTTTTAATTAAAAATTGCCATTTTTTATATGAATACTTATAAGACAATTACTTTATCACATAGAGCTTAGATTCTAGTTCAAAAAATAGTGAGTAATATGGAAAGCATTCTAACAAAATTTCACTGAAATATGTTTAAAACAATTTATGTAATGAAGTTTATCGTACATCGAAGTAACAGAAAAGTCAATTTTCCAGAAATTACACTTAAAGATTTCTTTTGCATTTTTCACAAACAAAATTAATTTAGAAGTGACAATTAAGGTTAGTATTTTTTTTTATATAAAAAACGTAAGAAAAGGATAGAAACAGACAAATTTTGCATTGGTTTATGTTGGCAATATTTCTAGACTTCCTACTTTCTGTATTTGACTCATTACTTCCTGGCCGAAATTGGCCATAACGCTTCTTCTAATAATCATAGAAATGAAATTAAAACGGATTTGGAATCTCAAACGATTGTTTTTTTCGAATAAAACAGAGAAACAAAATCTAAAATTTTTACGAAAACGGCCATTTTGATGTAAGCAGATACCTGAATTATTTTGATACAAAAGAAGAATTTACAAAAGCACCTAAATGAATTCGAAAGAGAAAGCAAAGCCGGCTTTGAATATGCATCCATTATAAAAACCTTAATGCGTTAAGAAAAAGATTCCGGAATGGAATTCTTGTTTTTACGCAGGTAATTTCCTAAATCCACAAGAAAAATTGGAATTGGGAGTTGATTTTTAATTTGCTATGCCATGACATGTGGAAGAGGCATGCATAACTTGATATAAGACTTGCTCAAAATGCTGCATGCTTTTTTAAAAAAATGTACACACAATGTGTATTTCCGAAACAAACATATACACAAACTGTATTTACGAAATCAAAGTACTCATAATACCTATCAAGATAAACAATTTAAATATAGAAAACCAATGTACCATACCACTTATTCAGTCAAAAGTCAGAATCTGTTATTCTAAGCTAAACACTATATAAATTTAACAGTAAAGGCATTTTTTATGATATTTTCAACATACTTACTTTTGCTCTCAGTTAAATGTGATGACATAATGAGAAGTGCTGTTACTGGCCATCATTTGCATATTCAGGGCCAAAACTAGAGGGGTGCAGAGGGAGCATATGTCCCAGGCGCCAGAATGAAAGGCGAAGAGGGGCGCCAAATGAAGATTTTGTTTGTCGTTTCATACAAATATTTTTATGTATGTGAAATACAAAGAAATTTGCAAGCTAATGTTAAACCTATGGGAACGTACTTTTCAAATCTGTGAAAGTGAAAGTAATTTTATATTAAAAAAATAATCTGTAACTAAAAAAAAGTAAACAATAACCCGGTTAGAGTTCAATCTCAGTTATTCTACTCAAGAATAAATAATCTTTTAAAGCCATTAATACGCAAATGAGAAATTAAAAAAAGAACGTCCCCATTTTTAACCTTTATCTGATGTTACCGGTCTCACAGATCGCTGGTTTTTTTTCCTATTTTTATACTTTACCTTATAACTACAAACACAAAAAAAAATTGTTCCTTTTGGAACTTTAATACTATCTATCACCAGATACTTTTGAACAGATGAATTTTAATTAGAAGAGTCCTATACAGAAAAAAAAAAGTTAAGTACAAAAACACGAGTTAATCTCGTCTTTTATTTATCTTTCGATAGAGCGGTCTGATAAGACCGCTCCATAGTAGTTATGTGACAATTTCCGTCACATCAGTTACAGGTTAACATTGGCGATCCAATTTCTTTGCCTGACAAGTACAGGGTTTTAACGCTCTAGCTAATGTTAATTTTATGGAAGCGTTGTTTACATATTTTTTGCGAACATTTTAATTATTATTTTTAAAAAATTACAGGGATTTTATTTTACTTAATTATTTTTTGCATATGATATTTGCAGTTGATCGTTTTTATTGTGCATGAGGAGAGGGAGCACCAAAATCCATGTTTGCCCTGGGCACAAAAAAGGTTAGTTTTGGTCCCCTAGACCCTCTGGTAACATGTACTGTGTCGTTTCGGAAATTGCATGAACTTTCAATAATATAATCACAATTCATACAAAAGTAAGTTAAAATATTTTCATTATTGTTAAAGATATTAACGAACATGAGGGTTGTTTTTGAAGTGAGACATGCTATTTATGATCGAGTAAGAAGGTTTTGACATTGGGTCCCTACACATAAGTTGTTCTTGATGATTACCATCACGTTTTCCTCCTCCAATCTATCCCCACTCTAAGGTAGTAAAAGAAGTTTAACAGCATATATTTGTCACTCATACATAATGTAATTTAAAAGTACATTACACAAACTTTAAGGGGTGGTAGAAAAACTACAATAAATATATATATATTTATTTATATGGAAAAGCAGGAACGTAATCAACTTCTTCAATTAAAACTGCTATCGTCTCATACCAACATAAACTACCATTATTACAGATTAAAAGATATGTAAAGCTATTTCAACGAAATTTACAAAACTCTTACATTGATTTGTGTGGCCTGCAGTGAAAAAAAGGTTATGTTTGTTAGTCACAAATGACATATTGTGGAAAATCTCTGAAATTCAGCGTACTGTGTCGCCAATATCTTTCTGATTTTCACAATATTCAACTGGCTTTCTCGTGTTATTTATTATTCTCATATTCATTTCTCATTAGTTACCCTATATAGATGGATATCAAGTTATAAAAAAAAGTATTTTGATGTTTCTCATTCGTGCATGCGTGATTAAAAATTATTTCATACTAAGCTTATATATCCAATCAAATAATAAATGTTATTTTTCTATTACCGTATAACGTTTTCTGATACGTTCAATGATTCTTACTTTATAATTTTTTTTTGAAAAATTCATTAAATTTTGTTGAAATTCCTGTTTGTTATAAACAAAAAATATGCAAACGTTCTTTGAATGTTTTAAAGAAATGTTTATCTCAACGGTGCTACCATAATCCAAAAGTAAATAACATTGCACAGGACATTTGCTACAGCAAGAGGAAATTTCGAGAGTAAAATCTGTGTTAGAGAGTATATACTATATTGTTCTCAGAATTGTGACGCACTCTACCAGTTATGTCACTACTGTTTACTCAAAACAAAGTTCATATGTTAAAATACTTTCATTATTGTAAAAGATTTTAGCGAAAATGAGGGTTGATTTTGAAGTGAGATACATTATATTTTTGACTGAATAAATGGATTTTGACGCTGGGTTCCTGTACATTCTTAATGGTTCCAAAAATGTTTTTATCCTTTAATCTAAAACTTTAATCTACACTGAGAAGTTGGTTAGATTATTTTAACAATTAAAATATACCATTCACACACAAGGTAATTCAAAGGTGTATTGGACAAACTTTAATATGTGGTAGAAAAAATACAATTAAAAATATGTATGGAAAATCAGGTTCGTAATCCATTTATTCAATTACAAACGTGTCAAATTAATCCGAACATAACTATCATTCATATAATATAAAAAAAACTATTTCCACGGATGTTACAAAACACTTGTGCGGCCTACAAAAGATTAAGTTTGTCAAAAAGGACAATTTGTGGGAAATCCGTGAAATTCAGCACACTGTATCGCCGAAATCTTTCTGATTTTGACAATATTGAACTGGTCTCTTTATATAAAGTTACTCCATATAGATAAATATTTAATTATAAAAAATGTTTTTTTTATATTATTCGTGCATGCGCAATTAAAAACTATTTCATACAAAGCTCATGTCCGATCATATAATAAATATTATTTTTCTAATTATTGTATAATGTTTACAGTGCACTTCATAAATTTTTTTGAAAAAAATCATTAAATTTAAATAAAACTCATGTATACTATAAAACACAAAATATGAAAAAAATTCTTTGAATGTTTTAAAGAAATGTTTATATACCTATAGTGCTAAATTAAAACAAAAGTAGATAAACGTAGCACGGGACATTTGCTACAACAAGAGGAAATTTCTAAAGTGAAAAATGTGTTCAAACATGTTCTTTTTTAGCACCTATGTTCAAGAATGATTCGTTATACAGTGCGTGTCAAAAGTTTAAGCACAATAACAATTTTAAAATAAAACTTTAAATATTACCTTTAATTTCAATATCTGTCTTGTATATGTTAATAATATCTATTTTTACACCATATTCATTTAAATTAACTTTTAAATTTTATTTCAAACCATGGAGTTTAAGAATAGAAGAAAAATGACCGTGTCAAAAGTTTAAGCACAAAATCGTTTTTATGCAAATTTTACAGTCTGACGTATACTGTTGCGCACGCAAACCATTTCTGGGTGTATAAAAAATAGTCCGCTGTTGTTTTTGAGTTAGTACAAAATGCCCAAGTCGAAAGAATTTTCAGAGGAGATGATAAAAATTTGAAGTATGAGAGCAAAATGTAATTATGTTTCTGAAATTGCAAGTGCATTTAAAAAGATCAAAACAAGCTATTCAAGAAATTTTGGCTCGTGATAATGAACGAAAATTTCGTTCAGGAAGGCCGCGAGTGACTAGTTTGAGCGAAGATAGCCGCATCAGAAATTTGGCTTCAACTGGTAATTACTCCCTTTCAGAAATAAAATATGCAGTTGGAGAAAAAATATTGAAAAAGACTGTTTATAGAAGAGTTTTGGAATTCAAATACATCAAATATCGTAAAATGGCTCGATTACCGTGTCTCAAACGACACCATAAAGAAGCTGGATTACAATGGGCCAAAGGGCACATGTCATTCGGTGAAAAGTGGCTGAATGTCATATTCAGTGATGAAAAAAAAAAATAGAACCTTGATGGCCCTGATAGGTTTAATACTATTGGTATGATCTCCATAAAGAACCTAGAAGTGTATTTAGCCGATAACATAATGGTAGATCTGTAATGGTATGGGGAGCTATTTCTTTCAATGGTCAGACATCTCTAACATTCATCAGTGGTCGTGAAAACTTTGAAAACTACCAAGAGACACTTGCCAATCGTTTGCTTCCTGTTGCCGAGGTTTTTAGAGCGAGAAAAATGGTTATTTCAACATTATAATGCTTCCATCCATACCTCAAACTCAACTTCATCGTGGCTTAAGTCGAAAACAGTGTGTTTTGAAATGGTCAGCAATTAGTCCTGATTTAATCTTTATAAAAAATATGTTGAGTATTCTCACTCATGCAGTTTATCCAAATGGAAAGCAGCATTCTTCAGTTAAAGATTTGAAAGATGCCATTGAGAACGCTTGGTTTAAAAATGAACCAGAAATAATACAGAACCTCATTTCAACGATAGAAGACCGTATATTTAAAGAAATTCAGTAGAAAGGAGCAATAATCAAGTATTAATTTTTTTTATTCTTGTTCTGCTAAAGACTAAAAAACTACTGTGCTTAAACTTTTGACACACTCATTTTTGTTGTTTTGATAAAATTTATTATTTAAGATAAATTTTATAGCATGAATATGTTAACTATCTTTTTAAAACTTCAATTTGTAGGCTATGTGAAAAGGGAAGTAACTTTCACCCATTAATAAAATTTTATTTTGAAATTTTCTGTTGTGCTTAAACTTTTGACACGCACTCTATTACATATTCGATAACATATCTAAGCATAAAACTGTCTGATGACATTTGAACGCATAATGTATTATAAAACACTGGTTACAAAACGAAAATATATTAAAGAATAAAAAAACTAACCTAAAAAGTCTATGAAATATTCAAATGAAATTTCAATTTAAAAAATATCTCCCGACTTTATATTAGTAAGAAAGAAAGAAAAGTACTTGTAAGAATTATTATACAGCATCAAAACTCGAAGCAAACAAAATATTTTTTTTCGAACCAGACTAAAAAACAATTGCTTAAATTTTTTATTAATTTCAAATCGTATCCCAAGAAAATAAGTTTAAAATCAATAAACTGTCGACGTTTCAGTTTTATTTTAAGGCTTACAACCAATTCTCAAAATCATATTCTCTATCGGTTTTGTGAAAGTAAGTTATTGCATCATTTATCTTTAAAATTAATTTACGTTATTTCTTTTGTTCATTTTATTCATTACGTTATTTCTTTTGTTTCACTTCATTTTTTTAATGCACTGCTGAAAGAATTCTATCTCTCAGTTATAATAATAATCTACGTTTTGAATTTATGATGAGCAATAAAGGAAAAATATATATATAGTTGAGAAGGTAAGAGAGATTCAAAGCAAAGAATTCAAAAGATGATTATCATAATAATAAACGTTGAAATTTGTTGAATAAATTTTAAATTTCTTTTGTCGAGAAGATACTTTCTGTTTGTAATTCTTCGGATGATTTATGATTAAACTCGAATCTACTCAAGGTGTTATTTTTTCTCCTTTTTACGTATGTGCGTATATAATGGTAACTCTTTTATAAAGAATATTTTAGTATTTGATGCATTAACCCTTTATCAATACCGACGGCACTTATAAGTACCGTTAAAATAACTTACTATAAAATTCGTTTAATATATCAGTTAGTTGCAATACTTTTTGGAATGAGTTACAGATACATTACTTTATCTTGTTCCAAAAGCATTATTGGTTACCAAAAAAAAAAAAAAAAAATTTAAAAAGGATGATATTTTTGCCCTTGCACCTTTCTTGGCGCTGAGAGAGGAGGATGGGGATTTTTCAATGCTGATATATTTCTATATTTATATTGTAAGTGCATCATATTTTATAGATTTTATAATTCTACAAAATACTAAGAAAATAATTAAAAATAAAAGATTTGAGTAAGGTTATAAAAATTGCACAAAATCCCTGTAAATTCAAATTTAATTAATCCTTCTTCTAAAATCCTTCAAATATTTATTAAATGAATATGTAAATCTTTCAATTTAGCCTAAACAATTTTCGTAAAATGCTTTAGAATGTAAAATTTTCATGAATTCATAATGTGGTAGATAAATAGTTAAATCACTGTATTTTGAAATATTTTTGTTGCATTTTAAAATTAAATATTAAGCTAACCAATGCGTACATTTTTCGAATGTATTATTTGTTTTTCCTTCTTGGTTTTGGTACTTCAAAAAGCTATAACATCTATAAAACCCACTCGAACATTGAAATGTTTGCCTTGATTTATGCTGCCCTTAAAGACTTTTCAAGAAGCCCGCATACACTTTGAAATAATACAAAACAGCAAAGAAATACGGATCAGGCAAAACTATGAAGTATTGCGTTATGATTTATAAGAGCATGCCCGTTAGGCGAAAGTTCATTAAGTAATCTGAGTTAGGCATTCTGCTGCAGGCTTTGTACTCACATTTCTCGTTCTTCTAAAAAAATTTAAATATGGGATAAAATTGGAATCTATTTAGCAAGTTCCCTCAATACTGGCGCCTTCTTGTGAATATTCAAAACTTATTGGGTTTTGAACCATTATCACAATTCACATCCATTGAAGAAATCTTAATTTGAACGTTGTAAAATTTGGAATTGTACACATCATAATATATATATTTTTTAAATTGGCTTAAATTTTGAATAGATAAAACATGTTTATGTGGAGGACACTTTTCACTTGCCACAAGTAAAAAGATATCCTTAAACTTTTGCCTAATAATTGAGAAACTTAAAAATCTTCTATAAAGAGCTTAAATGCACGTGAAACATCTCAACAAGTAAAAAAATGAATCAGTTTTTCAAAAATATTTAACATCGTGTATTTTATTTTAAGATAGAGATAAAAAAAAAATACAGTAAATATCCACATTATATCCCATATTTAAATCAAGAGAAATTATTTTCATGCATATATTAGTTTTCAAGACCTAATTAACTTTTTACACATTTTTTGAACAATAAATCTATTCGGTACGCTTTTCTAAAAAACTGTTGAATATATCACCTGAAAATTTGTTGTGGCGTCAGAAAACATACTATTTGAGAATAATAATAAGTGATTTTCATTTTGTCTTAAAAAATTAAAATATTTTAGTAAAAAGCTTCGAAAATTCTAAACATTATAACAACACATTTTTCATTAAAAAAAAATCTTTCAGACCTATAATTTTAGATAATTTTATAGTAATAAGCTAGTTGTAAAATTTTAGAAAGTTTCAACTGTTTACCTAAAACAGAATTTTTGAAAAGTTTACAAAGCATAAAAAAACATACTCCCAAAACAAAAGGTAAAAGCTATCTATGTACACATCCACAGTGTTTAAATTATATTACTTTAGAATCTTCCAACATCATATTCTTTTAGGTCTATAATCATTTAGCACCGTAATCTTTTAGCTTTATTTTTTAGACTCATAATTAAAAACGAAAAAATTCGAATAATATTATGTCGCATGTTGTATTAAGGTTTTTTTCCCTCATTTTCATGTATGTGGGGGTATTATATAACCTTATTACAAAGAAGATTTTTGCATTTAATGTAGTAAATTACTACATTACTGCAACTGGAAATTTTTTGGTCTCATTTCAAAATGAAATTTTAAGCTAACCAATGCGTAAATTTTTCAATAGTGTTTTTTCCTTTTCTTTTTTTGTTCGATATTTCAAAAAGCTATAACCTTTACTGTAACAAGGAAATGTTTGCCTTTATGCAATATATGCTGTCCTTATCAGTATTTAAGAAACAATGGAAAGGAACATATGAGAAGTAACATATTGATTTATTCCAGGAATGTTTATATGATTAAAAGGCCTTATGAGATATACGGAAGTTTACTCAGTACTTATCTGTTTGAATAAAAACAGATTTAGTCTATGGAATATGCAAATAATACCAATAGACTAGTCACAATTTAATCGAAGGTCCCTAATGATTTCTCCGCTATTTTTCAGAAATTCTGATAATTAATGCACATACCATCCTCAAAGATAGGATGATTTTTATGAAATTCAGATACAGGGAAAAAAAAGATTAACTTTACTACACCTAATCGTTGCATTTAGTAAATAAGGAAACTGGTGATTTTTTATCTACGAATTTTTCTGATATTTCCATATCAATAGGATTTCCTAATATTTTCATATGTGAACAATGAAGCAGTTTTTCAGAAATATTTAACATTGTGTATTTATTTTAAAATAGAGATCAAAATGGAAAAAAAAAATACCGCAAATACCCACATTATAGCCCATATTTAATTCAAGAGAAATTAATTTCATGCGTAAATTAGATTTTAACAATTAATTAGTCTTTTATGTATTTTTTGAAAAATATGTCTGTTCGGTACACTTTTCTAAAAAACTATTGAATGCATCATTTCAAAATTTGTTGCGCTATCAGAAAACATACTATTTTAGAATAATAATTGTTTTTTTGTTTGTTTTTTTTGGCTTAAAAAACAAAAATACTTTAGGAAATTGCAGAGCAGGTTGATTTGACTTGCCCTGTAATTAGTGATCCAATGTACCCATATGGCCGTATTTCTTTATAAATTATGCATCAAACTCTTTTCCATATATTTCGGGAAAGCAGTTGCAGGAAATAAAGAATCAAAATACTGATTTTACCTAATGTTTCAACAAATTTAATTTTTATACCACAATCAAGTGAGAAACAATTATTTAAGGCAAAATTTGCACACCTGTGGTAAAATTAAAAATGTATTCTAACACGGTTGCTGTTTCAATATAAACTCTAATGCGAGACAAATGAAGGCATACGTTTTCAATGAAATTGAAATTTAACATTTTAAGAGAAATAGATGCAGTAAAAGACTTTTTTTTGCATATTTTTACTTATCTGAAATTTACAAAATTTTGTCATTATATACAAAGGATGTATTAGTTCATTTTTAAACTTATATTTTTATCATATTTTGCGAACTGGGGATTACCAGAATCCGCTACACTGTCAGAAAAATTCGTCAATATACACTAAGTTATCGTTATTTTTTCACAAATAGTTTCTGTTCTCCCAGAAAACGTATTTGTTCTGTGAGTTCATTCCGAGCGTCGAAAAATGAGGAAAAGTTTCCGTTTCTATCCAGCACGCATGCGCATTGGGTCTGTTAGTAATAAGTTCGAATTTATTTTTAAAATGAAAAACAAAAATATACTATTGATTAAAATGTCTAATTTAGTTTTAAAAGACAAAAATGTTTTCGAATTTAAAAATAAATAACAATTACTTTCTTTATTCGTTCAAAAATTCTCACAAATAGAACATCCATGTTTTTTCTCTAACATTCTACGTAATATATTTAAAATTCACATTTTTATACTATATTAATACTAAACGTAAAAAAAACCCAGCCACAGTTTCATTAAAGATGAAATCTTTCCGAGATTAACTGCATAATTAAAAGCTTTTTTAACGAAATACACCAACCCACACCATATGAAATGAAGAGTTCTATTTTAACGCACAATCATCATGAGCAGCCGTAGCGCCGTGGATTAGCGTTGGTCTGGTAATCCTGGGGTCCTTGGTTCGATCCCCGCCTCTTCCGCATTGATTTTTTCCAAACTTTTTTCAAGTGACGGATATTTTTCCTCTTTTGACAGAGAAAAAAATAAACAGAAAATCGTCAATATACAGACAATTTCTGGCAGCAGTGCTGCCAGTGCATTTTCTGTGAAAAGACGGAAGTTTTTTTGAGAGTGTAAGTTACTTGGATAAGAATATTTTTTATTGATTTTTACAAAATCTGTGGTTTTAAAAATAAATTATTAATTCAATTTCAGAATAAAAAGCACTGCAATTAGCAATCTTCTACCACGCTGCATCCCCCCCCCCCCTCCGCATTGCCTTCACCATTAATATACCCTATTTTATGACTCTTCCCTCGGAATTTGAGATAAATTTGATGCAGTAGAATGAAGCTAACATAATGTTCGGAAGCAATGAAATATTTTTTTCTTATACGGCTTATTTATGTCTTCCATACATAAAAAGAGATGAAACAACAAAGAAGTTAAAGCTATAAATCTGTTGAAACGTTCCACTGAATTTCGTCACCAGCGGCAAAGGGAGTTTTGAAAGCGAAGCTAAGTGTTTAAAAGGATTTCCATTAAGTTTAGTATAGTCTCGCTCAACTTATCATGTAATTTACGAGCAGTTTTAGATATCAAGCGAAACACATGTTTACGCATCATACTACATTGAAGGCAGATACATATAAAGTATCTGTATATGTATAAAATATGTTTCTGAGTTTTATGAAACATAAACAAATCAGTGCGCAAAATATAAAAGTAAATTCGTCAGAATTTATAGAATATTATTTTATGCAAGTTATTTTTCATGTATTTCTGGTGATATTTGAATAATTCTATAACAATTTAATACACTGATGTCCTAAAATTCAGGAGCAATGAAACGATGCTTTCAGTTGTACGCGGTTTGTTGAATATCTACTGACATTCCTGACGAATTTTCCTAGAAAGGATGTAAAGAATATATTTGACTTCGTATTTTCAGTGAAGATTTAGTCGCGGGGACAGCTAGAAACAAACAACAAATTTAATAATAAATTAATGTTTAAAGTAAGCATGTAATAGAAAATGTTCAAAATGGTCTGTCACGGTAACATACGACTATAATGACTATTTATTAACTTATGTGTGCATATGTATAACATTCATAAAGATGTTAAGATTTAAAGGGAGAAAACAAACGCTTAAAATGCACTGAAGAAGAATCTTATTTGTCGATTCGAAACAACTGTTTGCTGCATATTTATGCATTTTTAAACAATGGTTTTCTACTTTTTAATATTCTTGTACAGAGACATTATTTTGCTATTTTTAAAGCGCTAAGGGGGAAGTTTACCTTTTCAACAATTTTGTTTATTTTTAAAAATATGGTTTAAATGATGAATTCACCCCATTTCAATATTCAAATAACAGCTAATTTTGAAAAAAAATTAACTTCAGATTTAATTAAATTTTTAAAAAGTATTTAAAAAATTACACTTTTTATTATCCTTCCATTTTTAAAAAAATATATTGATATTTTTGCCTTTAAGATTTTCAAATATGTATTACATAAAACTGCATATAGATTTTTAGATACATCTAATGTTACATCTAATATAATTTTTTTATTTATATATATAGTGTAAAACCTGAAATCTAACACATCTTCATATATTTTTATTTTTTAATAAATGACCTGAATGCAGTCCTGAATTCCATGCGCAGTTTTATCACATATAGAATAAAGAACACATACAAAAAAGGGACCAATGACTCGTGACCAATGTTTAGGTAAACTGTTCTTCATAATGTTTCTCTGAAAAATCTAAATTTATTGGTTCATAGCAATTTTTAGCCAAATTTAATAATAATTTCCAAAAATATGAAACAAGACAATAAAAACAGTACACCGTAAGTAAAACATGAATATATTAAATATTTTTTAAGGTATGGGCAATTATATATAACATGTTTTTAAAAAATGCCCAGGCGGGAAAGATTTCAAAATTTCTATTTCATAATTTAAAAGTCAGCTATTTATGGGGATTTATACAAAAAAGTCCAGTTATATTTTGTGAAAATTCGAAAAGATATAGTGACCCAGAACTGACAAATTTCAGCAAATTTCTTATAATAAAGCTTCTTTTTGCATGACTGCGTTTTGATCGCTGCTTATTTCGTTTTCCATTTGAAATTTCGAATTTTTAAGAAATTGTTCTTAGCAACCATTTACACCTTAATAGTAACTGCCATACCAAATTCCAAGTTTTTAGTTAATTATCCAAGCTTCGATATCAACTACATCACTTAAAACGCGATTTCAGAATGCTTTTCGCTCCTGCACACTTTAAAATTCTAAATAATAATTAAAAAATATTTGGGCGCATTTATGTCTCTAAAATAAAATACATGTAGAATTTTAAGTTTCTATCTTTAACAAATTTCAGGTTTAGAACAGTTTAGAATGTTTTTGGAACGGTTTTTCACTCATTTAACTCTTTTAAATTTCGAATTTTTTAGAAAACAATTTTTAACGAGCGCTTGAACTTTAAAAATAATCTCCACTCCGAATTGTGATTTTCTAGTTCCAGCAACATTACAAAAACCGCAATTTTAAAACATTTTATGTTTCTGCAACTTTTTGGATTTTGAATTTTCTAAAAACTGTTTTATGCATTCGTGCCTTAAAAATAACAATTAATTATGTTAAAATTAATTTTAACATAAAATTAATATGTTAAATAATTTTAACAATATTAAGTTAAAAATAACTTAAAAAATACAATGTGTAAGATTGTAAGTTTCAATCTGAAACAATTTTAAATAAAATATAATTTAGAAAAATTCTCCCTCATTTCACGTCTTTAAATTTCAAATATTTAATGAAACGCTTATATCGAGCATCTGCATCTCAAAAGTAACCATCTACTAAAATGGAAATTTCTAACCCTAGAAATTCAAATTAAATAGTAATTTAAGAAGTTTTTAGACCGTTTTACGACCGTTATTGTCTTGCCAATTTCGAATTTTTTAGAAACCGATCTTTTTTAGAATTTACATTTTAAAAGTAACCATCATGTAAAATTCCAAGCTTCTATAATCAATTGCATCATTTAAATAAAAAATTTAGGGCATTTTTTGCTTCAATACATAAATTTTAATTTAAAAAAAAAAAAAAAAAAACAACTATTCTGGGGTAGCATTTACGTCTTTAAAATACACTACGTGGTCAAAGATGACCGTCCATTTGCAATTTTAGACATTTTGTTAAATATCTAGAAAAATACATGAGGAATTATCCTGAAACTAAGTGTATAGATATAATAGTACAAGTCATACTTTTCCGTGAAGGCTTTTTCCCCAAAACTCCATAGGGGACCGTCAACAAATTAAAAAAGAATGAATATCTTTTGGATAACCCTGTCAAAACTAATATAGAAAAAGCGTTCAAACTGTAGATTACGATTAAATGGCTTATTGTAATAAACTGTGTTCATTTTTATGTCGATAGCATGTATATTCGTAGAAAAAGTAAGGTTTTTATAAAAACAGTCTAAAATTTTTTCAAGGATTTTGCTTATAATTTGCAGAGTTCTTAATATAAAAAATATTATTTTCTGAAAATATGACAAACAATATTGCACATAATGTCCTGTAATCAGAATTAAAAAATAATAAAAATTGTATGAAAAATGAGTAGTTTCGCTAAATAATTTTTTATTGCGCATTCGTAAAGGATATCAAATTTCATTTGGATATTATGTTAGCTAAATTTATAGAGCAACTTCTGTAAAAGTCTCAAAATCATAGCTTGAAAATTTTGAAAATAATCCTCAATTGAATAAGGGACCATTCAAATATTACGTAAGCACTAAAGAGGGAGGGAGGAGTCCAGAGTCTGCTTTTTAGGTGCGTTCGTAATTATGTAAATACGTAGCACCTATTGTTGTCGCTCAGTCCGTCCGTCTGTCTGTCTGTCCGTCTGTCTGTCTGTCCGTCTGTCTGTCTGTCCGTCCGCATATAACAACGCAAAAACTACCCAACCGAATCGTTTGAAATTTAAAATACATAATTATAACATAATTTTGTCGGGTCATTTCAAATTTTATGAAAATCGGAAGGATAGATCAATTACAGGGACAATCAAAAGGATTCCGTTACATTACGGTCAATGGGGAAAAAAGTTTCAAATGCATTTTAATCGTTTGAAATTTAAAACATATAATTATTGTGTAATTTTGTCGAGTCATTTCAAATGTAATGAAAATCGTATGCAAAGATCAATTACAGGGACAATCAAAAGGATTCCATTACGTTATGGTCAATGGGGAAAAAAATTTCACATGCATTTTAATCGTTTGAAATTTAAAACATATAATTATTACGTAATTTTATTGAGTCATTTAAAATGTTATGAAAGTCGGATGCATAGATCATTTACAGGGACAATCAAAAGTATTCCATTACATTACGATCAATGGGAAAAAAGTTTCAAATGAATTTTAATGATGTTTTACTCATTCGAACATAATATAAGTGGTATGAATCTATGAAATATATACTAAAATATGCATTCTGTACAATCTGTGATGCAAAGAATTTTTATTATTAAGTTACAGGGCCACACAAAAGTATTCCACTACATAATGCTATATGGGGAAACATTGTTTGGGGCGTGTTTTAATTATATTCAACTATTTCACATTTTATGAATAAGATATACGTTTTTGAGGTGTAATAAAAATTACTTTCTGCATATTTACAGAAACACAAAGATTTCGACTACTATACTATATCCGAAGTACGCTCTACTATATCAGCAAGATCTGAATATTTTTTAAACTTCGTTATCGTACGAACGCACCTCATTTGCTACGTTCATGTGTAATTTCCAACTTGTTTTTTCTGACAAGGGGGAGGGGAGGTCACGACAATTCTTACGTAAGCATTAAACAACGAAGCAACTGCAGTTCAAATTCAACAAGCAAACAAAGTATGATGGGGAAAGAGCATTCTACAGTCCGTTCGAAATTCGCCGTTTATTTTCGATTTTATTCTTTGCTTATCCATCGGCAGTCGCATGACCCGCATCACGCACTCGCCCTTTGTCTTCATTGCTGTCTGTTAAGTTGTGTGCCAAGTCAAGTACATTGCAAGACTAGAAAAACACAGGAACCGGTGTGGCTGGGTTCTATTGCCAGGTTAACTGGTCAGTTGACTTTATTTTAAGTAAGTCCGACATTTGTATGATTTATGTCAAAAATTTTAGTTATGATGCCTAAGTAAGTTAAGACTTCTTCTATATCTTGTTTTATTGTTCAATGTGATAAATAACAATATATTTAAACCATTTTGTATTCTGTGATTTCTTTAATGCAATAAGCAACAATGTATTAAAACCATTTTATATATTTTGATATCACAATCCCTATGCGCCTATATAAATTTGTAGGATTAATAATATAATTGATTGGTAACTTTTTATAAGTCAAGAAGTATTGATGTATAAACTTTCATAAAATCTTACGTAAGCAATGGCGGGGGGGGGGGGGGGGGTATAGCATTTGCTTATATTTTCTTACAAGGGAGGAGAGGGGGTACAAAATGACTAAAAATATGCTTACGTAATACTTGAACGGTCCCTAACTTGAAAATCCGTTATTCCCAAAATGAAGCAAAAACAAAAGGGGTTGTATTCATATATTCATTGATAATATAGAATACATAATATGGGACGTACTACTACATTTGGATAAAACCCCTAATTTTTTTGCCTCATTTTGGGAACAATTGATTTTGTCTTTATTCTATAGACGATAACTTTCAGAATTTTCAAGCTATGATTTTGAGACTTTTACAAAAGGTGATCTATACATTTAGGTAACATAATATGCAAATGAAATTTTGATATCGCTGACGCATGCGCAATGAAAAATTATTTAGTAAACTACTCATTTTTCATATAATTTTTATTGTTATTTAATTCTTATTACAGTATATTGTACGTGATCTTGTTTGTCATATTCCCAGAAAATATTATTATTTTATATTAAGAATTCAGCAAATTATAAGCAAAACTCTTGGAAAAATTTGGAACTGTTTTTATAAAAACCTTAATTTTTCTACGAGTATACATGCTATCGACATAAAAATGAACATAATTTATTACAATAAGCCACTTAAAGATAATCTATGGTTTGAGTGCTTTTGCTACATTAATTTTGATAAGGTTATCCAAAAGATATTCATTCTTTTATAATTTGTTGACGGTCCCCCATGGAGTTTCGGGAAAAAGTCTTCACGTAAAAGTATGACTTTTACGTAATATTTATACATTTAGAGTTTAAGGATATTTCATCATGTATTTTTATAGATATTTAACAAAATGTCTAAAATTGCAAGTGGACGGTCGTGTTTGGCCGTATAGTGTAATAGGCATACAAAAGTTTAAGTTTCTATTCGGCATAATGGCTCCAAATAAATCGCAATTTAGAACGTTTTCGGCTTATTTTGCTCTTTTAAATTTCGAATGTTTCATAAATCATTCTTAGCCAGCATTAGCATCTTAAAAGTAACTACCATGCCAAATCCAAAGTTTCTCTAACCAACTGTATCGCATAAATCACAATTTTAGAATTATTTGCCCTTGCACTTTTCAGATTTCGAATTGTTAAGAAATATTCTGAGCGAGCATTTACGTCTATAAAGTATTTCATGCTAAATTTCAAGTTTCTAACCTGAACAATTTCAAGCAAATCTTAATTTAGAACGATTTCCGCTCGTTTCATCCTTTCGAGGGCGGTGTCCTTACAAAAGGACAACTAATTTTTATTTTACTGGCGCCCAGAATATTTAATTATTTTTTTATAACAGACATAATAAAAAAAAAACAAGTTCTTATTTCCTAATAAATTCGTTTATAAATTTTGGTGTAAGCTAATTATTTCAATCATAGGAGATTGTAGGCAGGGTTGGGACGCCTGCAATAATTCTTAATTTATGACTCTTCCACCAAATAGAATAATATCATTGCCTCTCACACTTGTTGCTATAATTTCTTTTAGTCGCAAGCAACTATTAATTTGCGAATCAAAAAGTCTATTTCACGATATCAAAAGTAAGAATTATTCCGACTTTTAATGTACATTTTCAATATCATTCTTTGTTGCTAACTTAATTGTTTTTAATAGTTTTCAAATTTAACAAAATGCTTTTTATAAATAAACAATTAAAAAAAAAACATGGTTGTTGTAAAAACCTATTTATTTTTATGTTACTCTAAGGGAGGGATGGAATATGCTCCATCCTTCCCAAATGATATCTCTATCCAAATAATTATGCTTAATAACTTACAACTTTTTCGTAATTTATATTTATAAGACTATTTTTATTTTGAAATTGAATAGTGTAATAAATAAAACATTATTAAATTCAAAAAGTGAAAAATTAGAGCATTGAAATTTTAATTTGAGGTTGTTTGAGTTTTTAATTTATGGTTCATGCATGATTTTGCACTATCATCTTTAGTATTAAAAAGTTACATTTATTTCTAAAATACCCATTTCTTTAGTTTTTTTAAATAAAAAATTATTGTTTTGAAATATACTATAAGAAATTTATGCTAATAAAATAACAAATCGTTCTCTGTGTGTGTGTGTCCGTGTGTCTGCGATGGCTAACGAAAACTACGGCACGTACGAGGCTCAATTTTTTGTGAAGATTGTTCAAGGCCTCTTCTAATGTACCTGACCCTCAGAATTTTAAAATTATAATAATTAGTTGAGAAATTAATTAAAATTCCTAAATTAGAAGAATGGAAAAAGTCTCATAATTCAATAGAAGCATAGATTTTTATCAAATCACAGAATATTTCTTCGAAAGCTGGAAGAGAGGGAAAAGGGTTAATATAGATGGAGGATTACTATGGCGATAAATGTACTCGGGTTTTCTATAAAGGATTGCGTTTTAAAATCTACTGAGCCTAAAAACTCAAAAATTAGACAGCTAGATACAGAAAAAATTCACCTTTTAGAAGTTCTAAAAATTATTTTTCTACTCCTATAAATAGTTGAAAAATTCATTAAAAATCTTTTTATAAAATCTCATTTTATTTCCGTTTAAAAAAACAGATTTTTGAGAAATCTTTCATAACGAGAGCAGATGTTCATCGCAGACAGCTGGGCGCTGGTGGGTACTGGCATTAATAGACGACATGTAATTTTTTTCAAAAATGAAATTTAAAAATTTAATATTTATATATCCAGATAACAAATTTTTTGCTGATTTCAAATATGTAAATTTCTTCACAGTCACTCAATTACAACCTTAGATATTAATTTTTAATTCGTTACTTGGATGACTTGCTCTACTTAAAAGCGAGTTTTTCGAAACCACGAACGATTTTTATGTAAGGATTCTTTAGCACCCTGTTAAATTTTTAAAAATACACTACTTGGATATTTTAAAACTATGCATCGAGCAATCTTATCTTTAAGCTATGCATATTTTTAAACGCTGTTTAATAATATCTAATTTTATATATATAAAAAAGAATAACGACATAACTCGCATAACGATAGATTTTGAGCTTTCAGACAAATTATAACACATTGTACATATTTTAAAGAGTAGTGAGCATCAAATAAGGGGCGGGGGGAACTTTTATACTTAAAATTAATACTTAAAATTTACCGTTTTCTACAATTTTGAATGCGGACTTTTCACTAAGCTCTGGGATAAATATTACTTATTTAATAAAATTTTCATATAGTTTATAATATAGATTTTAAAAAGTAGGGAGGGGGTCAAATTATGGGTAGGGGGCAGGCAATAATTATTTTAGGAAGGGCGTGATCAAATATTTAAAACCGTATCGTTTTAGATGCAGATTTTTCAGAGCCCTGGGATAAATAATACTTATTTAATACAAAATTTTAAAATTGTACCTACCCCTATTTTCGAATAATAACATCATCATATATCTTTCTTAAGTCCAGAAACAGTTTTGTTAAGAAAGGAGTTCGCCCGTGGTTGTGGAATATTAAACTAAAACATTTTAGACCCCCCCCCCCTTTTTTTTGCGTGTGTATGCAGCGCTTCTGCTAAACGGTTTGGTTTGGTTTATTTTTTGTCGTCCGATTATCTACGCTAGGGATATAGGACCAGGGGGGGGGGGTGTCGTGGGGATCTTTCTAAGGGAACCTAACCCGTATTTACGCAAGGTTCGAAGAAAACCACGAAAACTCCGAACGGTTAGGCCGACAGCCGCGATTGGGTTCGAACCCAGCACCTGCCGTCTACCAGTTGAGAGGTCCGTACCTCTCGGCCACTGGTGGGGAATTCTGCTAAACGGTACCGTAAGCAGTGGAAATTCGGTTCGAGACTGGGTTTTTTAATGAGATTTTGCAGTGTCAATTTCAGGTTTATTTAAGAATAGTATTACGGGCCCGGGTAACGCCGGGCGGCTCAGCTAGTATATGATAATTATTGAACTCAAACTACAACTTTTTATTTTTTCATTCCAATACACTATTTTTGTTGAAAAATGAAAAAAAATTCTCAAGAAATTGGTTAATACATGATTAATGAACAGGACATAACTGCAAATTACATCCGCTAAAATTAATTGGCAGCACTAGTCGAGCGCAGGCATATTTTTCATTTGATTTGGACTTCACAAAGTACAACATAGTAATATAAAATAAACGTTCTGATTTACAATTAAGCTTATTAATGTAAACTGTCACACTATATGTAACATTTTTTAGCTGCATTTCTAAAAATTAAATATGAATTTTCATTTTAAAAACATGTCCCATCCCTCTCTCGCATGAGAAAGGGATTTTTTTATTTTGTTCATTAACATAAAATTATAATTATTATAATCAAATTGACAATTGTTAAGCATGTTAAAATGTTTCAAGATATTATTATGAAAATTTCCATTTGTACAAGCGAAACATTATTAATAAATATACTTTTGTAAAAATTGTCCCATCCCTCCCTATTTTCCCCTATTTACTCCGCGCCGAAAGTGGTTAAATTTTCAAAGGCTTAAAAAACCGTTCCATTACAAGTATTTACATTTTAAAAATAACCAACATATTAAATTTCAAATATCTAGTCCCAACAATATCACAGAAAGCATAATTTTAGAAAAATTTTGCTCCATCACCAAGCTTGAGCTTGTTGCAACCTACATATAATGTAGCCAATGTTGAAACAGAGGTGATCACGAAAATTTTGCCGCAATTACTTTTTTAAATTAATTAAATAGTTTTCAAGATTACTACCCACAAACAAACACCCAAGTGTTACTTCCTTATAATATTAAATAGTATAAATGAAATAGCATAAGCAAATAAATATTGCATAGATAACAAATTTGTTAAAAGGAAAACTTTAGATGAATTTAATTAATTTGCGACAGCTAAAAGTGGAATTACTGATCACCTAATTTAAATGTAGGATCAACTGACGTGTTTAACATAAAATTTTAAATGACATCCATTTATTGTAATGTTCCATTTCGAAAAAGTAATGGCGTCTAGACCCTGCCAGATTTGAGGTAAATGAAACACATTAACACACACGAAAGATCGGTAAACTGAATCTAAATGACTCTTAATGGCATTAAATAATCTTCATTAAATAAAACCACTGCGGTTGAACGCTTCGACCATGCATTACTGAAATAAAATTTAAAAGCACTTCCTAAGCAAAATCTTTTGAAGAGGCAACTAAAATTTCCTTAGATTTTGAAATTATTTCATTCATTTAAGCAGCGATTTTTTGTTTTTATTATATGCTTTAGTTTTAAAGATGAAACGGATCATTTTATATTTGAATATTTTTATTTCGAAATTTTAAATGAATTAAATGCTTTAAACTTATTTTGATTTTTATATAATTCTGTTTAGGATTCTACCCTCGTGACATAAAAACAGTTTAGTAAGAAATAGGTATATCGGGAAATTAAATACTGGAATTCATTATGCATACAGTAAAACTCCAGTTATCCAAAAATCATGGGACAAAAGCATTTTCGCTTAATCATTTTTCCATAGTGTTTTTCGGATAACCGGGATTTCATAGGTATTTTCGGTTAATCTTGATTTGATAGGGATTTTCGGATAATCGAGGTTTCATAGGAAATTTCGGATAACCGAGGTTTTATAGAAATTTTCGGATAACCGAGGTTTTATAGAAATTTTTACATAACCGAGGTTTTATAGAAATTTTCGGATAACCGAGGTTTTTTAGGAATTTTTGAATAACCGGGAGGCTAATTGTGAAAACTTGCTTGATGAAAAGATGTGAACTTAATTTAGAACATCGTACAGTGGGGCAAAATCCCGAAAAGCTGGCCAAAATATGAAAATATTATTCAAATTGCACGAAAATTCATATACAGGTGTTTTTGAGGATGCTAAGTAAAAATACAAAATTTAAATTTAAAAAAAAATGGAGGATACAATATGGCGGAACAAAAATTTAAATGTCTCGAAAATTATTCAATTTGTATAAAATTTCGTAAACTTTTCAGGATGCTAATTAGGATTCAAAAGTTAAACTTTAAAAATAAATAAATAAAATGACAAATTAAAAATAAAAAAATTAGATGTAAATAATATTTAAAATTTCGAGGCTAAACTTAAAAAGGAATTTTGAAGGAACCAAGACATATTTAATCGAAATTAATTAATGGAAAGTAAAATATTAGACTGTTTAATTTTTATATTATTAAAATAAAAATGGAAATATATTCGAGGGATTCACCTTTAGAATCAACTGTCGTATAATAAAAAGATTCTTGAAAGGTCAAGGTGTCGAAAAAGTTAGCAGTATTTGTTAGCGGTATTAGAAGATCCTGTGTCTCTTAGGATCAATGATTTTAATTTGTTTTGCGATAATTTACCTAAACTGGAAATGAAAGAATCTGATGACATTAAAAGGCGTAAAAATATCTTTCTTTTTTTTCGCGCTACTACATGTTTGTCATAAATCTTCTCAATGCCTTTTGATCAGTTTGTTGCATGATTCTTGAGTATCTTATGGCATTTGACAAATAAGCAGTAATGAAGATAATGTTATTTCTCATTGATAAGTAGTTTGTGTTCTGAAGAAGGCATACAGAATGAGGGATGTAGTTCAAATCTACGAGCTGTTTGTAGAGAAAAATCTTCTAAATACAGTAAAACCTCCATAACGGACACTCCCGAATAGCGGACACTTCTATTTAACGGACAGTTCTCCGATCCCCACTCCCAAAACATGAATTTTTGTATGTTTAATTTCTGAATAACGGACATTCCGAATAGCGGACAGCAATTTTGGCGATAAAGGATGAAAAATATTTTTTTAACAAGGGAAAAAAATGAAAAAAAAAATAAAAAGAAAAAACGATTTTAAATTTTTTAGGGCAATGTATCACAAATTTTGTGATAAAGGACAAATGTAGAAGGTAGGCTGGGGAAAATACCCCCACCCACCCCTCTACATGCGCAATGTTGAATTCAGGGAATGGCTCGGTAGGGACATTCCTCCAAGCATTGAAATTCCACCGGAAGACTTGAGATTTTATGCTTTTAATGGTCAAAAAGTGAACTCCCATTGGAATTCTAAAATCCCCCCTCCCCTCTTCACAAGAGACAAAAAAAATCTGAATTCAACATTGCCCACGTCCAAGAAAGAAAACGCTCCTCCTAGAAAAATTTAAGATTTTCTGCTGATTAATCATTAGAAGCACAAATTTCTTGATCCGCAGAATTTCATAATCCATACATCATTTTCTCTTTCGTTTTAAATGTACGCATAATAACTTCGATTTTTTTTTTTTTTTTATAAGAATGTAAAAAGCAGTTGATAATAGTATGCACAATTTTATTTCAATTTTATTGCTTTAAAAAATAATTTCTGGGTAATCATATGATACAGGTTCCAAATAATGAAACATGAAATATTAAACATTTCTTAGCAATTTTTGAATCTCTGAGGTTTTCCCAATAGCGGACACCTCCGAATAGCGGACATTTTCCGTGCTCCCGAAGTGTCCGTTATTTGGAGATTTTACTGTATATCAAATAATTGACATGGCTACAAGAAATTACTTATGACATAGAATCGTTTAATCAAATCTTCGTATACGCTTGTTATAGAAGCACAAATAGTTGCTTTTCAAAGAATGGTTGAATTGTATTGCCATCATTTGTGCTTCCAAATCTGGGATTTGGTTTCTCGATGAGAAGTCTTAATTATAAATGAAATATTTTTTGCATATTTTATTTTGCGATTTCAGTGTTCTTCTTTCCATGCAGAGTGCGAGATTTCCATTTTGCTATTCAGTTTGTCTGCCAAGTGGAAGCCCTCTCAAAACATATTAGCATGTAACGTAGACATTCTGAATTCTAAATTATCTTTATCCAATTTAATTTAAAACTGTCATATCGGTAAGAAGCTATTTTGATATTGTCTGACATAGGTAGCAGCGTTGAGTATTACACTAATTCGTAGTTAATGACTATTTCTTCTGTATCAATGATTGCGTTAAAAGAAATAAGTTAATTCTCCTGGTGTTTAATACAATCCCATTCATTGACATTAGCTTCCGTATTTCTTGAAAAAGAAAATGGATCTTGATTGGCCCGATAAAATCAGTGAAGTGAAGATCTCGGAATTTTCAAATTGACGATTCACGATTTATTCGCAAAATTTATGTATTCTAATAGCACGGGAGAAGTGAAAAATATATTAGAGCCTCCTGCCATCTTCATTGAGAAATATTTGTTTAAATGTACTTAGAATACATTTGCAATCACATCCTTACTTGCAAACCAAAAAAAAAAAAAAAAAAAAATTGCTAATGTAGGTGGAAGTCATATTCATAAAGATTTCCACTCGCATTAATGAAATACAATATGCTCAGTAGTTTAATCTAGCAAATATTACCATTGACAAAACAGTTCTTCTAATTACAATAGAACAAACAAAATTACTACCTATAAAGATAAGAAAATGTTATTCTTTCGGATCAATAATAGAGAATTATTTTCATTTTTTTTTTTCAGCTGACTTATCAAATTAATTTAAACTTACGATTATAGTTCTTATTTACAATATAATAGGTAATAAAATATTACAAAATTGAATAATTCAAAAATTTGAAAGATATTTATCAGCTAAATTAATGTGAAAAATACTCAGTTTCAGAATTTTCGAAGCGGCCGAAAAAGTGGCATTTTTACTTGGGGATACTAAAATATGTGTGAAATGCAAAATTGCAGTTTTTGGCAGCTGGTTTTTTATGAATCATTAGACAATAGCCCAGGTTATTATTTCCATTAAATTTCGTCGCGGAACACTGTGGAACATTTAAACTTTTTGATGTTTGAAAGCAAAAAAAAAAAAAAAAAAAAAAAAAAAAAAAAAAAAAAAAATATTTTCTACAATATTTTATCAAAAATGACTATGAATTTATTAATTTTTATGTGCTTAGTATAAATTTGGTAATACATGCAAATAAAGTACACACTATCATAGTGTAAATACATTTCAAATCATTAAAATCGGATAATATGATAAAATGTAGCGCGCGTTTAGAGGAACTATTGTTTTGCTGTTTTTGTTCGCTCTAAATGATACTCCTTCAAACATCATTTTTGAAATAATGCTGTTTGTGAAGGCGAAGCAAAAATCTTTTTTTTAAATACAGATTCTGACTCCCCAAACATTATTCTAGCCAACTATATAATCAAAATTCCCTAAATCGTAACTTCATTTTTCGACTTTTGGCCAGCTTTTTGGGGTTTTGCCCCACTGTGATCGTTGCAATAAAAATGTTGTGGTACCGTATTCAAAACACCCTGAATGACAGACCAAAATCATAAGTCGCTCCAACAGAGCCTAAACTGAATAAGAATGCCAGGATTACGCACAGTGAAGCTATTTACATCTCAGATGCGGCAATTCGATACATTGAAATACAAGAAGATGCTGCAGAATGAAATGCAAAGTTGAAAAACAAAAGAAAATCACAACATACTTTGTAAAAAAATGAAGTGTCGTACCTGACTATCTAATAAAAGGCTCGAAATTGAACCAAATAAGTAAGTTGACTATAAAAAATATGCTTTTTTAACTCTCTTTCTACCAGTGTCCAATAACACCTTTCTAAGTTTTGATTTTTACTTTATTTGCTTTAAATTTTTTAAGTTAATAAGTATTAAAACAACTCTTCAATGTATGAATAAAAATGATTCGGGATTATTTTGGACTAAAACTTCCAAATAAAATAGTAATTATAAATCAAAACATATGTAAAGATGTCATTTGACATCGATAAAAATTGTGTTGACAGTAAGATTTTTCACATTTAAAAAGGAATTTAAGGAATTCTAAGGTCTTTCGTTTAATCCGATTTTCGGATAACCGGTGCTCTATTGTATTTTATTTTTACAGGTTATACACACAAATTAAATTTAAATCTACGCTATAATTTTGCATCATTTTACATTTACATCAGTTTATTTTTTCCAACTGACAGATCGACTTAAATCATCTCTTTTAAAGTTCATCTCGGTTTAAGCTAGATTTGTTTCGTGCGAAAAAAAATTTGAATGCGCATATTTTCAATACAAATTTATTATAATTCGTATTTTAAAAAAAGTACATTTTTTCTGATGGAAGTATGCCTTAATACGGCCAAATTGGCGATCGATGAAAATTCTTTAGCCGATTTTGGCTCACCATCAAGTGAATCTTTCGGGTTTAGTATGATTGTACTCAAGCCGCGCGAGATTCTCATGTGATCAAGTAACATTATACATTTCAAATGAGAAACACAGATCTGAGTTTTTCATTTCATAAATATAAAAGTGAAATGATACTGTCATGATACTGATACTGATTTATGTAAATGGAACACATTAACACTCATGAAACATCACTAAAATGAATCTAAATTACTCTTAATGGCATTAAATAATCTTCACTAATTAAACGAACTGCGGTTGAATTTTACAAACATACAAAATAGTATAATTTAATCCCTTGAATACTAATTTATTTTTATTAGAAATTGCTGCAACAAACAATGTTTTTTATTATTATTATTATTATTATTTTATTCCAAATGAATCCATATTTCATGAAAATAATCTTATCCGTATACTTCTAATTCAATTTCAAATTAAATCTACGACAAAGAAAATTCTTAAAATGTACTGGTACGAATATATTATAAAAATACTGAGCAATAACAATACTCCTATCAATCCGTTGGACGTATATGTTCCGCCGTAGTCAAACAGTTGATACACTAGTGCAGCAATACTCAACTTTTTTCCTCGCAGGCCGCAAACATAAGTTACTAACTTTAGGTGTGCCGCAACACTATTATATATGCATTTTAAATTAATTAAAATAACATATGTAGTCTAATAATGTGGTATAACAAATTAATATTATCATTAGGATTAAACGTTTGCCGCGAAGAAATATCACCAAAAATGTTAACACCACGTTTTCGAAATAATGAATTTTGTAGTAGAATTTTATTGCAAATGCTGTAGATATATGCTTCGAAATTTGCTGTTTGGAATTTATATTGTAAAATGTTTTCAATGCTAATATTTTTGCGTAACAAAAACAAAAGTTCATCTCTAAAAAGTAGCATTAGCTGTACGATAGATATGAAACGTAATATTATAAAAATGTAGAATTTCAAAGGAGATTTCTCCATAATAAATCCATGTTTTGCGCAATGATATTTATATATGATGTTGTAGAAATATATAATGCAAAATTAGTTTGAAATGATGTTTGATTATTATTGAAGATCAGTAAATGTGTACAACAGTATAGGACAAATATAATACTATATGCAAAAAAAAACAAAAAAACTTTTGACTAAGGAAATGGTTTTTAACATAATTTTCGTTAAAAGCTATTCTGTTATATACAGTTATCTTCTCATGAAAATATATTAAACAAAGAAGATCATAAACATTTTTTATGTGCATCTGAATGAATTATATAAATATGAATTATTCATTATGTACCTCCAGTTGCACATAAAATGCTGCCGGGCTGCAGGTGCACTACGTGGACTAAGCTCCTTAAGTAGTACTGTTCTTTTTCAAGATTTCATACATAAAGGCATTTGTGTTAATCAGTGTTCTCGCTGGCTTTTGACCAACATTAGCGATTTGGCTAATAAGATTTGAAAAACATTAGCCAAATGAAAAGAAATGTTAGCAAAATTACTGAAAAATCTATCTTTAGCCCTTCAGGGTATTTCTTCCAATATGTTTTAAAATAGCCTCATTTTTCTAAATTGTTTATAAAATAGAATTTCGACATCCGCTGTGTAAACCATTTAAAATAAGTACATTCCAAATGTCTCCTAAATGTGTAAATGCTTCAGACATTCTTTTAGAAGTCTAAATAAAAATTTAAAACCTCTATTTTTCACCTACCGTTGTGTAAATATATTTTTAATTTATTATGAGATTTCGACTCAGGTAGAAAACAAATTGACCAATGAGCCAACTGAGCCAATGATATTTTGCATAAAACTAACAAAAAACGTATGGTAAACGGCTAATTACAACACCACATTCCAGCAAAAATTCTCTTATTTGGCGCTTGATGTTGTTTGAGTTTTTATATGCGCGACTACGGCATACCATTGATAATAGAAATATACTTATAGTATACTTCTTTTTGTGTTTTTAGCTGTTGCTAAACTGGATTGGTGTTGAGTTAGTATCGTTATAAATAGAGTAACGTAATTGGCATGGTGGGATTGAACATGCAAAGTTACATGAATCGTTCAGTAACGCGGATAAATAATTTCGACTGTATATGCACACCACACAAAAAAATGAGCAGAAATTGAGGCCTTGCCATTTGGCGAATTTCATCGTTCGTTTACTCACCAAATGAAGCTTTTCGTCGCAATTTGGCGCAATGGCGAGCGCCAGCGAGAACCCTGGGATTAACTTAATTGTTTTGTCATTCTAGTCTGCTTTGTAATGATGTTTGATTCCTATACGAAGGATTAGGATACGCCGATTTTATGCTGAAAGACTTAAATATTGTTATTTTTCCATTAATTGCTTTAAAATGTCGCATTAACATTCTTTTGGATTGAAGTGTGCCTGGTTAGAGAATCAGATTGGGGAGCTACAGTTGGCAAAAAAAGTATTTGTACACTCTAAAATTTTTAATTTGTAACTAAATAAAAACAGATATTTTGTCAAAAATAGTTTTAATACAGTCTGCTTACCGTCCGTTTTAAATTACACAACAGAAAATTTCGATAAAGATGTAAAATAATTTTCTAATAGGAAAAGTTTAAAAATTTCTTGCAAAAAAAGTATTTGTACATTTCTCCATCCTGATATGTACTGTGTTTTATTGTGCTTATGGTTCAAAGGACTACTCTTACAGAAGCTGTTAATAATTTTTAAGTTCATATTATATTTGTCTGACATTTAATCTAATTTGCTCTTGAAGTAATTGAGTATAGAACCTAAAACTAGAGAGGCACCTCTAGGTATATGAAATCCTATGATTGAGCATAATAAAAATTTAAATTCGCAACAAGAATTTGTAAAAGCTATTAAATTACCATTTACAACTATTGGATGTATAGTTAGAAACTATGAATAAATTAAAAGCATCGAGATTCAATGAAAACCAGGACTTCTTAGCAAACTAACAATGAGGGAAAAAGGGAGTGTTGTTAAAAAAGCTTTAAAAAATCCTATGCGTTCGGTTCAAAAATTTGCTGGAGACCTTGCAACATCTTCTCGCATCAGAGGAATACCTCAAACAATAAAAAATATTCTTCTCAATGCAGATTTAAAAGGAAGAACCTCAAGGAAAAATCCATTCATCAGCGAAACAAATAGGCGAAAACACATAGTATTCTCTTTCGCATACAGAAGTAAATCATTGGATTTTTGAAAAACAGTAATTTTTTCTGATGAGGGAAAATTCGGAATTTTCTTACCATCAAGCATTCGAAAAAATTGGCGTAAAAATAAAACTGTTCTAGATCCAAAACGTATACTTCAAACTATCAAGCATGTTGGGGGGAATATTATAGTTTTTGGGTGTATAGCTTCTAATGGAGCAGGACATTTAAAATTTATTGACAATGGAAGGAAAGGTTTAACATACATTGATGTGTCGCGCCATAATTTATTAAACTGTGCCAAGGAATTATGCATAGAGGAAGCTTTTCACTTTATGCAGGATAATGACCAAAGCATACTGCTGTGATCACCAGCACATGCTTACGACAATACTCGAAGACGACTGGTAACTTCCCTAAAATCTCTAGGCTTGAATCCAACAGAAAATTTGCAGATGCTATTGGATGCAAAAATCCGAAAAAAAAATATGTATCAGTAAAAAATAGTTTTAAAGAAGCTCTTATTGTGTCATGAAATAACATTAACCAGACAGCTACAAAAAAGTTGGTGAAATCTATGTCACACCATCTAGAAGTAGTCATAAACGCTAAATGAATTCGCACAAAATAATAATTTGTATCATTTTACTAAATTTTCATTAATTATATTACATTAATATAGTGTACAAATACTTTTTTTGCATTATATTTTTGTATATTTGTTTATTATAATGTAAAAAATCGATTCGTTTAATTTTGTTTTTGCTTCTATAATATTATAATACATTGAATTAATGTATTACAGTATTTTTTGCTTAAATATTTTGTTTAATTTCATTAAAATTAAAAAAAAATGAAGTGTACAAATACTTTTTTTGCCAACTGTATAAATTTGATCGTGTTGACTTTAAACGGAATTTTTGAATTATTCTCTCGTTGCACCTAACTCGCGTGGCTTTTTAATATAGACCAAATTATTAACAATTGAATGAATATGTCTCAGTAAAAATTGTAAATAAAATACACTGACAAACACGAAAGATCTCTAAACTCAATCTAAATTATTACTCTTAATGGCATTTAAATTTTTTCATTAAATAAAACTGAGTGATTTGATTGTTTCAGCCATAAACCACTCAGATTCAATTTAAAAGTGCATTTTAAATTAAAGGGACATTTAAAGACAGACTCTAGATTTTGAAATTTTATTCATTAATCTGAGATTCCTCGTTCTGTCGAATATTTTTGTTCCTAAAACGAAACATATCATATCGTACAGCTACAGAATTTATTTTTTATCTCATAACATTAAAAGCCTTTAGACATCACTAGATCAACATTCAGAAAATATCAATAAGCTGAATGTAAATTACTTTTAAAGGCACTAAATAATCTCTATTGAATAAAACCACTGCGACTGAATGACTCCGTCATAATCCAACGGAATTCAGGTTTTAAAACTTTCTTAAAAAATCTTTTGAAAGAGTATCGAAATTTTTCTTAGATTTTTAAATTGTTTCATTCATTCATCCACAGTAAAAACGAATCTTTTGTTCAGAAATTGCATATCATTTCTTATTTGAATCTTTCTGGCACGACATATATATTTTGAAGTTATTTTGAGTGTTATCGATTGTGTTTAAAAACCTGACATAAACAAGTCTGCCTACGCGTAAAAACAATTTCTTTATGATCAGAATCAAATATTCCGCATCAACAATTTTAAATTTCATATTCTAATATAATTAGAAAAGAAGTATTGATGTAGATAAAACATTGATTACCACTGCTTTACAATATATTTTCAATCTAAGATAAAGTGATCGTTTTAGTATAATTTAGTGTCCATATGAGGATGTGTTTTAAAAACTCGCATTATCCAAAAAATCAAGTTTTGGAAAATTGCGAAAAACCTCTAATTGCGTTCATTGGTTTTCACAACAAAACAAGGGTTTACGATGACAGAAATATAGATAAAAACTAGTTTTTTTCATATTGTTGTATTTTTTTGGTACAGGTTTCCCAATAGAATAGATTGATTAAGAAAACATGATGTTTTTTAATTTCGGGATAAAGTAAAGTTATAAACTTATGTCATCATATAATTTACTACTACTCCATTTTTTATGCGTTATACGCGATCAGAAGCATATATAACGTAACAAGTAATTAATACATGTCAGTGAGATTTATTATAGAATATTCGCTATTGAAAACGAAGATTGTAACACTTATGTTTCTTTTAGAGGGATATACATTTATATCAATATAAATTTTTTAAATATGAAAAGCTCTTAACAGAATCGTAGTTTTTATGCAAGTTATTATATCAAAAGTAAAGTAAAACTACGGCTAAATCTATTTTTACTTTCTTTAGCAGAAGTTTGTTAGGTTCAGTTGATAGATCTAAATGTTTATAAACACTGTTATTGTTATTATTATTGCTGTTTTACTGTAATTAATGGTAAGTATGCAAGTTGAATATATAAGGCATAGCAAAATTTTTATTTCACAACAACCTTTTTAACTCTTTTCTATCATAGTTGAAAACAGTTTATGACATCGGTTTAGTCTGCGTCAGTCCGAGGTCTAACTCTCGTAAGCATACTCCGATTTCCATGAAATTAATATGTTAATGAGACTTACTATGAATAAAGGTACATAAAAATAATGTACAGATATACAAACAATAAATACAATAAACCCAACAGGAGTGAAAAATTAGCCAGAGACAGGAATTGAACCTGGGAGCACAGCATTTTAGGCTGTTATTCCAGTCACTGAGTTACTCCATCGATACATGAATTTGCAATTTCTCACTAATAAACCAAGTTGGGGAAAGATATCAACTATCATTAAGATAGCCTAGAATGGCGGGACAACGATAAATTTATTATTCTATCGATCTATCTTCATCACTCCAGTTTGGTTTTATTGTATTTATCGTTTTATTTCTGTACATTATTTGTATGTTCCTTTATGGTTTGAATGCAGGCTTTATTTGTGTGTGTAAGTGTGTTTTAATAAATTACTATAAAATGCTTTCTGTTGAAAATTAAAGTTGTATCATTTATATTTCTTTCAAAATAACTCCATTGTAATATTTTCTCACAAATCGCTTTCGGTGCTTTTTAATGATTTCACTATACTTCAACTACAATCAAACTGACTTTGATTATCTAGGTGCATTTATAACATGTTTTCTATAGTGTATAGGATATAGGAGTAGCATTTACATATTTTTTCAGGTACATATACAAAATAATCCAGCTACATTATGATCTATGAGAAAATTTGTTTGCAGTTCATTTGAATGAAATTACATTACTTCAGATAACAAAATTGATATGCATCACTTACATGAGCTACAAGTTTTCTATAAAGAACAGAGAAAGTGCCATTAAAATTTCGTTTACAGGGATACACAAAAAATTCCATTTCATGATGATCTATGGACGTAAATTGAAGTCTATTGAAATGGGATTGCACTACTTCAAACATAATGAAATTTATATGCATCACTGATAAGCACTACAAAATGCTTTGTGTAGAGTATGAACTAAGTAGCATTTACCTTTCATTTACAGACACACAAAAGAATTCAATTAGAAGACTGGCTGTGATCGATAAATGCTAGAAGTGCGTTTTTAGTTTAAGTATGTATTTTCAAACTTAAATAATTTTTAATATCAATAATCATCGTATGTATAATTCCTATATATCATAAATAAGATAGCACGAAAAGAAATCATACACATTAGGCTATGGACACCAATTACTGAAAACTTTTTACTGCTTGTATGCATTTTTTTAATGGTTTATTTAAAAAAAATTCTTTCATTGTATATAAAAAAAATTAAATCTCTTAACAATATTCTGATAGTTCAAAAGTATTTCCTATTGTAATTGTAAGGCATGAATTTTCCTTTAATTACTTACCCATCATACGTAGTATAGGGTAAGTCTTGCAATCGTTTTGAAAATCGAAAAAAAAATTTTGACGGATTTACACGTTTCAAATACTGGAGATTCCGAAAAACATATTTTTAGAAAAAAATTTTGCCGTCCGTCCGTCTGTGTGTCTGTGTGTCTGTCTGTCTGTCTGTCTGTAACCGCTCTATCTCCCGAACAAATTGAGATAGAGACTTGAAATTTTGTATGTACTTAGTATGTAAGAATGGAACGAAGCCTATTTAATATCAGTAACCTCGATTATCCGGAACTATTTTTTCCGGACTCTCGAAAAATTCGTTCTGATGAAAGGTATATAAAATTTTTCGAATTGTTTTATTTTAAGGACTGGACGTAAAAGGCAATAAAATAACACAAATTTTGCATAAAGAACGAGGTCGATCGGATTATTAGTTGTCGTGATATGTGTAATCCTCTTTTCGAAATTCTTCGATTTTTCATGACCCTGTATTTCATTCAAATTTCAATTCACAGGTATATTTTTATTGGAAATGAGACGCTCAATTCAATACAGTAAATTTTTAGTTACTATGATTATTATTTTTTGAGTTATAAGGATGTTTCTTATACGCAATCCGGTACTACTCGAGTATTTTGGCGTTTTATATAATTAGTCAAAATTGGCTCATCAGCAATTCATTAATGCAGCATTATTGTATGTTAAAATTATTTATTTGTGCGTTTAAATTTTATTTTGGAGTTGCCATAGACACGCGTTTTATTTTCATATTTTATATTATGATGGGTAAGTATTACGGTGGCCCCCCAACGACTAGTTTTGATTTTGTTATCGAGATAATGTCCAGAAAACATTTGTCCGGATAATTAAAATTCAATTGTACTTTAAAAATTCGGCCATGCTCATTAAATTTCATTTTACGTTTTATTTTCGAAACCTTTTGCATATAAAACTCTTTATTTTCTGTATCAAGATAAAAGTTTTCCTTTTCTGAAGCTACAATAAAGCATTGTTTTCATGTCCCAGTCTCGTGAGGAGATGAGATGGAAAGGCGCAGTGCCAATGTCATTTTCCCCAATTTCCATATGTGTCAAGATCAGTGAATGCAAAGAATTGAGTTAACATTGGGAAATTTATATTTGATTCGTTTTGTTTTTCCTAGAGACTTTTCTTCGGTACTTATCCAGTTTCATATTGAAAAAGTGTCACAAGAAAAATTGCAAAGTACTTGAGATGAATAAAATATAGTAAATAGTGAAAAATGCATATATTACGACTATAGTATTAAAAGCAATTAATATTATTATCAATTCATATAGAATCTTAATTAATGGGGTCCCGAACTTTGATATTTTTCATGCTTTATTTACAGCCAATTTGTAAAACTTTTACCAATCTCTAAATGTGAACTATGATACGGGACATATGTGGACCGTACGATTTAACATCTTCATTTATTGTCTGTTGGTGTCGACAAAGGTCACATGATCAGATGTAAAACACATACATTATATGGAAAATTCTTATGTGGAGTCAAGTTTACTATTTCTAATGCGCTATAAACTAATATCTATTCAATATCTTCCCATACGGGGAGAGTGATGGAGAACTCCAGTGGAAAGCCAGAGTGATGGATAATGACATAAGAGTGAACTATGATGTAAGAGTTATAAGGTTAATGTTGTCTATGCCATTTTTATTTAAGATGTGAACAACGAGTTGTATATAGCTCCTGTATATATTTTTAATATAATGCTATAAAAAGTTGGACGGTGTCTTATCCTTCGTGGTGTCAATATCAGTTACTATTTGCATAAAGTGAAACCACGATTTTAATTTATTATCGGACCAACTGAAAAGATAGTAAGGCAAGTTAACAAGTAAAATTCACAAATTGGAAGGCCATAACAAATTATAGATATCCAATAAAAATAAGTGTAAACACATAGTCACATTTTTCGCAGTGTTATAAAAACGCAACGATATTCACCAGAGAGTTTGCATAAAGCTTTCCTTGAAAAATAAAGGATATACTGAGTTTCGTTTTTCAAAAAACCAAAAGTGGCATCTAAGAGAAAAGCGAAGAGGAAAAATGGCAGATAATCACAGTATATCTTCTATAATGGATCTGCTTTATTGCCTAGGAAAGCGTACTGTAATTAAAGAATTTGTCCTTATAAGTTGTAATGGTTTCTCATTAAAACTGACAATTTCATGTATAGTAATTGTAGTTCATCCTTTTTGCAAAGTTCTTTTGTTTTTATGGATAGTTTAATTTTTTCCGCACACACTTGCATCCAGCAATTGTTGATGTGGTTAATATCCTTAGCTTTTCGTCATATTCATCCCTTTTGCTATCAGAAAGTGTTTGTATTTAAAATTTTAGAATTTTATACAATTGCAGCATCAAGGCAATTTCTAAGTTTCTTTCTTTTAACATATTAAAAATAGGATTTTATTTATTTATTTATTTATTTTGGGGGGAAGGGACAATTTCCTATTTAACTATAAATACTAGTAAAAGATATAGCTTTATTCGTGTTATTAAAAATATTTTTTAAGTTGTCCTTTACGAATATATAATATTTTTCATCAGATTCTTAAATCAAAAACTTTGGGGTAAAGAAACTTCGAGAGTAATTAATGGACATCCTGTACTTTAAAAATATTGATTTCTTTTTTACTTTCAATCTTTACATTTTTCTTTATTATTTTCTTATAGTCAACTTTTTATCTGGAGAACATATTTTAACACTTGCTCGGATACATTTTTTCCCAGAGAAGCCCTTTTAAAATCCACTTTCTTCCCTTTTTTTTTCCATTTTAATCTTTTTAGTCGACAAGTCTAGAAAAAGTATTCCCTCTTGAATAAAGAAAATGTAATATTACGTCCTGTCTAATGTAATCTTTAGATAAAGGACTTGCGACACTTCGGCACTCTTCATTTTATGCGCTTCTTAAGTCTTTAGCTGATCATCTGTCAGATAAATCTCTTCAATTGAATGAAATGAACTCTTGAGAAAAACACTGTATTCCAACCTGTCAACTACTGGTAAAATACTTTTAATACAATTAATGTGAGACATTAATCACTTATGCGCATTTGATATCTGAGAAATTAAAGGGAAAGGGGGTTAGTGTGGACATTTTTTTTAAATTTTATGATATAAATGGCTGAAAGCATTTTAAGAATTTAAAAATACTATTAACTGAAGAATGCCATTTTTAATTTATTAACTAAAAAAAAAAAAGATGATGATAAATGCAGTTAAACAATGAGAAAAATGACAATTTTTAACAGTCCTCTATGTGTCTACACTAACCCCTACATGGGGTTAGTGTAGACAAAACCAAAACATGATGGGGGTTAGTGTGGACAGTAGTGTGTTTTTCGTTGTTGTTGTTTGTTTATTAATACTATCGCTAGAGATTTCTGTACAGATAAATTTTAATTTTCTGTCCAGAAAAAAATTATTACAAAAGTAGGGTTGCTTATAAATCCCTTCAAAAATCACATTTAGCAAATTTCATATTTTTCCTTTTAAAATGTCAGAAAATTTCGAGTTTTAAGCGAGGAAAAATATCTTTTTTTAATACCGCCTTAAAATGATTCTGATAAAACTATAAAAATTAAATTAAAATTCGATAAAAGTAGCCGATAAAATTATTAAACTGTCTTTAACTCTTATCATGATTTAGCTTTTGTTGGTGAAGTTAGTACTTATACTGGAAGCCTACCTGCGCCTATAGACCGTACTGGCACAGATTATTGTTATTATTATTATTTTCCATATAAGAAATGACATTATATTTTAAAAAACAAAAATATCACACTTGTGGAAAACAAAAGCATTTTAAATTATTTTCAACCATCGGATATAATTAAACAATTTCGTAATGTTCTGGAGAATTTAAATATTATCGGCAGCAAAGAAATTGTAGTGTTGATTTTATCATGGTAATTAAAAAGCGTTTGAAATAAGCGAATAGTTTGCCAGCTATAAAAATTTAGTTGAGGACTTAAATTTCAAAACTTGCTTTATCCAGAAAATGACATTTTGGAATACAGTCGGCTCTCGTTAATTCGAACTCGTCGGGACCACAAGAAATGTCCGAATTATGGAAAATATGAAATGAAAACATGCTTAATATGGTACTATTACAAAAGAATTAATGTTATAGTGGTTTTTTTTAATTTATTTCGTCTGTTATCATTAGAATATGACTTAATATTAAATTATGTATAAGTGCATAAACTAATTAAAAGATTACAAACAAGCACAATGGACGAAAAATTTAAAGCGTCTACTGATAGAGAGACGAGGCACTAAGAAAGTGGATATCAAATGCATTGGATTGTATGTATACTTGTTCGGAACAATTTTCACAAAAATCAAAGAAAGAAAATTATTCAAATGATCTGAAATCCCTGAGAAAGAAGAGAAAAAGGGAAAACCGGAATTCTCGTTAGCTCGAATTAAACGAAGTCTAGAGAAAATGAGTTCGAGTTAATGAAAATTTTGAACGTTATTCTGCTATTGAAATTTTCGGGACTTCATGTTTAGTTCGAAAGCGATGATTCGAATTATCCGATTTCAAATTAACGAGAGTCGACCGTATCACGAAAAAATCCTTGACTGCGCCTATTGCTTTTCACTGTAAAGCAAGCTTTTACAATTCTAAAAATACACAATGAAACTTTTTTTTCCGCACATTGTAGTGTTTTTCCGATGAATGTTCATCGATAGATTTATACAGAAAACGCGACTTTTTAAAATAAGCCGAGTTTTGAAACTCGTGTCCCAAGTTCCGCTTATACAGCATGTGCTGTACCATCATATCAGAAGAGTTCAGGATGGTCTAGCTATAAAAAAGCTTTATTACAATGATACAGCTATTGAGAACTACACAGAAAAAGTTTAAACATTAAAGAAGGTTTTTACAATTTAGAAATAACTAAGCTCTGCCCACAGTTTTGCTAATTATACACGTGAGCTTCTGGGCAGAGTACATCGTACTCTATTTTCACTGACCGGCGAGTGGTTGTCTTGACCTTCCTGTACTTAGCTACCTGGACAAACCTACGCTGGGGTACCATTGATTAGAACCAAGGCTTTAGTACCAAAAGTACTTTAATAAATTATTACCTTTGACGTCTATAAAAATTTTATTTTATGCATCAACACATAAAAGTACATTAATTAAACTATTGATTTTGACAGCAATAAAATTTTATTTCTATTTATTGGCGCTCATCAAAATACTTGAAATAAATATTGCTTTTGATACCATTAATATTTTAGCTCTGCATATCAGTATACACAAAAAGTATTGAAAGAAGAGACTACTTTTGACAGCAATAAAATTTTAGTTCTGTTTGTATTGTACACATAAAATTGTTTTAATAAACGATTGGTTATGAAGCAATAACTTTATAACTCTATTCTTAAACACTTTGTTGACGTGTGATGTACTAATTTAGCGTGTTTTGTTATTCAAAACATCGACCATAGTTTTCAGCAAGTAATCTTTGCTTTATTTAATCACGTAATGTAGCGCATACTTCGCTTGATGACTTATAAATTTATTGCTTTCAATATCAGTCTTTATTTAAAGCGGATCCGAGTATTAAAAAACTATTATCATTATTTTTCCTTCAAGTTACTTTATTTACACACTGACGTGCTTGCGTGTAAATATCGATTACGATGCTTAGTGGTTTTCTTATTTTATCCGTCAATATCTTTTAAACAAGAAAAGATTAACTATTACTTAATCCTTTATCACTAGTTCTAGCGATCTTTTAAAGTAAATAATAAACATACGTTCCTAAAAAATACTACATGTCGTACTAATTAATTTTACAATATAAAGGGAGATTCAAATGCCAGAAAATTTTCAAAAGTAGATAAGGTTTTAAAATGGATAAATTATAACCAATTAAGTACACTGGTGAACACAGATCATTTCGCGCTTCAAGGAAACTACATCTTTTTCTACACTAAAAGTAATTCCGTCTGTATTTCAACATAATATTTTTGAGAATCTCAAAAGAACATATTTACATCACCTACATATAAAAATTTTAAACGTTTGGACAGATAGAAATATTTGACCTCTCAATGTTAAGTTAATGTGAAAAGGATTTTCTTTTAAAAATAAAATCATACAATATTGATTATACTGTATATTTAAGATTATTATATCTAAGCACTGAGCAATGCATGTTTTTCAGCTTGTATGTGTGCATATATATGTAAGTGATTTATATTTTCAGATAGTGTATTTAAAATCACTTACCCACAACAAAAATATTTCACGCATATTTCATAAATAGCAATCCACTTACCTAAAAATAAAATAAACAAATTTAATGAAACATACACAAAGTACATAGAAAATAAATTATAAATTAAGATGATGGTAAATACGACAATATCTAATTCAATCCTCCGTCTCATAGAATTTTTAGAAAATACATGATTGAATTCACTTTAATCATATTTTTTTAAATGATTGAGTTCCAAAAATTTTTTGAATTCTTAAATTTATTAAAACATGCATAAGACGGATAATTTCAGTAAAATTAAAAATACTTTTATATATATACGTGAAAGGGGATTGTAATCCTAGGTTAATAAAATGTTAAAGACAATTTTTTATAACTACACATAATAAACCATTCTTTTTTTTCCCCAACTACTTCGTTTCTATCTTACATATAAGTAGTTGGGCAAAAAGAATGGTTTGTTATGCGTAATTATATAATCAAACATGAAGGCACAAATATTTTTGTTTCACTTTTATATTATAGGCAAAAGATTTCCAGAAAAAGATCAAACTGGGTGTTTTAAATGGAATTATTGGGCACGACAGCACGGGAAAGAGGAAAGTCTAATGTCATGTAAAAATAATTGCTTATAACTCAAGATGCAATTCATTTATAATAAAAAAAAAATTGAAGAAAAATTGCACATTATTTTAATAATCATACAGGCCAGTGTCATGCTTTGCGTTTAAAAATGAATCTGAAAACGTCAAAATGTCAAAGTTTCACATTGAGGATATATATATACATACATATATATTATATATATATATATATATATATATATTGAGTATCACCTTAAGAAATTTTGAATTTTATTACAATATATAATTTCGTACCATTTAATTAAAAGTTCACGTACTTTACTTCTCACTCAATTAATAGCAATAAAAAAAAATCTAGAGCTTTGTGCTGTATACATTATTTGAACAACATTAAAAGTTCGATCGCATTTGCTACCCGTTCAAGTTTTTTCTTACATGCATTAAAAACTCTAAAAATAATATAGCCGGAAATTATCCAATCTGGAGAATAAACAACTTCCTCTCCAGCCGATAAATTGTAAATCAATCATTTATTTCTGACACATCCTTTTAGATTCTATTTTGTGTCCAAGCACTGGTCGGTTTATTTTTTAGAAATTTGTTTTAAATAGTAATTTTTCTAATCTAAAGGTTAGGTTCAATGAATTGAGGATTTTATTTTTCCTAAGTACCACTTAAATAATAGTCAAAATTAGCATTTTGAAGCCTTACTTCTTGGAACATTCTTTTAATTATGAGTGAATATTTCTTAAAAAACAGAGGTAGAGGAGAGATAGGTGGAATGGGATAGTGAGAGGAATGGGATAGTAGGTTTTTCTCTTTATGTATCATTCTGAATATTTCATCAATCAAGTACAAGATGAAGCAATGGTAGCCCAATCTTCAGTTGATGAACAATTTTGATCTGTATAAGCATGCAGTTGTACAAGGGGGGAGGGGGATATTTCAAGAATCCAAAGTAAATTTGCCTTATATATTTTTTATGTTTTTCTACATATATTAATAAGTTGTTTATGCATAGATGTAATAGTTTCCCAATTTATGGAACATTATACTGTACATTATCCATACTTTAAATTAAGCTTAAAAAAAGCATTTTTGTTTATACAATAAATTTAACACAAAACAAAGAAGTGGGGAAGAATGGGACGTGTCAATAAAGGGAGCAATTAGGCATACCCAATTCCATTTTTTAATAAAATTAATAAAAATTGTTAACATGCAAAAATTTTTAGAAGATAATATATTGATTATAACATTAATAACATACTCATTTACTTTAAAATATAAATAAATTGAAATGATTATTTTTTGATGTCATCTATGACTGTAAATCTTGAATTTTCATTCCAGTCATGCAGACACTGAAATTTTATATTTGACACATACATTATCAATCTATAATCTTTGTTTCATTGTATATCTAGCTGACACTAAGCTAATTGTGCCTTATAGCTTTGTTTTACTGCTATCCCATGCCTCCCTATTAATGGGGGGGGGGGGATGGGGAACATTTTGAAACTTACAATTTTTTTATTTATAAAATAGCTTTTGCATTTTATGTTTCTATATTATTTAGGGGGATTAAAAAGTGTTTCACCTTGCACTCTATAAATTTTGTTTTGCTTTGTTTTTGTGTCAAACAAAGTTGATTTTCATACTTTTGTAAAAAGTGCTCCGCATCACCCTACATGTTCAATCGAAGGATGTTTTCTTATCCAATAGTTAGCCTGTATGAATTGGGGATCTTTTCTCTACTTTCTGATATTTTACAAGAAAAACAAATTGTATTTAGAAGAAATTCTTCTTCGACAACCTTTTAATTATGAGCAGGAAAAGATTTAATTTACAATTTTTAAACAGTCATTTATCCATTTTTTTTTAAATGTTATTGGTTTTACCCAACTTCCATGTTTGTTTTATATACAGTAAAATAAGCATATTTTGAAATAAAATTTATATCTATAAAGTGCACTTTTTTTCTATAAGATTTTCATTAAATTTCATATATTAAATGCAATTTTTGTTCAATTAATTATTTCACATATTTAAAAAGGAAAATTAGCAGCTATATTTAATCTGAAGGTTAATTAAAATGTTTTGTATAGACATTTTTTTATAATTAACGTTAAATTTCAGAAACGAGTACAGTTTCAGAAGCATAAATACAGGGTTTCGATATCACAAATAGATTTATTCTAAATAAATAATTCAGGGATTTAAAAAAAACAAGATGAATATATATATATATATATATATATATATATATATATATATATATATATATATATATATATATATATATATATATATTTAATTCAAGAATTTTAAAACAATTTACTAGAAGTCAAAGGCTGATATATCTATACTAATAAAAGAACAAAACGCTCTGTCTGTGTGTGTATCTGTGTGTGTGTCTGTGTGTGTGTCTGCGATGGCTAGCAAAATCTGCAGCACGTACAAAGCTCAAAATTTTTTTTAGTGTAGCCCAATGTCTCTCCTGATGCACCTGAAGCTCAGAATTTCAAAATTCTATTTATTAACTGTGTAATTAATTAAATTCCAAAGCTCACTCTCATAAAAAATCGCCTTTTTTGCTTTTTTTCCATTTCATTTTCTTATGGTTGATTTCTTATACTAATAAAAGAACAAAACGCTCTGTCTGTGTGTGTATCTGTGTGTGTGTCTGTGTGTGTGTCTGCGATGGCTAGCAAAATCTGCAGCACGTACAAAGCTCAAAATTTTTTTTAGAGTAGCCCAATGTCTCTCCTGATGCACCTGAAGCTCAGAATTTCAAAATTCTATTTATTAACTGAGTAATTAATTAAATTCCAAAGCTCACTCTCATAAAAAATCGCCTTTTTTTGCTTTTTTTCCATTTCATTTTCTTATGGTTGATTGGTTGCATAAAATTTTCGCAGAAAGAATTAAAAAAGCTGGGACAGACCTTTAAAATTCATAGACTGTCAAACTGGCAGTTTAAATGAGGATTTTTTTTTTAAATCACAGCTGCTGTACACCATGGAGAAAAAGATACGTGGCGGCGAAGTAAACCGAAAAAAGGTTTGCAGCACGGAGTAAGAAGTGTCTTACTCCGTGGTTTGCAATATTAAACCATTTATCGCTGAAATTTTAATGCCTCAAACAAAAGCACGAGGAAGGAATTTTGTATTAATAAAACGAATTGAAAGAAACGAATTACAGCTGAAGCATATTTTACGAATAAATAGTAATTTTTAAAAATGGTTTTTTTCTATTATATTATTTAGGTTAAAGTTAGGTTAAAGTTAAATTGCATTTATGTTATGGTTAGAATAAGGATATGTTACAATAAAGTGAATACATTTAGGCTAGGTTACATTTCCGTTATATTTAATTTACGGTAGGGTACTGTTAAGTCGCTGTTAATTTACAGACAGGTTCTGGTTACGGTATAAAAGTTTAAGGTTAGGAATTTATACACAGAGTGAACCTATACGCAAGATTTGATTAAAAATAACACTTACTTTTGTTAAATAGCTCTGAAATTATAGTACTATATACCAACCTTTTAGCTACCATCGTGTATCGATTTCATTCATGGTATAGTCGGATTTAAGAGTGATATAATTAGTTTGAAATTCAAAATATTTCACTTGGGATTTGTACGTGAAAATAATAATTAGTTACGTGACTTAACAGTAATTTTACGGGTAAGTATCAACTTTTTTACACGAAAATCATGCAATCGTTGGATACATATTCCCTCCCGCGTTTTTCATTGCTCATTTTGAGTATTTTTAGAGCTTAATATTAGTTGTTTTTAAAACCGATTTTTCACACAGTCAGTGGCTACGTATTTCAGACAATGCATTTCTGCATGTAAATAGTTAATGATAAAATCATACAAATTTCAAGTTCGTTTAATATTGTTAATACGGACCCAGGCAACGCCGCACAGTGGGGTATTTGACAAATCTGGGCGGACAAAATTATTTTTTTGTTTTAAACTAATTTAAACGGTTCAAAAACGTTTATGTAATAAATATTGTTTACTATTTTAAAAATCATTGATGTTTTACAACTCTGTGCTGGTTTTATTAAACAAAATTAGTATTATAAAATAAATGATAATTATGATAAATAGCATTATTAGTGTGGTAAGAAGATGTATTATTGGAGTATTATTGGTGTAGTAGTAGTGAGGCATGTAATAGGTTTTGCCAGATAGTTTTGTTGTTTATGTTACAAATTAATTGAATTCGAACTAAAAAGCTCTGAAATATAGAAAGAGGAAGAGGAATCACTCAAATTTTTGTTTTTATTGTTTTTGTTGCGATCCATCACTGCTTCTTTTACATAAAAGAATTAATGCACACTTTTCCTCTTCATTTAAAAATTTCACAAAATTTTTTTTCAAATAAATGAATAATCGTGCCATTGTTAAATTAAGTTATTCTTAAGTATTGATTTATGCGCAAGTTTCGGTAATTTTAAAAGACTGCTTTTCTGGATAGCAATGAATTTCAGCTTGTTGTAGAAAACTGTAGCACGGGTATACATTTTATTATCTTGTCTTATAATTTCATATTGGTTCCTGGAAAGATTATTTTCGACAAATAATGATAGTGTTTAAAAAAAGGTGATATTTGTGTTTTCTTTTCTGTTTGCCGAGTTCTCAAATATACTTTTTTGTACTTGGATGCTTGCTTTGGTGATTATGTTAATTCTTTTGACACATGGGCAGCATCTATCTTCTCTGAAATTTCTAATTTTAACTGAACGGCATGTGTAAGTACTTCTACATCAGTTAATCTCCCCAAACTTTCAAACATTCTCCGCTTTGTCCTATCATTTGATTCAGTGAAAATTTTTGCTGTCATCCCTGATCCATTTATTTTACTTGAAATTTTTCTGTACCTTGAAGCCAGTCCTTATTATTTTTCATAAAAATATCTAATTTGTGAAGGGCTGCGATCCATTTGCTCTTGAATTTACCCTTAAATTGGGAAAAATTGTGCTTGAAGTTTTTTAATTCATCATCATCAAAAGTATTATTAAGAAGGTAATTTTCAAGAAAAGTCAGTCTACCAATTACATTTGATGGTTTTGCTTTTATATAATGTTAAAAAATTCATTTCTAGTCATTACTTTGACATTCAAACACCCTAAATTAAAATAAATAAGAAATGCAGAAAACAGAATGCATAGTAAATATATACAAGTTAGATAGATAACATTATTTTATCTCTCACATTTTTTTTTAAATCTTGCAATCTTTAACTAATTTTTAACAAAAACTTATGTAAAATTGATGCGACTTATTTTTTAGACAAAAAAAGTTAACAATAGGCAATAAATTCCTTTCATTTTCTGAAAAGGGCTTTAAAAAGGTAAAAGGGAATGAATACATTATTTTAAGGCAATTTTTTTTTCAAATTAATATAAATTCATTTCAATAAGATTGACTGAAAAGCAAACAAGTATGATCACTTTCTAATAAATCATAACAATATTTTTCATTTTAAAATTTATATCATAAATATGAGTTAAATATCTGTACATAGTAATTTCGGATGCTTACTCAGAAATTTGAAAGAGCATATTTATATTGTCTTCATTTTCAAAAGCAGACGAATGCAGAACTACTTTAAACGAAAACACAAAATAAAGGGTGTATACTTATTGCTATAACAAGTAACTCTGCTTGGAAAAGCTTGGAAATATAACAAAACCCTTCGTGAAGTCAGAAATAAGGGACAAAAATAATAGAAAAATATACGTTATTTTAAATTAATTTTGCAAATACGAAAACTAACTTTTTCTTAATTTAAAAATTAAAAAAATAATAATAGATACCTGTCTCGCCACTATCCATAACGATTAGATTTTAAATACTTTCAAAAATAAAGTTATTCACTTTCGAAAATAGAAAGTCACAATGCACAACGATCTGTCGCCGATGCGTTTAACGGAACACTTTAATTTCAACAGATAACAAGAAGTCATCGTTTGCTTAAATAAGATAAAAATGGTATTACAGGATTCCCAAAAGACTCAGCTTCAACCTGTATCCTCCATTCGATCGTGCGATGTACTTTATGAAATCGACTTTTGTCCAGCCAGATTCTTCAAATACCCCACAGTGCGCCGGGCGGGTCAGCTAGTCTATACTAATAAAAGAACAAAACGCTCTGTCTGTGTGTGTGTCTGCGATGGCTAGCAAAATCTACAGCACGTACAAAGCTCAAAATTTTTTTGAGAGTAGCCCAATATCTCTCCTGATGCACCTGAGCTTCAGAATTTCAAAATTCCAATTATTAACTGAGTAATTAATTAAAATCAAGATGTCACTCTCATAAAAAATCATCTTTTTCCCAATTTTTTTCCTCTTTCATTTGTTTACGGTTGGTTGGTTGTGTAAAAATTTTCGCAGAAGTAATAAGAAAGCTGAGACAGAATTAAAGAAACCCATGGAGGAATAAGATAAGTGGAGGTGAAGTAAGCTCAAAAAAGGTTTGCGATATGAAACCATTTATCGGTCAAATTTAATGTGGCAAACAAAAGGACGTGGAAGAGATTTTGTATTATAAGACGAATTGAAAGAAATGAATTACAGTTGAAGCATATTTCAAGAGAAAATAGCAAATTTTTAAAATGGTCTTCGTTCTATTATTATTTATTAGAATAAATATTCGCTTTTAAAAGGAAGGAAATTGGAAAATTAGCAATAATTAAATATCAAATTAAAATTAAATAAGATATTGAAAACATTTAATACGAATTAAAAATTGTATAACTAAAAGTTTCCTTCATTAATGTAATTTTCAATACTTTATAACGTAGATGAAAAATGTTTATGACTTAATAACTACATGTAAATAAATATTTAAAATATAATGATGGAAAACATTCTTTTAAAATCATGTATGAAAACTTAAGTAATAAATATTAATCTAAAATATAAATTTCTGACTGCAGACGATTTTAATGTACTAACAAAATAATGTTATATTTTCAAGCAAAACGTTAAAATAATTTTCTATATTGATATTTAAAACACATATGATAAAATAACACAGGCCTACAAAAAAAAAAAATTTTTTTGGTGCCTGAGATTTTTCAATTGATTTTGGATATTTTTGGGACGCTGATTCCAAATATGCAACCAGTGTTTCTCTATCAGCTCTATTTTTTTAGATATGCAAAGCGAACTAAAGATTTTTTTAGAACTAAAGTGACCTTGAACACTTAAACTGATCTTATGATACATAGCCCTGTAACGACGCTCAAGGCGATTTGAAGGACGTTGAAATACCACAAGATCTTGAAAAAAAAAAACAAATGTGCAAGCAAAACTGAGGATCTACGCATGCTTATGATTTCGCGCTGCTCATTCATAAAGCCAAATGTAAAAGCCTCCAAGAGATAAGGTTAGTTTCAGAGTTCGCTCCATGGAAACAGAACTGGCTTTCTTTGACTTTCTAAAGTTTTTGAACTTCCATGATATTTGTGTTTAAGGTAGAATTCGTATCAATTTAACGCAAAACTCGTAGTGTTGTAGATTGTTGTGTTTGCGTTGTAGAATGGAATTTAAATGAGTTCAAGTAGAAAAAGTTGTATAAATCATCCAGATAAGTTTTGCTACATATGCGGAGAATAAAAGTTGAAAGAGCACAGAAAATATGTTACTGACTTTGTAAAGAGAGCTTATCTTGGATACTTTGGGGTTAGACTTGGTGATCAGGATAAAATCTGCGAACCGCAACAGGTCTGTAAAACTTGTACAGAACATTTATGACAGTGAGCTGACGGAAAAGAATAAGTCTCAAATTCGGCTTACCAATGGTTTGGAGAGAACTCCAAAACCATTTCTATGACTATTTTTCCTACCTAGCACTGGAATACTATTTGAATTAATCGAAACAATTGTAATAAGAAAACTTATCCTGATTTAGTGTCTCCAAGACCCCCACTTCCTCACTCAGAGGAATTATCGATCCCAACATTTCATCAGCTACCAGAGCTTAGTGAGGATGAATATTGGTCATCAATGCCTAAATTTTTCAACCAGGTGGATTTAAGTGATTTCAAAAAATATTTCAATGTTTTAAAAGAAGCTTCTGAATTACTGGTTGGTTTCAAGATTAAAAGACAGAAATTTATTACAACAAAGAGCCAAACTTACATTTTATCAATCAAGACAAAATTGTCTACTACCCTTCTTCTCTTAAAAAAACAATCTTGTATTTTGTCATGAATTTAGAGGACTGTTAGAAAAATTGGTTCTTCCTAAATATTTTCCAGATGATTGTCCTTGGACAGCAAAGAAGTTATACAAAATACTATTTTTTTTATATTTTTGGGATAGCAGGGATAAAACACACTACTAGATTAGAAAAGAGAGGCCTAAGAAAGAAAATATGGATGTTGGGGAAAGAAATGTCATTAATAACACTTTAGTTGGGCGAAAGAAAATCATACTTTCTGCACTGCATATCAAGCTCTGTCCTATGAAGCAGTTTGTGTAAATTCTCCATAAGAACGGGTCATGATTTGTATATATAAGGTAAAAACACCGGAATTGAGTTATGAAGATATTAAAGCAGGAATATTTAACGGACAATAAATAAGACAACTGATTAAGGATCCTGCTTTCGTAAATTCAACGAATGAGGCTGAATAAAAAGCCTGGACTTCTTTTGGGGCAATTCACAAAAACATTCCGGGCAAATGCAAAGGAGAAATCAATGTAGAACTGGTAAATAAAAAGCATAATAGTTTTAAATCTCTTGGTTGTACTAGAAGCATTAAAGTGCACTATTTACATTGCCACTTAGAGCATTTTCTTGAAAATAAAGAAGGCACAAGTGATAAACAACCCAAAAGATTTCACCACAATCTTAAGACTATGGAGGACCGCTACCAAAAAAGATGAGATATGCAAAGGGTTTCAGATTATAGTTTGAGTTTAAAAAGACACTGTTCTAAAATATATTCCAGAATGTCACGGAAAAGAAGCTTCCGAAGCATATAATGAGTATCGGTTTCATCGGTGATGTTTTTCTCTATTTTTGTGAGTAAAAATATTTGTATAATATAATTAAAAAAATTATTGTTTGAATATGTGTATATCATAATAATAAAAACTAACATTTGTGTATTATAAAAATAAAAATCCTGTATTTATTTTATTTTTACATACATTTTTTAATACATGGATTTACCTTAAAATAATGAATCATATATTTCACAAAAATTTATTTATCTTAAAAAACTGAGCTGATAGAGAAAAACTAATGCCATATTTGAATTCAGGACATCAAATTCATATAAAATCAGCTAAAAACACCCCGGCACCAAAACAGCTGTTGACCAGTGTAATTAATAAATTTTTACCGGTGAAGCGATAAATTAGTTATTTTTTTAAAAACGAGAGAAAAAAAAATACAGGTTTAAACCTGTTTCAATTGATAGCGAAATTTTAAAATAGAGGGCCAAAATCACAGTCCGGTGAAATCCAAACACCTCATTGGTCATTGAGCCGCGTCCTTTTCAGGGAACAATCTCTTAGCAGTTGGGTAAATGTTGTCATACTCCTTTTTCCGAGAAAAAATCGTAGCGGCAGTTTTGAAGTAAATCTTATCTCTTTTCATTTATAATCTAAATTTTTCACTCTCATTTTATAAAATGGCATCAAAATATCTTAATTGAGTTAATTTCGATGATTTATCTTAAATAAGAACAGACGGTAACGGTAACAATCGCTTAAAAAATACTTTCCCCCTCACCTTTTTCAAATGGAGAAACAAGTTCGTGATTTTCACCCTTACCACTCGACCAATGGGGTGGCTGGATTTCACTTGACTGTGATTTTGGCCCTTCATTTTAAAATTTCGCCAATTGATAGGCGTGTCAAAGCACGTGCTTTTGTTGGTACTTAATTGGACTTAATGTAGGGTTACATCTTAAGCATCATCTCCAGAGATAATACCTCCACTCTATTAATTTCTTTTTACTCTATGAAAGAAACCAATATGAGATTTTGACATTTCAAAAATGACTGTTTTTTTCCCAAAGACCTTTAAAATTCATAGACTGGCAAAATGTCAGTTTAACTTAGGATTTTTGAACATAGCTATTACGTCAGATCGTTGGTACTTCGTACATTAGAATGTATTTGTGGTTGGCTATGTTGCAGTTAATATATGTATATATGAGGCTTTTTTAGCAGTTTTTTTAAATCATTGATTAAATTTGAATGCATTTATTTAAGTTAAAATTTTATTAAGACTTTAATTTGTTTTTAAAACAAAAATGAAATGGCTCTTTGACGTACAATTTTTCGAATAGGCAGACGATTCATACACAGTAATAAATTATCAAATAGCAAAATAAATTATATATAAAAAATAGTCACTAAAAGAATAGTAGCAAAACATAATGTTTAGGCGTATTAACACATAACCCGATCCCAACCAGAAAAAAACAGACTATACTCCGATCCAAGCAAGACAAAAATTTCATGAGCATAAACGCGACCCGAACCTAAAAATTCCATTTGAAAAAAACTATGGATTTGATATTTGACCCGAATCAAATCTGAATCCCACAAAAATATTCAAATGAAGCACACCCCAATTCGATCAAAGAAAAATAATGTTCGTGTATATGCAACCCGACCCGAACCTAAAATTTTTCTCTGAAAAAACCCAAAAATGACCAGAACGAAATTTGAAATCGATAAAAATATTCCAAAGAACTATAACCTGATAAGAGCAAGACAAAAAAACTTCCATGAACATAAACCTGACTCGAACCTAAAAAATTCCATTTGAAAAAAAAGCCTGAAGTTTTATGCAAACTACATCTGAATCCGATCAAAATATTCGAAAGAACCATAACCGGATTCGAATAAGAGAAAATAATTTTCGTGGACATGAAACCGATCGGAACCTAAAATTCCATTTGAAAAAAATACCTGAAATTTGAATCGACAAAAATATTCCACAGAACCATACCCGGACCTGAACAAGACAAAAAAATTTCCATGAACATGAACCCAATCCGAACCTAAAAAATGAACTAAATCTGAATCTGACAAAAATATTCCAGAGAAGCATATCCTTATTCGAACAATGCAGAATAATTTCCGTTGATGCGCAACCCAACCTGAACCTAAAAATTCCATTAAAAAGCCGAAATCTGAATTGAACGACATCTGAACCCGAAAAAAATATTCCAAAGAACCAAAACCCGATCCGAGCAAGACAAAATAATTTCCCTGGACATGAATCCAACCAGAACCTTAAAAATCAATTAAAAAAAAATACCTGAAATCTGAATCGAACCAAATCTGAATCCGACGAAAATAGTCCAAATAACTATAACCAGATACGAACAAGACAATATAATTTCCATGGACATAATCCCCATTCCAAACCAAATTTTGTAAAAAAAAGAAAAAAAAATCCCGAAATTTGAACCAAACTTAATCTGAACGTAACAAAAATATTTCAGTGAAGTATAACCTCATTGGAACTAGGTAAAATAATTTCCATATAAGTACAACCCGACCCGAACTTAAAAATCCCATTTGAAGGGAAAAAAAAACCCCACGAAATCTGAATTGAACCGAATCTAAACTGAACACAAATATTCCACACAATCATAACCGTATCCGAAGAAGACAAAATAATTTCCATGAACATGAATCCAATCCGAACCTAAAATTCGGATGTTCTACAAAACATAATGCGCTCCGTAGCGGTGGAAAGTGAAACTAAGTACTTAGCGCGAGATGGTTAAAATATTTCGTTTATAGTTAATGTTAAATTAGAATTTGGTTACGGTTAGATAACAGTTAGGTTGCAATTACGTTCCGGTGACCCTTTTGTTATTTTATTTTCCGGTTAGGTTACAGTTAGGTCATGGTTAAGTTACAGTTAGGTTAAGGTTAATTTGCAGTTAGGTTGTGGTTAGATTATGGGTAGGTTATGATTAGGTGACGGCCAAGTTACATTTATGGTATATTTAACTTGCAGTTAGGTTACTGTTAAGATACAGCTAAGTTACAGACAAGTTATGATTCCGATACAATTAGGTTACGGTTAGGATTTTGTTCATAGAATGAACATTACGCATGTTTGATAAAAAATATACACCTATTTTTGTAAAATGGCTCTGAATTTATAATATTATATACTAACCTTTTAGCGAATCATCGAGAATCGATTTCATTCACGGTATAGTCAGATTTAAGAGTGATATATAATTAGTTTGAAATTCAAAATATTTCACTTGAGATATCTATGTGAAAAAAGTATTTAGTTAAGTCACTTAACAGTAATTTTAAGGATAAATATCAACACGAAATCGTTGGACACATATTCCCTCCTGCGTTTCCCATTGCAGTCATTTTAGGTATTTTTGCAGCTAAATATTAGTTTTTTAAAAAACCAATTTTTGACACAGTCAGGGGGCACGTATTTAATATAATGTACACTGTAAAAAATTTGACCCTTTTGCTGTATCATCACTCCCCCGCTTTTATAGAATATATCTCTTGACCTATGACAATGCTCCAAAATAGGCTGAAGTAATCATTTTCTATAAAAGCGGTGGAGTGACGATGCAGCAAAAGGGTCAAATTCTTAACAGTGTATTAACACATATTTTGAGTTGAAGATAAAATCATAAAAATTTCAAGTTCGTTTAACATTATTATAACGGACCCGGGCAACGCCGGGCGGGTCAGCTAGTATAATATCTAAAGGTAACTGCTTTTTACTATAGAGAGCAATACAGATATGGAATTTTTTTTTTTTTTTTTTTTTTTTTTTTTTTTTTTTTTTTTTTATCATCTAAGTGCAGAGTGCTTAAATTTAAAATATAAAGCTAATGTTGATCAGCGGCTTCATCCTCCATGATAGGCGATGAATACAAGAATTTTGGGAAAATAAAATTTTGTATCGTAAGATCAAAAGCAATTATTCAAATGTGAACCAAGCATTTATTGATAATAATTTCAGTCTTGAGCTAAACTTTTCCAATCTGATGAACTAATTTTATTTGCAAATAACAATACGCATAAATAATTCAAATATTTCAAAATAATTAATAAATATTTTCTTTTATGGAATGAAATTTTTAAATAGATCTCCATTTTGCCTACGTCAATCGCTGCAAATTTACTTAAACATTTTAATTTCTTTTTGTTAAAAAGAAATTTGTTTTGTTACATATTAAAAATTGCATTTAAATAATATTTAAAATATAGTAATGAAAACATTCTTTTTAAATCATGTATGAAAACATAAATAATAAATATTATTCTAGAATACAGATTTCTGACTGCAAACGATTTTCAGATATTAGCAAAATAATGTTATCTTTTCAAGCAAAATGTTAAAAGATTCTCTATTTTGATATTTAAAAGACATATAATTAAAAAATCAAAGAAATTTTTACCTGTGAAGCGATAAATTTGTTCCTGCTACATTAATTGATCGCGTATTACAGCCAATTATCGCACAAACTGTCATAGCTTACGAAATTTTAATTCGCTGTCTAATAAAAAATTCGACGATAAAAAACAAGAGCAATCAAATACGGGTTTTAACCGGTTTGAATTGATAGGCGAATCAAAGCACGTGGTTTTGTTTGGACTTAATGTGACTTAATGTAGGGGTACATTTTTGGCATCAATCAAACCATTATAGTTCACCTCCACCTATATTCTTCCTCCATGATACTAAACATTGCATCATAATACGTTTATTCATAATTTAATTTTACCTGTTCAATTGTGTGCCGAATCAGAAAATTTCGCTAGAAAATTCAAAAACTCCGTATATTTATATTGACCAGGCACATGTGGTAATTCGCCAAACAATCTTCCCGCGGAATTTTTTCGTATTTCATTAATTCCATTTAAAATTTAATTCTTTCACTTGTAACCTCCATAAATTTGTCAAAACTAATTTTATTGTTTTGGCAACGAAAAGCCAAACAATATTTTTGTTATTGAAAAGGATATTTTTTTGTGTTTGTTGTTAATATGCAGAAAGCGTTCTATTTATTTTTATTTTAAAAACAGCTTAATATAGTGAAATGATTTTAATTAATTTTTGATATTATGTAAAATAGAATGATTTTAATTAATTACATGATGTGCTAAAAATAGAAATAGCGCAATACCGGCTATTACACACTCATTTCATCTATAATGCATAACTTTAATTTTAAACTGAAACGTTTAAAATTCATGTTTTTTTAAAGTAACAGAAAACTAAAAATAATATTTTAAAACTACATAATTGCAGCGAAAGAGAAAAATGTAAATGAATTGGATTTACCTTGGTCTAAATCCTTCTAAATTACTTTATCACGATAACCGATAATTTGAGTTTTATTCATATGTTGCCAATGAACAATTAACAAATAATCGTGATTTTTGTGCCGCATACGTTAGCCTAATATGCATATAGATTATACACCGATTGAGGAGAGATAAATCTATTTAATTAGAGAATTATCTTTTCCCCCATTCCTGTAAAATTCTTTTTCCAACGATAGTTGTAGAAATGTGGGAAAGCATTTCCTTGTGAGGATATCTACGAAGTGAAGCTACTTATACGTCTCTCACTGTTAAAAATTTACAGCATTTTGTTCACTCATTCCACTATTTTTATTCGAAAACGATTACCACAACTGTAATTTAACGCTATTCTGATCATATTATCGTCCCTTTTATGGTCAGAATATAGCTAAATTACGGTTATGTAATGTTTTTTTTTTTTTCAAAAAACAGTCAAGTGACTGGACAGAATGCTGCAAATTTTTAACAGCGCTGAAAGGTACTGTGAAAAACAGCGTTTAAAAGAAATGTCATATATATATATATATATATATATATATATATAAAACATTTAAGGCAGCAATGAATAATCTATTTTGTATATTAACTGTATGATGAAATGATTGTACTCCGTACATTGACAGATTGTACTGTTTTGGAGAGCATCCATGTATTTATCAAGTGCCACTAAAACTTTAATTCGTTCGGGTCTAGTGTGCTATTAATAATACATGTTTTTTCAGTGAGTGTTATGCTGTCGAACGATTACATTTACTATCAACAAGTAGTAACGGTAATATGTGTCTAGGCATTTCTTATTGTGGCTCCAATTATACTTCGATACTTCAAAATAATAATAAAATTAAGTGTAGCTTTTAAAGATATTTTGAAAAATAAGAAAAAACAGACAGACATACTTAAAGAAGAGTACAAAAAAAATAATTAAATATATCAATTTCCTGAGGAGATAAATTGAATATAAAAATGCATCAAACGCCCATAAACTTAACATTAAGGAAGGGATTTCGGAAAATGAGTGACCAGCAGCCTTAAGCTGGAAAATTCTTATTCTTGCTGCAGCTTTCTTTACAACCTTTTTTTAAAAAAAGAGAACGGCCTCTTGGCAAGACCATAGCCAGAAAGATATTTAGCAGTAGGATTCAGGACGCAGAACTTTATTCTTGTCTTACTTTACATTACTTTCATTAATTAAATAGAGGTAAGTATAAAGAGTTTTAATTAAACTTTATTGTGAATTCAAATAATTCTGTTTAATGTAACTACACACAAAAAAAATGGCGAATAAAATTATTTTATTTATATTCTTACTGGATAATGTATTAATGTTAGCATCATACCAAATGAATATTTAGAGTTTTGTACATACTTTTCCAATTGTTTCATTGCCAAAAACGTTTACCTCAGAATAGTTAAATTTGTAAATAATTTAAATGACTTTCATTGCATTATTTTCAAGTATTTTAGTTATAAAAGTCTGACAATTTATAAGAAGTTGTTGAAAGCATTTATTTTGACATTACGCTTTTAGTGTATCCCATTCAAAATAATTTCAAAAAGGGATTAGAAAAGCATTTATTTTTTTTAACAACATGCAAATGGAATCAAATTGTACAAGTTTTGAATTTTGATTTTTGTACCTTGACTATACATTATTTTGTTTTTCCGATTTATGCATTATTGCTTTCTTCTATCTTCAATAGAAGAAAGTAATGTAATCGAAATTTTTTTCAACTTCCGGTTTTCGACGGATGTACACGTTTTAGGGGTCAGAGATTCCAAAAAACATGTTTTTACAAAATGTCTGTCTGTCCGTGTATCTGTGCGTCCGTATGTCGCCATTCTACCATCAAAAAGTGTATAAAGATATGCATAGAATTGAACCAAATTTTTTATGAATGTTTTTGGCTGTGGTAATCAGGTCCTCCTTCAATTTTGAAATATTTCGCCAGAAGGGGGCACGCAATCGCGATTTTTGTGCCATTTTCAATATTGTACCGACCAAAAGTGTATGAAGTTATGCATCGAATTGAACCAAATTTTGTGTGTAAGTGTATGGCTATGGCTAATTGGTCCTCCCTGAATTTGAATAAAATCCGTCGGAAGGGGGCGCTGCAATCGCGATTTTTGTGTCATTTTCAATATTGTATCGACCAAAAGTATATGAAGTTAAGCATCGAATTGAACCAAATTTTTTTTCGTAAGTGTATGACTATGGATAGTTGGTCCTCCCCGAATTAAAAAAAATCCGCCGGAAGGGGGCGCTGCAATCGCCATTTTTGTGCCATTTTCAATAATTTACCGACTAAAAGTACAGTGGACTCTATCTGAATACTCTCTAATCTGAACACCCCGGAATTATGAACGCATTTCAAATGGTCCCGGCGAAACTCCATAGACTTAACATAAGATAAACTCTCTGTATTCTGAACATCCTCTAATCTGAACACCCCGCTATTATGAACGCTACTTTCGATCCCCATTTTTACCTCACCTATCTATAAACTGAACATGTGTTTGTAATCGGAATTTAGGATATCCCCACATCCCAATTCAGCGAAACTTGTTGCAAAAAATAAAAAAGGTTTAACAAACTCAAATAAGTGTAGAATTTTGGAATAGAAAACGGGAAACAAGAACATAAACATTAATGTTCGGAAAGCTTTTTATTTTTTTGTCAAATGAGAACAAAGAATCATCCTGTCACTGGACTCCTACATCGGATTTTTCAGAAAACTAGAAAATTTGCAGAAGTAAAGGCATCGGAAGGATTGTTGACTCATTTCAAAATTTAACACAACATTGAATTTAAAATAATCAATGGTGAAGCTACAGATGTAAATACTAATATTGTGAAAGAATAGAAAATAAAACATCTGAAAATAACAAAGGTGTTCGATACAGCATACATTTTCAATGCTGCTAGTAGTAATGCATTTCAGACTCTCCCTCAATACTAAACACCCCCATAATCTGAACATCTTTGATCGGTCCCATGAGTGTTCAGAATAGAGGGAGTCTACTGTATATGAAGTTATGCATAGAATTGAATCAATTTTTTTGTGTAACTGTATTTCTATGGCTAGTTGGTCCTCCCTGAATTAAAAAAAATAAGCCGGAAGGGGGCGCTGCAATAGCGATTTTTGTGCCATTTTTAATATTGCACCACCTAAAAGTGTATGAAGTTATGCCTAGAACGGCACTAAAATTTCTGTGTATGATTATTTTTTGGTATGACAAGTAGGGCCTCCTTGAATTTGAAAAAAATCCGCCTATCATTTTATTGTCCATCGGTTCGTGCACAGACGGAAACTCGTTTTTATTCCAATTAATTGACTGAAGCAGGAATTTAAGATGGAAATCAAAGTTGGTATAGTATTCAATTAAAATTATTAAAGCATTAACATGAGTAACTATTTTTTTTTTAATATTAAAATGTACGTATGAGATAGAAGAAAGTTTTGGGATTGACACATCTAACTAGTTTTGATTTTCGATTTGACTGATAGTTAATCTGGATATCATCCTATTGACTACGGCTTTGTTATTTCGGGCTATTAATTATACATCTGAATTACCATTTTTTTTAATTCACAAGTAAAAATACAAAGAAATCGCTCCATACAGTAGTTTCAATTTGTACTTGAGCAGCCAAATCCAACAAAATTATTTTGAGTGCCTTCACTAAAAAGCAAGATGTCATGGTAAACCTGAATAATGTATATAAGTTACACGTAAATGAGAGCGAGTTAGAGCACAAATAGGTGAATTTCGAATTTAAAAATAATTTTCAATTATATTTTGGGAAGCATTAAAGACTTTAAAAAGAAGTCTTAAGCGTTAAAAAATTATAAAATTCATAAAATATAGTTCATTCTCATTCTCAGCTGAATTAAAAAAGAGCTAAAACAATTTTATCAACGTACAACTTATCCTCATACATAATAGACATACCCACACCTCTGTCCGTATGCTTTGCAAATCAATTTCAATATTTTTTGGCATTAGCATATTCTAGAAATTGGTTGAAAATTACTGTTATATCTACGCTAACATTAAAAAAAAATTACTCAAATCATATACAGTATTCGGAAAATGTTTCTCTTTCATGGAACGTTAAACATCTTTATTATATCCTTTTGGGATAGATGAAAATTATATATAGAACGTTGATTTTATCATGTTGGAGTAATATACTGTAGATATTAAGATTTCTACTCCATTTAATATATTCCATATCTCAGGTCATAAAGGAAAAATGGATACTCGGGGGAAAATCTTTATTTTGGAGCATTGAAGAATTTTATTAGATTTGAAAAGAATATTAATAATTTTAAAAAGTATATTAAGTAAAGGATACTTTATATACAGTAATAAATCGGTTACAAATATTTTACGTTTTGTATATCACAATCAATGCTTCAAATTTAAATTCTGTACTTTTAAATAAATTCCCATGTATTTATTTAGGATGTCAATTTCCCATTTCCAATGTAGTTACCAAAACGCACATTAAATGAGGTATCATCATTGGAAAGATTTTTGCACAAGCTTTTAATATAGGCGGAATCTTATTTCTATAAGGAGTTATCATGTTGTCAGCGTTCAAAAAATAAATTTTTCATCTTTTGACAGAAGTTAAATAATCATAGTGTATAGGATAATTGGTAGAAACATTTTAAATTATGTCTGAATTAGAGACCTGCATCGATCCCGGCCAGCGGCCGGGTTCGGACCGATTTTTCTTAACAACATTCGGGTGGGGCTGGGCCCGGGCCTTACATTTTTCCTGAAGGATCGGGAGGGACCTAACTTATTTATTCCTAACCAAACCGGGACTGATTTCATTCTTCCTAATCGAATCAAAATATTTAGTCCGGGTCGGATCATGCCGTTTGAAAATCATTTTCTCGATGTGGTCCGGTCAGTTCAAAGCTCAATAAAATTTGGCTTAGCCCAAAAATGTTTGCATAAAAGGCATATTTTTAAATCGCTATTATTTTATAACTAATTTCTTTTTAAAGAATCGTAGATTCCTAGGATTATTAAAATAGAGCTAAATTAAAATATAGTTTAAACGTATGAAAAAGAGCCTGCCTATGACGGAATCTTCTTTTAAATTGACAACTACTTTTAAATTTACAACTACTTTTAAACTTCTTTTCAACTGTTCATCCATGAAAAATGAATACAATAATACGTGAGAATATATATATACATATATATAGTCGACCGTAGTTAATTCGAACTCGTCCAGACCACAAGAAATGTTCGAATTATCCGAAGTTCGAATTATGGAAAACATGCTCAATATGGTATACAAAGAAACTCATGTTATAGGGTTTTTTAAACTTATTTCGTCTGTTATCATTAGAACATGACTTAAAATTAAATTAGAATGTATAAATACATAAACTAATTAAAAGATTAGAAACAAGCACGATGGAAGAAAAGTTTAAAGCATCACTGGTGGACAGACGGAGCTCTAACAAAGTATTGCATTGTATTATATGTATACTCGTTCGGAACAATTTTCACAAAAATCAAAGAAAGAAAATGATTCAAATGATCTGAAATCCGTGAGAAAGAAAAGAAAAATGAAAAATTGGAATTTTCGTTAGTTCGAATTAAACGAAGTCAAAAGAAAATGAGTTCAAGTTAATGAAAAATTTTAACATTATTCTACCATTGAAAATTTCGGGATCATGTTAGTTCGAATTAAACGAAGATTCGAATTATCCGATTTCGAATTAACTAGAGTCGACTGTATATAATATTTTTACACTTGCTAAAGAGAAAACTTGTCTATTACGTACTGTTCTTTTTTTCATTCTATTGCGATTCTATCTTAGAAGATTTTACTTTTACCATATACCATTTTTTTTTTTTTTTAAGATTTTTATGTCAGCATTACATGGATTATGGATTAATAATATTAATTATAAATGACACATTTACATATAACAAACAAACATTCATTAGAAATACAAATCGCAATCTACGGCACTTCTAAATAAGTGAAGTTTATACACATGAAAAAAAAAAAAAAGGCTAAAATAAATTTTTCTTGTCAGAACTCCTCTTGTGTGTGTAAAAATCAGGTATCCTGTAGAAATGCACGGGCCGGGTAGAGCTAGGCTGGGGCTAAAATTTTAACTTTTTCCAGACCGATTTTTAGTTATTATATCGGGCCTAAACGGCCTGATAAATTTTTCTAAAGGTTTGGCCAAGCCGAAATTTTAATTTTTATAATGGGCCGGGCCAATATTTTCTTTCAGGCCAGACCAAATATGTCTTTCTATGGATCGGGCTGGGCCCGAGCCTGAAAATTTCAGCCCGTGCAGACTTCTACTTTCAATTAATAAGAAAAGTATGAGCAAAATTATAAACGCGCGCACAATGGATAAAACTATCCCGAGAAAAATATAAAACTAGCTGTAGCGCGTAAGTATAGAGATTCACAAATATGTTTATATATATCATATTTTCGTTGGTGTTCGTTATATTTGTGAAAATGTATTCAAATATTTTAAAGATTTTACTTTCTCATAAACCACCAACGGCATTTTCAATGCTAAAATTTGGAAAATGTGACCAAAAGCCTCATCTGGAAGTCGACCTATTGTTCAAATTGCCATCAATTGCTTAGACCACATATAATGAATAAATTTACACGCATATACTGCAAATAATGGGATGTAAAGAAGACAAATCGTCTTTGACATGCTCGAGTCAAAGCGTCACAAGCAACGAAAGTGACTTGTACAGATTAGATGTAACAAGAACATTTTAAATCAGCAGATTAAACCACCAGAGGGGCCACAATAGGACGCAGGAGTAGCAAATTCAGTGTAAGTTGAAAAAAAAAAAAAGAATTATCAGTACATTTTGTTTTCTAATAAAACTTTAAACACGATTGTCTGGAAACATTTTTCAATATAAGCAGCTTGATAACTTCGTTTTTTTTTTTTTTTTTTTTTTTTTTTTTTTTTTTTTTCTTTTACATGTTTGAATGAATTTTACGCTTATCTGCGCATAATTGTCCAAAAAGCATCAAGGTTTTTTAAACAGCACTTTTTTTACTTTTTAAAGATTTAAAAACTTGAACCGATGGCTCTTAGTTACAACGATATTTATCGATCAATTTAAGGGCTACACAAAGATTTCAATATTTTTCTGCCTATTAGTGGTAATTGCAGAAATTGGGTTTTCAAATGTGTTATACTTTTTTCATATTGCTACACAGACACCTTGTTTCACTTTAAAATAATCGTTGGGGGCCACTATAATGCTTACCCATCATGGATGTGCATTATATAAAACGAGAAAATAAAACAAGCATAAACAATTTATAAAGTGCACTGCTATTTCAAAATAAAATTTAAACGCATATTTAAAAAATTGTAATACATCTGAGTTACGGGTACATTTTGATTATCCTGTCAATCCATTTCGACACATTATATAAATCACCAAACATCTCGTAAATTATACAAATTAGCGCAATTTTTACTTTAAATAAGGAAAGAACAGTTAAATTAGTAAAATATTAATAAAAATACCTATAAAACGTCGAATGATAAATCACTTGATGACATGACAAACACGTAACGTGTTTAATATCAAGTAAATGTAACATTTACGATAAGCCATTATTGGCATATAATCTTATAGTTTGGCAATTTTTTTTTTTTTTTTTTTGGTAGTACCGAAATGCATAAAAGAAATATTCTTATAATTCTAAAAATGATAATTATATTAACTAACAGTTTACTGCATTGTATTAAGCATCTCATATCCAATTAAAATATCTCTGAATTGAAATTTGAATGAAATACAAAGTCTTGAAAAATCGAAGAGTGTGGAAAATATTATTACAAATATCTCGGCAAGTAATGATCCGATTGACTTCATTCTTGATGAAAATTTATGTCATTATATTCACTCCTTAAAATAAACAATTTCGGAAATTTTCATATACCTTTCATCAGAACGAATATTTCTAGAGTCCGAAAAAATAGTTCCAGATTACGAAGTTACTGATATTCAATAGGTATCTTCCCATTAGAACATATTAAGTCCAAATTTTAAGTCTCTATCTCAATTTGTTCGGCAGATAGAGCGTTTACAGACACACAGAAAGACAGACGGCAAAACTTTTGTCTAAAAATATATTTTCCGGAATCTGCAAGGTCTGAAACATATAAATCCGTCAAAAAAATTATCTATTTTTAAAACGATTACAAGACTTACACTGTACCATGTATGATTTGTAAGTAAATCTGAAGTTTTGTTACACCATTCTGAATGCGTTGGAAAGTGTTTAATAAGCTATGCTAAACGCATGATTTTTCTTTCTCGATTAAAATCAAAATGCATTCATAAAAACAGCTTGAAACAGGAAGATAGAGTCATAAAATTGAAGATTCTTTCATTAATTTCCAACATATTTAAAATCGAGAAAACTTTTGCAAAACTAATAATTCTGCAATACATATTTTGAAATAAATATGTTCCAGCCCACATGCTTTGCAACCACGGGGAAATATTCTGCTGAACAAGCAATCTCTATAAATAAATTGAAAATTATATTTATTGGTATAAAAGCTTGAAAAAAATATTTTTCAATTTTCCGTAAATCATAAGTTATTAGAAAAATGTTTCACTTTCACAGTACGTTAAACATCTTTTTGAAATAGACGAAAACTATAGATAGAAAGTTGATTTTTATCGCGACTCAGTAATATATCACTGGTATTAAAATTTCTATTCCATTTAATATTTTTCTCGGGAAGCAATTTTTCTTTCATGATATGGGAAAGCTTTATACGATTCATTGAAGAATTTATTAGGTTTGATATTATGGATACAGCCATACTCAAACTTTTTTTCTTGCGAACAGCAAACAAATGCATGCGACATTAGGTTTGTCGCAACACTCATAACAAGAAAAAAAAATCATGCGGCAAGCATAGATTATGAAGCCCTTTCCAACACATTCAGAATAATGTATCAAAACTCCCCATTTAAAAAAATAAAATACTACATCTCATTTCACCATATGGAAATGCGTAATGCATTTCAAAGCAGAATTTCAGCGGTTCCTATCTACAATCGGAAAATTATCCGAATTTTTTAGCAGCCTTGTACGTGATATAGAGATTTGTTTATTTTTCAAAATCTAGCTCATTTAAAAAGATACATACATTTTAGGAAATCCTCTTTACTCTAAAAAAGAGAATGGTATGCGGATAGTTTGTGCAGCCCTGCATATGAGATATATAATTTATATATAAAGAGTTATATGCAAAAAAAATTAAATTTAAAAGAGCATACCAAATTTAAAACGTACTCTCCAGCAATTATTACGCAAAGACAGTACTGCAAACTATTTTTTTTTTTGTGTGTGTGTGTGTGTGTGTGTGTCCCTGTAAATTAGTAAAAATTTCTATCAATGCTCTATTTTAAATTGATCATAATTCAGTGATTTATATCAGTTTCAATTAGTGATGGGCGATTCTCGAAAATTTCCTACTCGATAAAAATCGTAATCGTAAAAAAGCCCATTCGATAAAGTCATCGATTAATTTCGAGAATCTACAATCGAGATGTTTTTACAATCGATTATTAAAATCTTTGTTATTACATGTTTAAAAAGCATAATTTAATAAATACATGGAAACCGAAAACAAATGAATTTAAAAAACAACAACAAACCAAAAGGATGTTATAATGGAGCCGCAATAGTCGAAAAGTCATGTAACGGCGTTCCTTGGTTTCAATAAGTTGTAAAGTCGCGAGTAGCAAAATGGCCAAAGAAAAAATAATCAAAAGCACTCCTAGTGAAAGAACATGAACTAAAAGGATATTAAAAGTGATCAAAATCTTTTATTGATTTTTGTACATATACTGAGATGCGATCTACAATTATCCCATTATTAGAAGACTCGCTATTGAAATTCATTAAACGGACCACTCGGGGGTGGGGGTGGGGGGCAAAGTAGTGCAGGAGCAATGAAAATGCATAATATAAGTAAATGGTCATTAGGCTTTCCAACAATACTTGGCATGATGGGTGTCAGTTAAATTTATTAAAGAGTTTCCCGCGGGGGGCAAAGTGGGGCGGGATGAGCGCGGGAGGTATATAAAATAAAATCGTATTTACAGAGCTTTCTAATGATATATCACGAAAGAGGAGTCAACAAAAGATATAAAAACACTACCCTTAGAATTCCAACTATTGCAACACCCGGAATACAGCCTGTCCTCACAGTTTGTGAATTTTTCATACATTATAAATTATATATTGGAAGTCTCTATAAAAAAAATCAGATCTGAATTCACAAAAACGAAATGATTTCAAAAAAGTTTGAAAAGCGCTTCTGTAAGGAGGCCAAATTGAGGAAAAGAGAAGAAAGATTCATAATATGAAAGAGTGGTTTGAAAACTTCCGTTGATTTATCATATGACCGGTCCATAAAAAGCTTCATATTTACTCCTCACTATTCCACTATTTTTTTCTACCCTGAATACATCCGGAAATAACGCAGCCTCGCTTTTAAATGTTTATATTTAATAAAATATTTTTACCAAAGGGCTCCATCAAAAAATCATCACATTTAAAATGAAATTTATTTTCAAAATAGCTACGATTTAAAAAATTCACCCTCATCGCTCCCCTCCCCCCTGCGGAAATTCAACCCCAGGAAGAGAAACGTTCATAATGTGAAAGAGTGATTCGAAAAACATTCCAAAAATCAATCACATGAAGGGTCCAAAAAAAGTTTGGAATTTACTCCTCACCCGCAGGTTTAATTTTTCTTAACAGAATACACCCGGAAATCACGCATCCCCTACTTTAAAATGTTTATAATTAGTAATTTTTATTAGAAGGTTCCATCAAGAAACCACTTCTAAAATGATAGTTATTCTCGAAATAGCTACGATTAAAAAAATTCATTCCCCGTCGCCCCCCCCCCCCCCCCCCCCGTCATGAAATTAAACTGCAGGAAGAGAAAGGTCCATAATATGAAAGAGTATTCCGAAACCTTTCCTATGACATATCACATAACGGATCCAAAAAAAGTTTGAAATTTACTCCTCACCCGTGGCCGTATTGTTACTTTTTCTTCCCAGAATGCACCAGGAAATCTCGCAGTCCCCATTTTAAACTTTTGTATTTATGAAATAATATTTACCGGAGCGCTCCTCTGAAAACCACATCTAAAATGATATTCATTGTCAAAATAGCTAAAATTAAAAAAAAAAAATCATTTTTTTATCGTTTCCCCTCCCCCTCCTGAAATTCAACTCCAGGAGGAGAAATATTCGTAAAATGAAATAGAGGTTCGAAAAAATTCCGATGATATATATATAACATGACGGGTCCAAAAAAAAGGTTGAAATTTACATGTCACCTGTGGGTTCACTCATTTTTCCCAGAACACACCTAAAAATGACGTACCCCCCCCCCACACACACACACTTTAAAATCTTTGTATTTAATAAGTTATATTTACCGAAGAGTTCCATAAAAGAAACCTCCACATCTAAAATGATATTTACTGTCGAAATAGCTACGATTTAAAAAATTCACCCTCTTATCGGTTTCCCCCCCCCCCCTTCCTCCTGAAATTCAACTCCAGGCGGAGAAGGATTCGTAAAATGAGGTGCCAAAACATTCCGATAATGTACATATAACATGACGGGTTAAAAAAAAAATAAAAAAAAAATAAAAAAAAAAAAGGTTTGAAATTTACAAGTCACCCGTAGGTTCACTTACTTTTTCTAGACTACACCTAAAATGATGCAGCCCGCACTTTAAAATCTTTATATTTAATAAATAATATTTACCGGAGAGTTCCATAAAAAAAAATCTACAACAAAAATAACATTTATTGTCGAAATAGCTAAAGATTTAAAAAATTCGCCCCCTCATCGCTCCCCCCCTCCCCTCCTCCCGCCCCTTAAAATTCAACTCCAAAAGTAGAAAGATTCATAATATGAAAGAATGATTAAAAGAGCTTTCGAATATGCCTCTCATTTCAACAAATTTCATCGTGATAAAGTCAAACGAGAAAATCATTTCATCGCGATGAAAATTAACCTCGATTGAAATAGGTTTATCGAAGGACTTTCAACTTCCAGATGAAATTTAACCTTGATAAAAGCGGCACTCCGAGAATCTTGTGGTTTGCTGATGAATGCCTTTTTCGATAAGGATGATTTTCGTTCTCGCTGACAATAGAGATGACGAGCTTTATCGAGGCGTTTTGTCGATGAAGCTTTGTGAAATGAAAGTTTTATCGGAAAACGAAGTACAGAAAGAAGCATATGACAAGAGAATATGACAATAACTTGTGAAATGAAAACCTAATTTTCAAAGTTTCTGGTATTTTAGTCTTACCATGCTGTCACGTACGTGGTACCCCCCAATAAATATTGTTTATTTAAAAAAAAAAAAAAAAAAAAAATTCAAAGAGGGGGTTGGAGAGGGGACGAACATATGTTTAAAACAGTAGCGATTTCTACAATGTTTATCAATTTAAGTGTGGTTTTTTTTCATCGAATCATTCGGTAATTATTTATGAATCGTAAAAAAATTTAAATGTCTGCTGCAAGAAATTGGGGGCGAAAGGGTTGGACTGACGGGGGTCAGGTGAAAGGGACAATTTTCACTTTTTAAGCCCGTTATATTGTATATCATCTTGAAAATCTCGAATTACTCTTTCATATTATGATGCTTTCCTACCCCCCCCCCTTCCGAATTTGGTTCCCACGGCGGGAGGGGGGGGGGGTTGGCATTTTTCGAAGCTTTTTGTGTTTTATCATTTTAGATCGAATTTTTTAATTGAAAACGTCCTTAGGCGTATAGGAAATTTTTTTGAGATGGAAAAAAAACCATTGAACTAGCCACATTGTTACTGTAACCCAGGCACATTGTTTTAAAGTTCCCTCTTTGAGGACCTCTTCCAAAGGTGAGGGGCTTGACTCGCCCCCCCTCCCCCAACATACACTTTAAAATATTGCTCATTTTTTTCTCTACCAATTTTAACTTAAAAGTTTAAGCTATATGGCACAAGCGGGGGTATTGACCCCCCGCCCCCCCTGTTGGTTATTCACCAACATAATTTTGCTCATTTCTTCACTTCATTTCAATTTTTAAAAGGCTATAACTTTGTTTGTATGGGAGCTACAGCAGCGAGAAAAACTATAGCATACCTAACTTTTCGTCGCCGCTCTTTTTGCAGTTTTACGGTTTTCCCCATAACACCGGGGGTTTTTTTTTGGGGGGGGGGCCAGGGGGGGCATTTTTCATTTTTTGATGTAATATGTTCATTGAAAGTTTATGCTTCATACAATACCAATTTAGCATAAAAAAGTTTCTTCCGTCATTCTGGGTCACGTTACGGACCCATAAGGGGTTGAAATTTAAATTTCTCAAAATTCTTCGAAGTTTTCTCTAAATCGGCATCTGGAAAACATCGTGCCAATTTGGTGCGTGTATGACAACTGCATCATATAAATATTGTTCACCACTGCTGGGACTCTGGCCTCCTCTCGCGTGTAGGCGTTATTTTACCGCGGTTACTTGGTCCTTGTATTTCCTGCACAATAAAATACTTCCTGACGATTAAAAAAATACACACGTAATTGTTCAAGTTTTGACTTCTGTCGGCAGTTCCAAAATGTTTTTTTTTTTCTTTTTTTTTCGGATTTTGCAATAAATAATATTTATAATATACATGGAAATTAGAAAATAAGGAAGTTGTTGTTTGGCATGTGACTACTTACTGATCTTATGCACCCGATGTTATATATTTCCCCTCCCCCACTACGTTAACTTGGGGGGGGGGGCAGTTTTCAAAATTTAACGTTCGATTCGAGCTTACGTTCGGTTGTTCGTTCAATTCGAAAAAAAAATTTCTTTCTTTTTCTTTGTTTACAAGATTTTGCTGTGCGTGCATACCGCGTTTGGTATATGATGCCATATACAATGAGGACCCAGTTCGAGATTTCATATTAAAAGATTGCGTATAAATTGGATACACCAATGAAAGGAGGGGCTCACTAGCGAGTGAATCCGTCGTGTCTTTATTAACACCGACTCATTCACCTGTAGTAGACTCTTGATAAAATTGAATCCTGTATGGTATAAAAGCAATTGCAAACTGGAGTCATCGAGAAAATTTTTACACAATCTAAAGTTATCGAGATGTTCATACAATCGAGAAAATCGAGTAAAACTTCTCGTTATCACCCATCACTAGTTTCAATACATTTGAAATAGCGCAATGTCATTAAAATACTCTCCTAACGATTTTTTCCCATGTACCATAATGTAATCGAATTATTTGAGTGTCCCTGTAAATTAACCATTAATCGTACATATTTCATATGCAATATCAAATATGCTTTGGTGACCTTAAATTAGTTTTTTTAATTGCATGAAAATCCGAAAATATATATACGGGAATTAGAGGGTGGATAGACAGACAGACGGGCAGACAAACCGAATGCATAAGCACATTTCAACTTTGTTGGAAAGTACTAAAAACAAAGGATTAAAATAGTCTGATAACAAAATAGTATAAAAAAGTAATATAATAAAATTAATATAATCAGTTAGATTGAGCAATTGTCGCGGAAGAAATGTTACCAAAAACTTTTAACACCACTATTTCCAAACAACAGAATTTCATAGCTGATTCCTGTTGCAGATGACAGAAGTACGCTGCAGAGATTCTTGTTTAGAAAAAATACGCGATAAACTTTTTGCTGTCGTATTTTTCAGAAACAAACGTTATGAGATATATAATAAATATAAAACGTAACAGCATAAAAATGCTACGTTTCCCAGCTCCAGAGAAAAAACAATCAGGAGATTTTTTTTAAATAAATCAGTCTTGTTTTAGTCAAATACGTTTTTCCACGCTTTATTATGTTTTTTCACGCTTATATAAATGTAAGGATTTTTCAAATCGGAGTTATTGAGCTACAAATGGTTAAAATATCCTAAATAATATTATTTTTTTCCATGTTGTCCTATTTGCGCTAAAATTTTATACAGACTTTCAAACCTAACACTAATCAAACACTTTTTTAATAAAATTGGCAATACAGTTATTCACTTTCCTGATTTATTTAATTTCTGTTTTATTTGTTTTGTTTATATTTCAATCTTCTAGCCTTCCCATTGCCGCGACCGAATATATCCGTTCACTAGGCTGCAGTTTTCATTGAAGTTGAAGCTTTATTCAAGTTAATATAATTCTACAAATATAATCCAGTTTTAAGAAATTAAGTTATGATTGATACTTTCAAGGTTTATAAGCATATACGTAACAAAAAAATCATACCATGATAGAAAATCCCTCTTTTATTAACATTTAAAATAAATTGCAGAGGAAAAAACATTACAATTCTGCCCTTTTGTTCGGTTTTCAGGGGGCTAGTTACAGCTGATAGGGCCTTTTGAGAATTAGCTCCCAAAACTAAGTTTACCATTCTCAAACAGAAATCAACTGCGTTTTACTTACACTCTGAATTAATGCCCTTTATGCGAGTTTCCCAATTAAAAATTTCAATTTTTATTCATTTTTTTTTTACATTTTTTTACATTTTTTACAAATACATTTTCAATTATTCCACTTTAATCTATAGGATTTTGCATAATCAATATTATGGTACCAAAAATGATTGCATTTTTATGCCTATTTTTTATTTATTAAAATGATTCGTAATTTTTAAAAGTTTGTATAAAGTTTTCACCGACCAAAATTTGATTTATTACAGCAAATCTTTCGATTTTTTGAACTTGTAAGTTCTACATCTATTACATTACATTACATTACATTTATTACTTTTTTATGTAGCTAATAATGATTACATAAATTTTGTTTATGTTTTGCTATACTATTTTTATTATTCATTTTTTAAATTTTGTAAAAGTGAGTGTGTTGCGGTCCACTAAATTTATACTAAAAAAGTTTAGTGTAAATTTGAGTATGGTTTTGTGATGTCTATAAATGTGATGTCCATAAATGATGCCACAATTTTTTCAATATTTTTGACATCCCTACCCCCACCTTTGTCACAAAGGGTCACGCTTCACCAAACCCTCTCTTCTCACATGTCACGCTATAATGCATATACTTGTTATTCAAAAACAAAGCACTGCATTATAAATCAAATTTCAATTTTGTTTTTAAATTTTAACTGTGTTTTAATGACATTTGTGAGCATAACAATAAAAACTATTCGTGTACTTATTTTGTATGATATAAGACTAAGTTTACAACAAAAAAATTTACTAATATACAATAATAAAATTTAATATGAAAGAGCAATTGAAAGCAGTAGCATTTAGAATTTGAAATGGAATTCAACATTACTTGACTTTAAATTTAATTTTTACTTCAGCAACACAAAATAATTTTATTTCAAAGTAATATCAAAATTTAATTTTCTGATTTTTAATGCTTTTATTTTAACCAAAATGCGTGATGTCATATTTTCTTAATACTCCCTCCTACCCCCTTGTCACAAACAGTCACAATTTCACGAACCCTCCTCCCCCCCCTCCGTGCGTGACAATATTTATGGACGGGCCCTTAAGATATAACTAAGAAATAAATGAAACATGATGCAATAAAAAAATAGCAACATTTAGAATGCTAGTGGAGCATAAAAACCATAGTACAGTTTCCACAGTGTAATAAGCATGTCTTCATGAGCACAAAAACATTTTTTTTTCCGATTCTTTTTAGTAATAACATGCTTATTATTACACAACCTTTTTCTTATTTATATGCTCCAGTGGAGATGTTAAATGTTACTACTTAATTAGCCATCTATAAATCTATGCTTTACAGAGGGGATCAAATACAAAGATCATTCAAGCATATTGGAAAAAAAAAAGTTAATTACGCAAAATGATGCTACATGGACGATATAAGAGTTTTTATTCCTTTTCCTTAAAATCCATTATGCAGATATATTAGAATACTATCTAGAAAACAAAGATTTACTCCAATAAGATTTGAATATTCGTTACAAAGCATGCGCATTATATATATATATATATATATATATATATATATATATATATATATATATATATATATATATATATATATATATAATCATTCCACATTCCCAACGTAATTAAAAAAGAACTTAAAAAAATTTTACAGTAATTATCTCTGACATATGAGGTGTCGTGGATATAAAGACTAATGTAAACACTCGATTTTGACGTAATAGAGAAGACTGTAGTTAAAGGTGAAATTTCGTGTAAGGTTTAACTCGCCTCTAATACTTTGATTTTGCTTTATAAAACAAACCGACTGTAATGATAAGTATGCACACTTAAATGGATGATTCTTGAAACATGGATTTTACAACTTCGCCTTTAATATCCACAACGCCAGATATATTTAAAAGCCAAAAGCACTGATTATTTTACGTCAGAGCTCACCGAATCTTATAAATACTGAGAATTAGAACTTAATAGAACACCGTTGTATGCCGTATCTTGCTGGTTGATTAAAAAAAAATTCTTGACAAATTAGATTTTCTTTAAAATCACCCTCACAAAAGTTATTGTATAATCATTCATTATATCTTATTATATACAAAGGCAAAAACCTGGGCTTCTCGAATTTAAGAATGTAGGTGAAATTCATCATATACATTATTTCTAATGTTAACATATTTTTTTTCTCTGCACAGTAAAAGGCACGCAACGATGAATGTGATATTTTTCGAAAAGTTCTGCAAGCTGCTTTTGAGGCAATATTCTTATACATAGTTGCCAAAATTTATAGCAATAAAATAGTTGTAAAATTTTTATAGTAAATTTTGCCATTTTAAATCGCCGTAATCTGCCGATTAAATACGGAAAAAATTTCTATTAAATTTTTCCGGGTCAAAAAAGCAAAAGATGTCGGCAGCTATGCTCTTATATGAGGACCCCAAAAGCCAAAGGGTATAAGTGACAAAATTGAAAAAATTGAGTTAAGTGCACAGGGTGTCTGGAAATATGTTTTTTTCATTTCAGGTAAAGAAATATAGGTCATTACTTATTATTTGCTGAGTTGTAGAGATAAACCACTTTTTTCGAAAAACAAACAATATTGATTAATTATACATTTAAAGAAAATTGTACTCTATTTTTTTTTAACAGTTATTGAAATGAGAGTTCAAAGATTAGAATGCAACAAGCAGATGTTTCCTATTTCAATTTAGTCAATTGTTATTGATGTTCCAATTTAACATCAATTATCTTTAAACTCAATTTACTCCAAATCGACATTTTGTCAGTAGTACCCCTTGGCTTCTGAGGTCGTCATATATCATTTAAACACGTTGTTTGATTTAAAAAAGAAAAATTGCAGTTAATCTAAAATGAATGAGAAATGTACCGGTAAATAATCTCAAACATTAGTTGCAAAAAAGCCTTACACAGGCATATTACTTTTCTCCCTATCCTAGATTGATAACTAATAAATTATTTTACCATTTAACACATATTTTTAGAATCCCAATAAGTATGCCAAAAATCACATTTATATCAAAAATAGCAATCATGCGTTCAAATAAATTTTTGAAATGCATTAAAAGCATTATCTTCATTCTGTCCTCGAGTCAGGAGTTAACAGCCGAAGAAATCTCCAAAAATCGTTATTTACAATCAATCATTTCATTCTGCTCAGGATAGTTTAAGCGCGAAATTCGATTACGGTTCTTAAATTTCTGTTTTAATTATATTTTATTGGTTTATGGATGTTTTAATTTCGTTATAGAATATAAGCTGGAAAGAAATAATGCAAATTTATATTAATTTAAGCGGAAACAGATTTATTTCCTGGAATAGTTTGCACGCATTTTTTAAAAAATACATCTGAAAATTATTTTATAAACAATAAAAATTTTGTAAATTGAGATACAATTTTCTACAAACTGCGAAATATAGTTTTCAAACAAGTTTCATTTGAAAGTACAGTTTTTTCTCTTATTTGACGGTATAAAAATTGAAAGTGTGCTGTACTTAGAAGTTTTAAAAAATTGCAGTAAAAAGTAATAATAAAAGTTATACTTAATTATATGATATTGCCTAGAGGTCTGCACGGATGGAAGTTTCAAGGCCCGAGCCCGGCCCGAAAGTTAAAATTTTGGCCCGAGCTCGGCCCGGCCCGAACGAAAGAAATATTAGCCCGGTCCGGCCCGGCCCGAAAAAAGTTAAAAATTCGGTACGAACCCGGCCCGGCTCGGGTGAATTTTTACAGATCTCTATCTTTACCCTAACGGAAGAGTTCAGACCAAAAAAACTTATCTTACGGATTTTTTTTTTTTTTTTTTTCATGTTTATAATCTCTATTTATGCAGAAGTGCCATAGGCTGCGATATTTACGCTTTTAATGAACCTTTGTTTGTTGTATGTAAATGCTTTAGTTATCATGAGTATTATTAATACATAAAAAAAAAAAATCTGAAAAATGGTATATGGTAAAAGTAAAATCTTTTAAGACATAGGAAAGAAAAAAATACGTTTCCTCCTTAGCAGATGTAAATGTTTAATATATTTTTTTCTCGCGCATTGTTGTATTCATTTTGTATGAATGAACAGTTTAAAAGAAATTTGCAGATTTCAGTTTAAACGAAAATTCCGTCATAATCATGTTTTATTTTATGTGTTTAATTCTATTTTAAGACGCCTAGTGATCTACGATTCTTTAAAAAGAATAAATTCAAATGTTTAGTTGTAGAATAATGACGACTTAAAAGAATATGCCTATTTTGCAAACATTTTTGGACCAAGCCAAACTTTACTGATTTATGAACAGACTTTTCTACGTCGAGAAAAGGATTTTCATGCGGGAAGATTCGACAGGAACTGATTATTTTGGTCCGTGAAGACTAGGAAGAACGAAATCAGTCTCGGCTTCGTACGGAAAAATAAATTAGGCTCGGTCCGGCCCGATACTCCAGGGAAAAAAATTAAGGCCCGAGCCCAGCCCAGCCTGAGTCTTCAGAATCAAGGCCCGAGCCCCGCCCGGCCCGAATGCCGTTAATGAAAATCGGGCCGAGGCCCGGCCTGAGTAGATCTCTACTGTTGCCACCGTCAACATGACGTCGTGTAATATAGATGTGCATAGGTGTAATTATTCCTTTTAATAATGCATAAATGCATAAAACTTTATAGGTACTTTTCAGTTTATGTGTGCCATTTTAAAAGGACAGTTTAAAAGATTTAACATTTATTACATTTTAAAAGGAAATTTGTTTATGTTATGGATTACCTTAACAAAAACAACAATACAAATAAGAAAGTTTACGATATGCTTAATGTAAGGTAGAATGTTGTAGTCTATAAGGAATACATTTATTTTAATTTCTTATTTTCCTTATTAAACCAATTGCACTAAAGCATATTCAATTAACAAATAGTTTTCACATGACAAAATACACAATGAAAATGTCACCTTCAGTAACTCAGCTGTTATTCCTATTAATTTAATACCTTTGTTTACATAATGTTCAAATCATATATAATTTAACATCGTAAAGTTCTTATTTTTATTGCTTCAAGACAAGTCAGAGAAATCCACTGGGATGGCATTTCATATTCTAAAAGTTTATAATGCAATTAAATTATACTGTAAATACTTTCGTATACAAAATTACTTAAAATAATTAAAATAAATTGTTGTTTATTCATATTAGTAGTATATTTCGATACTCGACATTCTAGAACTCGACATTCTAGACAATAAATCTTTAACAATTTAGCATTTGTTTTACTTGGCATATGTTTGTATATTTTATTTAGAAAATTACAAGTAGAAATGAGTTTTTTTTTTCGTAATTTTTAAAAAAGAAAAAAAACCTTAATATGAAAAAAAATTCCACAAATTTATTTGATTTATCGAACTTTCAGTGAAGTAAATAAAAAGAGAATAAGAAACTTAAGTACCCATTTGTTCTAGATTTTTCTTTTTCTTTCCTAAAATGCCTATGTACCTTTTATGCTTATTACCAATACTAAAGTACATGAGTACTTACTTAATTCTTATATGTTTCATATAAATAATTTAATAATTTCACATTTGGTGGTTTTAGTGGCCACTGGTTTCCTTTACAACTCGTGGCACCAACTTTTGAAAAATATAGAGTTGAAAATATTGGGTGGGTTCAAAAATATTTTGGTAAAATGGAACAACTAGATTCTTTTTCTTTTAAGTTCTAAAGCTTGTAAAAATCGAGAGTTTTAAGATTTATGGGTGTCAGTCGGAGAATTAAAACGCATGGTCATTGGCAAAATAAATTTTGTTCTAGGGAGTACAAGGAATAATGAAATAATAATGAAATAAATAATGAAATAGAACAATGAAAATTGGGCAAGCCAGGATTAAAAATTATTGGATGGGCTCAGACCCCACAGGCCCGTATAAGCTGGCACCACTGCTTACAACGCTCTTTTGTTGATAGAGAATGAATTACATGATCTGCTTGGATCTGCCGACAAATGATCACGATCTACCTGGTTTAAATTTTCAAACAGGACCTGATACCCCATATTTAAAAAAAAGTCATGTGGAATATAGATCAGTTTGGTTTAGTTGTCGCATTCATATGGAGCAACTGGGAAAAAAAGGAAATACAGTCAACTCTCGTTTATCCGAAATCGGATAAATCGAATCTTCGCTTAATTCGAACTAAACATGAAGTCTCGAAATTTTCAATTGCAGAATAATCTTAAAAACTTTCATTTATTTGAACTCATTTTCTCTTGGCTTCGTTTAATTCATACTAACGCGAGTTCCGATATTTCATCCGGCCTTACTTTCTTACGGACTTCAGATCTTTGAAATGATTTTCTTTCTTTCATTTTTGTCAGAATTTTTCTGAACTAGTATACATATAATCCCATGCATTTGATATTCGTTTTCTTAATGCCCTGTCTGTCCATTAATGATACCTCTATCCTTTTTTCCATTGTGCTTGTTCCTAATTCCTTAATTAGTTTATGTATTTATATCTTTTTATTTAATGTTAAGTCGTACTCTATATGATAACATAATATGACATACAACATGATGTAACAGCCTGAATAAATTAAAAACACCATAACATTAATTCATTTGTGATGATACCGCTTTAAACATGTTTTCCTCTGATACTTTCCATAATTCGAACTCTAGATAATTCGAACATTCCTTGTGGTCCCGACGAGTTCGAATTAATGAGAATAGACTGTATATATATTTTTTCATTTTTAGACAGTAAAATGTAATAATGAAAACTTCTGTCAGCCAGAGGGAACCTAACTGGACTCATTTACAAAAGGTTCAGACTTTAATTCAGACGTTAATTTTTAGCTATACTGTAAAATGAAAAAATTATTATAAGCTAAATTTAATTTTCTAAATTGCCAAATAAAGTCTAAGTATACACTACCATTATTTTTAGTACCAAATTAAATTTATATATATATAAAAAAACAGATTATGATAAGACTTTACAAAGAGTTATACAGAATAGTATTATCTGATAGTATTTAGGCTTTATACCTCTTTAAACTCTTATGATATAGCTAGTCACACTTTTCTAGTATATACAGCTATCACAAGCCTAGGTTGCATGGTGTTTTAAAGAGTCTTATTCTATATATATAACGGGTTTTTTTTTTTTCAATAATACAATTAATACTTCATATATTTATTTTATGGAACCTTCTAAATGCGAGTTATAATCGCACTTGACCATTTATTTTTATATTTTTCCTGACTATAGTATTTTTTCGATGCAGGTTAAACAATAGAATAGATTTTTAGAAAAATCTTAATTTTTTAAAATTTGGATAAAGCAAGTTTATAAACTCACGTCTTCATATGAAGGTTCACAAAATAGTATACCAATTCCATTTTGAAATGATTTAGTCCATTTATAAGGTGCATAAGATCTGTTATATTCAATTCCACAGTAAATCAAGTCTAAACAAGTGTCATATATAATAAAGTATGTGAAAACAGGCTTGGTTCTCTGTGGAAGTGGATAAAACAGATTTTATGCGCCCTCTAAATTGGTTAGATCTTTTATTTATTTTATTTTTCAAATTTGTACTTTATCTAGTACAGTTCTAAACCTCTCATTTATAAAAACACTTTAAGTACATACAGAGTGTCCAGCAAATACGACCCTGATTTCAAAATTAAATTTCTCAAAAACAATGATCAATAGAATTATACGGTTAAACGTAAACAGTTTGTTTATTAGATCAGCTGTAAAATCTTATACAGAAGTTTGTTTCTAACGGTGAATATTTTGAAAAGATTGTGTTCCGATTGCAAAGAATTACTTGGTTTGACATTTTTCTTGTTTTAGATTGCTTACAAAAAACGATTTTTCTTCTTTTTGGCTTTACCATATTATAACGATTTTTGGAATTAAATTTTTATAATTTCGGAATTTCAAAAATTTAGTTCGAAAAATCGTTAAAATATGGTACTGTGTGCTGAAAAACTCGTTATCTGCAAACAATCTAAAACAAGAAAAATTCAAGTCAAGTACTCTTTGCAATCAGAACACAATCTTTTCAAAATGGTCACCGTTCAAAACTTCTGTATAAAATATTTACCGCATAATTCTATCGATCTTTGTTTTTGAGAAATTTAATTTTGAAATCAGGGTCTTATTTGCTGGTATGTATATTATATATATATATATAGTAGATATGTGTGTGTGTGAGAGAGAGTGATTTAAATTTCCTGCATAATTCAAGTTCAGTCACTGTAAATTTATACTCGACCATCAACGAAAACTGTGCTATAATATTACGAGTTCATTCAACTTGTCAGAGAATCTGTTCCAAAATTTAAACACCCATAAATTTAACAGACAAGTCATCTTATACAATAATACTTATCAAACATCCACCCATTTCGAAAGGCAGAATCACGAAGAGCTGGAACCATGTTTAATAGTGAGATAACAATACACGTACAAACCCCGTCGACTCAGTTTATGTATCGTGTTTCAAAATATTACAGCGACATTTTCGCTATGCTAACAGGGAAAAGATCGGGTTTCATTCTTGCCAGTTACACATAAGTTATTAATCATTTTTCTTTTATCTTTTATAGCAGACTGTATTTGTTGTCACAGCCTTCTTCAAGGACAGCAGTGCTTATTTAAAACGGTTAAACAAAACAAAATGTTGTAATGAATGGGGTTTGCGGAAATAACAGAGAAAAGTAAGTATTATTAATTGATATTATAATCTTTAAATATTTAGGATTAGAGACTGCTTTATATAAAAAACAAGAAATCATAAGGTAGTAATTATATTTTTATTTTTATGGCAAAAATAAGGTGAAATATTTATTAAAATAAGGGAAACGAGTATTAAAATATTCTTTGTTTGATTAACTGTTGTGCACTAAATAAAGCTACATAATTAAAAGCAATTTCTTCTATTTTTTTATTTTATGCATCACATAATCATATTTTCAACATACAATAGCGATAACAACATTAAAGGCGTGACCCTTTACAACTAGTTCGAAATATAAAACCATACATATTATAAAAATACAATTTTAATTGCATATTCTACACTTAAACTCAAATGAATGATTGATTTAATAGTATAATTTTAGAATCATTTGACATGCTTGACTGGAATTTAATATGATTCTGGCTTCTTCTAATAAAAGACTTTTACCAAAATATAAATGTTAAGACCCCACACTAGGCACAGAAAAAACCCGGATGATATTGTAAAGTCTGTGGGAGCATTCTTTTCAAATATCTCGCTCAAATTTTAATATTTTTACATGCTTTTTTTGCACAAGATAGCTGAGGACGATCCACAACCGGCCTAGTTTTTACTTTTTCGATTTTGCTTATATGTTTTTTTATATTACGATAGTTTCAATTTCAAAACCGGTTTAAACCGGTTTCGAAAGTTAATTTTTTTTAAAAAATCTGAAACAAAAACTGAAAAAGTAAAAACTAGGCCGGTTGTGGATCGTGATCAGTTGTCTTGTGCAAAAAAAGCATGTAAAAATATTAAAATTTGAGCGAAATATTTCAAAAGAACGCCCCCATAAACTTTACATTATCATCCGGGTCTTTTTCGGTGCCTAGTGTTTCACCTTAAGTTAAAAAAAAAAAAAAAAAAAGTCGTTCATGACTAAAAAAAAAAAAAAAAAAAAAATTAAAAAGAAAACGAGGCTTGACTGCTGTTCTAGTTTGACTGGATTCTAATCAAAGACTGATTCCACAATGTTCATATCAAGCTAAAAAAAAACTTAACGTAACTTGAAAACAAATCTGAGTTGCCGCCGAAAAAATAAATAAATGGGATGTGGCATAAATAATTAATAATAAATAATAAGGGATCTGGCAATTCCAAAACTTTCTTCTATCTCATACACTTTAATACTTCCAGAAAAATTAAACATAACAGCGTCACTATTTAGGTAATTTATCCCAAATTTAATCCACACTCCCTTATTTCAAGTTGTAACTGAATCTAAAATTCGATGAAAATCGCAGAAATCGTAATAAAACTGGATAGAAGCGTCACCTGTTGAGCCATTTACACTAAAAACTAAAAAATACTAATTTCTATCAGGAACTAACTGAATTTGAAGTTTGGTGAAAATCCAAGCATTAGTTCCTGAGATAGAGCTATTGCGATAATCATGAATAATGTCGCAAGCAGCGTCACCTATTCAGCAATTTACTTCCAAAGCTAAAAAATACTCATTTGTATCAAGGATTAACTGAATTTGAAGTTTAATGAAAATTCCTGCTTTAATTCCTGAGATAGAGCTATTACGATAATCATGAATAATACAGCACAGCAGTGCCACATGTTGTGCGATTTATACCAAAACGTAATCAGAAGCATATTAATCAAGGACTAACGAAATCTGAAATTATTTGAGAACCTGTTTACATAATCTACGTCTACGTAATTTACATAATAATACGTCTTGAGATATAGTTATTGTGGAAATCGTGAAAAATGCAGCATAGCAGCGCCACTTGTTGGGCGATGTACATCTAAAACTCATCAGATACAGTTTATATCAAGGTCTAACTTAATCTGAAGTTTTATGAAATTCCGTGCATTAGTTCTTGGGATAGAGCTCCCACAAAATTTATGTCACATACAGACAAGACTTACAGACAGACATTTTGTTGAAATGTTTTTTGGAATCTCTGACCCCCTAAAATGTGTAAATCCGTCAAAAACCGGAATACGAAAATTTTCACAAACCCAATGCTTTCTTCTTGTAAAAGATAGAAGAAAGTAAAAATTATACTTAGATTGAAATGTAATAAAAGATCCAGGCAAGAAAATATTCCTAAATATCTCTACAAAGGGTAAAACTTACAATTTATTAAAACCTTCTCGCAAATACAAAATTTTCTTGAAACAATAAAATAACTTTTTCACATTTTTTTTGCACACTAGCATAGCTTGAAATAAATTTAATTTGCTCGTTGCACTCTTTGAAATTCTTATTGAGTACAGCTTTGAAAAGGATATACATAATTGAATTAAATTTCCAAATGCTATTTTTACTATCTTTGACATGTTTATAAATTCTGCCGACAAATAAACTAATTTTAAAATATTCTGATAAAGGTTAAAAAATAAAACTGGTGTAGTAGAAAAGATAGAATGTGACTAGGAAATAAAGAATTCATAATCGTTCGTGACTAGGAAATATAGAATCTGAATCACCAGTAAAAAACATATCGGGATACCATATAAGATCCAGATTTTCAAAAGATAACCTACTCTAACTTTTCTATCGCGTGAATACATTTTTAAAATCAAAACAATTTTTTTCTTTCTCAAATGCTTAAATTTCTCTGTACAACAGAAAAGAGAATATTTTATTCCATACATGTGTCAAATCAACTATCCTTTGCAGCAAAGCCCAGTTTTTATTTTATTGAATAATTCAATATTTTATTTGCTATATGCATTAGATTACTAAATTAAGTTTTATGTATGCTAACCACTAGTGCATTTTTTTGTTTTTGTTGTTTCCAACATCATTTTTTCATTTTATTATTAAACTCTGTATTTGTATTCAACGTGAAGTTCTCTAGAAATATTTGTTCTGTCTCCTACTACCTTACCATAATAAAAACAAAGATTAAAAAAATATATATTTCATAACTTTACACCGCTGAAGTATAAAACAATTGTTTAACCATTTTTCGGATAATATGAAATTAACTCTTAAGGAACCTATGCCTCCATATTCGATACAATTGTTATAGTCTAAATAAGATTCCAATTATTGTTTGGGGACCACTTTTTCTGACAAACTTTTCTTATATTATAGTCCTTATTTATTTTTTCTTCAACGTTACCGTAGTAAAAACAAAAATTTTAACAATTACTTCAAATTTTTAAACTGCTGGAAAAGAGGAATAGCTTAACATCTTTAATTAGATTTAACCCTTCGCGAATGCACGCTTCTATATTCAATTCTATTTTTATTGTCCGTTTATTTTATTTATTTATTTTTTTTTTCTTGCATTGTTTAATAACATAAATTTGAAGATTAGATAAGGCGAAATTTTCTGTGTAATTTATACTGGTGCCTAGTAGGAAATAACACATTTGGGCAACAAAAATCTGTTTTGCGAATATGGTGACATTCGTTAGTGAAGATTAATAAATTTAAATTATAGTAAGTTTCCAATTATTCGTCACTATCAACAGCGCGCCACTCCCTCATCTAAATTTTCACAGAAGATAATAGCAAACAAGATATTGAAGCACCTGATAATGATTCGCAGATATTCACCTTTGTGCCAAACATACCATGTTTAAAAAGCATATCTGCAATTGAAATTATAGACTGGTTTAATTGTTACAAGAGCTTGTGAAAACTTAACGGATACAGAAATTCAAGATGTTTTGAGTTTCGAGAAATCTGAAGCGAACGAATCCGATAAGTGTTGAATTCAGGTATGGCCCGGGGGGGGGGGGGCATTCCCTCGGAGTAATAAAATATCTCCCCCCGGAAAATTTGAAATTTAGCGTTTTCAATGACCAAAATTACAATCCCCCCCCCCCCTCCAGAACTCTAAAGTGTTGCTTTCCTCGGAGCCACTGAAGTCCTTCCCGGAGAAAAGTGCCTGAATTCAACGTTGAATCCGATAGGTGATCCAGTAGTCAGTCATGCAGAAATAGAGACTACGCTAAGAGCATTAAATGGTTTGAGGTTCAAGGGGAAGGAGATGCAACTAAAGTACTACTTTTATTACACAGAATTCGTAATCTTGCTTCAATAAAATCGAAAAAAAAAAAAAAAAAAAAAAAAAAAAAATTAAGGAATTCTTTCGCGTGAAAACAAGCACTACAAGTTTATTCTGCTAAATTTGTCACCTAAATGGATTTTTTATTATAAGTTATGCTTTATATTAACGAAAGTACACAATAAATTAAAAGAAATTGTTTAAATATTCTTATTTATAACCTGAGAAATAAAAATGCAATTTTACTAATGGTCCTTTATTGTCTTTCGATTACCCGTCTATTTCTATTATTTACTGTAGGTTTATTAAATTTTATGATGAAGAATAAGAATATAGTTGATTGCCCCGCACACAAATATTTCTTCAAATAAAATTTAATGCACCCGCTGCCCCATTTAAAATTTTTGCCGAAAATCTTTGTATGATCAAATTAAGTTCCAATGATACTATTTTTACAATTCTTGACATGTTTAAAGCGAAATTCAGTCGTGAGAAAAAAAAAAAAAAAAAAAAAAAAAAAAAAAAAGAAAAAGAAAAAGAAAAAGAAAGAAACTGACTGCAAAATACACTGGTAAGGATTGAAAATAATAAGGCTGGAAAAAATTCGTGACTAGAAAATAAATAATCCCATTCACTATTATTGATTTTACTTTTAAAAACAAGAATCGAACTGATGAATTAGCCAGAAATATATACTTTTCACATACAAGTTAACTGCACAACAGAAAAAAACTTTTGAAATTTTTGAAAATAATTGTATATAAAGTGTAATCTATCTATCAATATACTGGAATATATACAGTAAAACCTCTAAATAACGGACATCTTGGGAGCGCGGAAATTGTCCGCTATTCGGAGGTGTCCGCTATTGGGAAAACCTCAGAGATAGAAAAATTGCTAATGAATGCTTAATGTTGCATTAATTGATTTTTATATGTCCTAAAACCTTTATTATATGATTAACCTGAATTTAAGATAATTTTTAAAGCAATAAAACTGAAATAAAACTGGGCATACCTTTATCCACTGTTTATTACTTTCTTACAAAAAAAAAAAAAAAAAAAAAAAAAAAAAAGTTACAAAAGTTTTTTTTTACTTGCGATTACCTGTAATTTGTTTTTTAACGTAAAATTTTAACTCTGTCAATAGTTTTAAACCTTTTGAATCATCTCTAAAAAAATGTGTAAGTGTTTACTGTATTTTTCTCCTTCTTAAAAGTTTACAATCTCAAATCATCCGAGAGGGGGGGGGGGGTTGCGATTACACATAAATATAGGGGAAGAGGGGATTTTCCCCAGCTCATCGCCACATTTATCAGTAATCACAAAATTTATGAGATATTGCCCTGGTAATTTTTTAGGTTTTTTATTTTTTTTCCTTCGTTTAAAAATAATTTTACATTCTTTTTAGCCAAAATAACTGTCCGCTATTCGGAATGTCCGTTATTCGGAGGTAAAATATACAAAAAATTAAGTTTTGGGAGTGGGGATTTGAAAATTGTCCGTTAAATAGAGGTATCCGCTATTCGGGAGTGTCCGTTATGGAGGTTTTACTGTATTCTGTTTTTCCAATTTTGATGTATTATTCTACGATTTCATTCTTCATTTTTTCTAACTCCACATATTCTATAGTTCATGTAAACTTTATGCATATAATTTTCCGTGTGTAAAGTTGAGATGGAAAGAGGTTGAAATTGGGCTAGAACAGCTAGACTCAAAACAGAAATTTCATATTTTTGGCTTTTGGCTTACATTAAACGAATTGCCTCCTCATGACATTTCTGACGATATAATACATTTTACTTTGTTCTTTCATCAATTTCTTGCTGGCCATTTTTTTTTTCAAATTTTTTCAAGAACTATTTCTAATTATTAATTCTTTATAATAGAAATTAATTTGCTGATTTTACTTTTAAATTTATCGCCAAATATTTGCTGATCTAAGAAATTCGGATGAATGATCAGATTAATTTCAATAATACATTTTTTACAATTATTGGAATGTTAAAAGAATCTGTATTCAAGAAATTACAAATCTGATTTGAAAACTCTCGAACCAAAGGGTGGAAAAATTAGTTAATGATTAGAAAATAAAGAAGTTGTTAAAAGTTTTTATATTAAAAGTATATGAAGATATGTTAAATTTCATAGTTTTTTACTATATGTATATATCAATAACAAAATTATATTAAATATATCTAAAAATCCATGCGCAATCTCGTGTAATACACATTTGAAAATTGTAAAAAACATTGGGCAAATATAAATAATTTAAAAAAGTAATAAAGATTTTTAGGTAGATTTCGTAAGAAATATTACCAATTGCTATCGTTACTATGGTAGGACTTTATAAAAATTCTTTCATAACTTTTCATTAAATGACCACAGCAACCCAAAACAACCCCAAATGAAGCTGGACGTATAAACAGAAATATGAAAAACAGATGGATGAAAAACAAGAGAAAGCTTATATTGTAAACCACTCTTCAGGGGTACATAATTAACAAATATAAGAAATAATCCAGTGAGTTTTTATAATAGGTCGAGCTATAGGCTAAAAAATTTGACCTATTATGTACCCTACTGACTAGATGATAAACCAAACAAAATAGAAAAAAAAATTAAACTTGAAAAATATAAATATAGAATAATAATAATTTATACCTGTTTATCCTATAGAATAATATAATAGTGAAAATCCATCAATAGCACTAGCACATGCAATATTACTTCTAATAATGTAAATTTACCACTGGTATAAGGATTGTCAGTTACAGTTAGTATAAAGAGAAAAATATAAAATAAAAATTAATAAAAATATTTAGTAGAACATATATTATTTATAATATACCGGATGTCCCAAAAATGACTGATGGATTTTAAAATTCAATAATTTGCAAACGGTGACAGCTATTTAAAAAATTTTTGCAGGAGGGTTATGTATAATGTCAGAATTTTTTTTTTTAACCGTAATTTATTTTAGTTTGAATTTCAAACAACAGGTGGCGCTGAGAGCGATTGAAAGCCAGGTCGACGCTTCACTCAGCTCTGATCACCTGGCCTTCAATCACTGTCAGCATCACCTATTGTTGTAAATTTTAACTAAAATAAAAAATTACGGTAAAAAAACTCCTGACGTTATACATAACCCTCCTACAAAATTTTTTTAAATAGCTGTCACCGTTTGCAAGTTATTGAATTTTAAAATCCATCAGTCATTTTTGGGACACCAGGTATTATTCCACTCATTATTTTATAATTAAAATTAATATTCAATATTTATATTATTGTTACTATATAGTATCAGTAATGTTATTATCATAATTGTTAGCTTATAACCAGTACATACTTCAACTATGACGCAATTTTGCATGATCATTTTCAAACTCGCCAAAAACATCGAGATGGCTAATATCTCGGCGGGGATTGCAAATGGGTAAATATCCGTCTTAAGGGATGGAAAGGGGAGGGTTTAAAATTTTGAATGCTGCCTTATTATGGGTCTGATAAAACCAACTCTTATATAATAATGACAAGAAAAAATAAACTTTTTTCGCTATAGCAATTGCCCCCCCCCCCTCCCCGCCAAAAAAATCTTACCACAACAATTATTTACTAATGCAACATTTCTACATGAAAAATGAAAATAAAATAGTTTGGAGACTTTAAGAAAAATTTAATACTACGTCGTAACTTTTCTATAGCAAAATTTCCACATGAAAACGGAAAATGAAATAAATAGCTTGTCGTATTTCTTTTTTTAAAGCAAATATTACGTCAGATTGGAAATATAATACACGACAAGTGGCTGAATATGTAATGTCAAGTGGGTTTAAAAAAACGTATTGAAACATGATAAAAACCAAACTATGGAAGTAGTGGCATATCTTAACATTTTGAAGTTCTGTGGTTTTGTTTTCGCCATTTTTAAATCTATTTTATATTTAAGAATGTGTGAAAAAACATGTGTATGCATGTATATTAGAATTTTTACAAAAGATTTAGGTCCTAAGAATCCAGTCTTAGTTATGAAACTGGGTTTATCTCTAATCTTGTTTAGTTGATGGTGGTGGAATTAGTAACTAACTTCGAAATCTACCTCCGCCTGTAGGCCTAGCGGGCAGATTTTTTTTTTAAGCTGCAGTTTTTTTTACTTTAACTTTTTAATTAAATATGCAGTTAATTTTTTTTTTTAATCCAAGGCATTTCAACATTGAAATGGAGTGAGCTCACCATCTCAACGATATTTTCAAAAATAAACAAAGTTTTTGTAAAGGTTATCCCTTAAGAACACCTATAGAATTTTTATAATTACCTGTTGACGGTTAAAAATGAAAGGCATGAGAATCATAAGTGTTTTCAGTACTAAAACATAATTTTATAACATGCTTATATTTTTGTTGTAAACAGTTGAAATTTCAATCATTTTTTTATAACTCATTTTTTAGAAAATACCGCAAATAGAATAAATTCTAAACGGTATTTGGTACTTCATTGTCTGAGATTTTTCCCTTTTGTTCATATTATTGCACTCCATCATAAAATGACAAGTAAATTACATCCGAAAATGAAATTCTTTCGATACATAAAGGGTTAAAATAGATTGCTTTTCCAAATATTAAATAATAGAAAATCAAAAGTATCGATAAAATATTAAAATAAGGATGCGTAAGGAAATATGGAATACTATTTTATTTATAAAATCAAATTTAGAATTTTAATTGTAAAAAAAAATTACACAAATAAAAATCCATTTTAAATGAATAATTATGCATGATTCACTTTTATTGCCCCACATAAAAGAAAGTTAAAACTTAGAGACTTTTACAGTAAAGTGAACAAAACATGTCATTTGCGTGAGAGTTGCTAGTTACAATGAGAAAATTTCCACAAAGGCAGTCAAGTGTAATACGTTACATATTGACTTCACGCAGAGTAAATAACACTTGAAACACACTCCATAGTTGAAAATTTAAGTAGGCATTTCGAACTGCATTTAATACCAGTTCTTTGCAAGGAAATCGAAACAGCCTATTAGAGTATTTTTAAATATTTCTACAAAATTATTTATGCTACAAACAGTTTCTCCCTTTAACGAATAAATAGATTCAGAAAAACAGATAATTTTGATAAATATTACATTAAAAAAAAAAAAAAACAGATCATCATATTATTTTGGAAATTTTGTTAATAAGCTTAAAATATTTTTATAACACAAAATTTTGTTCTCAATTTCTCATGTTTCTTATACAAGGTTAAAAAAAAAATAATAAATATTTTTTAATCATTAAAAATGTATAGTACCGAACAAAAAATATACAATAGCTTATTTTGAGCTGCAAACAATTCTGATTTTAACGTTCGTTATCTTCAGAAACCTCAGTTTTTTAAGATTTAAAATAGCATTTTAAAATAAAACTATTTTACTGTCACTAATTTCTGACAATGATTCTGAGCAATTTTCGGCTCACAGATAAAGCCTGAGAGCTAATGTGCCCACAGATTCTGCATGTATTTACGTATGTATGTAACACGATGGAAATGTCCAATTTGCTTCAAATTTGGTCTATAGCTTCATTCTGATAAGACGCTTTCCTGATTAGTTTTAGAATTCAACCTGATTTAACCTAATTAGGTTCATTGATTAAGAATAAAGGGAGAACTGTGGGGGGGGGGGATATATCTTTCGCTTAATTTAGATAAATAAAATTATCCAATTTGGTTCAAAATTTGGTATACTGGTTTATTCTGATAAAATGCTTCCCTGATTAGATTTGGGGGTTCATTGGTTAAGTGCAAAGGGCGATCGAGGACTAATACCAACATTAATTTAGATACTTGAGTTTATCATGCAGAATTATCAGATTTGCTTCAAATTGATTCACTGATTTATTCTGGTAAAATGCTTCCCTAATTAGGTTTGAAGGTTCATTGGTGGGGGAGAGGGGGGAGCTTTTGAGAGGGGGCTAAACCCAACATTAATTTAAATACTTGGGTTTATCATGCAGAATTGATACACTGGTTTATTCCGATAAGGAGATTCTTTGATCAGATTTGAAGGTTCGTTGGTTAAGTATAAAGGGGTGGAAATGGGGACGATAATCCACCTCCACTTAGTTTAACTAATTTTCTTTTCGATTTTTTATTTTTTATTTTTAGAGGACATTATCTTTTGTAATAAGTGTATAATTTGCAATTAGTGTGAATATCATTGAGAACTCAACGCCGCCAGTTTAAGTGGACACTTTTTTTTGTTAACCCTTTCCGGCACACTGTGTCCGATCTGGGATACGTAATTTTAATTCCAAACTTGCAATCGGCGCCAATATTATTTTAGTAAAATTTTGCTTGCACAATAAAAGCTTAAATTAAGGATTTAAAAAAAAAAAAAAAAAAAAAAAAAAAAAAAAAAAAAAAAAAATTGTTTGTGAATCCTGGTGTCAGTCGATAATTTCATTTTACTAACAGATTTTGAGCGTGCCGGAAAGGGTTAATGTATTGATAAGTTTTTTGGATACAATTCACTGTCAGTTAAACAATTTCATCTAATATGAAGCTCAATTGATGCACGCAAAAGTAACAAAATATTAATTTAAGTATTAATGTTTTTAATTTATCATGTTTCTCTGTAAAACATGGCTGTTCAACTTAAAAATGTTTATTTGAAAATACATAGTACCCGAAAAACCTATAATTGAGACTTAGAAAATCGATTACTGCAGCATAAAAACGTCTCTAAAATGTTTCAGAAAATCGAGGTTTCTAAAGATAAAGAATTCTTTTGGGAGTCATGGATAACTCGGTAGAAGTTACTGTACATTTTCGTACGAAAATAAATTATATATTCCCAAATTAAGCGGACAGATTACTTAATGTGTTTCTTTTTTTTTTTTTTTTTAAATAAGGTTCTAATGCTGATCTCACTCCATTTCAATGTTCAAATGACAGTAAACTGAAAAATAAGTTAATTATTTATTTAATTAAACTTTTAAAAATGTTCTTAAAAAATTGCATTTTTTCCCTTTCTATTTCTGTAAATATTGATATTTTTACTCAATGTTTTTTTTAAAGATTTTCAAATGTATATTACATAAATCTGTGCACGGATTTTTACATTAATCTAATATTACTTTTAATATACCGGGTGTCCCAAAAATGACTGATGGATTTTAAAATTCAATAACTTCCAAACGGTGACAGCTATTTAAAATTTTTTTGCAGGAGGGTTAGGTATAATGTCAGGAGATTTTTAACGCAAGTTTTTATGTTAGTTCGCATCTCAAACAATAGATGGCGCTGACGGCGATTGAAGGCCAGGTGATCAATGCTGAGTGAAGCGTCGATCTGCTCTTCAATCGCCATCAGCGCCACCTATTGTTTGAGATGCGAATTAAAATAACAATTTACGATAAAAAAAAAAAGAAAAAAAGAAAAAGAAAAAAAAAACTCCTGACATTATACATAACTTTCCTGCAAAAAAATTTTAAATAGCTGTCACCCCCCCCCCCCCCCCGTTTGCAAGTTAATGAATTTTAAAATCACGACGCCATCACGAAATTTTGTTTAATTGACTTATATAGCTATAAAAGAATTAAAATAATTTTTGGATAATAAAAACTTTTCAAATTGAGACGGAATGATGACGTTATTATGCATTTCGGATGAAAATTGTGAATGGAAAATTGAGAAAAAAAATGAACAATCAAACGAAATTTTTCTATTGACCCTGGGGTCAATGGAAATCCTGTATGAAAATATCTACTTAAGTTTTTTTTTTTTTAATATAAATTAAAAGATGATAATTTTCAATTGAATTTCTATTTTCCTTTCTCTCCTATACTATACAATATTTAAAATCTTATTCGCAAAGTTACTTTATTTTCGCATGGAATTTTAATTAATAAATATAAAGTAACTTGAAGAATAATCAAAAAAGGTCCCCCCCCCTCCTCTCTCTCTCTTTCTTTTTCATAATAATAACAGGGAAATTAAGGTAGGAGCGGCTGACAAAAAAGAGAAATGCTTGGTAAGGAAAATGCCTTTGAGGTCAACCGGTGTTGATATACTTCCGTTTTTCTAAGAACAAAAATTTGTGGTTAAAGGTTAATGCTTGAGAAATATGAAGGTAGTAGTTTATACGGCGGCCTAAAGGTATTAAAATAAACACATTTAATTGGGCATAGCCGCTTCGTTTTCAATTTCTGTTTCGGCTTAAATGAAAGATAAAATGTTAGATGGAACGAATCATCAATTATATTTAAATATTCTCGGTAGAATTTCGGGTATACAATATATTTCTTTAACTATAGCTAAACTTTAAAATGTAGAGATTCAATACAACAATAAAATATCTATATATAATTCAATAGTTTGTGCTTTAACTTAAATTAGTAATTGGTATTAATTTAATGCAGTCTTTTTTATTAAAATATTACGCAAAAATAGCATTTATGTCTAGCAGTTTAAAATACCCAGTTAAAAGATTTTTCTAGTAAATTTAATTTGATAAAAGTTATTTTTCTTTATCCTTATTAAGTTTATTATCTAAATTTAGTACCTTAATATCACCTAAACTTAAAAAGAGAAACATATATCAGAGTTACTAATTTGGCCTCTATTTTTCTTTGGAAAATTAAAATTCTTACCGTAAATTTATAATAAGAATCCTTAATTTATGTAATCACAAACTACCTTTCATTAAATAAGGCAAAAATACCGATTTTAATTTCTGGCACAAATTCAAATTTTCGGGGGGGGGGGGGGTGTAATTTCACAAATTACGACTGTTTGGAAAATTATATTCTCAAAAACTAAAATTTTTAGATTTATAAATAAATTCTATATTTAAAATAATAAACATCATTTTTATGATGATGAAAACGTGATTTACGTAATAACAGAGTCCTATATTACGTACGCCATGGATTAAAAATGTACGAATCATGCACAAATTTTAAATGAAATGTTAGTTTTACAATTTTCGGTACTGCAAATTCTTAAACTTCTAAACATCACACATTTTCAATTTTTCCACCATCGTATAGAGAAAAAAATATACTAATTAGTTTAAAAGCCATACCCCAATTTGTTTTTAAGTTATTAATTTTTTGTAGTTTTTTTTAATACTTTTTTTGTAATCGTGGTAACAGAAGCATTTCATTTCTGGAAATTAAACATGAACCAATCAGATAATGAAAAAAAAAAACAGAAGTATTCCATTTTTGGACATTAAACATGGACCAACAAGAAAACAAGATATACTTCAAATTTCCCAGTTCTTTACCGATGACAACAACTATTTTCCAAACAGTTAAAAAAAAAAAGGAGGCCCAACTGGCAACCTTATTTAGTATCCTTTTAAAACATTAAAACAGATTCTCTATTCTCTGCAATAGCTAATTATAATTTCATTAAATAATAATTATTAGTTTGAGAAAGATAGTAAACAAGCTGCTGTTAAAACTTATTAAAGAAAGAAATAAAATGCTGATTTTCATTTTATTTATTTATTCTTTGGAACAAGGGCCTTTGAGACAATTATTATTGTTCTGTTCCTTATTTAGAGATTAAATGCATTAATTCAATTTCAAGGAACTGGAGCATAAAAAAGTCCCTTAGAGGAGATATTACTATATACAAATTTAATATATTTCAGTTAATCGAATGCTAATACAATCAAGATAATAACACAATTAGTTTTCGATATATAAGTACAATAGGGAAAAAAAAATATTAGAATCCAGAAAATATAAGTGTCAATCTATATTCAACTTTGAAAAAATTATCAGTATCTAGACCTCATATTATCTTTTTTGAAAAAAAAATTAACAAATATATATTTTTTCGTTTAATATTTTCATATGAACATTTGATTACACAGGCCTGTGAGGAAAAAAATAGAAAGGAACTGAACGCTGAGCTTTATGTATTTCTTGATGCTAATTTTAAAAATAATAATAATAATGTTCTTCACATTTTCTTTAAAAATTCAATTTTACTTCAGGTTTTTATGAACATTGCATCTAGTGGTGTAATCGTAAAAGAAACAGAGGGTATTCGCTCTAAGTAGAGGGTATACGCTCAAGGCAGAGAGTACACCCTAGAGTGTATAATAGCTTTCTTGAGAAACAGAAGGTATACGCTACTCTTTAAAAGAATCCAGAAGGTATACGTCGTATATCCCCGTATACTCTCCACCACATCCCTGATTCCATCAGGTTCCAGATCCTCGTGGATCTGATGTACCAGTGCCTTCAGTTGAATTGCCAGTCATCTCTTGAGAGTCTTCAGACTCGGAATATCTAGAAATTCAAAGCTTCGTTACCGTATATCAACTCTCTGGAAGTTATTCACGCTATTCGCCTCAGTCCTTCTCTCCACTTGAACATAAGGATTTGACTAGAGATCTGGGCTTTTCGAAATAGACAATTAAAATTAAAATTAAAAAACATTATTGGCCAAAAAACCTATTTTTATTAGTACAGGAGTCGAGAAAAGTAATTTTTTAAGTATTTTGAGGAAGAGTAAAAACTAACCTATTGTTCTGCTATTCCAGGACTGGTGAGCAATTTTAATAATCAGCTACGGTAAAAATGAATGGAGGTTGTACATAGATTCATCGAAAAGGAGCCTTAAAGCTGACTTTGATCATGAAAGCCGGTATGCATCTGTAAAAATTGGGAAATCGGTGCATTTATAAGAATGCTAAGAAAACTTGACATCGTTCTCAACAAAATAAAATATCCCAACCTCAGTTAGACCATTTGCGGTGATTTGAATGTTATCTTTATGTTAGATTAATTTTTAACTAGATAATTCATTCGGTAAATTAATTATAACAGATGTAAATTTTCCAAGTGGGTGAAAAAAGTCAGGGCCAGGATTCGAAATAGGGATGAATTGGCTGAAGCCACCAATGCTCTTCCAACTGAGCCATCCCGGACGAGTTTTGGAGGGCTATTTCACCCAAATGACCTCAATGATCACATAATCTGGTCTGATACTTTGGATCAGCTCGACAGAATAAATCGAAGGTCAATATATGGAACTGCAGAAAACGTTGCTTAAGAAATCACATTAGATTATTTTTACACAATAATTCAATCAGTAAATTAATTATAACATAAGTAAATTTTCCAAGTCGATAAAAAAAGGCCGGGCCAGGATTCGAACCAGGGATGTACTGGCTGAAGCCGCCAGTGCTCTTCCAACTGAGTAATCCTGGCCGAATTCTGGAGAACTATTTCATTCATAGCTCTCCAGAATTTGTCCGGGATGGCTCAGTTGGAAGAGCACTGGCGGTTTCAGCCAGTACATCCTTAATTCGAATCCTAGCCCGGACTTTTTTCACCCACTTGGAATATTTGCATCTGTTTCATACTTGGTCGACAAAGCATATACACAACTAACCCATGTTCTTTTGGGTCATGATTGGGTCAAAAAAGCAATGCAATCTGGCAACAGTGATTTTTATCCATTTCAATCTATAAAAAGTAATAGATTAATAAAAAATCAATTTGCTCCACCAGGAAACGATTATTATACCTAGATTTAAATAGATAAAAACTACTGTTGCAGATAGTACATGTAAAATTATTCGAGACAATAACTTTTCAATATTGATATCGATTTTACAAAAAAATTATGACGTGATGGGAAAAAATGGAGGTAATTTTCAAAATAAGCACACCAAATAATATAAAAATCAATTAAAACTTCTCTTGTATTTTTCAAAACTTCAATTTCGCAGGGCTGCGTTATTTTAGTGGAACACGTTCATGTTTTGGCGTAGGTAAATACTATTTAATTGTTTGCATTTGATTGGGTTTTTTAATTACTTTCAATAGGTTTATTTTATTGTATCGAATTTTATATAAATTTAATATGCAATAATGATTATCAGTGTTAGCTGAAAAAAAATCAAGATTTTGGTATTCGCCAATGAATTTGCTTCACTTTCTGCTTTTTGCTTTGCTTTCAAAAGCAACGATTTTTCCAAAACGTTCATTTTCTTTTAATGGAATAAAAAGATATTGATAAACAAATTAATGCTTAATTTACTTATTTATATTTAAATATTTCATTTTTGTTCAGAAAAGTCAAAATCAAACAAAAAGGAAAAGTATTCAGTAACAGGTTATACACATGCAATTACATATTTTTTTATTTTTAAGAAAGACTTGTATGGAATAGGTTAGTGAAAGTAATGGGGCAGTAGGTTTTTCTCGGTATGCATCATTCTAAATACAGTCAGCTCTCGTTAATTCGAACTCGTCGGGACCACAAGACATGTTCGAATTATGGAAAATATTAAATGAAAACATGCTTAATATGGCACTATTACTAAAGAATTAATGTTATGGTGTTTTTTTTTTAAATTTATTTCGTTTGTTATCATTAGAATATGACTTAATATTAAATCGGAATGTATAAATACATAAACTAATTGAAAGATTAGAAACAAGCACAATGGAAGAAAAATTTAAAGTGTCACTGATGAACAAACAGGGCACTAAGAAAGTGGATATCAAATGTATTGGATTATATGTATACGTGTTCGAAACAATTTTCTCAAAAATCAAAGAAAGAAAGTTATTCAAATGATCTGAAATCCGTGAGAAAGAAGAGAAAAATGAAAAAGCGGAATTCTCGTTAGTTCGAATTAAACGAAGTCAAGAGAAAATGAGTTCGAATTAATGAAAATTTTTAACGTTATTCTGCCATTGAATATTTCGGGACTTCATATTTAGTTCGAATTGAGCGGAGATTCGAATTATCCGATTTCGAATTAACGAGAGTCGACTGTATCACATCGATCACACACAAGATGAAACAGCAGTGGTCTAATCTTCTTTTGAAAATATTGCTAATCTGCTTAAGCTTGCAATTGTATAAAATGTCATATAAAGTAAAGTATTGTATACTTCACAAAAGTTATTTTTTTTTTTTTTTTTTTTTTTTTTTTTTTTTTTTTATTTATTGTTTTGATAAGTATACTTTAGAATTGCTAGCTCCGCAATTTACTGGTCAGATAATTGGTTATTATTTGCAATTCAAAAACAGATTTATCAACTCATAATCTTTGTTAGACTATGTATCAGGGTTGGGTTTCTTCCGGAAGAAACCTATTTCTTCCAGGACAGTGGAAGAAACTGGAAAAAACCTGAAGAAACTGGAAGAAATGGAAGAAACTACCAGAAACCAAAACAAATGCTCAAAGTTAAAGTATATTAACTATATAAAAGAATTAAAGTATAATTAGATGAAATCTAAATTGGAAAGTTTAATTATTAAATTTTTTCTGCAAAGATAAGTTTTTTTTTTTTAATAACAAACTTCAGATTTCAGCAAACATTTTCAAGTGATGGATTTTTACTACTCTAGAGGGATATTTTATGTATGTATAAATTATGTTATTTATGTAAAAAGAAAAAAAAAACCTACAAATTGTTTATTTTTCATATAAAAATGTTGTTTTTATATAATTTTTTTTTTAAACTTTGCAACACAGTAAATAAATAAATTTGTAATTATTTATTCTAACATCTAGCATGAATATCTCAGTGCTGTAGTGTTCTAAAATATCTATGGGTATGTCAAAATGCTTTTAAACTATCTTGAAATGTAGGACTTGGAGGAAAATAAATTATTTTTTGCATATTCATCAAATTTAAGTTGAGAAACTGATTGCAGCATCCTACTGCTAAAAAACTTTTTTGCTATACTAAGCTGCATTGTATTGAAAAAAATTACATTTTTAATGTTTTTTTTTTTTTTTTTTTTTTTTTTTTCTTAATACTAGGATTGACCGATACAGATTTCTAAGGCCAAAACCAATTTTCAAAAAAATTCAAAGTTTCAGCCAAAAATAAAAACATTCAAAAAAATTTAATTAAATTGTGTGTTTTAAAGTAACTAATACGTATATAAATATACATAAATATAAATTAATTATATGTATAGTATTTATTAATTATGCATAATTGTTAATTATCCAAAAACTTTATTTTCATATACAATAAAACATAATTAATTCATCAATGACACAGGAAGTTTTTTCTAATTATACGAATTTCATTTAATTAAAAAATATTTTAATTTTAAGTATACACATCTTGATTTTTCTTCTATAATGATTTTTGAAAATGATCATTTATTATTCTAGAATTTTCTCAAAGAATATTTGAAACATTAATGCAGTTTAAACTAAAAATTTTCTATAAGATGATTTCTAATTCATGACTGATAATTATAAAAACAAAGTCCATTGCAGTGCACTCATTAAAGCTGATACAGTTCAAATCAATGACTAATGTTGAAAATTTGTATACCATGTTTCTATATTGTTCAGGGAGATTAAAAAATGTTTCATATTGTATTCTATAAATTGAAATTTTTCTTTTTGTGTCAGATCAAGTAGATTTGCAGTCCATTGCAGTGCACTCATTAAAGCTGATACAGTTCAAATCAATGACTAATGTTGAAAATTTGTATACCATGTTTCTATATTGTTCAGGGAGATTAAAAAATGTTTCATATTGTATTCTATAAATTGAAATTTTTCTTTTTGTGTCAGATCAAGTAGATTTTCTTATTTTTGTAAAAAGTGTCTTATTCCTTTCCATTCTTCCCTATAGTAAAGGTTTTTAAAATACCTATTTATGATTCTATTCAAATTGGACTTGCCTTGCTCTCAATATCAACGCATTTGAAACATCATTGACCAAATAAACTACTATTTATAAATTTATAGTTAAAATTAAAAGATATTTATTGTGAAATTAATGAAAAATCTATAAAGATATTAATTTGCAATAAGATTTATTTATTCTTGTCTTAAAATGGCTTTGCGCCACTTTAAAATTCAAATAAAAAATAAAGGGTTTGTCAATATGGATCGAAAAATATTTTGAAATATAAAAAATTCTGACACCTTTAGGATTTGTTTTTCTAAAACTTGGTTATCTTTGGAAGCAATTTACAATATTAAGAAACTACACTCGCTCAAAAAGACCCTGATGATAACGTTAATAATTTATTAAAATTTTACTTATTTAAGTTTTATTAAATTTTTATTTAATTTACAAAATTAATTTACTATTTATTAAAGTTTAATAATTTGCACAATCGAGTTTTATAGAAATAGTATTTTTTTTTTAACTTAAGGTTAAAATAATATTTGAGAGTTAGACTAACCGTTAGGGTTTACTAACCATTGTAAGATTGATTTTTTTATTGTAATTAATTTTATAGGTTTATTGTAAGTCACTGAAACAGTTCCTTCTTAGACATTTTCTTTCGTCGAAATTCGCCAGGTTCCACCTCGCTTGAATAGTAAATCCGTATACATTATTCAAAAAGATAATCGATAATAAACAAAACATTTCTTTAATTTTATAAAATGTCATAAAAAATTATACCAACAAACAAGGAAGACTAACAAAAGTTAAAATATTAGAAATCTGTATAATCAGATTTAAAATTAGCGACAATTTTTACAAAATTTAAACCACACACGAACATATAAATCTAAAGAATATCGTAATTTGAACATTAAATTCTGGGATGGGGGGGGGTCGCGAAGATGGGGGCAACTAAGAGACAGAATCTATGGTAATTAAAATTTTAGAAGCAGCTATTATTAAAGCTTTTTTTTTAAGCTGGCTAAAAAATTAAAATATGATTTTACCTTTCCAAACTTTTTGTATCTCTTCTGATCATCTTTAAACACTAAAATTTAGCACAGCAATTTTCTGATGAATTTTCTTTGTTTTGTTTTATTTTTCTCTTCTATATTATATTATCTTTTTATATTTCACTATTTGTTATTCATAAAATTTTGACTAAAATAAAGAATTAAAATAAATACTTGTGCTACTAAATAAAAAGTTTATCAAGACTGATTTAGCAATGTTAACTGTTACATAATCCTTATTACCTGCTATATCTTATGTAAATTTATTCAAATGGAAAGTTGGCATCCTGGACTAAAAAATAGCATCGAAAGTATATTTTTAGAAAGTTTATATATGAAGCAACATATCCAATGTCGTAATTTTACATGATTCGAAATGCATTAGCAGATAACGCAACCTGATTCATTTGCATTTTAATCATATGTAATATCTCGTAAAACATAGTTCTTATCCCAAGTAAGTTCTTATTCCGTGTAATTGCATGTTATATAATACACTATAATATTTGCATTAGCAAAATAAGATTGCCTTTTAATATACTTAATTGCATGCTGGTATCATAAAAACAAAGGATGTAACTATCTGTACTTGGTTGAAGTTTTTCTTCTTTTTTTATCATTACATAACGTATATGATGTATATTAAGATCATTTACTTACTGGAATAAAGTTGATTACCTAGCTTCTAGTCAAGAAATTGATTTAGACTTGAATTGTAAAAAGAATGGTTAATGCAAATATTTAATCTTTCTTGATGTTTTTTAGAATTATTTTTTCATTCTATTTTCATAAATCTCAAGGTTAAAATCACTTTATTTACTACTACAAGATTAAATAATTATTTACTAAATTGAAATATTATAAAAACAGCAAGGGGGATATTTAAAGAATTCAATGAAAATAAAATACAATTGAAATGAATTTTTTGCAGATGATTTTTTTTCTTTTCTTTATGTGCGATTACATAACAATGAAAAAAAAGAAAGGCATTTGCAGAGGATACGTTAGCCAAAACGTATTTCAATCGCTTATAATACTACAATGTATGTTCTATTTTATACTGGCAAGGAGCAAAATTTTCATAATGTATTGCATTGGCTGCTATTTTCGAAACTTAAAAGAGCACTATTTTCGTTCATATATTATTAGCCATTGTAATAAAAAAATTGGTATGAAAATATTTATTATTCCATCTGTTAACATCAGTAACATATTTTTCCTATCACCTTTATTACTGTGAAAATCAAAATAGAAGAGCTAGAGTAGTAGCAACATGGTAATGCCTAAAAGTTGACTTGGACCAAAATTTTAACGATTTTCATCTTACCGCCTCCAACTTATATTCACTTATTCTAAAATATCTTTTTTCTAAAGAGATACAAAACACTTCCCTGAAAAAAAAAAATAAATAAATAAATAAATAAATAAATAAAAATGGACGATTTTACGAAAATTGTACTGGCAATCGGAACACTAGAACAATTCACTGTTTTTTAACATAAAAATTGCCGTAAATTCCAGAACATTTTCGAAAATAGTGAGAATTTTTCTGAATATTACGAATTTATTTTACAAATGGAAGTACCTTGCCTTTAAAAGTTTTAAGCTGAAAAAAAAGATTAAAATGTGACATTTTTCCTAAATTGCTGGGTCTAGACCCCCGTATATATTATAAAAATATATTTACTCGCTTTTGGGGAAAAAGAAATTCACCTCCCCCCCCCCCCCTCCCTACCGTCTTCAGGATCTTGCGAAAATGTATTCTGAAGTTGAAAGAAGAATTTTCCATATATTTTTCATTTTTTATGTTTATAAAATCAAAAAGAAAGCTTTTTTATTCATTTATTATTTTCTGTTGTTTTCAGCACTGGGGGTCATTCAGGAGGTGCCGAGCTTGAATCCCGGCATATCAGAATGTGCTCGCAATGAGTCAGAATAGATTTTAAGCGAAGTTTCTTACTATTTACTCTTCTTGTTCAAAAGATAACAATTACAGCACAAACTGACCTATAAACCTTATGTGGCATGTCGAAATCAAAAATGTCGCTGTATTTATCTATTAAAAAACTTTAGAAACTCACTTGTCCCCTTTTCCATTTAAGGGGGTAGTAAGGTATTTATTTTTATTTTTTTGCATTTTTATATTTTTATTTTATATTAATGTACAACATCTTAAGATTATTCTGTGAAAATTTGAAAGCAATTGAAGTAAAACTGACGGAGATATACACTTGTAAGTCTCCGCCCTCCGATTGTCCGAGCGGTGCTGATTCATGGTGTGAATGGCAGAAGGCTGCAGCTACAGAAGATCTGGAGTCATTCAAACACAGTTCACCGCACTTCCGAGTAATGTGCTAGAAGCCATCAAACCTATTTATGAGGATTTAAGCAAAGATGCACTTCTGAAACGATATGTTGGAGGTTTCACTCAGAACAATAATGAAAGCCTTAATCAACTTATTTGGAAAATTACTCCAAAAACAGTGGATGGCACTTCCAACGTCGTTGAAATTGCAGCTAATGTTGCAGAATGTACATTTAATGAAGGCTGTTTTTCTCTGCTGTCATTTTTGCAAGAAATGGGCATAAAAACTGGAACAAGTTCTCATGAATCGGCGCGAACAACAGATAGTCTTCGAGTATGTAAAGCGGAGCGAGAGGCTGCAAAAGAGAGCAAAGAAGGCAGGATTCGTTGTAGACAAGAGCAACAAGATGCTCTGGACATCATCTCCGACAGCTTTTCGCTTTATGGGCCTGGCATTGGTGATTCTGTGTAAGTATATGAAAAAAAGCACTAATTTACAAATATCTATTTCGACAAAAACGTCTGTGAAACTTTAAACGTGTTTTTCTAACACTTCGCTTTTTCAAAGCCGGTGAACTCTGTAGCTCAAAATCTACTGAACCGATCTTTATAAAATTTTACACACTCTTTCTTTGTATAAATTACGAGTTAACGCTGTCGAGTTTTTTTGTTTTTTTAATTTTAACTTACTTTTAAAAAGCAAAATATCAGATTTTTTTGAGGAAAAATCAGTATTTTGATTTCCGAGGCTTGTAAAAAATTGAAAAATCAATAAAAAAGAAAAAACTCGACTGCGTTCCCTGAGGAAACTTATCAACTAATTAAATCAATTTGGTTTTTTAATTTCAGTTGATCCAGTCATGAGTTATGCGGTTCACCGCGAATCAACTTTTTTTTGGGACGTCTTCGAAGATTCGCTGTCATCGGCTCATTTTTTAATATTTCTTAATGAAAATTTCACAGAATACTCTTTAAATGACATATAATTATACTATAACTATACAAATAAAAAAATAATTGTATCCTTACAAAAAATGATAAAAAATATGTTTTTTTCCCTCGAATTAACCTTACTACCCCCTTAAATCAGTGAAACTGTGCTTAATTAGGTTAATATATTCAATGCTATGAAAAGAAAACAAATATTAAAAAAATTAAAACTTGACTATTAAAAAAAGATTTAATAAAAAAACATAAGAGGATCCTCCAAATTAAAGGTTAATTAAGCAAGCAAAAAAAATCGAAAAAAGCAAAAGAAATAATGTGTTTCTAAGACAGATTCCTCGCCGAAGAGAAGGGAAAAAAATAAAACTGCTCTTTTCGTGTGAAAATTACATCGTGAGAAACATTTTACTATTTTTATACATTTGAATGAAATTTTGAAAATATCCAGTTAATTTGCATTTTTTAATATGCTTAACATTTATTTTGAATTGGTGTTTGTTAATATAATTCTTTTTTCAAATGCAATATTAGGGCAATATGTTAATTTATTTTATTAGAATTTATCCACAATTTGACTAACTGTACTATCAGCTCCTCCCCCTCTCCTCAAAAAAAGTGAGAAAGAAGGGGAAGTATTTTAAACCCCAAATTTAAATTTATTAAATGCAGCCTTTTATTTTTTTTTCCGGTGGGATCTTTCGTAATCGGAACAACTACCATAACTGAAGGAGCGAGATCTCAGATTCCACTTGTAACAGTGACCATGAGCAGGCTGACTTGTTTTTAGACTATACTTCAAATTGATAATGGGTCATTCCATTGGTAATTTACGTTACATTTAGAACAATTTGCGGCAGTAATTTTAGTAATATAGCACCAAAAAAAATTCAAATGTAAAATTAACATGATTTGTCAATGAAACCTATCTAAGAGTCAATTTGGATGATAATTACCTAAAAAATGATAATCGCACTTTATACGATAGCTCACATTCCTTTTTCAGTAATGGGAGTTACCACAGTAAATAAAACTATCAAAATTTAAGAAATAACATTAAAATTAGGTAAATTTTATCTAAATTGGGCTTTGAATAAGTTTATTAGCAAACCATGTCAAATTTGGATTTTGAATAATATTTTTGTGCGCTTTATGTTATTAAAATTACTGAAAATAGTGCAAAATTTAATGTAAGTTACCATGGAATGACCCTAATCTCAGCAGCCATTAAAAACCAAACAAATCGATCGAAACAAGTGCTCTACATTAAACTCAGGATATCAGTTTGAGGTGAGATGGAAGTCCCTTGCTTTATTTTACTTCTTGGTGAAACTGTACCGAACTAAATTTTTCAATACCAATTTTGGCATTAGATTTGGCTTTTTCTGTAAATTTGACCTACGATACCAAATGAAAAATATTCGGTGAAATAGTTCAGGAATTACGAAAGTCTGATGTTTGGAACTAATGATCTTAAATTCATTTGTAAACGTCCCAAAACAGACTGCGCTGAGGTTAGTTTTTAAGCATAATTCAAAAGTTACTGGATGAAATGAGCTGTAATTTGAATTCGCATTTTTATGGCTTTTACAAATCGATTTCTGTTTTAAAAAATTTATACATTACAGTTACTAATGTTCTCTAGAATTAATTTAAAAAAATTAATTTTCCAATAAATTATTAATTTTAGCTTATGTTTTTATAAAAGAAATTGATTTCTAAAAGCTTCAAATATACGAATCTAAAATAACATCTTTCTGCCCAGTAGTTTGAGTTATACTGCAAAAATTACTGGAATTACGGTTCGTTTTGAGACTATTAATAAGGCATTTTAATGATTTAAGGTTGGGTGTTTGCAAACTTTAAATCTTCATAATTCTTAAATTAATTGGCTGAATGACTTCCGTAAGATAGAATTTACCGTAAAAGCCAACATGTTAAAATTGTTTCATTAATGTACAATTGTTACATATAATCCATATGCAAATACATATTATTAAAATTTATTAAAATATATGCTTATAATCGAAGATGAACCAGAAACTTTTCGTATTCAAGCATATTTAGTTTGACACTTTATAGCATTAAAACAAACATTCATCTTTTATATTTATGGATATTTTTTAATTTTATTATTATTATTTATATAATAGTTGATACACCAGGCGTTGGACGAGCCTACGATAATAACCTTAAACCTCAGATTTGTATGATTGTAGTACATCCTTATCGCCATTTTAAATGAATTTATATTTTTAAATTAAAAAAAAAATGCGTGAAAAAATATCGAATTCAAAATGTATGCTATTTGATATTTCATTTTCTGCGTAGTTCGATTTAGAATCTATGCCTACCAAGAGGGAGCGAAACGGCGACAAACCACTCAAATGACGAAACGCGATTTCGTCGATTGAATAACAAATTGCGGACCTTATATAATATGTAATTTGTTTTGTAGGATAATTTCAATGCATACTATGAGAAATACTTTGCAAAACATAAAATTTCAATTTTTCAAATGAGGCACTGACCTTTGATCCCCCCCCCCCAAATTAAAACCAATGGTCCCACAACATTAATATTTTGGATTTCTCTCTATCAAATGGTTAACTCACTGACAAAAAAAAAAAAAAAACCACACCAATCTGTTCACCATTTAATCATAGCCTGGGTGATTCTTATATGGATTGACTCTTAAAAGTATGAAAAAAAAGCAATATTTTAAATAGTAAGAAAGAAGCCGAAAATATGCAACTAGCAATACTTAATAGCCTCAATATAAGAACAATCCTAAACTAAAAATAAATTATCAGAAGGTGAGGATCTCAAATGGAAGGAATAAATAAACTGGCAAACCTAGTTATGGTACGTGTAATGAACGATCAAATTTGGAAGAAATCAATTGACTAGCCTCTTGTTAATATTTTTTTTCTTTTACATTTAATTCTATCCAGACGAAAGTACATTTTCCAAATTATCTGAAATAAATGTCAATATTTTTTACATGCAAATTTTAAATTTTCTTTCTTTTTAGTCGTTATATAAGTCGATATTTTGGTACCGATCAAATTCAGTGAACGAGATAGTTGCATGATCTGCAACCCCACCCCTTCGGTTTTGCAAGTTACATATATTTAAAACGATTTGATTTCGGGGCTAAAAAGAATGTGCTCTAAACGTAGTTAAAATTAAACAACCATTTCGCGATTTTAAATTTGCGAAAAATCTTAACGAAACTTGAAGCTAAAATGTTTTAATATTTAATTTTTTAGCAGATTTGAATATGTAGAACAAAAGGCTTGAACCAGTATTCTATGACTTTAAAAAATATATATAGTTATGTTTTATTTCGCTTTGTTCTTGGAAAATTAAAGCAAAGAATTTTTTCATTCCCTTTTCTAGGATTATTAAAATTAATTTAAACCGCAGTACACTTTATTTAATAAAATACAATGGACACCTTAAATTATGGTTATTTTACTCCCATACTTGCGATTTTTTTCTTTAAAAACATTCTTTGAACCAGAAATTTCAAGTAAATAGGCCTTGCTTCTGTAAGATTATTATTTGAAACTTAGTTGACTTCATTCATTAAATAAAATTTCTGTTCGAATATTTCTATTTGAACAGGAATCTCTCGGTAAAACTGCAGAGATACGGCAAATATGCATTCCAATTTCTGCCTGGAGATAAAAGAATATAAATGAATGCTTTTTTTAAAGTTCCGAACACCTCCTCCTCCCACCTTAACGTAGACACTGAAAAAACGACAGAATAAATCGAAATTTGCATGTAAAGCGTAGCAAAAAAGGTCCGTTAGTAGTATAACGAAGTTTTAAAAATATTCAGATCTTGGTGTAATAGTATGCAGTACTTTCGATACAGTATAGTAGACGAAATTTTTTGTGTATCCCTATAAATACTCTCTGTTTTCTATTACACAGAAAGTAACTTGTAATAAACCTCAGCAACGTATATCAATTTCATATAATGTAAAATAGTTTAAAAACATAATTAAAAAGCACCCCAAACAATATTTCTCCCTATACCATTATGTAAGGGAATAAATTTTGTGCGGCCCAGTAAATTAATAACAAATATTCTTTGCACGATAGATTGTACAGAATGTATATTATATTTTACTATATACGTTATAAATGCATGCCAATTCTATTATGTTCGAAAGAGTGTAACATCATTAAAATGCATTTGAAACTATCTTTTCCCCATTGGCTGCTATGTAACGAAATACTTTTGATTATCTCTGTAATTAAACTACAGATCCAATTTTGATAATAATTACAATGACATTCGACAAAATTATTCAATAATTATTTCTTTTAGATTTCAAACGATTCGGTTGGGTAGATTTTGCTCTGCTATATATGCAGGCATATAACAGATAGACGGACTAAAAGACGATTACAGGTGCTACGCATTTATATAATTACGAACGCACCTAAAATAGGAAAAAATCTACGCATAAATTGCGGTACTTTCCATGTAAAATAAGATTAGCTTAACTTTCACACAAAGAATTTTTTTAAGTTATTTTCTGCACTATTGCATGCTTCCGGAAGAGAATAATTATTTTGACATTTGATGCCTCATACTTCACATTAATCTGTTGACAACTGTCATACTTTTTTCTGTGCTAATTACCTTTGACACTTCCATGCTTTATAAGGACAGAGATGAAATTATTACACATGTGTCGCAAAAATAAAAAGGTGGAAGGAAGTCTTCAAGACGACGTTTGTTTATTGTTTTTCTTTCTTTTCATAAAAAGATAACGGGCTGAACAGCGTATGATGTAGTTGATATACGATGATATAGTTGAAATAGCATCGAAAGATTGGCGATAAATCATAATTAATGTAATAATACTTTATATAAATCACTTTTTAAAATCACAACAATACACGGGACCAGGACCCTCGCGAAGACTTTTTATTGGTGGGGGTGAGAATCTTAAACTGCCAAGTCAAAATTCAGTATTTGCCAACTCAGTGAAAAGCAAACATAAATAGTTCTCGGCGTGTGCCAACTAGTTTTATAATTTTATCAAGTTATCACAATTAGAAATTATAATACAGTTTTTATTTGTAAAAAGCTTAATATTTCTAATTATATTGGTAACTTCCGTCAAATCTATCAGAAATAGAAAATGTATTATAGTTTTTATTGAAGTTTTGAAATAATTTGCCACTTCAGTTTGTAAATTTGCCAACTGTAACAGCATGTGCAAACGTTTGGAAAGGGCTCCCCCCCTCCTCCCCTTAGCGAGGTCCCTGCACGGGACGTGTTTCGAAGTGGGGAATACAACAGTCCGTCGTTAACACTCTAAATATGTGTCCGTAAGGGGACTTAACTTTTTCTGTTCATTTGTAACCTTGTCCCCTTATGGACACATGTTTCCAGTGCTGATCTCGGGCTGTTATATTTTCCATCTCGAAACGCGTCCCGTGAATTGTTATGATTTTTAAAAAGTGATTCATGCAAGGTTTTGTTATATTAATAATGATGATAAGTCATGAAGATTACAAGAATCTTTATTTAGAAGAGTTTTTGAAAATATTGCAGTGTGAATCAGGAAAAGTGGTCCGTGTCTATACCCACACAGAAAGCTTATTGATTTTTTCCCTCTTTAAAAAAATGATTTCTAGAAAATAAAGAAAATCTAAATGATTTAATAAAGAGATTTTAAAACAAAAGGAAACTTTCTTTTTTCAGTATTTTTTTAAATACATCTTCAAGTATTTAACATCAGTGTATGAAGTTCAATAGTTTGAAAGTGTATATCTTTAAATACTGGACGATAAATTTTCTATAGTTGATCTGGGATACATGACACGATCTGGCATCGTTATTAGTGTTTTACATCAAAAAATAAAAAAATAAAATTCGTAGTTTTAGGATGCACGAAAATTTGATAATTAAGCCAATTTAACCTTATACTCGTATCGTATGTTTAAACCATCTGCACAAAAAAATCAGACCGGTAGTAAATATAGCGATCTTAACTTATATTAAAACATTGTATAAAACAAATGAATAAGTGTGATCTCAGATAGCACAGAGGGTATTATTTAATATGACCCTTAAAATATTACATCCGTAAATTAATAAATCAAAATTGTTAATTTAAAAAATATTAAAATCTCACATAAATGGCAGCAGCATATTTATTTTCAAAATAATTAAAAACAAATATTTTAAACAAATAAAAAATATTCAAGTAAAATATTTTAATAAAAATAAAAAATCCAAATATTTTTAAATTACCCAGTTTTAAATAATTTAGCGGACGTATAAATGAAAAATACTTTAAAAGCAAAAACTTTTTAAAAACATATTTAGAATCCTGAAATAATTCAGACCGACATTTACTAAGTGGCTTTCACTGTTTTATTGGATCTGTTCCATTCGCATCAATGTTTGTTAATTTTATACGGAGTGCTAAATTTATGCATTTTTTTAATCCAAAATATCAAATTTTAATTAGTTTTACACACTAAACATCAAACTGCATTCATTAACCCTTTCAAGCACACTGTGTCCAATCCGGGAACCTAATTTTAATTCCAAATGGCAACAATAATATTTTAATAAAATTTTGCTTTTACGGTGAAAGCTTAAATTAAGGGGTTCTTGATTTCTCAGAAAGTTGTTTCTAAATTCCGGTGTCAGTCGGTAATTTCTCATTTTATTAGCAGAATTTGCCCGTGCCGGAAAGAATTAATACGCCTAAGGAGCCGCGAGATTCTTTTGTTTTAAAGACATAAGTTATAAGTTATCAATAGTCCCATTTCATAGCTATAAATTGTTTTCAATGAAAATAGTCTTTTGTGGTATGTGCATCAGAAAATACGGGGTGTTTCTAAATGAATATCGGGGTTTCAACGCTTGGTCGCAGTTTCGCCAACTTTTGAAAAATATTGGGTTGGCTCAAAAATATTGGGTGGGCTCTAAAATATTTTTGTAAAATAGTACGACCCGTTTGTTTTTCTTTGAAGGGTTGGCAGTTGCTGAAAGATGAGAATTTTTAAGTCAAAAGCTATCGCGTTTTAATAAATTTGCAATGTTATTAAATTACATTCTCAAACGTTTTTCCTTATGATATTTATTGTAATGTCATGTTATCATGAACATGACTACAAATTAAATTTGCAAGTTTAACATGGAGCAAAATATTTCAGTCATTTGAGATTTATGGATGTCAGTCGGATAATTAAAACACATGGCCATTGGCAAAATATATTTTATTCTAAAAAGGAAAAATGAATAATAAAATAATAATGAAATAAATAACGGGAACAATGAAAATCGAGTACGCTATGATTCAAAATTATTGGGTGGGCTCGGGCTCCACGGACCCATATAAGTTGGCGCCCTCTTTGGTAGTATTTATTACATGAAACTTAAAATTATAATTAATACATATGATGAAAGTGTAACTCAGTTTTACCTACAAGCTCATAAGCGTTCAATGTGAGCACCTTACGCCACACGACTCACATGAAGTCGATAGCTCAGTTCTTCCCAAATGTTGATTAGCAAAGTTATTCTTTTCAGACGCTCACACGATCTGACGTCATGCGATTTCTCCTGAAAAGTTAATAAAGGTCGTGTGTATGTGCCTCCACTACCAGCTGACCATTGCAGGCTGTTGCAACAATGACCCCACAGACACTAATCAATCTATAGGAAGAACTGAGCTATTGACTTAATGTGTGCCGTGTGACGAAAGAAGCTCACATTGAACACTTGTAAGCTTGTAGGTAAAACTGTGAGTTGCTCCATCTTATGCATTAATTATCATTTTAAGTTTTATACAATAAATACTACCAAGAGTTAAAACCCTGATATTTATTTGGAACAACTCCGTATTTCTATTACACATATATGTGTGTAATGACAGTCAAAAGAAAAAGTGGGATTCAAAAGATCCTTTTAATCCAATTTCTTTTCATCAAAGCTTAATGGAAAAATAATTTATTCAATTGCTTGATGTCAAAGTGCAATAAAAAAAAGAAGTTTTCTATAGAAAAATTTTATTTTAATAAATGTATTCGTCAAATGCTTATGTCTAAAAAACAACGCGATGATTTTTTTTTTAACTTAAAAATTACTTGCTGAGTTTTTTACTTTAATTTTCTTTTTCTGCCTAAAAATGCAAGTACCCATATATATAATCATTTTATAAAATATAAATATTTATATATATTAAAACTATTTTTACATACTTAGCAAGGACAACGAATATTAAGAAAAGAGAGGTAAATCGAATTCATAGACACTTTTAAACTATGTAAAAAAGTGTTTAACACTTACATAACGTTTTATAAGAAATAAATTCTAAAACTGCATTAAAATACACATTTTCGATTTTAAATTGACCTGTTTTTAGTTTGAAATTTATCATGCAATTTGTTTTGTTATATTAGTTTTGTAAAACTAAAAAAACAAAGAAAAAATGAATTTTTTTTTTCGATTTTTATAGTTTAACTTTTAACTGTCACTTTAATTACAAACACTGCCGAAATTTTGTTTCATTTGAAACTTTAGTGCTATCACCAGAGGCATTTTAATAGGTGAATTTTAATTATAACAGCCCTGTACAAAAAGTTTAGTACAAAAACCTCATCCTATGAGTTATCTCCTAAATCCATGTTCGATGGAGCCAGGGCGTTGCTAGAAGTGTAGTAGGGGGGGGGGGGGGGCTTCTTCTGGAAAATATTCCAAAGTCACTAAATGATTTTCTGTTCCGAAAATCCAAATAAAATTCTGTTCAAAAATCGAATTTAATTTTGCGTCCCTTTCACAGATTTGCAGAAATACTGAATTGTAACTAAAATAAGTGTTTCAACATTCACTCATCCTTTTTGCACACATGAAGCTATCACGATGTTTAATTTTGCACTAGTTACACACCCGAATTTTTCACCACCATATTCTTTTTTTAGCATAAAATGAAATCATTAAAACGGTTTAACATGAAACATAATATCTACAATGTGAATATATGCACTAATTTATCCTTCAGCGTCAGAGAGATACAGAGAAAATACCATCCCGTCCCCCTCCCGTTCTATTATTTACTTCTAGCTACGGCTACTAACTTTTCTATTAAATATAATATTACTTATTTAGCACGTTAGAAAAATTATACATGATTTCAAAAATAAAACTGTACAAGGATTCTAAAATTATTTGCTGAAGAATAAAACTGCATAATTAGATGAAATCAATGGACAGAAAGAAATGGATTAGAAACTTTAAAATATTTAATAAATATTTCAAACAGCCCAAATAAAAATGATTAAAACTAGTTCTTAAAATTCTTAAAGTCCATCGAAAATTTCATTAAAAATTTTACTTAAGCTATCTAATAAATTGTTACTAGATTCATGCATTTAAGTTCTCATCGTCCATTCTATAAAACTATCCCATAAACAAATAGTAACAAAGTTGAATAGTTTATAGTCTTGTATACAAAATAATTGGTGAAGCATAAAATTGCATTAATAGATGTAATCAATGAATGGTAAAAAAATAAAGCAAATATAAACTTTGAAATATTTAACTTTAAAAAAAAATCAAATCGTTGAAATTTTAATCCATTCCCAAATGTTGTTGGCCCAAGTCGCGCCAAACTATGAAATTTTAACCGAATTTTATCAAAATTAACTTATAAAACATTAAAATTCTGCTAATGTATATATTCAATGAATACTATGCATTTATTGATTCATTAATCAGAATATTAAATTTTCATCGTCTACTCTAATTAGTTTTAATAACTACAAAGTGGAACAGTTTATAGTTTCGTGATGCATTTATTGTAACTAGCTCTTCTATATTAAAGAAACAGTAACAATGTAGAATAGTTATATTCTCTAGCGATGCAAAATTAATTCACGAAGCATAATATTGCTTTAACAGATGTTATAAATTATGAAGACAGTTTATCTTAAAATTGGTCAAGCAATTTGATTTTCTTTTTTAATATTAGCAAGAAGGCCTGTCTAATTGTTAACATTTTGACACCTCAATATTGTAAGATATCAGATATTGTAAATTTGTTAATATACTCAGCGCAATTACCCATACAAATTAAATTTTTAAATGGTTTTTTCTCCATGTTCATATTTTCTTCATATTCATTTTTTTTAATGCTAAGACTTATTTTGTATTTGCAATAGAGATTTAAACTTTTTTGTACATTTTCTTATAATATATGTGATGAATCCGCGTATGGAATTAGCATTCAATTTTTTTTTTTTTAATTAAGGTATATGAAGATGTGTAAGATTTTATTTTGCATTATGCATATCAGTAAAAAAATATATTAAGAGTAAAATTAGAACTATCTAAAAATCCATACGCAGTCTTGTGTACTGCACCTCTGAAATTCTTTTTAAAAAAAACAAATTGAGCAAAACTTTAAAATTTAAAAAAAAATAATAGCTGTTTTTAAAAACTAAACTTTTAAAATTTTTTATTAAATATGCAGTTAATTTTTTTAATGTACCTTTATTTGAACAATGAAATTAAGGTAGTTCACTACTTAAACAATATCTATTAAAATAAACATACTTATTGAAAAGATAAACTGTCCCCTATAAGCGTTGCCCTTTTTAAAAATGTTAAGATATTTATTAAAATAGTGCAACAAAGACATTAATTTTTTTAAACACTCCTTCGAAACTTTCTCTGGGTGTAACGAAGAAACGAAATGCATATTTTATCTAAATTAGTACCTAAAACATTAAATTCTGTTAATTTATGCACAAGCCGTAGCTAAGGGGGTGGGGTGAGCCCACCCCCTCTCAACACTTTGAGTCTCCCCTGGAAAAGATTCCAAAGTCACTAAATCAATTTCTGTTCCGAAAATTCAAATGAAATTCTGTTCAAAAAACTAATTTAATTTTGAGGCCCTTTCATGGTTTTGCATGATTACTAAATTGCAACTAAAATAATTATTATTTCAACGCTCGCTTCTGCTGTTTGCGCATATGAAGCTAACGTAATGTTTAATTTTGCATTAGTTATACAATCAAATTTTTCATCACCATTTCTTTACATGTTTTTTTCTGTGTTAAATAGAAAGAGAAAAAATGAGCTCGCCACCCCCACCCTACATTCTTCTAAGCTCCTTTTGCCTATTGTTTACTTTTTTAGCTAAGGCGCTGATTATGTAGTGAATTAATATTAGGCAAACATTAACTCGCTCATTGAAACATTATATTCTCATCATGCATTCCAATTAGCCATATTCAATTAACTATAAACAAAGTGGAACAGATTATACCTTCGTGGTGCAAAATTGTTCATACTTCATAAAATTCTATAAATTTATATAATCAATATTAAATGTAAAATAAAATATATATATATATTTAATGAATAATACAGAAACCGAAATAAAATCATTATATTTATAAAGTATTCTCAAAATCAGAGTCCATCGCAAAATCAATTTTATCAAAATAAAAATATATATTTACAAAAATTATTGTGCAAGTTAACATAAATTATGTTAATTTATATAATCGATAATTGTAATTAGATATTGACTCATTAACTAAAATGCTATTACACTAATCTTTCACTTGAACTGGTAATTTTTTTAAACAAAATTACAATTATTAAATGGAACAATTATATTACTGTAGAGTCAAATAGTGAAAAAAATAAATGAAGATATATAAAATTGCACTAATCGCTGTGTCAATGAATATTTAAGAAAGTTATTATTTAATATAAAAAAAGCAGGAAAAGGAAAGATTCTAGCTGAAGCTCCCCCTCTCTATATTAAAATAAAGAAAATTTTGTAAAGTTGCATGATTTTTTTCGACCATTATTATTTTTTGCCCGCATTATGATACTTCCTCCCTGAAAAAGCAACTCTGTACTATAAATATTGAAAAATAGAAATAGAAAATACTGTAGAAATGCTATAAGTATTATTATATAAATCATATCATATAATTATGTAAAAAAAAAAAAAAAAAAAAAAAAAAACTTTAAAAAAAAAATTATATAAGATGTAAATTAGCATTGCAGTAGTCTTAACATCAGTTACAAGATTCATTTTTATTTTAAAGAATTTGCTTAATATTTGAAATTATCGAACCCCATAATGTAATTACATACATATATGTACATATATATATATATAAATACTTTTATAAATACATCCAAAGTTATTCAGACAATACCAATAAAAGAACCAATGAAACCAGTATTTTTACATTCATATTATTATATATATATATATATAAATATTTTGAATTAGCTTCAGGAAATTTTATTCTTGGGAATTGAAATGCGAAATATGATTATGCACACTTCATGTGATTATGCACACTTCACTTCAGTACTGCTCATTTCATGTGAAAACTTTTTTTAAGGGCTGTGGGGGTGGGGGGATCTTTCTGAATCTTCAGTTTTCTCATAAGTTTGATATTCTTAACTCTGTAAAATTCAATATCCCTAATCTTCTATCTGAAATATTTAAAATATCGGTTTTATGATAACGGAATTAATAATTAATTTGAATGCTTAATTATTCTCAGCAATATTTCATTCATTATTAAACATACCAACTGAAACATAGCATTTGAAAATTATTATTTAAGTCCTACCACATTTTTTTTAATTTAATTGTTGCTTCACTGATGATGATGATAGACAATCTAAATAATACAAATAAAATAAGTGATTAAAATTATAAACTATCTATCAAATTCCGGTCCTAAAATCTGCAGATCAAAGGATTTGAAGCATCTGTTCTGAAAGTAGCATTTATATTTTGAATTTTTTTAGCGTAAGATTTAAGTGTTATGAACCGTAAACCGGAATAAGATTACATGCACTTCTCTAGAACTGGTAATTTTTTGTGGAAAATTTACTATAGAGGTATCCTGACCCTCCTCAACCCACCGTTATAATTTCCTTTGTAAATTAATAAAATTTTTTTTGTGATATTGACATTAATTGTTACTCTGGATGATTAATTATTCTCATAAATAGTTTAATTATAACTGATAATCGAAATTGATTTCAAAAGACTACTTTAGGTCTTCCCATATTTTTTATTTACGTGCTACGCCACTGTTAATAAACACTCTAAACAACAGAGATGCAATCATCAAAATTATAAACCATCCCCCAAGCAGTTTTGCTCAAATCTACCGAAATATTATCTCGCATGCCGCCATATCATTCTAGATCGGAAATTAGAAGAGAAACCTGTGATGCTGGAGAACAGATATAAGAAGAGAAAAAGGAATAACTTACCGAACGAGGATCCAAAGCGTTTGTTTCCTATCCCCTACCTTGGACGATGAGTATGTCTGCTAGTGACGGCCAGTTTACGGTCTGCCGTCGCTTTCCGTTCTACTGCATCCATGCGCCAGCGCCGTGTCTCTCGAGCAAGGAAATTGCCGGCTGCCGAAAACGGGTTGCAAGTTTTGGAGAATCAGCGCCTCTTTTAGCGCGCTTTTTTCGAATTTTCATCTTCACGTGTGTTTACATTACTGCCTCATTTGTTAGAGGTCACTAACGTCGATCGATTGTCGAATATTTTGAACGGAAATTAATGAGAGATTATTTTTAACTTTTGGATGTATGACATTTTTTGTCATGTTTGTATTAAAACAAGGCGCATGTGTACGCTCTGATGGGAAGGTTTGACAAGGTCAATTGTCTCTCCATGGATAGTCAAACAAAATTTTGTTTATTTCTGAAAAAAAAAAAAATTAATTATTTCTAAAATGATTTAAAATACTTAAACACTATGAGAAAAAGGAAAAAGAGAGTTTTCATTCCATCGGGGATGGAGGGAAGTGATTACTTTCTGTAGATAAACATTTTTAACTACGAATAGTATTGATGGAGCCACTAAATGCAAAACATAACAAACTGTTTCGCTTCTTCGTTTTGAAAAAAGCCCGTATATGTTTAAACCTGAATGTTTAAGTGTCTTATTATCTGCATTTGTGTGTTGTTTTTGGAGATGATAGTTTAAAAATTGTCTTGCATAAGGCGTTCTAACAAATATATCTAAGTTTAGTGCTTTTTTTACGTTTTTATCCTTCATCTAGAAACAAAAAATGTTTCCTTGGCAACGAGCACATTGTTTCTAAAATCTTACCCCTTAATGGATTTTCATCTGAAGGCACTCGCTGGTATAGTTAAAAAGAATTACAAGGCATATGCAGACTACTTGGGCACCGGGAATAAAATTTCCTATGGGACCTATATAGATGTTCATTTGAGAAGGGTGGAGCTTCAGAAGATAAAAAGTTTTATGAGCTTCGTTATGCATAATAATATAAAACATCACTGTAAAATATCAATATATTTTTAAATGCTTTAAGTGATCTATTAAAAATAACACAAATACCTTATAGTTTTACATGTTTCATTGCTCTTACGGCAACTTTCTCAAAAACAAATAAATGATAAAAAGAAATTTTTGCTAAAATATCTTCAAATTAAAAATAAATTATTTGTTTTTGAAAAAGTTGTCGTAAGAGCAATGAAACATGTAAAACTATAAGGTATTTGTGTTATTTTTAATAGATCACTTATAGCATTTAAAAATATATTGATATATTGAGCTTCGTTATTTTAAAATTATTTTTTTAATTAACTTGTGTGTATAGTATGGGGCTCTGCTCACTGAAACCTTCAGACATTATTCCTTAAATTACAGCAATCCTGTGTTTCGACCACTTATTGAAATTGTATTTTATTTTTTATAATGCACCAATACGCATTGAAATCAATACTTATTTAATTTTTTTAAATATTTATATCTATCCAAATTAACCAAATATTTAGATCTTTGGCAATTTAAAAACAATATACGGGTCACTATCTGAAAATTGGACAATTTGCGAAAGAAATAAGAAAAAAGAACTATCTTGCTTTGACGCAATTATAGGTTTGTATGAAAAATAATTCTGGTAAATATTACACAATTTTATTTTGATATTTTTATTTTCCAAAAATCAATCAATATGTATCACTTGAAAAATATTTTACTGTAAATAATAAAATACTATTTGTGAATTCATTCACTAAAAATATGGTTTCCTTAAAATTCTTATTTATACCAAATATATATAGACATATCTATGTATGTATATATGTAATTCTATATGTATCTATATATATGTGTGTGGATGTATATATAGCCAAACTTTTTGTAATAATAAACCATTTTGAATAACTAGTAAATCAACCCGGCATCTAATGAGAGAAAATCAGACATCGATAAAATCACGAGTCGCAACAACAAAATTCGAATTATTTAATTTTTAAAAAGTGGAACGAAAAGTTTAATTTTTTTCCATTGAAGTACAAAAATAAAAATAAATAAAGAAACAAAGAGCTTCCGTAAAGTAAAAGGCAAAATTACTTATCTCTCATTTAAGAAGTTATTTTTGTCATAGCATATCTCGTTATTTTTGTCATAGCAGTGATAGAAAAGTTGTATAGGGTATAAAAGTTAATATTGTAAACCGACTCAAAAATGATAGTTTTCGATGAGAAATTTCAATAACTATCTCAGTTAAGTAACCAAAAATCTAAAATCTGAATTTCAGTGTTCATTTATATTTATCTAAATTTAAAGGCCAGTAAGTAGGGTAGATATATTTCCCTTGCGATCACCACCAAACAGACAAGATATATAGACAAAAACATTCTTTTGTAAATACATATTATTATTTTCAAAATTTATGTTTTAACAATACTACGACGATATTTGCGATCTACAACAAAAGAATTAGCTTCTTTGGGCATGTTCAACTAAACCATATAAATGATTTAGATACTCTAAACGACTTTATTGTAATGTAAGCTTAGTATATGTGCAAAAGGTTTAGTCGTATGCTAAACGAAACAGTTTTAAAAACTCTTTGATTAGCTTTCCAATTATTCTAATTTAAGAATTAGAAACTTCTCAGTAATGTCAACTAGACTAACTTTGTCCCATTAAGAGTAACTTTCGACTAAGAGAAAAAATAGGTTAAATCTGCTAGATTTCTTGAATTATCGACAAAGCTTTGGTCTCAAAATATAGGCAGCAGCACTAGCCTGATGCTGGCAGTTCATTATAAATAATTTGATAAAGTTACACTGTGGCAACATAGGTCAAGATTTTCTAAATTTGTTCCAAAGTTACTTCAGTTGACGATATTTAATATACCTAGAAAAATTATTAGGATTTGCATTATATCATACTGTTGTTTGATGGAGAAAGAAAGTGCAACATTGGTGAATTCTAAATTCTAAAAAATATATATAATAATATAATTGTTGTATAAATTAAGTTGTATAAATAAATCAACCAATGAAGTAAAGCAATACTTTTTTTTTTTTTTTTTTACATTTTCCAGAAAAATTGTTCAACAAAAAATTCCAGAGTTATTTTTTAATAAAGAATTCACAGAAGAATCCATTTATGCAATGTAATATAAAAAAGAAAACAAAATGATTTTCAAGAGACAAGACAATAAGATAAGGTTAGAAAATACTCTTCAAAACAGTTAGACAATAAGGTATTTGAATTATTTTATGCGGACTAGTGAATACAATCTCTTTAAAATATAATGACCAATTCCAACAGGAAACTTTATTCATCTACAAGATTAACTTTATTGTTGCTACGGATAATCCATAATTACTATGGTTGCCTCAGCAAGTAATAGAATTAGGGTCAAAAGGACAACAAATTCAAATATTACAATCTTGATTTTTCATTAGTTCAGTGCTTAATAATATGGCTTATAACTGCCTCAGTAATTGTATGTTTGATAATGACACAGCATTTTCCAATCGAAGAATTGCCTTAGTAATTGTTTAGTTACATACATTTTTTAAATATATATAAGCTTATATATATATATATATATATATATGTAATCTACTTTAATCTCCATTTCTAATTTTAAAACATGCAGAATGATTTTAATTCAGTTGCCACTATTAAAGTATTTTTTCGTTAGAATCTTAAATAACACTGTTTAAAATGCATATTTCTGTTAATGTTTCATTTTCAGTGTAGGTCTATTTCTTTTGAAAAGACACTTTGACAAAAAAATTTCATAGATAGCATTTTATATCAGTTAATTTGTCACAATGAAACATGTTAATTACTCATAATGCATGTGTCATGAATAGTTAATATATTTTATGATTATGTTTAAATCTAAAATAATAAACATTGATTGTTGTATGTGTGTGTGTTTTCTAAAAAGACCGCTGCACGTATACTCAAAAGATTTGGCAGAAAGTTACCTGTTGTATGTCTGTAATTATGGCAGAAAGATACTTGTAGGATGTCTGTAATTATGCAGCTCGTAGCCAGTTTTTGGCTATTTTTTTTTTTAATTGTCATACTTTGGTCATCATACGTAGTATTCGATTAATCTTAAAATCGTTTTAAAAATCGAAAAAAAATGCTATGTCTGCCAAACACCGAGGTATGAGACACAAGCAGCATGATGTGCGAGTATGAATAGTTGAGTTTATTCATGAAAGTGTATTTTCAGCATGTTCTAACAACTAAATTAAATACAGGTAAACTACCAAAGACGTCTCTGGTCACAGACAAATTGTCCAGTGAGCCACATCTCTAACATATTTGGATTACATGGCTGATGCGTTTCTAGTATTGCTGAACTTCAAAGTTGAGATTGCACTTCTAATGTCATCAACTGGTGCAATAACTTATCCCATAGTTTCTTTCGCTTAAACATGCAACATGTATCTGTAAATATTGATTGCGGAAGCAACTGATCTAATCATGTAACGCACTTAGTCACTGGTATCTCAAACAAAGAATTTTTCTTTGTATCTTTAATGTGTTTTTAGGGTTCCGTGCATATAAAATGAAACGGAACCATTATAAGATCACTCCCGTGTCTGTCTATCCATCAGTCACAGTCATTTTACTCATCCTTACTAATATTATAAATCGGAAAGTGAGTTTGTTTGTTTGTTTGTTCCGCTTTCACGCCGTAACTACTGAACCCATTGCTTTGAAATTTTGCAGACGTAAAGTTAGAAGTCCGGATTAAATAATAGGGTAATTTTTATTTATTTTATTCAAATATTTTCCTTAATAATTCAAAATTTAATTATTTTTCATACAAAATCAATAGGCATTTTTCAGATAAAATTTAACCATTTTCCTTTCCTGTTGCCAAGAAAATAAAAAATTGGAATAATAATTTTTCAGTGGCAATGAATTTTTAATAGAAAACTTCTACGCGAAAAACTATAATAAAATAATTTAAAAGAAAATAAATATGACGTCATATTTGAAATAAAAATCAAAGGTGTATTTTTTATAATACATTTAACAAGGATATTGGTTAATGGGAATTTTTGTGTAAAATATGGTGACATAAATTAAAAGTAAAAAGAATGAAAAAGAATAGTATTTTTAATAAAATGGTTCACTCATGAAAATGTGACGTCATAGTTGAAATAAAACAGGTACTTTATAGCAGTCGTTAAAAGTACAAGGGATATGAATATCAGTAGCTAATGAAGCGAAATAAATAATGACGTCTTTTTTAAAATGAATCAGAAATATTTTTTACTTATACTAATTAATAAGTTATAAGTTACATACAAATGAATATTTTTATTCAAAACTCATAATTATCAATGGAAGAAATTTTTTGTGGGAAAAAGGTGGAAAATAAAATCACTGATTAATATATTTTTGGCTCGATTTTTTAACACTTTCGAACAAAGTTGAAAAGTTATTATGCTTTCGGTTTGTCTGTCTGTCTGGTCGCTTTCTAACTTTCGTAAATATACTCCGATTTCCATGAAATTTTTGGACGTACTTAACGTTTACCTAGCACGAATACCTATTGAAAATAAAGTTTCTACCATGATTAGTTTATTTACAGGGATAGTCAAAAAATTTCCTTATATTGCGGCATTATGGGGAAAAATCGTCTTAAGAGCTATTCCATCTCAATTCAGGCAGACAGTACTGATATGCGTCAAGTCACCATCACAGATTTTTTTCAAAAAAATTCAGTAGTTAGAACAAAGTGATTTATAAAATTTCCTGAAAGGATTTTTTCCTAAAAATTTTTTTTCTCTGATTACAGCACTTTCAAGTTCATGATAAAATTGGCAGTTTTCAGAAAAACTGAAAAACGCTTCATTTTGAAATGAACACAATACCAAACATATTCAACATATTCAGTCAATTTATTTTTTATAAACAGTTATTAAACTTAATTTTACCTTGGCATAGTTTTAAAAAATATAGTGACATTTTTACTTAATTAAAAAAATTGGATTTTAAGTATAAAAAATATAATTATTAGGGAATTTAAGATTTTTTTTCAGAATGAAAAAAAATATTTTAAAGCTAAACGTTGATGGCAATCTAAAGACCTTTAATGGAAGTTTTACAGCAAATTTTATTTTAACTCTAAGGTGCTTACAACTTTTGTAATTCAATTTTAAATTTTGCAAAATTTTGTAAAATCACTACTTTTGAAATGCAGTTTCTCAAAAACACCATTTTTTAAAAATCTGATAATATGCTCAATTCATACCTTATTAGTCTCTAATAAATACCTTTTAAGCAAATCGTGTGTTTTTGCTTAGAAAAGTTTATATGATTTTTTGAAAATAACATGTTGTGTGTATTTTTCAACAGACCACAAAGTCAAGCTCTTCCTTATTTAACCGAACTTGTAAAGTAATTAATATTTCAAACTAAAAAATACATCACTATACATAATTATTACTGTTAAATTATAGCTAATCATTTGCTTAAATTTAAAATTGCGTAAAATACAGCCCTTAATAAAATTAGTATTGATCATATGTCGTTTCATTCCATACTCATGAATGTGTTAAATCCATCTACAGTGTGTAAAAATTTTGTTATATAGTATGGATATAATATATTCATGTGCAAATACATACATAACAGAAGAATTAGGTAGTAAAGGTTTCTTAAATTCACTTCAACTCCTTATCGTTGAAGGTATGAAGTCGCTCAGATTGTCCTATTGTAACTGGTTTTTCTGTTTCTAGAAGCACATTTTCCAATGGTAATGCACATTCATATTTTTTCTTTCCAGATTCTTTTGGCCACTGGAATGCTTTATCTATGGACCATGTTGGATACATGAATGATACTTTAATGTCATTTAGTTCTTATGATTGATATACCATTGATTTGTTCTATCCACCAATTATTTTCATAAATGCATCCAATGAAATCACCGATTTGGAATCTATGTATTGAGTATTGTCTTTTCATTTGGCTGAAGGTTTCAACTTTTGTCAATTCATTTTTACTTGCTCGTTCCATATAATTTTCATTATTTACAATCACCCTATAATGTTTATATCTAATATCAACAATAGATTTTGCATTAGCATATTCTTTCTCATTATTAGTTCTATAGGATTTAATAATATTTCTGTCTGAATGGACTAGAATGTTATTTTTTAGCAGAGAAGATAGTTCAGCAACAAATGAGACAGAATTTTGGATAGCTTTTATTGGCTCCTTTTGGAGATTAAATTTTGTTGCATAGTGCTTGTCTCAGTCCCCAATAGCATTACATGCACTTTTAACATGGCCAGTATCTGAAAATATCCTCTACTTCAGTACAATTTTATTTTTGTGCAATTCATAAAACTGATACTTGTTTTTAAAATGTGCTCCAGCTCCATCTGATATATACACAGGTGATTCCAGTGTTTGTAATTGGTACAACTTAAATAATTCTTTTTTTACTTTTTCTATGTCACAAACAGCATGAGCTGTATCATGAGTTAATCATCAGAAACTATGATAAAACTCTTTATTTCTTCTCTAAAGTATGCTGTGCAGGTAACTAACGATATCTGAGTATTCTGCTAGTGGTAGCTTTGTACTTCATTTGGCAGTATTAGTGAGTAATTTTCAGCAAAGTCAAAATGCATCACAAGCGCCGATTTTTTTTAAGGGGTTTGGCTTATTTAATTTTATGAATAGGAATTTTTGAAGATTAGCTTATATTTATCTGCCATAATAATGTGCATATTATTATTTGTTCATTAAAAAATATTATAAATACAGAGAAATAAGAAAAAACTTGATCTTCTGGTTTTCTGAGAAAAAGAAAACTAATTGGAAAAAAACTAAACTTGAAAAAAGAATCTAATTCAGTCGTAATGTATGTATTTGCATTTTAATATATTATATACGTATTATATAACAAAATATTTAACACACTGTAGATGAATTTAGCACATTTATGAGTATGGAATGAAATGACATATGATCAATACTAATTTTATTATTGACTGTATTTTACGCAATTTTAAATTTAAGCAAATGATTAGCTATAATTTAACAGTAATAATTATGTACTAGTGATGTATTTTTTAGTTTGAAATATTAATTACATTACAAGTTCGGTTAAATAAGGAAGAGCTTGCCTTTGTGGTCTGTTGAAAAATACACACAACATGTTATTTTCAAAAAATCATATAAAATTTTCTAAGCAAAAACACACGATTTGCTTGTAAGGTATTTATTCGAGACTAATAAGGTATGAATTGAGCATATTATCAGATTTTTAAAAAATGGTGTTTCTGAGAAATTGCATTTCAAAAGTAGTGATTTTACAAAATTTTGCATAATTTAAAATTGAATTACAAAAGTTGTAAGCACCTTAGAGTTAAAATAAAATTTGCTGTAAAACTCCCATTAAAGGTCTTTGGATTGCCATCAATGTTTAGCTTTAAAATATTTTTTTTCATTCTGAAAAAAAATCTTAAATTCACTAATAATTATATTTTTTGTACTTAAAATCCAATTTTTTTAATTAAGTAAAAATGTCACTATATTTTTTAAAACTATGCCAAAGTAAAATTCAGTTTAATAACTGTTTTTAAAAAATAAATTGACTGAATATGTTGAATATGTTTGATATTATGTTCATTTCAAAATGAAGCGTTTTTCAGTTTTTCTGAAAACTGCCAATTTTATCATGAACTTTAAAGTGCTGTAATCAGAGAAATAAATTTTTTAGGGAAAAATCCTTTTAGGAAATTTTATAAATCACTTAGTTCTAACTACTGAATTTTTTTGAAAAAAATCTGTGATGGTGATTTGACATGCCCTGCCTGAGCTGAGATGGAATTGCTCTTAATTAAATTTAACGATGTTACAGCCCGTAGAACATATTCAAATTTATACGCATTTACAAAGTGCACTAAAATATGCATTTTGTAAAGTATGTAGTGAAAAGGGCACTTACTATTCATTTACAGGGTCAGACAGAAGAATTCCATTGCATAGGAATAAAGGGAGGAACAGTTTCCGACATATTTTAATTATGGTAAATGATTTCATGTATAATCAAATTGATATATGTTGCTGAGGCTTAATGTAAGTTATTTCATGCATAATACGAAGTGCATAGGATTTACAGGGACACACAAAAGATTTCAAATATTATATATTCTATCCGAAGTACTGTATATCATGGATGATGACTGTTGCATGGATGAAATGCATTTTGAATTATGATATGTGCTTTTAAGTTTCGCTAAATGCATGCATATTAAATGGAGGGTATAAATGGTAATAGTATAAATAGTTAAATTTAGATATACAGGGTTACACAAAAGATCTCGGAAAGGTTACTGAATATGAGCGTAATTTACTTAAAGGTGGTTTTTAAATAAAATATGCATTTTTATTTTGAACTGCATTTAGTAAACTAAGAAATGTTTGTAGTATATATGTAAAATGATAAACAGGGTCCCGCAAAGAACTGGATACAAGGTTGTCTTCGGATGATAATTTCTGAAAATGTAATTTAGGTAGTAATAAGAAATATTTTTGTTTGAAATAAATTTTAGAAAGATACTTTCGTGTATTAAAGGCACTTGGAAAACTACAGGGCTGAACAAAAGAATTCAAGAATGTTTCTATCTATTAGTATTAATCGCTGAAAGGAAAATTTTGACCAGCAAACAAATTAGCAAATAGGGATTATCAAAAGTTTTTTTTACCATTAATTCGCGATAAAAAGTTAATTACACATGCTTTTCATCATCTAAATTTTTTGCTTGATTGATCAATTATTTCTTCTTTAAATGTTATGTGAACGAAGTCACGGGTAACTGCTAGTATATTATAAAGCGTTGTAAGCTCAAATTGGGGGAAGTAATAAAGGCTATTGACCCACATATTTACAGATTATTAAACATATACAAATATATTTAGGAAGGGGGTTTCGGAGATAATTTAGTTACTTGACAAAAAAAAAAGCCTTTTCTTTGTATATCGTGCAGAGTATCTTGTGAAAGTTTTCGTTACGCTGAACTCAAAAGTACATTTCTTTTAATTTTAGGCACAATATTTTTAGAGATATCGTTGGAAATATAGTGCAAAAATATGTCCCTCCCCATCTAATTCTGAACTACTAAAACTAAAATTTAAAAAAAATTAGAGGTGATAGATGTTACTTTAAAACTTGCAGAAAAACTAAACCATTACTCTAAATAGCATAGATTTTGAGGAAAACAAATTTCTCTGTTACACACAAATTTCGATTTGTGGGAATTGAACAAAGGTACTGAAGAGCATTGTAGGTATCTATCGCAGCAAAAGTATAAGAGCATTGTTGATAATGATTTTTGAAAAAAATCGTTGGTAATTAGCCGAGATATTAACCCTTAAAGGCAGGGGCGGTTTGGACATAAATAATGATGGGGATAAACTTAATAATAAAAAAAGCTGGTGGAAATAGCGAATGATTCTGAAATTTTTAAGTGCCGCGTATACCAGTCGCTCGTCCTCAAGGAGTTAATAATACCGTAATTTCGGGTGTATAAGCCGCAGATCAAACAATTCTTTTTGGACCCAGAAATCTTATTTAGTGATTGAAGACAAATATTTACGGCGATCTGACTAGTTATATTTGTTTTTTAAAAAATTCTGGGTCGAAAAATAATTGTTTGAGCTGCGGCTTATACACCCGAAATTACGGTACATATGTTTTTGTACGAAACCCTTCCACCGTGAGTAATACTCGCACTTGACCATTTATTTCTTTTAAACTGACTTGAATTATAATTTAATAAACATTATTTGTGTCACTTTGCTTCTTTATCAGTACAAGTACAGTTTATTGTTTCTCCTTCATCTAGGTTATAATTTACGATCGACGACAATTCACTCAAACGATCGCGTTTTTCAATGTTCTCTTTTAAATAAACACCATAATACAGTAGGGTAGAGTGGTGTATCTTGGACATATGTGTACCTCGGACCTATGCTAATTCTAGCTTTACTTGTTTAGATCATTAAAGAACATTTGTACATTAAATATTTGCCACGAGAAGTCTCATTTAAGTTCTTGGCATTTGTTTAGAAACCCAACTAATTGTACAATTTTTAAAAAGGGAAATTCACCTTTCAAAAGTAATTTTTTCTTAGATATTTCTGTGTTATTTTTATACTAAAACATATCTAATTTTTTTAATGAGGATTGAGCATAATAAAGCAATACTCTAGCTACTATACCATGTGCTTTAAATAAAGTTAGGCCAAACTTTAACATAATGATTGGTAGTTTTGTTTTTAAGTGCCAAGTGGTGTACCTTGGACTTGGTCCAAGCTACACTAGATATTGTCTAATGGATGTGAAAGGCAGCTCAAGATGATATTTAGAATTGACTTACCTAATTACAATCTTGGCTAAAAATAAATATAATTACTAATATAAATAAGTTTTAATGTCTTTTGCTATAATAGTAATTGTAAATGTTCCGAAGTTTTATGTCTATTTAGACATTTTATTTATAAAACCTAATAAACAACGAAATGTATCAAAAATTTATACATGTAGCTTCTTGATTAATAAAGGTTGATTTTATTCGTTAAAAAAAAAGTTTTTTTTTCATTCTTAGTAATAGGACCAAGGTACATCAGTAGTGGTGTACCTCGTTATACACTACATATAATGTAGTGTATAACATCATAAAGTTTCATAAAATCTTTCTTTTTTAAGTTTTGGCAATTTTATTTTTCTTTTTAACATTTAAAATTAAAAAGTCAAAATCGGTCCAAGGTACACCATCTTCCCCGTACCAATCATGTTGACATGATTTGTGACATGTCTGCATACTTTTGTAATACATTTATTTTGATCTAAGATTCATTTTTTACGGGAAAAAATGTTAAAATGATAGGAAGCAACTTGAACAATTCTTTAAATTTTTCTCCTAAGATGTCATTTTGAAAACAGCCTGCATCTGGAATGCTAAGGATAATTTTAATTTAGAATTTAGTTCAAAAAAAAATTTCAAGCAATAATGGTTTTACTTAAGTTGAGTAGTTTTCGGTAAACCTATGCAGGAACTATCAGATGACATATGTTCCACACAACACATTAAAATTTAGTTCAAGTAGAAAACACTTAATAATATTGAAAATGAACTTTGAGAAATGTTCTTCCATTGAATAAAATTTATCACTAGAATACCATGCTATAAGACCGTGTATAAGGAGTACACATAGATAAGAAAAATAAATGTAATTTTTAATCGTGTTGTATGAGCAAATCATTTTGAAATGACATCAAAGACAATTATGATACAATTGGAACGTTCTTAGAAAATTTTTTACCCCAAGACGCCATTTAAAAAATAGTCGCCATCTTGAATTTTAAGACAAATTTTGAGTTTAATTGTCTGAGCGTAGCGAAGTCTTATACTCAGAGTACGTAACGATATTAAAAGTCAAAAAAATTGTTTCGTCAAGGAAATCTCAAAAAGTACTTGTCGGATTTTGAATCTGTTTGTACCAATAGGTACCTATGAAGGTAATCTGGTGAATGCACTATCTACGAAAAATTAGTTCCAAATAGTTTAAAAGTTATATTTAAAAAACTGATAAAAAAGCACAATTTATTTGCATACGTCACAGAAACTTGGTGTGCATCATTTTTCACCGGCTGGAAATTTTCATAGATAACCGAATCAATACATGGAGTAAATAGTAATTGACTGAGCGAAGCGAAGTCTTATACACATAGTACGTAACAATATTAAAAGTCAAAAAAATTCTTTCGTCAAGCAAATTTGAAAAAATACTTGTTGGATTGCGATTCTCATTGCACCAAACGGTACCTATGAGAGTAACCTACTGAACGCACCTACTTTCAAAAAATAGTTCCAAATAGTTTAAAATTTATAATTAAAAAAACTGATTAAAAAAGCACAATTTATTTGCATACGTCACAGAAATTTGGTGTGCGTCACTTTTCACAGGCTGGATGTTTTCATGAGATTCCCAAATTTAAGCACATGGAGCAAGGAAAATATTCAAACAATTTTTACGGACAATAAATTATACTTAAACTCAAGAAACAAACTGGAAAAAAAATTTACTGCTGTTGTTAATTTAAAAGAAAAAAAGCCTTAATTCTCAGTATGTTGTACTCGAGATTTTGCGACATTCTTTATAATAGCACTTTATAACTGCTTTCGCACATGCAATTTGGAAACAATTCTGCCGTGTTTAAATAAAATACGTGCTAAAATAAAATATTGGTGCAACTTGGTTATCTCGTTGATCAATTTCGCCAAATTATACATATTGGCATTTTTTTTTAAATAACGAAAGAAGAAATAAATTAGTGAAATATTTATACAATTACAAGTAAAAAGTGTGATAAAAATCCCTTGATGATGGTCTAAATACATGTATCGTATTTAATGCGATATTCACGATCATTCATTATTGGCATTTTATCTTATTGCCTGGCGATACTTTTTTGGTCGGTGCGATAACCAAGCAATACCAAAAGAAAAAGAAAAAGAAAAAAAAGGAAACGAAACAATAGTTGAAGCGATGAATAAATAGTTATAAATAATAAACATAATAATAAATATAATAAAAAAGTATAAATATCACAATAAATCGTAAATCGTAAAATACTTATAGCAATATTCAAAAATAACGTTTTCACCAATTTGGTGGGGAAAAAAATCGCGCTAACGTGTAGCTTATATTTTTACTCATAAATATGATATCTGTGCCATATTTACGAGTAAAAATAAACATAAACGATCATCAGATTTGAAATCTTAATTTATGAAGCCCAAACTAGACCATGATTTATAAAAACGCCAAGGTGAAGGTATTGGAAAAGTACCATCAAATTAATGCAGAGATATCATATACGCATAGGGTTTGCCGCAATTTTGGCGAAAATCACTTTTAAATTAATTTCTATTATTTTAAACAGGAAGTAACAATTAAAAAAACACGATTAAATCTAGATTAAATGAATATAGAAAAAATAAATAAACAATTTATTAATAAATAAACAACAAAAAACGGGTTACCATGCAATGTAAATAACGATAGTTTGGCGCTAATTATATAAAAATGTGTATCAAATCCTGTTCTAAATTTTTTGGAGAGCCTTTTTTTTTTTTCTTTTTGGCATAAAATGAATTGGTGTGGTTGCAATCTTCAGCTTGTGAAATTGTTTTTTTTATACTTTCCAACAAAGCTGAACAGTGTTTATGCATTCGGTTTTTCTAACCATCTGTCCACGTCCTAGCATCCGTAATTATACACCGATTAATACGCAATCGGTAAACATTATTTAGGGTCCTCTAGGCATGTTTGGTAATGTATATGAAGTATGTGAGATTAATAGTGTATCTACAGGGGTACCCAGAAGAATTTCATTACATTATGGTCCATTGGGGGAAATCCTTTGCAGAGTATTGTAATGAAACTGCGCTATTAGAAATGTGTGAAACATATATAAACCATTGAATTTCATTACGATTACGTTATAACAAGACATTTATAGCATTTTTAATCCAATTACAGAGACACACAAAAGAAATCGGATAGAATACTGTCTTTGAGCTGTAATTTCTGGAAATGCGTTTTCAATTTTTGCATATGCTTTTACATTTAACTGTTTTTTAGGTGTGTCCCTAACTAATATGAATATTTAGTACCTATAATCGTCGTCTGATCCGTCCGTCTGTTTGACCGCATATAACAGCGCAAAAACTATTCAACCGAATAATTTGAAATTTTAAATATCTATTTGTTGCCGAATTTTGTTGAGTCATTGCAAATTTTAATAAAATCAGATAAATAGTTCGAATACAGGGACAGTCAAAAGTATTCCGCTACATTACGGCTGATGGGATGAAATAGTTCCAAGTACTTTTTAATGATGTTAAACCCGTAAAAACAAAATGAAATCAATATGCATTTATGAAGAGCACTAGAATATATATATTGCCAAACATGCCGCGCAAAAAATATTTATTTTCATTTACACGTCACCACAAAAGAATATCATTACAAATTAGTATGGGGGGGGGGGAGAAATATTGATTTTTAAGCTTTACTAATCTAGGGATTTAAATTAGAGTCATTTTCTCGATTTCACTAGCAGATCTTTTAAATAATAAATTTTTCGGGTAAAACTGCATAATCGAATTCACGTTGGCGATTTTGAGCTTGCATGTTATACTGAAAAAATTCAGATATTCAAATGTTCAGATTTGTAAATCCCTTGTAATGTCACTTGAAGGCTCAAAGCCTTCTTATGCAGACGAGATATTCGGATTTCGTCCGTACTTTATAGTATAGACATTGTCAACAGTGAAATAATCGTAAAAAACAGAATATACGTCCTAATCAGAGAGTACATGCTCAAGTTTAGAGAATATACCATAGAATGTATATACTGTAGCTTTTTGAGAAAGAGGAGGTATGCAGTGGTTCTTAAAAAATCCAGAAGGTATATGGCGTATACCTCTGTAAACTCTCTACCACATTTATGATTGCAGTTCGTTTTATTTTATGCATTCTAAAGCGAAATACAGCTCAATTTCATGAGAATGAGTTTGAAAAGAAAACAAAATGGCGTATATAGTGGCCAACATGCACGACCCATTTAAATCAGATTAAGCATATCTGGAACAAATGTTCGAAAGGACACATTGTATTCCTTTGTAGGCGTTTTCGAGATTTTTATATATCATTTTTTAAAGAGAGAATATCCTAAATTTTTATCGAAAACCTCATCGCATGCATATAAAACAGATGTAGACATTATATTATTATGTTTATTAACTATTTTGTTCTAACTATTTAAAGGCACACACACCATATAAAAATTTCCCTCATTTTAATGAGGGAATTCGTGAATCATGAACCATCATGATTTGCGCCACTTTTAGGTATTAAAATTGGTGTGTATATTCTTGACTTCATTTCAAAGAGTTCAAATTACTATACAAGATAGTTTAATACTTTATTATAAGTATTATTTTTAATGTACTGCGTGTTTCGAATTTTAAACCCATGCATGACTTTTTTGTATAGTTTGATTTCCCATTTTTTTTCACCATGTATAGGAATTTTTATGTACTACTTTGCAATTGTACTATTCACTTTGCTATTTTTTGCCATTTCAATTTTTGACAATATATAATTAATTAAAGATAGAATCTTTTTTTTAAGCATATTATTATTAAAACTCTGTTCTAAGCAATATCGCTCAGACTAATCCCTCTGAGGGAAGTCCTAGTAAATAATTATTTAAAAATGACTTTCTTCAATTGTGGTATCAGCTTCTAAATACATTTGTGAAAAAGAGTACATTGAAAAAGAAAAGTAAACGCATGAGATTATTGAAAAGAATTTCAAGTAATTATGGTTTCCTAGTACGTCGAATTATTATGAGTAGGGCCTGTTAGAGGATGTATGATTACATACAATATGCTAAAATTTAGTTTAAATAGTAAACATAAAAATTAACAAAATTCATAAAACTGGGGGGGGGGGGACATTTTTTCTGTTTCATTGAAATCTTCATTTGAATAGAAGTTGTAACTTTTAGAATTGTACTCGTTCAATAGCCGAAGAGACGTTTCCAAAACTTTGAAGTTACTCGTAGTTTTCCCAAAATGAGATTTTGGGGCACATCACAGCACATATCTCGAAAGCTTCTCAATGTTTTTTATTTCATGAATTTTTCAAAATATATGTTTCATATCAGTGTGTATGAAGTGAACCTAAAACTTCCTTTTTATTGTTTAAAAAAGCTGTTTTTTAAGTAATTATATTATTGAAATTTTCAAACGTTTGCATTAACTAAATACAACTTTATATTACAAATATAATGATGCTTTAAATACAAAGCTATTTATTTAAGCTCTGGGTAATTATTACAATTTTAAGTATAATTAGTCATTAATATCTCATTCTAGTTTCAAAATTTATTTCGTAATCTTACGCATAAGTTTCATACCAATTTTTTACTCAACAAATGTCTAACAATCTGAAGCCACTCATAAATATTGTTTCTGTATCTTGGAATATTTAAATAAAATAAAATACTTATATATTTCATGTATGTAAAAATTGTGTTTTAAAGTCAACTCTTTAAGATATTAAAAATTAAAAATGTTTTTTTTTCTTTTTTTTTTTATTTAACGAGTCCTGATACCTTTTTAAGAAATTACTTTTTATTGAATAAAATTTATCACCGGAACACCTTTTCTTCTGAGGCCGTACATAATGATTACACATAGATAAAGAAAATCGATGTAACTTCACTATATACATATATATTGCTTCAAATTGTATGTTTTTATTAAAATATATACCCAATAATTATTACTGATAGACCACGATGCATCGAATAACTTTCAGCAGTCCTATAAGATAAGTATTGGTGTCACAAGCACCCTTTTCCGTTGAAATCATGTTTCAATACTGAATAACATACATCGATTTCGATCATTTTGAAACATTTAAAAAACAATGGAACATCTTTCAAGCTATTACAATTTCAAGTAAGCAATGTATGCAACTTCTTTTGCGTATCGCTCTAAAAATAAAATTAGGAATGCTAAATACGTCTTTTTCACTACTATGCTATAGTGAACGTCTTAAATATATGTCAATTTCATTGTTTTCAATGTGTTATAACTGTGTTACTAAAACACAGTTCAAAGAATTCTCTTTCCAAGATCATTATGTAACCAAATTCATTTATATCCCTCTCTAAAAAAATTATAAATTATAATTCCGCTCTTTTATCTGTAGAAAGTATAAAGCTCCATATATATACATATATATATATATATATATATATATATCCTCCATCTAGGCAGTCTTTTGTAAAAATTTGGTGCATAACATACAAAATAACAGAAAAAAAAGAGGGACAGAAGAGCCGAAGTCATAATCAATAACAACACTTTTGAGTTATGTTGGACTTTGTTAAGAATAAAAAGATTTTGATTTTAAAGATTTAAAACTTTTATTAGGTAAATATTTCAATTATTATCTGCAAAATAATGGATAAAGAAGAAAAGAGGAGAGGGGGTCACATTCTCATAAACATAGAAAAGCTATTTAAAAAAAAAAAAAAAAAAGTGTTTTTGGAACGCGAATAAAGATTCATAATTCCATGAAATATTTTTTAACGATTTTTTAATTAAAAAAAAAAAATAATGCATACATTGTAAAGATTTTTTTTCCTTCATACAACTTCAGGGATTTAACGAAAATATTAATGATTCTCTAAACTATTGATTTAATCAAATGCTTTGCATCTTTCCTATTATTTCATAATATGACATTCCTTTTAAATAGAACTGTAATTAAAATTTCATCATCCAAAATTTTCATTTAAAAATATTTTTCTCCTTTGGCTCAATGAATACTTATTTTCATGGAGATAAAAATCTTTCTCTTAATTTAATTTTAATTTAATAGTGACAAGATTATTTGAATAAATTTACTTCCGCATATAAATGATATTTATTTTTTGTATTGCATGTATGTGTAAACTTATGAATATATTTTTTAATGTTACGTCTGTAAAATTACATATATATAACAAACTGTATTTTTATAAAAAAATAGACGTGTATATATTACAGATAATAAAGTTGTTTTCAGAAATATAAAATAATGTCTGATAACTAATATGTAAACATGAAAATTATTACATCGGAAATTGCGCGTCAAACGTAGCAAATGAGGTGCATTCGTACTATAATGAAGTTTTAAAAATATTCAGATCATTGTGTAATAGTGTACAGTACCGCAGTTAAAGTATAATAGTTCAAATCTTTTATATGTTCCTGTAAGTGCTATCTGTTTCCTTTTGTAGAGGAAGTAACCTTTAGTAAACCTCAGCAACTTATATCAAATTCATAAAATGTGAAATAGGAAAATATAATTAACACGTGCCCCAAACAATGTTTCTTCGTATAACATTGTGTAATGGAATATTTAAATACTTTTGTGTGGCCCTATATATAGTGTAGATCTGTATTTTAAAGTATTGCGACCAGGTTCTTTTCAAAAAAATGCATTCGCTAGAGTTGTAGGCTGTGATCAATAAAATAAATGCCTTTTGAGAACTTTGTTTATTTAAGGTAGAGTTATAAAAATTAAATCATTTCTTACTGAAATAATTAGGGATGGTGCCTGTAGCCATTTTTCAAGAGACCTTTGTTACATGACTGAGTGCATGAAGCGAGAGAGAGGCAATTCCATTTTCTCATTCAGAATTCACACATTGGCATCCAGAATTGGCGAAAAGGAGCATATGAAAAGTGAATGATATCATAACCATGAAATTTTCTGTTACGCTTTAAACAATTAAGATGATTTTGAATTTAATACAGGGCAACCAGAAATGGGCAGTCCTAAAAAAATACGCCAAAAAGAATTCGCGCCAATTCGTACGTTAGGACTCTGTTTTGGGAGAATTTATGAAAGACACAATAATGTGGCATGCACAAGGAAAGATTATTACCTAACGAATAAGTTAGAATCACAATTAAGCAGAGAGAAAAGCGATTTTACTGACCGCAAGCAAAGCATATCTTTGTTCTTTTTTTATTTGTTTCCAGCAAGGGTGAAATACGCATCTTAATGAATTCTCTTTATCTGACAGCCGTTTATCAGTAATAAAGCAGATGCTAGATGTTTTTCTTTCTTTTCTTTTGAACGGAAAGTTATTGTGGGATCGAAATAAAACATTAAGATAAACTAGATATTTAATTAAAGATTAGCTTTAACTGTAATTTAGAAAAATGTAAAATTTAAGAAAACTATATGTGATTCTACATCACATATATCACCCCTTTCACAGGCAAAAAAAAAATCTATAAAGGTACATGCAGGAAGAGAAATCAATTTTCATATGCTCTTACAAGTAACAATGTGTAAAATGTTCATGAAAACAAACTAAACATTTACTAAATAAAGTAAACAGTAATTGAACTTCTCTCTAAGTAGGCAACCATCCCAAATAAAAGTATATATATATCATAATATAAATATATTGGTACCATAAATTTTGTCATACAAATGACATCATATATTGTTTCTACTTAGAAACAGCTGCAGCTTCATTAATAAAATTTGTGATCACTTTTCAATTTGTCTTATTTAGACAAGGACCTGTATAAAAAATGTGCACATACAAATAAAAGAAAATATCAGGTATAAGTCTACAGGTCACTTACCAATTGGCAATAAATTCCAAAATGTTTGTAATAAGAAACATTAAATATGTGTATTGATCAATACAATAATAATAGCAAAATACTGGAGTAATATAATGCAATTAAACACAAAACATAATACACAAATAAACAAAAACATAATGTAAATAGAAGGATTAAAAATGTCCATAATAATGAATAATATGAAATTTTGAAATTTCCACTATTTTTTTTAAAAGTTTACAAGATAAATTTTACTACCAACTTATATTTGAAATGAGAGTTCAAGCAGTGCTAGACAACCAACATATGGATAAAATTTTTGAAACACTGTCGTTGACCATTTACTTCCATGTGATAACAATGTTCCTAAATGTCTATCTTCTAATTTTTTTGTCCTTTTTTTTAATACCTAAACTGATGAATTTTTTTTATTAAGTTAAATCTGAAATTTAAAATCAATGTTGCATTATATTGACATCTAAAACGGTATTTTAGTGTAACATGAGAGAAGAAATCTCCGTAAAGAATTCGGTATCTTCCCAAAAATACTTTTATTCAAAAATAATTACTGTTAAGTGGGAGAGACTGAACTTTCATGCAAAAGTGTAAAAAGTTTAGAACTGTGGGAAAGATGTGTGGAAATGTAACATGGAGACCTATAAAGTAACTTCAATTTAAGATACAACTGGTATAAAGACCAATAAAAGACATGTATTAACAAGTAAAGCAAACGTATGACAGCCTCTTTGCTTATAAAAATTACAATTTATCTTCACTTCATATCCTTTGAACCAGAAGTGTGAAAACATTGACAGGTATGCAATTTTAAATACCACCTTGACTGTCGTATACCGCTCATCGTTATTTACAAAATGACTAAAGTGTATTTTTTTATGTGGAAGTACTGTGTACAAATTATAAAAGGATGAGTATTGAATTTAAAGTGAATAAGTGTGTGAATTTTTGGTCTATATATAAAATTTTGCATCTTGCTAGAATTTTTAATAAAAAAGGAGTAAGCTCCGCTACATGTGTAAGTATTCATTGACTGAAAACTAATTTTTAATGGTCGTAAATATAGTGTAAAGTACTACTGTATATCATGTATACCCAAATGAAAATAAAGAAATGTGGAGAAGCGAATATAAATGATATTTAATTACGAACAAATGTTATGCAAAAAAAAGTGTCTATATCTATCTAAATTACGCCTAAAGAGTAATGAAATTCACGCGTGTAAACGGGAAAACATGGAATAGTGCAAATGGGAAGGTAAAAATTACTGGATTAAATCATCCATAACCAAAACAAAAAAGATGTAAAGAAATGACTTATGTATTAAAGATAATAACCAATATGTTATAAAAAAAACTTCACAGAGGACCGATAATTAAACAATTGCATATGTAAATGTACATGTATGTGAATAACTTTATCTGCATAGCATGCTGCAAAGTATATATACCTTTGTAAACTACCATTGTAAAAAATCTTTGTATAAAAACATTGTAATTGCTGCATGCAAAGAGAAGTTGTATGAAAAGTGAGTCAGTTGCAAATATCCACAAGTATATCAAAAGAAAAAAGAACTTTGTAAAAATTTCACCACTGTAATATTGATACACCAGTAAACATTCGCACTAACACTGTGTGTAAAGAAAAGTGCAATTGATAATTACACAGACCTACTAAAAATAGAGTAGCTACATCGAATTAAGACAAAATAGATGTGCAATTTTTTTATCTATCGCGAAAGATACAAATAAAGAAAAATAAATTGTGTAAACAAACATTTAAGATTCACCGCAGAAGTCTTACTGATAATTAGGGCTTAACCACCAGAAGAAAACTATCAATAAATCAAAAATGTGAAATTTTGAATCATTCATCTATTCCTGAGCTCACGAAACAGTTGAATGAAAGAGAATAAGAGATATGAACATTGCCCGAAAAATGAAAATCATGAAATGATTGAAAGTAATCTTTAAATAACAATGTATTAAAATGTGTACACCATATGAAAAATAAAAATATATTCGAAAGAATAGTGTATGTAAAAAAATAATTATTAATGCTTTATGTTTGTGTTATGAATAAAAAGGTTAACGATGTAAAAAAAAGACTGTGTAAAAGAGCGGAGAAATCCAAGTATCACCTGAAGGTAACCAACAAAATATGTAAATAACTAAATATACATGAAATAGCATACCTGAAGAAGTGTTGAATATTTACGTTATATTTTAGAGTGATTAAAAGCTTGTTTTTGCTTGAAATAAAATTTAACTGTATTACAGCAAGTGGAAAAAGCAGGGTGATTTATGTCGAAAAACTTGTTGTAAGCACGGTTATGTGCGATGCAGTTAATGCATCTTGAAGCATTTTTACAATTAACTGAAGTGTGTGATCCACCACAATTAGCACATGCCAAATCATATGCACAAAATTTTGCCTGGTGGCCAATTTGTTGGCAATGAAAGCAACGTTTTATGTTAATAAATGGCCTGACAGTGTAGTCAACAGAATTAATATTTAATTTTCCATGTTGAATTAAGAGGTCAGCTATCCATGATGTAACACTAATTGTCCAGTTATATTTTAATCCCTGTCTTAATTTATGCTTTCTTTCAAAGTTAATGGAAGGAATGGTACTGCCAATCTTTTCATTTATAGCTATCATAATATCTGGTATACCTATATTGTCATCAAGACCCAACAGAATTATTTTTGTGCAGTCAGATAGATCTCTAACTTGATTTTTGTGCTCACATAAATTTAGGATGTAATCCGGTATTGAAATAAGATCAGTATTTTTGTCTTTTGATAATTCAGAGTTATTTGTACCAGAATTTATGTGTATTTCAGCTTCAACCTTATCTAGAAATTTGGCCAAATCTTTCCCACTAGAATTACATTCCTTATCTTTAATAACATTAAGGGGTTCATCCAATTTAGATTCATTAATGTCGCATTGAATAGCTATCTCATGCATAGACTGTTTGGACGAGTTCAGTGTTCTTACTTTTTCGAACAACAGCTCATTTAACCTATGTAACTGGTCGTTATTTTTTTGTAAAACAGTCCACTCAGATTGAACACTATTCACCAAATCACATAAAATATTAAACTTTAATTCAATTTCTTTTTGATAGGAATTAAATTTTGCCATGAGTTCTGGATTATTCTCATTTAAAATAGGACCAATTAATTTCTGAACATCCGAAACAACAGATTTAGAATATCTGTTAATAGAATCCTTTAAACTACTCAAACATGAAATCTCAAAAGAATTAGAATCTAAACCAATTGTTTCAGAATCCATATTAGTTTTAAAAGACATTACCTGTTTTGCATCAGGTCTAAACTTAAAGTTAAACACAACAGATGGATCTTGTGTCAATTTACGTGACCTTTTTTTAGTCATTATAAACAATTTATATCCTAAATTATAAAAGTACAAAAATAAACAAACGAGCACAGTATCTGATTATTAAAAAATGGACCTATCTACAATGCAATAATAAAAGCAGCTATATGTGAGAATATTTTTAAATAGATGCTAAAAATTTAAAATAAATGTCTATCCATAAACTAATCAAAATTGTGTTTTACATTTATAAAAAGTGAAAAAACATGAAAAAAAATCTCAATATTTATTTAAATATTAGAAAACTGGACCCTCTCTAACGAAATATTTTTGCAAGTGGGAGCAAATAGGAAAAACAAACACTGGAAATATATGTATAAAAAGTCTTAAAATAAATTAGAAGGGGGAAAATTAGTCACTTTATTTAAGACGATATTTTGTTTTAATGCACTGTTTATATCCTATATGAAATGCATAAGAAATATCATAATAAATATTAAGGAATTCATCAAATGCTTTTTTTTTTTAATTGAACACTCCTGAAATTGAAGTTGTTATTAGATAATATAATTGACGAAAATAATGATTCATACTCTATCTTATAATTTTTTTCTTGCAGTATAGACTGTAAAAATAATTCTACTTGAATAGATATAAACAATGCACACACTTTAAAAAATATTAAAATATTAGATAGATTTAATTATGCAAATAAGAACATGGCTAATTTTCGCACAAATAAAACAATCTCCCAATAAAATTACTGTACAAACAATATAAAGCACAACTTACCTTTAAAGTGAAAAAAAATCAGGAAAAAAAAGTAGGATAAAATGTAATAATATTTTTGATACATGAATTTATAATTCGATTATGCATGCATCATTATTATTATTTATGTCATGTGCACATGGCATGTGATTCAAACGATAAAATTTTATTTATCTGAAAATGAGCCCACTGTCAATAATATATGAAGGTGCATACATCCTTATTGTATAACCAGTATTCACATGCATCTTTCTCTGTATTGTTTCTTTTATATAAACCTCATATTAAAAATAATAGTTGCAACCCGACAACATCATGCCTTATTTTTTATAGGAAAAAGAGATGCACCATTAACTTACCTAGAACTTTTTCATCTACATGGAAATATAATATAAAACTTATGAAAAAGAAAAAGGAATATACGTCAATTTATAACACTTCAAAAATAACTGTATTAAAAAAATAAACAAAATATATAGTCATTAATTAATAATGGAAATTATAAAAATACTTTCTTTAAAAAGTAATAAACTGTCTTGATATTTCTCAAACGACTTTCAGCAAAAAGTGCACAGCAATAAGTACTTAGATACTTGAAAAATATAATTTTATCTTGCTATCGTTTGTATCATAGTTTTAAAATAGCACTTGTAAAGCTGTGAAATGTTTCAAGACAATCTAAAATCATTTATAATTGTTCTTATTTAAAGAAATTCAATTAGAGCACAGAAAAACTAATACATAATAAACTAAAAATGGTTGAAAATTACTCAACATAATTTTTTTTTTTTAAATAAAAATATCATATAATTAAAATAGAAATTGAGATTTAACCTATTAAATATAAAAGCATACACTTTCTCATCTGCGAAATTTATGCTGTAAATATTTATTGCGAAATTTATGCTGTAAATATTTATCAATGAATGTCTTCTTCACTCATTTTTTTTTTTTTAACTTTCAACTACTATAAATAAACTTGTAACAGTATTATCGTAAAAATAAACGTTCAATAGCGCACAAAATTACAGACACAAAATTGATCAATGCTGTAGTTTTAAGGGTTTTTTTAATAGTATAGCGCATGTAATTATTTTTGTGAAAAACATCAGTGTCAGCATCCAAAAATTTAAAGAATAAATCCAATGTGAAGATCATATTATCGACGAATGACGAAGAATTTAAACGTCAAACACGGAATTCTGTGTCACTTTAGTCGAAAGCATATGGAATCGTCACTGAAGTACACCGCTAAGATGAAATAAAAACATTATGTCAGTGAGCGTGATATTGTTGATTTAACGGAGGTGAAATAAGAGTCACAAATCGTCAGTCGTAGATTCTTAGGCCTACATCGGCAGGGGAAAATTTAACGAGCGGAAGCGAAGCACCGATCATCACGAAACGTCCCGATCAGAAGAATCACTCGCTCAAATAAAAGAGAACTTGTCACTATAAGCCAACTCCATAATGAGGTCCAGCAAGAAAAAATCCGGCAGTAATAATTCACATGAGCATAGGCATTTCACACAACAATCTGTGAACTAGGGGAGAACTTATGTAATGATTCACAAACATAAGCAGGACTTATCTGACGAGGAAATAGTCGTTCGAAAATACTTGAAGACTGACGTTAATAGTTCACATTTATAGTATTCAGGCAAATAAATAGTCCGGAAAAATCTAGCAGGCAAATAAAAAGCTGGGTAAATAACAGCAGGCAAATAACAGCAGGCAAATAACAGCAGGCACCATCCCTCGATGTTTGAAAAAGTTGCGAATGCCTGGTGTAGGCACCAAAGTTTCTATACTGGAGATCTGTATTTTAAAGTATTGCGACCAGGTTCTTTTCAAAAAAATGCATTCGCTAGAGTTGTAGGCTGTGATCAATAAAATAAATGCCTTTTGAGAACTTTGTTTATTTAAGGTAGAGTTATAAAAATTAAATCATTTCTTACTGAAATAATTAGGGATGGTGCCTGTAACCATTTTTCAAGAGACCTTTGTTACATGACTGAGTGCATGAAGCGAGAGAGAGGCAATTCCATTTTCTCATTCAGAATTCACACATTGGCATCCAGAATTGGCGAAAAGGAGCATATGAAAAGTGAATGATATCATAACCATGAAATTTTCTGTTACGCTTTAAACAATTAAGATGATTTTGAATTTAATACAGGGCAACCAGAAATGGGCAGTCCTAAAAAAATACGCCAAAAAGAATTCGCGCCAATTCGTACGTTAGGACTCTGTTTTGGGAGAATTTATGAAAGACACAATAATGTGGCATGCACAAGGAAAGATTATTACCTAACGAATAAGTTAGAATCACAATTAAGCAGAGAGAAAAGCGATTTTACTGACCGCAAGCAAAGCATATCTTTGTTCTTTTTTTATTTGTTTCCAGCAAGGGTGAAATACGCATCTTAATGAATTCTCTTTATCTGACAGCCGTTTATCAGTAATAAAGCAGATGCTAGATGTTTTTCTTTCTTTTCTTTTGAACGGAAAGTTATTGTGGGATCGAAATAAAACATTAAGATAAACTAGATATTTAATTAAAGATTAGCTTTAACTGTAATTTAGAAAAATGTAAAATTTAAGAAAACTATATGTGATTCTACATCACACTATAAATTAATAAAAAAAAATTTTTTTGCATCACAGATTGTTCAGAATATGTATCTTTAGTATGTACTTCATAGATGCATATTAATTTCATAGTTTTCGAGAGAGTGTAATATCAAAATGCACTTGAAACTATTTTTTTCCATTGGACATAATGTAACGGAATATTTTGATGGTCCCTGTAATTGAGTTATGCATCCGATTTTCACAAAATTTGAATTGACTCGACAAAATTGTACAAAAATTATATATTTTAAATTTAAAACGATTTGGTTGGGTAGTTTTTGCGTTGTTATATGCGGACGGACAGACGGACAAACAGACAAACGAACGGACTGAACGATGATTATTGGTGCTACATACTTGTATAATTACGTACCTTAGAGCAGACATTACAAACTAAAATACGGATATCTACGCTTTCATAAAAAAATTGTTGTTATTGTTGTTAATATCCAGTTTTCCTAAATTGCAAGTCCTTTAATTATTCCTAGACAGGAAAAAAAATATTAAGAAATAAAACTCAGTATTGTATAAGTAATGTTTTTTTAATTATGTCTAATGTACTTGCAAAAATAACTGGTTTCCAGAGAAAATATTTTACAGCCTCCTTCATCAGATTATACATGCACTGTAAAAAAACCGCTATATATATATATATATATATATATATATATTTTTATTAAGAGTAACAATATATCGTCAAATTTCATCTTCTCGAGTAGAAATCTCAAATCTGGAGGAACACATTGTGATAAACAAGTTGGAAATTTTGCACGTGAAGCGTAGCAAATGAGGTGCATTTGTACGATAACGAAGTTTTAAAATATTCAGATCTTGCTGATATAGTAGAGCGTACTTTGGATACAGTATAGTGGTCGAAATCTTTGTGTTCCTGTAAATATGCAGGGAGTAATTTTTATTATACTTCATTAACGTATATCTTATTCATAAAATGTGAAGTAGTTTAATGTAATTAAAACACGCCCCAAACAATGTTTCTCCGTATAACATTATTTCGTTGAATACATTTGTGTGGCCCTGTAATTTAATAATAAATATTCTTTGCATCACATATTATACAGAATGTATTTTTAGTACATATTTCATAGATTCATGTCAATTCTATTATGTTCAAATGAGTGTAACACCATTAAAATGCATTTGAAACTTTTTTCCCCATTGACCGTAATGTGACGGAATCCTTTTGATTGTCCCTGTAATTTATTTATTCATCCGATTTTCATAGAATTTGAAATGACTCGACAAAATTATGTAATAATTATACGTTTTGAATTTCAAACGATTAAAATGCATTTGAAACTTTTTTCCCCATGAACGTAATGTAACGGAATACATTTGATTGTCCCTGTAATTGATCTATGCATCCGATTTTCATTACATTTGAAATGACTTGACAAAATTATGTAATAAATATACATTTTAAATTTCAAACGATTAAAATGCATTTGAAACTTTTTTCCACATTAACCGTAATGTAACGGAATCCTTTTGATTGTCCCTGTAATTGATCTATCCATCCGATTTTCATAAAACTTGAAATGACTCAAAATTATGTAATAATTATGTATTTTAAATTTCAAACGATTCGGTTGAGTAGTTTTTGCGTTGTTATATGCGGACAGACATATAGACGGACACACAGACGGACGGACTGAGCGACAACAATATGTGCTACGTATTTACATAATTAAGAACGCACCTAAAAACGACTGTAATAATATTCAATACGTATAATTTTCACGTTTAAATAATCATAGTATATATAAGGACGTGAGTTTCAAACTTTTAAAAATCATGTTTTGCTATTAACCTGTTCTATTGGTAAATCTGCATAAAAAAACGCACACAACAATCTGCAAAAAAGCTAATTTTATTCTGTATTTTTACCTTTTTAAAATATTGGTTTACGATGACAATCGATGGGCACAGCTTGGTTTTTGACGATTTCTCGAAATTCTATTTCCTAAATAAGGCGAGTTTTGAAACTCACGTCTTCATATAATTGTTACTTAGTATTTTTTTTTTTTTTTTTTTTTTCTTAACGCTACACAATTGCTCACATTTTTATTTCTTTTTCGGATGATAAATTCAACTGATATATTGAAGGATTAATTAATAAAATATTTTGCGCATTTTCTGTATTTACATAATGCTTCCACTCACAAAAAAAAAAAAAAAAAAAAAAAAAAAAAAAATCAAATAAAAGTCTACAATTATCGATCTTAATCGATCATTTATTCAAATTCTTTGGTGCGTCGCTGTAAGGGAACGATAAGTGCTATACACTCTATAATCTATAGAAAGTATGCAGTGCATTTCAGTGAATTCATTATGTGTAAAATAAGGTACTCTGAGTTTTAATAACTTCAAGTATTAATATTATGTGTAATTATGAAAAAGTTCCGGAAATGGCACCAACATGTTCTGTGCTATAGAACTCTGAGTCATCTAAATTAGAAAGAACCACTAAAAATTAATTTGTTGCATTTGTAGACCTTATCGCTGGAAGAAGCATGTAAGAATCAACGCGCGATCTAAAATGTGAGAGGTAAGTTCTATATTCTGAAAACTATATATTTATTAGGAAATACTTTGTTTATAATTTGTAGTGTATTTCATGTACTTTCAAAATGTTATGAAAGTTTTTTAATGTGTTCGCGAGGTAATTTTGTAGTTTAAAATGTATTGTGCAATTCGTATACCGGGATATTAACGCCATCCTTTGGCGTTATTATTTTTTCAGTGCTGGAACTACATCCGAAGAGGATTATTTTTTTATTTTATGCACGAAAGACCATTATTGTCATTGTTGAAAACCGAAAAGGATACAGAGAAATTTGTATGCCCTATATGTGCTGCTAATTTTTTCATGTCAAAACATAATATCTAAATATTTTAATGATCTAAATGTGTTATGATTGTTAATGCATTCTGATATCGCAATTAATGGTAAGAGGAATTTGTCAAATTCTATGGCTGTAGAGTTTGTGTCTTTATAAATGGACAATTTATATGCCATTATTCCATTTTATTTTATAGTTTTTTTATGATGTTTTACCCACATAGATAGTTAATAATGCCAAATAACATTGGTCAAGAAATCACGCCATTACATTTTATGAGGAGTGTAATCATAAAAATAACAGAAGATATGCGCTCTAAGCAGAGAGTATACGTTCAAGGCAAAAGATATACCCTAGAGTGTGTATACTATAGCTTTTATTTATTTATTTATTTTTATTTATTTTTTTTTTTTTTTGAAAAACAGAAGGCATACGGTGTTCCTTTAAAAAATCAGAAGGTATACGGCGTATATCCCCGCATGCCCTCCACTATATACCTGTATTTTATGAATACATAACTGCTAAAATATTCTAGAGCAACAGCTTCGTCCGATCAGTCAACAGTTTAACAGATTATAAATTCTGCTTTTTAGGTGCGTTCGTAATTATGTAAATACGTAGCACCTAATGTTGTCGCTCAATTCGTCCGTCTGTCCGTCCGCATATAACAACGCAAAAACTACCCAACCGAATCGTTTGAAATTCAAAATACATAATTATAACATAATTTTGTCGAGTCATTTCAAATTTTATGAAAATCGGATGGATAGATCAATTACAGGGATAATCAAAAGGATTTCGTTACATTACGGTCAATGGGGAAAAAAGTTTCAAATGCATTTTAATCGTTTTAAATTTAAAGCGTGTATTTATTACATAATTTTGTCGAGTCATTTCAAATGTTATGAAAATCGGATGCATAGATCAGTTACAGGGACAATCAAAAGTATTCCGTTACATTACGATCAATGGGAAAAAATGTTTCGAATGCATTTTAATGGTGTTACACTCATTTGAACATAATATAATTGACATGAATCTATGATGTATGTACTAAAATCTACATTCTGTACAATCTGGGATACAGAGAATATTTATTATTAAATTACAGGACCACACAAATGTATTCCACTAAATAATGTTATACAGGGAAACATTGTTTGGGGCGTGTTTTAATTATATTAACCTACTTCACATTTTATGAATAAAATATACGTTAATAAAGTATAATAAAAATTACTCCCTGCATATTTACAGGAACACAAAGATTTCGACCACTATACTGTATCCAAAGTACGCTCTACTATATCAGCAAGATCTGAATATTAAAACTTATAGTACGAACGCACCTCATTTGCTACGCTTCACGTGCAATTTCCAACTTGTTTCTATTTTGTTGCAGAGAAAGTCTATATTGTAGGCTGTGTCAGTGATTCAGATAAATAACATTAGGTTTGAAATACCATAACATCAATAAAATATGCCGCAAACGATTTTTCTCCACAGACTCTAGTCTGAAGGAATTCTTTTGTGTGTCCCTGTAAACGAAATATAAACGCTACACACTTCATTTTCATTGCCGAACATTCTATAAAAAGTTATTAAAATTTCACATATTAAAATTTCATGGTAATTTGAGTATTACGAGAGTTAGAGCAGGGACATGAAGACGCCAGACAGACAAACCGAATGCATAAACAATTTTCATCGAGGGTGAAAAGTGCTAAAAATTGCTCATAAATATTAATAAAACAAGTAATAAAAATCATGCGTTAAGCATAGATTATGAAGCATTTTCCAACACTTCATGAAATATTTAACAAAACTTCGTTATTTAGGAAAAAAAGTATAAGTTTATAGCCAAATATGTATTCCAATACTTTAACAGTCGTGTATTTGATCTGTCAGTTGATACACATACTATATAATGGGAAAATTTAGTTTAGCAAGAAAGTACCTAGTAGCTTGAAAATTCTTTTTCAGCAATTTATGCTAATAGACTAGCTGTTACCCGTGACTTCGTTCACATAACATTTAAAGAAGAAGTAATTGATCAATCAAGCAAAAGAATTTGCTGATTAAAAGCATGTACAATTAACTTTTTATCGCGATTTATAGTAAAAAACTATTGATGAATCCCTATTTGCCGATTTTTTTGCTGGTTGAAATTTTCCTTTCAGCGATTTATACTAATAGATAGAAGCATTTTTGAATATTTTGTTCAGTCCTGTAGTTTTCCGAGTATCTTTAATACATGAAAGTGTTTTTCTAAACTTAGTTCAAGCAAAAATATTCCTTATTACTACCTAAATTACATTTTCATAGATTATCATACGAAGACAACCATGTATCCAGCTCTTTGCCTGACCCTGTATATCATTTTATCAATATAATACAAACATTTCTTGGTTTAGTGAATGCAGTTCAAAATAAAAATGCAGATTTTATTTAAAAACCACCTTTAAATAAATTACGCTCATATTCAGTAACCTTTTTTGTGTAACCCTGTGTATATATAATATGTGAATATTAGCATTTATAAACACCTTTTAATATGCATACATTTAGTGAAACTTAAAAGCACATATCATAATTCAAAATGCATTTCATCCATGCAACAGTCATCATCCATCATATACGGATAGTATATATTCTATTTGAAATATTTTGTGTGTCCCTGTAAATGCTATGCACTTCGTATTCTGCATGAAATAATTCACATTAAGCCTCAGGAACGTATATCAGTTTGATTATACATGAAATAGTTTACCATAATTAAAATATGTCGTAAACTTTTCCTCCCTTTATTATTATGCAATGGAATTCTTCTGTGTGACCCTGTAAATGAAGAATAAGTGTCCTTTTCACTGCATACTTTAGAAAATCCATATTTTGATGCACTTTGTGGATGCATAGAGATTTGAATATGTTTCACAGGATGTAACAAAATTAAAATTCATTTGAAATGATTTTTCCCCATAATGCCGTAATGTAAGGGAAATTTTTGACTATCCCAGTAAATAAACTAATCATGGTAGAAACTTCATTTTCAATAGGTATTCGTGCTAAAGTAAACGTTAATAACGTCCGAAAATTTCACGGCAATCTTAGTAAATTTACGAAAGTTAGAAAGGGGCCAGATGGGCAGGCAAACCAAAAGCATCATAACTTTTCAACTTTGTTAGAAAGTGTTTAAAAATAGAGTCAAAAATATATTAATCAGTACTTTACTTTCCGACTTTTCCCCACAAAAAAAATTCTTCCATTGATAATTATGACTTTTGAATAAAAATTTTCATTTGTATGCATCTTATAAATTATTAATTAGTATAAGTAAAAAATATTTTTCATTCATTTTAAATATGACGTCATCATTTATCTAGCACAATAATTACTGATATCTATGTCTCTAGTATTTTTAACGACTACTATAAAATATCTGTGTTACTTCAACTATGACGTCATATTTTTCGAAGTGAAATATTTTGTTAAAAATAAAATTCTTTTCCACTTTTTTTTTTAATTTTTTCTAATTATATCATCATGTTTGACAGGAAAATTCGAATACTCCCTTTATTTTTATTTCGCTTATGACGTCATATTTATTTTCTTTTAAATTCTTTTTATTTTCATTTTTCGTATGGAAGTAGTTCAATTGAAAATTTATTGCCGCTGAGAAATTATTTTTCCCGATGTTAATTTTCTTGGCAACGGGAAAAGAAATTGATTAAAGTTTTTCTAAAAAATGCCTATTTATTCAGTATGAAAAAGAATGAAATTATGAATTATTAAGGAAAATATTTGAATAAATCAATTAAAAATTAGCCTACGTTCATTTCCAGGCTTCAACTTATCTTTATGCAAAGAATCAAAGACATTAATCCACCCGTTTTGAAGCCAATTTCATTCCAACTTTTTGGACTCCCTTTCACATTTATAATGTATATAAGATAGAAACATACTTGAATACTTTTGTTCAGTCCTGTAGTTAACCTTGTATCTTTAATTCACGTCAGTATTAAACTAAAATCTATTTTAAACTAAAACACTCTTAAAAAAACTGAAATCATATTTTCAGAAATTATCATTCATAGGTGTCCATGCATCCAATTCTTTGCGTGACCCTGTATATCATTTTATCTGTATTCTGCAAACATTTCTTAGTAAATTGTATGCAGTTCAGCGTAAAAATACATAAGTTATTTAAGAACCATCTTTACCTAATTTATGTTCATATTCACTAACGTCGGCGAACTCTTTTGGGTAGCCCTGTATATCAACAATAGCATTTATACACACCATGTAATGTGCATAGATTTAGTGAAACTTAAATGCACATGTCATAATTAAAATGCATTTCATCCATCTATCAGCCGTCATCTGATACATGTGCAGTACTTCGGAAAGAATATACTATTTGAAATCTTTTGAGTATCGCTGTAAATGCGATGCACTTCATTTTATGCAAGACAGTATCATATAGTTTATATTAAGCCTCAATGATACATATAAATTTTATTATACATGAAACAGTTTAATATATTTAAAATATGTCTCACACAATTCCCCCTCTTTACCATTATCTAATGGAATTCTTTTGTGTGTCCCTGTAAATGAATAATAGCTATATTTTCACCACATATTTTATAGAATACATATTTTAGTCCATCTTGTTAACTTATATAAATTTTAACATGTTTCACAGGGTGCAACATCTTTAAAATTCCTTTGAAACGATTTTCCTTCATAGGCCGTAATGTAATGGAAAACTTTTGACTGTCCCTGTAAATAAACTAATCATGGTAGAAACTTCATTTTCAATAGGGTTTGTGCTGAGGTAAACGTCAATAACGTCCAAAAATTTCAAGGCAATCCGACTATATTTACGGGAGTTAGAGCGCGGACAGACGGGCACACGGCCAGACGGCCAGACAAACCGAATGCATGAGCACTTTTCAATTTCGTTGGAAATTGCTAAAAAAGTATCATCGAAAAAAAAAATCAAAGATTTCACTCGCATGGGTCTACTGGTATATGAATAATTTTTAAATTAAGCTGTGATCAAATCAATCAAAAATACATCTTTCGTGATTCATGGATTTCCCTTGCCAATATTTACTCATCAGTTAAGGTCTTCTTTCACACCTTGGCTGGTTGTGTTTCTTCTTTTTGCTGTTGTTATTGACAGCTCTATTCTTTAAACAGAAAGTGATGTAAAACTGACCTTGAATGACGGATGAATTCTTCGGTAGTAAAGTACTTTCATAACTTTTTTTTCTCTTTTAGACCTTCGTTCAGCTTAATGAAATCTGCAAGCCATTTTCGCTGAAGAACATTCAAGCCCGATGCTTACAATTCAAAAATTTATTTCCAAAGAAACTTTGTAAATATATTGCATTGTAAAACGTCACAGGACAAAGGAGAAAGATAGATAACTATTGATTTATGGCCACCGATAGAGTTTATTTCTTTTTTACTAAAACGCTTTATTCGATTTCATACAATTTAAGATTTTTACTTACTGTCTGATTTATTTTAGTTTAAATATTTATTAAATGTAATAAACAAGATTTGAAACATACGTTCGTTTTGTAAATTTTAATGTATTCCCATTATATCGATTTCACATTCTTTATTACATGTAGTGTTTTTACATGTGTTAATGCTTTAAGAATAAAGTAAATCACGTGAAAAAATTGCAATAATGCCAAATTAAATTTATATACTAATTGAGATACATTAAAATTTGTTAAATAACCTTAATCTAAACCAAGGCCTTCTTATCATAATATCAAGGCCTCGCATTCAGGAGAAAATCTATTGTTGAAATTGTCCCTATAATTGCCAACTTATATGACTTTGTCTCGTATGTAACGCCACCTGGTGCATACTACTGCTAATAATCCCATAGGAAATAATGGAAAACATTTCAGTTTCTAACATTAGATGGCGCTACCAACGTGAAAATCATGTAGTTCAGCGCCCCCTGTACTGCGGTCAAAGGAAACTTGGTGAATGACAAGCCTTTATATTATGATAAGTTAGCCTTGATCTAAACAATATTTAAATGTATTCAAATAAAAATCAATCAGCGGGGCAATAAATATAGTTTCTAAATTCTATTAAAACAATAACATCTAAAAAAAAAAGAAAAAAAAATTATCTTTTCCAGAGAGGAGGAATCGAAAATTAATACAATGAGCATCTTGCAAATGGGCAAAATTGTAATGTTGTTTTCACTGCATTTTGTGTTAAATGTTCAGAAAATATGACTCTTTCAACATTATAAAAGAAATTAATTACAAATATAAATGTAATCCTTGAGAGTATTAATCATTCTAAAATGCATTGAAAATTCATTAAATCTATAAAATTAATTAATCTTAAATATTGCTTATATTGCAGTGAAACCTGGAGCTTAGTGAACAAAATATTGCGTTCCAAACACTTAGAGGGTTAATACAATCTATCTCTTTTTAAATAATGTTATGTCCTTTAAATAAATGCAAGCCATTTTTAATAAACACGGTGTACAAAACTCACATATGTAATCAGTTTTTCTTTTCTTTTTTTTTTTTTTTTTTTTTGTGATGTTTATTTTTACAGAATTTAAACTTATTTAAATCCTTGAACGATATTGTGTTATGTATTCAATAAATTAAAGTATCACTTTGTCCCAATAATATACATTTTTAAATTCACATTTGAAAAAAATGCATGATTTTTTTTAAAACAGAAATTAATTTCTGGAAGACTTATTAATCTAGAAGATTTATTTAATTTATTAATTTTTTTAATCTGAAAAGCATAGCTCTCTCCGCCGAGTAATTTTTTAGTTATATCTAAGAAATATTATCAGCATTACAGTATGTTTTGCATAAGAATATCAGCAAAATATGAATATAATCAGATCAAAATACAGTAAAATCCCGATCTATCGTTCCCCCATCCATCGTTTTCTCGCATTGATCGTTATATTTCTACGGTTACTGCAGAAATTATATTTGAATAATGTTAACGAAACCAGCAAGCATCGTTTTTCAAAAAGTCGTTTTCCCGCATTCATCGTTGTAAAATTTTTCTCCTCACCGAAATGAAATTGAAAGTCATGCGAATCCATATGACATACAAACTGGAATGCTTTCCTTTATCCTAAAATAACTTATTTCTGCTGTTTGTGTTAATAATTGCGACAATAATGCAGATGAAGAGTGGTTGTCTTTAGGCGAGGATAACATCATGTTTCCATTGATCAAGATGTTGCTAAATGTGTTGTCCTAAACATAAGAGAAATAAAGAGGATAACGTTCATGCCGATGAAGCTGAGCCAAGTGCTAATTCTGTCTGATGCAATTACAACATTTCAAACTGCATGGACTTTTATATATGCATTTGAAATTACAGAAATTGACCAGAAAAATGTTGAACATCTTAAAAATTTATTTTATTTTATTTTATTTATTTGTTTTTTTTATTTATTTAAAAAATGAACGAAAAACCACACATATTATTATTTTTAAATACATATCAATTTTCTATAACTTCGATTTATTTCTTTTACAGTTTAGTAAGCAACAAATTAGTATTTAGTAGTATACTGTATACATTACATGCATTAGTAATACATAAACATTGTGTTTTTTTCGTATTTGAAGTAAATCCATATTCATCGTTTTCCCGCATCCATCGTTTTTTTTTTTTTTTTTTTTTTTTTTTTTTTTTTTTTTCCCCGCACCCTTTGGAAAACGATGGATCGAGGTTCTACTGCATATCAATTTTTGATATATATATTAGACACTCGATATATAACAGTATATCGGTTTTTTATCTATATATATAATATAAGAGATGTCTGTCTGCCTGCTTGCCTGACCGCGGATAACGTCGAAATTATAACACCGAGGTCTCTGAAATTTTTGTCATGTGTGGATGCTAATACCGAAAAGTGTACTTCGCATCCAGATTTTTAAATTTCAATTTAGTTTTTTTTTTAATTGTTATTTTTATTAAAACTTACTGAGTAAGAAGATATTTGCAGTTTTCCACCAATACACGACAACGAGGCACCCAGGTTACAGGCTATTTGCAGCTTGCCACCAATCCAAGGTAACGAAGCAGGCATTAAATATGGGATTTAATGACTGTATTTCACTGCTGAATGCTAGCAACAAACTGCACACGCATTTGTTAATTTTTCCTGTTTTGATGATTTTATTTTTTCCTGATTGATTTACAATCAACCTTCAAAATCCATCCATAGCACCATCCAAAAAAGTAGTAAATCAGGTAATTACTCCTTTTACTTACCCATCATACGTAGTATAGGGTAAGTCTTGCAATCGTTTTGAAAATCGAAAATTTTTTTGCCGGATTTACACGTTTCGGATACTGGAGATTCCGAAAAACATATTTTTAGAAAAAAAAATTTGCCGTCCGTCCGTCTGTGTGTCTGTCTGTCTGTCTGTAACCGCTCTATCTCCCGAACAAATTGAGTTAGAGACTTGAAATTTTGTATGTGTTTAGTATGTAAAAATGGAGCGAAGCCTATTGAATATCAATAACCTCGTTTATCCGGCACTATTTTTTTCGGACTCTCGAAAAATTCGTTCTGATGAAAGGTACATAAAAATTTTCGAATTTTTTTATTTTAAGGAATGGACATAAAAGGCAATAAAATAGCACAAATTTTGCATATAAAACGAAGTCGATCGGATTATTAGTTGTTGAGATATTTCTAATCCTGTTTTTCACATTTTTTGATTTTTCATGACCCTGTATTTTACTGAAATTTCAATTCAAAGATACATTTTAATTGGAAGTGAGACACTTAATTCGATGCAATAAACCGTTAGTTAATATGATTATTATTTTTGGAGTTATAAGAATGTTTCTTTTATGCAATTCAGTGCTACTTGAATAGTTTGGCGTTTTATACAAATTGTCGAAATTGTTTCATGAGCAATTCATTAATAGAGCATGATTATGAGTTAAAAATACTTATATATACGTTTATATTTTATTTTGGAATTGCAATGCATTTTATAAATAGTTTACACACGTTTTGTTTCCATGATGGGTAAGTATTACGGTGGCTCCCAACGACTAGTTATGTTTTCTTGGGATTTTTTCAGATGTATACATGTGACGCGCGCGTATACTCATAAGATTTTTCATGGAGAGGTCTCATTGAAGAAAGGAATTTTAAAATAATTCAATGATTGCGGTATTTTTGCGGTTCAAAACAGCTAAAATCAACGACTAAATTTCTTTATCTTTCCAAGACATGCTTTTCATAACAGAAATACATATCAGCGTTCACTCAAATAAAATTTAAAATAATCTAAAATTTGCAATATTCTGCAAATAAAATTTTAACTCTTTTTTTTTTTGTATTTTAGTACGAATGGAGATTTTAAATTTTCGCAATTTGGTTGAAAACATCTATGGTCCCGGGCAATGCCGGGCGGTTCAGCTAGTATCCTATATATTGATGCTTAGAAATTAATATTTTAAATGTGAAAAGCATGTGTGAAACATTTTTCTCATAGACTTCGATAAAAATCTAAATTTATTTTATTTTTTCAAAAAAATTAAAGAAAAAATTCATTTTCTTTATTGTCTCAGCCAGAGTTCGACTTAGGCTATCAAGGGTCCCGGGGCGCTAATATCCATTCACTCAAGGATACAGCGCTTGGCGAAAGTCAAAACGTGCCAAATGGTTTGGAGGAAAAAGAGCTATTCCACCCATCATTCACTCCTCTTCCAAGATTCCTTGATAACATCGTATAGTGTCGCCATCTACTAAAAAAATTTATTATAAAAATGATTTATTTGAAAAAAAAAAAAAAATTAATGGAATTTTTTTTTATATACCACCAAATATTAATTAAATATATACGAGTAACTTGTTGTGTTAACTTAATTTGTAAATTTTAATTTATATTGCTTTACATTTCTTATAGTATTTCAGTTTATAATGAATAATATAATAATGAAAAAATAAAAAAAAGAAGAACGAAAGAGAGTTGTTATTGTATTCGGATAAATTACATGATAATAGCTAAAAATAAATTTTATTTTGTTTAATTTATTTTCTTGGTAAGTATCAATTCAAGAACTTTATGAGAAAATAATGAGATCTGCTAGATCAAATTTTTATTTATTTATTTATTTTACTAATGTGATATAAATCACCAAGTATAGCAATGCACTAAGACTGATAAATTAAAACTTCTTAATGTTGGAAATATATATGAATATATTCATAAATATCAGCATATGTACATAGTATGTATGAACTTATACATTCCTACATGTCTGCTTAAATATTATGTATGTGTATATTATATAGTTGTTATATAGTTAGGTCATTTAATTATAAAGTTAGAAAATGTACATAATTTCGATATCATCTGTTCTGATCGATTCAGATTTTAATGTCTTACAAATATATCACTAATGTTGATAACATATTTAAATATATATATATATATATATATATATATATATACATATATAGTTTCCAGATTCTAAGAATCATCAAAAAAGTATATGTTTCAGTTAATAATAAATTGTGTTAAAATTAAAATATTTTTTATACTTGGAAATTTTTCATTTGAAATAAAATATGTTTGGAAATTTACATAAACTTTTGTGACACTGTGTTTTAATGCTTCCTCCTATTCATAAATTGATAAGTCTAAACTAAACATATATGCATTTACTGATTGAATTTATACAAAGTACAAATACAAAACAAAGATCATGTTTCATCTAAAAAACCACCTTCAAAGTTTTTAGCTAATATAGATTGTTTTTTTTTTTTTTTTTTTTTTTTCATATTTAATATCTCACTAGATACTGTAAATTGAAGAGAATTAATAACAAATCAATAAACGAAAACATTAAAAACATTAATTATCTGTTTAAATGATAATACCTATTAATATTAGTTATATATGTAATAATTAATAATGTAAATATAATTTTATAATTATGTATATATTAATATTTATTAATAAATAGTTAATTTTAGTTATATATATTTAAATATTGATAATTTTTTAAAATAAAATTTTAAATTATGTTAGTGGAAGATTAAAGAAAGATTAAAGATGTTCCTTTTTTTTTCTTAAATTATTATCATTAATTAAATACATAGAAATATTAAAATTTGAATATTTAAAATTAATATTTTTATGTTTCACTACTTTATAATTATAAATGAAACATTAATTATTAAAATGAATACTAATAAATATTATAGTTTTTTTTTTTTTTTTTTTTTTTTTTTTTTTTTTTTTTTTATGAATGATGCCTCATTTTAAAACATGAGAACTTTAATAAATTGGTTTTACAAATTTAATATTCATCTCTTACAACACGGCGGTAACATAACTAAAATAAAAATATTTTTATTTTATTTTAAAAGTTATTGTATTTTAAATTATATTTATTTAATTATTAAAAAGCAGAATTTAAAAACTTATATTAATTATTTACATTTATTTCAAATTAAACTTCATGTAATAAAATTTTATAACTTAATTGTAATTAAAATTTAATTGTCTAATTGACAATAAAACTAATACAAAGTAACTGATTTTAATAACATTCTTTATTGATTACTTAAATAAAAATCAAAGCAAAATTCTACAAGAGCAAGGACACAACTCACAATCTTATAATTACAAGCTTTTTGCCTTAACCACCTCGTTATGCCTCTGATACTTTACAATAGCTTCCAAGTGCCTGATATAAGACAAAAATTGTAAGTAAAATGTCTGAAACAGCCATGATGCGCGAGAAAATACGTAGATGCTAGTCAAAACATTTGGCACTCCTTGACTTTCGCCAAGCGCTGTATCCTTGAGTGAATGGAAATTAGCTCCCGGGGCAAGCATCATTCAGAGATTTGGGGACTTTTATCTATTTATAGACTTTTTTTTTGTGTATAATATGGAAGTGGCTAGTACTATACTAAACTTCATACATATTGTATGTATGCATAAATTTTGTAGCTGGCACTGTTTACATCTGTATACAAGGTGTCACAAAAAGATGGTAACAATTTTAAGAAAAAATAGTAGCATAATATTAGAAAAAATTATAGATTGGTTGACACGAATATTTCTTTGCAACTTTACTTTGCTTATCTATGTACATTAAAACATGTCTAAAGAAAATGTTTCAAATCTGCCATAATTAATGGCTTTAACTGGACACGTTACGAGAAACATGTGAATAAAGATTTTCTTTCGAAACAATAGAATATAGAACGGGAGGCGGCAGCACAAACAATCACCTCATCGAGTTCACGGATAAAAATCTAGGATTAATTAAATCTCGATTCGCATATTAAAACGCAATCAGTCTGCCAAGTCATATCTTGGTGGAAAACACCTAAAAACCCGATTTTAGTGGTTGACTCTTAGATTTACCATTATGTTTTTCTGCAGCCAGTTCTCCATGTTTTCATACTTTTGGGTGCAGGAAAGCACAATGGTAAACCTACGAGTCAACCATAAAACCATGTTTTTAAGTGACCATGGAAGCGATTTGGAATTTAACTGATTTTTCCATTTTTTGATCAACAAATTACTAATTGAGTTATAAGCTTTTTTGATCAAATTTCAAAGACGTTTCTTTCCCTTCGTTGACTGATTTTTTTTTTTATGCTTTTGCGTAGAAAGTCGTTTCAAAACGTCCTCTTTGACGCTATTTTCTGAAAAATCTAATGCATTTGCAGAAAAAAGGAAAAATGAGTTCGATTTGATGCTTCTGAACAACGTCTACAAGTTCCATGCATTTTCGAATAAAAACAAATTAAAACATATGTCATAAAGTTAATCTTTTTGATTTAAGAACAGTCTTAAAATATCTCTTAGTCGGAGTAGACCATTTTTTTCACAGATTCCACAGCCCTGCTGCCAATCGTCTTCCTATTCTGATTTTCCTGATGATCAAATTAATTTTACTTTTATGAATTTATTGTTTAAGATTTGTTTATCAATTGATTATTTCAGTTTGAAAATGACTTATCAAAGTTTCCACCTCAGAAATCTTAACCAGCGCCGCCCCTTCTCCTTCCTTTTAAAAAACAATTCATGAATCAGCATCTAAAAAAAAAAAAACATATAAAATATTGAATTTGCATCCCTTACTACAACGACTAGTTATGTTTTCACCATATTTCTTAGCTGGTATAATCGCTTAATCATGCTCACTACCAAAACTGGAATGAAAATAGAAAAACAAAAGATAATATAACGTTATACTAGCTGTCAAACGCAACTTGATACATACGAAGATAACTCATACTAAACACCTGCACAAAATATCTCCATCGTATCGTATGACTTGAGTATATCTACTTGTAAAACAATTTACAGTGGCTTTTATCCTGATGAAATCGCAGTGCGTTTTGCATAGGTTAATACCTTTTCAATTTCAAACAGGAAAAGGAAGAATTTCGTTGAAAAGAACAGGAAGGATAGAATAATAAATTTTGAAGTTTTTGACGGATATTTTTATTCAAATGGTTAATAACTTATTATAAACAAACAAGTGATGGTGCATAAATAAATATTTCGTTTATGTATTCATTGAATGTTATATGTTCCTGTGAAATAACTATAAGTCAAATGTATATTGTTACACTTATCGAAATCTTTATGTATTTATCTAGCGTTTTTATTTCTGTAAAATTTAGAAGAAAAAAAAAATGTATACCTTTAATGTAAAGTGCATATTATTTCAATAATAAAAGAAAAATAAATAAATAAACAACATAAATATTAAAATATTTTTCATTTATGTAATTTAATTTGTATATTGTGTCATTTTATCTGAATGAAATTTGCACAATTAAAACAATCTGTCTGATGCAATTACAACATTTCAAACTGCATGGACTTTTATATATGCATTTGAAATTACAGAAATTGACCAGAAAAATGTTGCACATCTTAAAAATTTATTTTATTTTATTTTATTTATTTTATTTATTTTTATTTTTTAATTTAAAAAATGAACGAAAAACCACACGTATTATTATTTTAAAATAAATATCAATTTTCTATAACTTCGATTTATTTCTTTTACAGTTTAGTAAGCAACAAATTCTTATTTAGTAGTATATTGTATACATTACATGCATTAGTAATACATAAACATTGTGTTTTTTTCGTATTTTGAAGTAAATCCATATTCATCGTTTTCCCGCATCCGTCGTTTTTTTTTTTTTTTTTTTTTTTTTTTTTTTTTCTCGCATCCTTTGAAAAACGATGGATTGAGGTTCTACTGCATATCAATTTTTGATATATATATTAGACACTCGATATATAACACTATATTGGTTTTTTATTTATATATATAAAATAAGAGATGTCTGTCTGCCTGCATGCCTGACCGCGGATAACGTCGAAATTATAACACTGAGGTCTCTGAAATTTTTGTCATGTGTGGATGCTAATACCGGAAAGTGAACTTCGCATCCAGATTTTTAAATTTCAATTTAGTTTTTTTTTTTATTAAAACTTACTGAGTAAGAAGATATTTGCAGTTTTCCACCAATACACGACAACGAGACACCCAGGTTACAGGCTATTTGCAGCTTGCCACCAATCCAAGGTAACGAAACAGGCATTAAATATGGGATTTAACGACTGTATTTCACTGCTGAATGCTAGCAACAAACTGCACACACATTTGTTAATTTTTCCTGTACAAATTACTTTCTTGAAAAAGCCTGTGTGTAAGATTAGCCGGGCGCCAGTGTTATATATACATATATGCGCACAGATATTTAAACACTACATACACATATGTACACATACATCCACATATACTATGTATATGTATATATATGTATTTCTTTAAATTTCGTTAAATTTCAAGCCATTTATGTTATTAGATTTTTGACATGTTGCTTCCTTTTCAATATATTTTCTATTCAACAGAAAGAAATATGGTTGATTAGACTTTCGAACATAATTGGTTCATGAAATTATAAGTAGTATATTGTATACATTACATGCATTAGTAATACATAAACATTGTGTTTTTTTTCGTATTTTGAAGTAAATCCATATTCATCGTTTTCCCGCATCCGTCGTTTTTTTTTTTTTTTTTTTTTTTTTTTCTCGCACCCTTTGAAAAACGATGGATTGAGGTTCTACTGCATATCAATTTTTGATATATATATATTAGACACTCGATATATAACACTATATTGGTTTTTTATTTATATATATAAAATAAGAGATGTCTGTCTGCCTGCATGCCTGACCGCGGATAACGTCGAAATTATAACACTGAGGTCTCTGAAATTTTTGTCATGTGTGGATGCTAATACCGGAAAGTGAACTTCGCATCCAGATTTTTAAATTTCAATTTAGTTTTTTTTTTTATTAAAACTTACTGAGTAAGAAGATATTTGCAGTTTTCCACCAATACACGACAACGAGACACCCAGGTTACAGGCTATTTGCAGCTTGCCACCAATCCAAGGTAACGAAACAGGCATTAAATATGGGATTTAACGACTGTATTTCACTGCTGAATGCTAGCAACAAACTGCACACACATTTGTTAATTTTTCCTGTACAAATTACTTTCTTGAAAAAGCCTGTGTGTAAGATTAGCCGGGCGCCAGTGTTATATATACATATATGCGCACAGATATTTAAACACTACATACACATATGTACACATACATCCACATATACTATGTATATGTATATATATGTATTTCTTTAAATTTCGTTAAATTTCAAGCCATTTATGTTATTAGATTTTTGACATGTTGCTTCCTTTTCAATACATTTTCTATTCAACAGAAAGAAATATGGTTGATTAGACTTTCGAACATAATTGGTTCATGAAATTTGTTCGAAAATTAAAATGCTTAAATTTCGATACCTCCCTAAAGATTAGGGGAATTTTTGGATGCGCTAAACACTAGTCGATGTGACTTAAAGAAAAAAAAAAAACTCATTCTGTTTCTGTGTTGAAACGTCTTATGCAGATTATACATATAGAAATAATTTACAACATCAATATGATCAGCAATAAAAACTATGGTAGATTTATTTATTCTTATAATTGGAATGTATTTAATATTATCAAAATAATTATAATTACAATAATAAGGAGAAATAAAAAACGTTTTTATATCACTTTTAAAACATTTTTAAGGAAATAGAAAAAAATAAAACAAAAATTATAAATTAAAATTAAATCTTATATTAATCATATATACGTAAAAAGATGAGGTACGAAAGATGCCGGTGATCACACGAAGAACATCCGATGAAATGATGGAAGGAACGGACCATCCGACCATACCGCTGGCCAACCCAAATTCTTTTATACACTCCGCCGAAGAACCATTGAAGTACAATCCATGTCGTGGCCGGCATATAAATGTAGGCAAGTTAATCTGATGATTTAGTGGTTTCTTCAAATAATTAAAAATATACGAGAATAGGGAACATCACATTTTATTATTGTTCACTTTCACTGCTATTCCACACATCCTTTAATTTTCATCATTCGATATTAAATATAGAATTGTTCTTAATTCAAACATTTTCATTAAAAAAATATTTACTACAACAGATAAGCCATCCTTTCTGAATCAGCAACACCGCACCTAATAAAAGAATAAAAAGGGGTTTGTCCAAATACCTCTCTAGAAAAACATCACAACTCCAGAAAATGTTCTGAAATAATCGGATAAGCACCGGGAATTCTTAAACAGTCAGAAGGTCAGTCTATTCTTTTCCTTTTACCGCCAAACTGACAGCTCCGAACTTCCCTCAGAGATTCTTGCCCGGCGTCCCGGCTGACGCAAGCATCTAAAACCCAATCAAAGTAACCAGAAGGTAAGTCTAGAAAATTTCTAACACTTTCATTCGTCTGTAGGAGGAGCTTGAGACCCGTACTCTTTCCCCACTAGCGATAGTATACAAAATTAAACAAAAGTTAATCTTTTTTTGGAATTGCTCAGACGATAATTTAATAAAAAATAATAAAACAAAATTAAAGCTTTTGACAAATGTTTTTTATCCTAAAAAGGGGATATGGATTAAGAGAATAATTTTAATATTTCGAAATAAGATATTGACACTTAAGTAATACATTTGAGTTCCTTTTAGAAAAATAAATAAGATATTATGCTGAATTAAAGAAAAAATGGGAACTTTGGCTGATAATTAAATATTAGTAGATTACGGAAAATAATAATGAAAGTACATTCTTATAAGAATTTAGTGCGAAATCAAAACGAGAAAATGGTGAAATTTTTTTATTATTACATATATATATATATATATATATATATATATATATAATATAAATATATATATAATATATAACTTTTTTACAACTTTTTGATACCTGTTGCTCCTCCCACCTTCTGAAGAGCAGGGAGTTTATTTATTTATTTATTTATTTATTTATTTATTTATTTATTTATTTATTTTTTGGTGTTGTTCTTTTGTGGTTCATCGTTGTTTCACCCATTTTTACATTTTTTTCATCTTTTCATCGTTTTCATGCTTTTCTCATAAAAGAGTATATATATATATATATATATATATATATATATATATATATATATATATATATATATATATATATATATATATATATATATATATATATATATATATATGTGATGATTTAAAAGTTAGGAGCCAGAGACAACAACGCCGGGTTTCCCATTCACCGCAGAGAAGTCATGGCCATCGAGGAAAATAAATAAATAAATGTAGAGAATCCAAATAATTACTCATTGGCTGCTGTAAGTTCATTTATTTAATCTGTAATCATGAGAAAGGGAAAAGCTCCTTTTGCGAACTATCTCTAACCGAAATATCCAAAAAAAATATTCCATCATTTACTTAAACCAGCCGTACTCAGCCAAGAAAGAACCAAGAATCTTTCTTCTCAACTCGAGGCTTCCCTCTTAAATCTAAAAAGAAAATTCTAGAACCTTCTGTAACCTCAAACCATCATTCTTTTATGTAAACAGAATTCTTGTCCAGCTACGAGAGTATTTTCCACAGACGATAAATTTATTTAAAAAAAATATTATTTAACCAATTTATAATCGACTCATAATTTCTTAGGCAGACGATTTTTATAAATGATTAATTTTAAGAGAAAAAGAAAAGAAATGAATTTATTAATATGCACACATCAAAGATTGACGTAGGAAAAATAAATAAATAGATAAAATAAAATAATGATATTTTTTGAAAGGTATGGTTTTGGAATAAATTTAATAAGACTTTCTTAAAAAGGGTTGATAAAAATATAGAAGAAATCAGTTTTATTTGGAATATTAAGAAATAAAAATTTAATTAAGAATATTTTTAATTTAGAGCCATCTTTTTAAATTTACGCATACTGGAATAATGTTTTTTAAGGCAAATTAAGAATTTATATCGTCTGCATAAAGATTAACAGATTAGATTTAGAAATAAGATTTTAATTTAATAATTTGAAGTAAGTACGGAACATTATTATAAGAAAATTAAGATAGTATAAAGGTTAATTTTGGCGAAAAAAATTTAAATTTGTAATATATATATATATTTATATTTATATATGAGGACGTGAGTTTCAAAACTCGTCTTATCCAGAAAATCAAATTTTGAGAAATTGCGAAGAACTTTAGCTACATCCATTTGTTTGTATTGTACACCAAAATTTTGCAATTCCACAAATACAGGATAAAATTTGGTGCAGGTACACCAATAGAATAGATTGATAGAAAAATTATCATTTAAAATTTTTGGATAACCAGTTTTGAAACTCACGTCCTCATAAATATATAACAAATAGCTCTATAAATAGATAGTATTCTGCTGTTTACTACCTGATATTATCTTTATGGTATTACTAAGGGAAAGTTGAATTATATTCTTTTTCTTTTCTTCATAAATAGTTCTGTAACACTTTGTATCTTTTTGAATTGTTTTTCGTACATGAGATAGGATGTACGTTGTTTTCTGGCATCACATTCCATAATCGTGAAAAAAAATCTTCATTCATATTCTTGATTTCTTATTCTTCATTTTACATTTCATTTACTTCTTGTATTTTCATTCAAAAAAAAAAAGGTCTGAGTATGACTATAGTGATAAATGCAGGCAAAAATCCTTTTTTCTAAAACAACATCAAACATTCCGATATTGAGACGCGAACTCGGCAACTTTCGAATTTTTATTTATTTGTTTTTAACATAACATGGGAAACTATAATAATCAAATCTGTTATAAGATTCTATTTTGCATCTGAGGCTCATCTAAAATGTGCTTGAGAACATGGAGGTAAGGACAGATAGAGATGAAGTGTTTCTTTTTGCTTGATATTAAAAATACAATCCTGAAACCAGCTATAACTAGTCAAAATGAAGTGCAAATATTCTTTCCACGTATACTTGCCAAGTAGACGACAGAGAAGTACTATGTCAGGGTGGCGAGTGGTCAGGGAAAACCGGGAAAAACACAGTCAAGAAAAGAGAAAATTACCAGTATTTTCTTACAGAAAATACTTGAAATAATATACAGAGATTATATAAACTGAATTTATCTTTAACAAAATACTGGTATTTATCATCTATATTGACTGTGTTTTTATCTAACCACTCGCCACCCTGTATGTATGCGGCATATTGCAAACCATTTTTACAACATATTGCATCTCTGTTTTTTATTTGAAACTTAGTGACTTTAAAAAATACAAACTGGCAGACGATATTCATAGACGTGTGCTTTTAAACTGATGATTTTAGAAACTTCTATTTTGTGGGTTCTTCTTTAAGGTATCTGCCTATCTTAAAATGACCATTGTCGGTAAATTTTTAGAAAAAGAAATATTGTTTTATTTAAAAGTGCAATTTTTTTACGATTTTAAATCAGTTTTAATTTTATTTGCATGGTGATACCATGGTTATAACCAGTTTAATAAACAGAAAGTAATGTGTCAAATACCGGAAATAAACAGGAAACGCAGGAGAAGTGTAAGTTTCTATGCATTATTTACTTACGTTATTTACAACAAAACACAAATAAATGTTACTTGACGCTCCTAGATTAATTTTGTGTGCATCTGAAAGATACAAAACAACTTTTGAAACGCTATTTCTAGTAAATCAATTTTTCTGTTACTTCCATGTACGACAAACTTCATTACATAAGATGTTTTAAACATATTTCAGTGAAATTTTACTAGAATGCTTTCCAACTCGCTATGTTTTGAACTAGAATTTAATCTCTATGTGATAGTGTAATTGTTTTATAAGTAACTCTAATATGAAAAAAATATGGTAGTTTTTAATAAAAAATATGTAATTTTTTTATATTTTTTTAAATGTTTCAGTTAAATTTGAAGATATATTGCAAAACTACTAGTTCAGTGCACAGGTAAGTGTATTAGTAGCATGTATTACAAAGTAATTTGAAATGTGTTTAATTGAATTGATTGGATGCCATCGGCAGGATTTGTACGGGTGCTGGAACTTGGAGACCAGGAAATTCTTCGGCACTAGTATTTTCTAAATGAAAATCTGTTCTTAAATAAGGCCAAATTTCGCATGCTTAAACTAGAGTTATTTATCTATAAAAAAAATAATAATAATACTGATATTTCACCTGGAAAATAACACCGATGCCTGTAAGAACCTTGATCTAGTATAAACATAGATTTTTGCTAAACTAGTTGGATGTACCATTCACAAAACTTCTCATACGAATTTATCATTCAGTCTACGAATTTATGAATTGCTCTTGAAATGTTCTATAAAATTTATGCACACCTTGTAGTGTGAAAAAATTTAGTTAAACTTAAAAACCATACAAGTGAAAATGCACTCGCCGTAATTATCCCTAATAGCTAAACTTTGCATAGAGAATTGTTCCTGAAATCTTTTATGTGTCTCTTTAAATGAACGATAGATGCAGTCCACGTCCTATTCAATTGCAAGCATTTTGTAGTAAACTTCAGTAATGTATATCAATTTCATCATGTTTGAAATAGCGCAACATAATTGAAATACACTGCGAACAGTTTTTACCCTTAGACCATCATATAATCGAACTCTTTTGCAAGACCTTGTAAATGAGGGATGAATGCTTTCCAACCCTACATTCTACAGAAAGTAAGTATTAGCACTAGAGATGAGACAGACTCAGCCCGGGCCCGAAACGGGCTCGGGCCCATTCTTTATCAAATTGGCAATTTTATTTATTCTCGTACCCGTATAAAAACAAAAAATACCTTTTTTCAGCTTAAAAATTAATTATTGCATAGCAAGTTCTTTTAATGATATTTTGATAAGAAAGAAAGAAAAATAGACCTTTTTTTTAAAATGATAGTCGAAAATTATTTTGATAGAAAACTTGAGTTATTCGGTGGTTTATGACTGTAGCTGAACACGAGTTGACCTGTTGAAGTTGCTGGCAATCAGAATATGGCGCCAGTAGGATTGCACACATTAAAACACATTTTATAGATACTAATGAAAAAACGCGACATAATTAGGGTCATTAAAAATTTTATTTAAAAAAAAAGCACATACTGATACTTTACATCAGGGATGTCAAACATGAGTCCTACGGACCACAACTGGCTCGCCAACAATTTCTCTGTGGCCCGCCAATACATTGACATTTATCTTGTGTTTAATTCAGTTACGAGATGTAATTTTCCAGCAAAGTGAAAAAATTAGTAATGAAGAAAAATGAGAAATTAGGCTGTATTGGAAAATGTGCTTAGTAAATGAAATGAAATGCGTAACGTATAGATACAAAATACAATTAAATAAATTTTCTGGTCAAAATGTTTTTTTTTTCTTCTAATTATCTGGAAGATTAAAAATTATGCCTTTGCTAAAGTAACAGAGAGCATGTACAGTATTTTTTTAAAAGATTAATAAAATTAATAAAATTTAGTTAAATTTTGTAGATTTGGTTCATAAAAAGTAATGCCAAGTATTTTTTCGAAAAATAAGATAAAATAAACTACGAATAATAATAATTTTGGAACTTTACTTGAATATTTCTTTAATATGGTTGTGTTTTGAATGTATATATTTTACTGTATGCATTTGTAATAAAATTATGTACTTTGTTTGATATGTCCATCGTTTTTATATATAATGCTTAATTTAGCCCGAGGCGGTAGACGAGCTTCACATGTCTGCTCTACATATAACATTTAACATTTGCATTCAAAATGTTGATTTATACGCATATTACACTTTTCTAAATAATTTAATTATGCACAGGATGAATGTGCTGCGCAATTTTCACCACTAAATTTTAATTATGTTCTTCATCTGATTTAATCTAAAAAATTCTGTCATTAAATAAGATGAGGAGTAGGGGGAACTGGGGCACATTGATACACCCACTGCCTCCTCTACAATGCCTTCTCGCTTGTGACGTAATGGAGGCGGTTTCCCTGACAACTGTATTTCAACAAGCTTTGTGGCGATTGTGGAACCAGTAGGATTTGTGATTTCGCCTCCACTTCACGACGTTTCACGCTTGTCGTCTGCTCAGTGAAAATGCATTGTAGAGGGGGCAGTGATACACCCCCTCTACTGTTCACAGGGTCATTACAGGAAGTTTCAAAACAGCTCCAAAATGTGATGCTAGTGTACACAATTACATACAGATAGTATTGGTATGATTCAGTAGTTTGATGAAATGGGACGGGTGATTTATTGTTTTTGTAGGTCAAAAGTAAATTTGAGTTGTACAATTGAAATGATATTATACAAATGTTCCAGCATTTTCAACCGAAAAGAATACTTTCCATGGCAAGTAAAGCTACTGTTTATCAGTTCCTCGCTATTTATTGTTAGGTAAATTATGAAGTGTTGGATTTGAGACTCATTTTATAAAAAATGGCTGTATGGGGCACATTGATACTGTCTATGTCGGGGCACATTGATACAAGCTAAAACCTTTTCTAATTCGTTTTTTCATTACCTTTTATTATCTTTTTTACCATACACTCTCTAATCCAACCATTTTTCGCCAAAAATTTCTAATATTAGTTTTTATTGAAGTAAAATAGCTCTAATTTTTTGTATTAGAACATTTTGTAGTATTTTTGCTATCAGAAGACGTACGAATTTACCCAACATCTAATGCTAGTCAAACTAACAAAAGAAAAGGACGGCAGCCTGGCAAATCTCGAATTTATATCGATTTTCCAAAGAAAAAAGTATTTTCGAGATGAGAAATGTTAAGTAATAGAAACAAGCTGTAGAACAACAAAGGATAATTATATTATAAACAGAATTTTTAATGTAATTATCCTTCATTTTCTGTTAATAAATCAATTTTTAAACAGAAAACCTGGTAATTTTTTCAACTTTCCTAACAAAGAAGATAATGCTGGGGTTAAAGTACCAGATATGACAAAGTTACCCAGCCAACAATCAGATAAGGTACAGTTGGAACATCAAGTCATCATTCATTTAATTTTTACTGCTTTAATATTACTTACAAATAAATTGTGGGTGATTTGAATTTCTATAAATATATATAGAATGGTTTGCTGACTGATTTTCTATGAAAAATATGCATTGGTTTTATTTTGTCTCCATTTTCCCCAAACGTATCAAAGTCTCCCACGAGGTGTATCAATCTGCCCCGGGGATGGGGCACATTGATACAAATGACTTCTTTTTATTTTATTAAAATTACATACAAAAATACTATATAAAACAACGATTGTACATTTTTATAACACACTACACAGGTTTTTCTGACACCACATGGAAAAATAATTTGAAGTTTCTACTTTCTGGACACCAAAAAATTTCTTAGAAGAAACTGTATCAATGTGCCCCAGTTCCCCCTACCACTGAAATTTAGTAATAGCAATCGGCTATTTGTTGCCCAGTGCTTGCATCCCTGACTACACAAAACAATATTTACTTATTGTTATATACTACATTTGAATTATTTTAAAAGTGTGGTTGTGATAGAATTTACTTATTTTTGTGCGAGATTCAGAAAAAAAGCAACATATCAGAATGGGTAATACAATAATAGGTTGTAGTAACACAACAATTATCTTTAGTATTAAATTCTGAAGTGCTGTCAATTTTTATATAAGACTGTATCAATACTACAACTGTAACATCATCGCTATAGTTGTTCAGCTTGTTCAAAAGTATTGCATGTTCCTTTTTGCGTCACAAAGTTTAACCCCTTCGCGACGGGAGCCTTTTACGAAATTTTTAATGTTTCGTCACATTAAAAAAAAAAAACAGAAATTTGTGTCTTTTTAAATCGAGAAAATGCTCCTATTAAATAAAGCAAATTTTACAGTAAGATTTTACTGGTGGGGATAAACAGGGATTCTTAAGCCTTTTTGCGGAACGTATACGTGTTGCTCGTCATCAAGGAGTTAATGACAATTTACCACACACAGGTCAACTAATTACAATTAATATTTCGCAAACTTTAGTTTAAAAATTATTGATGTCTACTTTACAGTATGAAAATATTTTGAATAATTTTTGTTGACGCTATAATAAATTATTTAATACTCATAAGCTGAAAAAGCTCCTCAAAAGTTATGGAAATAAATGTATAATATTTCTTTTCGCTCATTTTAACATTCAAATTTATTCGCTTTCCATAATTTTTCTATAATCAAAACTTTTTCCACAGGTTTGTTTTTTAACATATTGTTTTTTCATTCCTGACACCAATCAGTAAATATATAAATGAAACTTTAAAATGCACTTCTGTAAATGTACTTGAAAATTTGGCCGATTTAAATTTTCTTTATAAAAACAGAATTCATTCTTTTGAAAAACAAACGCATGTTTAATATATATAATTGCTTCTTCTTCTTCTTTTTTAATTATTATTATTATTATTATTTTGATTGCTTGTGTGTCAAATGCAAGCCGCTTCAAAGCCAACCAATCTCTCTCCCTCCATCCCCCCCCTCCGCCTTTTCCCTTCAAACATTTCCTGCACCTGGGTTTTAATTTTGGAAAAAGTGTTTTTCTCTTCAAATCGAAATTTCTTTTAATAAATTGTTAATAGTAACACAACATCCTGTATGAATTTATAAAACGGAAGTTTTTAAAATATGTTAAGTTATTTGAAATGATTTTTCAGACCACCCGGATTTAGCTGAAGAATCAATTGAAAAGAATTTTGGCGGCATTGCTTTGTTTTCAAGATAAATATTAAGAGTAACACTTCCGCCTGGAAAAAAGGAGAGTGAGGCCTTTGACTCCTGTATTCTCATATACCAAACTTCTGAAAAAAATGCTCGCGTAAATATGCGTGAATTGCTGCCGATATGTAATATGTTATTAAAGGTTATTATATATGTTATTGTAAAATAGTGGCAGTTCAAATATTATTTAAGCATATTTTTAATCATTTTGTACCCCTCCCCCCCCCCTTCTTTGTAAGTAAAAATAAGTTAAATGCTAAATTTCCCCACCTTTGCTTGCATAAGATTTTATGACATTCTAACATCAACACTGTTCGATAAATTAGCGATAAATTACATAATTAATGCAGCAAATTTATATAAATAGACATATAGGGATTGTGGTATAGATGGAAAACAAAATCGGTTTAATATATTGTTACTTATTGCATTAAACGATTCTTAGAATTCAAAATAGTTTTGAATGTATTATTATTTATCGCATTGGAAAAAAATTAATAAATACAATTGGCCTCAACTTAGAAACACAACTAAAAGTTTTAACAAGAATCACAGGGATATTATGTATTCGTGCACATTTTAAGTCTGGTGTCCAAGATTTTTAAATCCATGTTTCTGAATTGTCTAATATTGCATTTTCAATGTAATGGTAGGCTGGAATTTTCCTCGTTTCCAGTCCCTGTTTGCTCCATATCTTTTTTCTCAAGTCGTTCAACATCCACAGAACGCTCATACAAACACGGCTCTTTTGCTTTATGTTATTAAACTATAGTTGCTTCGTCGACTAATGCTTATGTATGAACTGACGTGATCACCCCCCCACCCCTTCTCCGTCAGTAAAAATAAGCAGACACTGATCTCCCCCCTTCTCCCTTTATTGCTTACGTAATGCTTTAATGAGCAAATATACCCCATTGGAAATAGTGTTTATAACATTGAAAAAAAATCAGTGGTGCAGAAATTAAATCAAATGTATTACGATCAGAGACGACAATTTTTCCATACGAGTTCTTATTGAGTTAATCTATTACAGAAAAAAAAATACTTGTTGCAGCGATTTACTTTATAGCATTTTCTTTATTGTTAATGCGATGCATGCATTTATAGTTGTTCTACATTAAAGGTTTTAAAAAAATCTCATACGTTACAATATGGCTAATTTGGAGACCTGTCAATTCGCACATAAAGAAAATTATTAAAAATTATTTTAAAATAATAATGATGTGGTCATAAGAAGTAAAACTTTTAAAAACCATTTTATTGTCAGAATATAGCCCCAGCTTCTCGTAAAAAAATACACTTTTGTGAACAGTTAAACGCCTAAAATATTAATCGGTTTAACACCAGAATTGAGAGCTAAAATCTTGCCAGAGATTGAAAATCAAAAATATTCGTAAACCCTAGCGATCCAAAAAATCGGCTAAACAATTTTTAAATTTCAATTTTCGATTATTGTAAACATCAGGAGAGATAAAACAAGGAATACTGTTTTTTCCGAAAATCGAGCTGGATTATCCAACATGCCGGATCTTAGGATGCATATTAGAGGATGTTTACTGCACTACAGAATACTTATAACAGGATTTTTTTAGCATGCACTCTTTTACTTTTTATTTTTATCGGAATTTCGGGTTATCCAATTTTTTTGTCAGACACCGGTCCCAATTAGATCGAATTAGTGGGGTTCTACTGCGTGTATATATATATATATATATATAATCATTAATTGCAAAACAATATATATCAATAAAACATGAAAAAATGAATTAAAAGAAACATATTAAAAATTTGCGGAGCCATAGTAGATTCGCCAGACCCCACATATATAAATAAACCATCAAATTTAATACAAAATTACCACATTAAAATATGGAAAAAATAAATTAACATGAATATAATGAAAATTTGTAGAATCGAAGTAGAATCTTTAAAAAGATTTGGAGAACTACTTTGGAACTACAAATAAAGTGCTTCTTCGTCGTATTAGCCATCAAAAAGCAAAATGATACAAACTTACGGTACCAACAAACATAAAGCCAAAATAAAATGAAGAAAAAAATTAACATAAATCATAAAAATTTTATTAAATTGGATAGAAAAGGGAAAAACATACCACACACTATACAGTCCCTGGCCAAATTATTAGACGCACTCCCTTTTCCTTGTATCGAATCATATTACTAGTTTCATAGAAATATTACTGTGTTAATAACTGCAATTAATTATGTACATCGTTTGTAGGATTATAATAAATAAAAAACATACCTATGACTTTAAAACTCTTTGTTTTTATAAATTAAATTAAAAATGGCTGAAATTGCAAAATTTATAACTTGAAGCTCAAAAAAATATCAATATTTTTTGGAGCCTCTTTTGGCGGCTATCACTGCCTCTATTCTTCGTGGCATGATGTTAATACAAAATTGAAGAGTTTCTTGTATGCGAGGGTGACGATTCCAGATATGGATAAGATTTTCTATGAGCTGGATTTGGTTTGTTATGACTTTTTAGTCAATTCTATAGACCAATATAAAGAGGTTTCTTATTCTAAAGCTAAAATGATGGTTTCCAAATAAAGAACCATTTGTATTTTTGCAAGGTAAAGCTTATTGCTACATAGCACGATCTGTCAAGGTCTACTTTCAATAAAAAAAATATCCCTGTGTTGAGCTGCTCCTGGTAATTCATCAGACATGAATACCATTGAAAATGTTTGGGAGTTAAAGAAGAAAAAACTGAACAAAGAGTTCATAACGAGCAAAACACATAGAAAAACTTATCCTTGCCTGGAAACATCACTCACACATGCAAGAAACATTTCAATTTTGTACTAACAACATGCCATGAAGAATAGAGGCACTGATTGCCGCCAAAGGAGACTTCAAAAAATATTGACATTTTTTTAAATTTCATGTTTTAAGTTTTACAATTTTAGCAACTGTTAATTTAATTTAGAAAAATAAATTATTTTAAAGTCATTGGCATGCTTTTAATTTTTTATAATCCTACAGATGATGTATATAATGAATTGTAACTATTGGCATAGTAATATCGCTATGAAACTTATGATTCGACACAAGAAAATATGAGTGCGTCTAATAATTTGGCCAGGGACTGTATTTCCCCCTAAAATGATATAGCAAAAAATACAAATACACTGTTATGATTATAAATTAAGTAAATGCGTTATATATCTATTGGAAGATGTCTTAAGCATATACTCTCAATATACAGGGTGTATCTAAACTATTGGGCAAAATTTTAAGGGGTGATAGTGCACATCAAGACAAACAATATTAAATGGGAAACTAAGGGTCCCAAACGTTTTCCGAAGGAGATAAGCGCCATTAAAGTTTAGGGGTCCAAATTTTCAAATAAATATAAAAAACGGAAAAATTGGTCGATTGATTTGCGGTTTTCACTAAAACTATTCTTTATGACATTATTTTCTTGAAAATAAATTATAAAGATACATTTCAAAAAATGCCGATAGAGGGCGCCTTGTTCTTTGGAGTAATGTACAACTATTTTTTGCTGTTATTTTTTTTGCATCTCCTTATATATTTTTTTTTAGAAGCTTAGACATAAACTTAAAATTTGAGCTAAAATTCTGAATTGTACGGAGTGGTTAAATAGCCCAAACTGAACTGTTTTCAGAGGGTTCAAAATTCAAATTATTAAAAAAAATGGAAAAATTGGTCGATTCGTTTCCGGTTTTCACCAAAACAATTCTTTAAAACAGTATTTTCTTAAAAACAAATTTTAAAGAAAAATTTCAAAAATGCCGATAGAGGATGCATTAGACTTTGAAGTAACGAACAACTATTTTTTTACGGCTATTTTTTGCATATCATAAAATTTTTTTAGAAGCTTAGACATAAACTTAAATTTTGAGCTCAAAATTTTCAATCATTGGGAATGTTTAAGTAGCGCAAACTGAACTGTGTTCAAGAGGGAGGAGGGGAAGTTTCAAATTTCAAAGGATTATAAAAAACGGAAAAATCGGTCGATTTGTTTGCGGTTTTCGCCAAAGCTATTCTTTATGTCAATATTTTCTTGAAAAAAAATTTTAAAAATAAATTTCAAAAAATTTCGTTAGAGGGCGCTTTAAATTTAAAAGTAGCCAACAACTATTTTTAACCTTTTTTTTCTATCTAATTAAATACTTGCAAAAGCTTAGACTTAAATTTTTAGCTCAAATTCTGAATCGTTGGGAGGGGTTAAAAAGCGCAAATTGAACTGTGTTCAGGAATTCAAATTTAACCCCCCCCCCCCCTCCATTGAACATAGTTCAATTTTCTGCTACTTAATTATTCCCAGCGATTCAGATTTTGAGCTCAAAATTTAAGTCTAAGCTTTTGAGAACATTTAATGAGATTTAAATAAAAAAAGGTTAAAAATATTTCCACGTTACTCCAAAGTGTAAGGCGCCCTCTATCAGAATTTTTTGAAATTTGTCTTTAAAATTTATTTTCAAGAAAATACTGATTTAAAGAGTAGTTTTAGCAAAAATCGCAAATTAATCGACCAATTTTTCCTTTTTTTATAATCATTTGAAATTTGAACCTCTGAACACAGTTCAGTTTTTGCTACTTAACCACTTCCAACTCTTCAGATTTTGAGCTCAAAATTTAAGTTTAAGTCCAGGCTTCCGAAAACATTTAATCAGATGCAAAAAATAACGGCAAAAAGCAGCTGTTCGTTTCTTCAAAGTCTAAAGCGCCTTCTATCGGCATTTTTTGAAACTTATCCTTGTAATTTATTTTCAAGAAAATAAAGACATAAAGAGTAGTTTTAGTGAAAACCGCAAATCAATTGACTAATTTTTCCGTTTTTTGGTGCGTTCGTAATTATGTAAATGCGTAGCACCTATAGTTGTCGTTCAGTCCGTACGTCTGTCCGGCTGTCTGTCCGTCCGCATATAACAACGTAAAAACTACCCAACCGAATCGTTTGAAATTTAAAATATATAATTATTACATAATTTTGTCGAATCATTTCAAATTTTATGAAAATCGGATGTATAGATCAATTACAAGGACAATCAAAAGGATTCCATTACATTACGGTCAATGTGGGGAAAAGTTTCAAATGCATTTTAATCGTTTGAAATTTAAAATACATAATTATTATATAATTTAGTCGAGTTATTTCAAATTTTATCAAAATCGGATGCATAGTTAAATTACGGGGACACTCAAAAGTATTCCGTTACATTACGGTCAATGGGGAAAAATGTTTCAAATGCATTTTAATGGTATTACACTCATTCGAACATAATAAAATTTATATGCATCTATAAAGTATATACTATAATATACATTTTGTATAATCTGTGGTACAAAGAACATTTGAATTTATTTACAAGGCCACACAAAAGTTGAAGAATTCAATTTGTTCGAAAGTTTATTTTTTTCTTACTAAACTCAAAATTAATTACTCATATCTGGTTTTAAACAGTTTATTCTCATGAGTAAACTCAACTCAGGTTCTTTCGAACATTAATAATTTCACAAAACACAACTCCAATAAAAACCGTAACATTTTTTCACATAACTCATTAAAAATATTCTTATCAAACTCAAAAACAAAAAGAATATTGTTTCACACAGCTTAGGTAAAAGCTGAAGAAATAAAACAGATAATGTATTTATCACAAAAAATCGTTTGCACAGAAAACTTTTTACATTTTGAAATAATTAGGTATATCTTGGTTGCTAGGTGACAAAGTCAGTAGAAAATTAATTCCACATTCTTCGATTTTTTATGACCCTGTATTTCATTCAAATTTCAATTCAAAAGTATATTTTAATTGGAAATGAGACGCTTAATCCGACGCAGTTAATTGTTAGTTAATAGAATTATTATTTTTGGAGTTATAAGGATGTTTCTTTTACGCAGTTCGGTACTACTTGAGTGGTTTGGCGTTTTATATAATTTGTCGAAATTGGTACATCAGCAGTTCTTTAATGTAGCATTACTATGTATATTAACAACATTTAAATTTTGTTTATGAATTGCAATGCTTTGTATAAATAGTTTTCACATGTTTTATTTTCATATACATATCCATGATGGGTAAGTATTACGGTGGCCCCCAACGACTAGTTTTAAGTTTCAACCGATTCCGTTGGGTAGTTTTTGAGTTGTTTTATATGCGGACAGACGGACGGACGGACAGACAGACGGACGGACGGAGAGATAGACGAATGGGCAACTCGGGATCCCGGGATTTTTTCCCTTCAAAACGATAAAATTGATTACTAATATTTAATATTTTGACAACATCAATAAAAAAAACTCCATACCGAATTTTATAACATAAAAATGTTCGTGACTTAGAAAAACATAATAAAAGATTACTTTTCTTGCAGTAACCGAATTCATCGATGTTTATAAAATTGTAGAAAATTGGTTTCTTGGGCACGTATTTTTTACAGTTAGAAGTTTCGCAAGATGAAACTTTTATGATAGACTTGTAAAAAAACTATATAGCGTCCGAAATTCATTGTTTTTATTTTTGCTGGTCGTTAAAACGAATTTGTTTTTCAGTTTGAAATAATTATAATAATAAATATGACTTTTCATCACTATCGCATTTCAGAAATAATCATCAAAAAAAAAAAAATTATCAATTTAACCCTTTCGGGTCTGGTGTTCTATTAATAGTACATGTCTTTAAATGGAGTATTATTTTGTTTTAAGAAATACTTTTGCTACTATTTATATGTAGTAATGTTAGTATATGTCTATGTATTTACTATAGGACTTCATTTATGTTTATGCCTTTAGTAATAATAATAATTATTATTATTTGTTTAATTCTCTTTGTGCGTTTGCGTTTCTTTTATTTTAAGCATATGTTTCACTTATTAAATTTAAAATAAAAGTTACTTTCCTGAAAGAATCGCGTGTAATAAAGCGCAAAAAGTATTAGAAAGTTGTAATGTAAGTTAAATCATATTGTAATACAATATTTTCTAAACCTCTCCAAAAATTCTTCCTTAGCATATTTTCATATGAAAAGGAATTGAATAGTACGCAAAACAATAATATTCATTATCTTTCAGACTATGAAATATTCATTAAACACTAAGTAATCTATATGGATAGTTAGTGTTAATGTTATTAACGTAAAAGTACTTTTTTCTAAAAACTGAAAAAAAAATCGGACCCGAAAGGGTTAATTATGTTGTTAATTATTATTACCAGATTATTTCAAACCTTTTTGGATTTTTTTTATTTTTTGGGCCTGGTGTACTATTAATAGTACACGTCTTTTCATCCAGTATAATTTTGTCTTAACAATTATTTTGTTACGTTATGCATAATAAATGATAGTATATGTCTAAGCTTTTCTTTGCACTCTCTTTGTATTTTTTGACATTTAGTAATAAAAATAAAAATAAAATATTATTTAATTCTCTTTGCACCATTTGAAAATCCTTTATTTTATGTACATATTTTACTCTTTAAATTTAAAATATAGGTTGCTTTCCTGAAAGGATGACGTGTGATGAAACGAATAAAACATTACAAAATTGATTACTACTCAGTTATCCCGTCGACCGATTTCGCCAAATTATACAAATCGCCAAGCTAATAGTCAAATTATATATATTGACGTAATTTTTATTTTAAATAATAAAAAAAACAAATAATTAGTAGAATATTAATAAAAATACAAATAAAAAGTCGAAATAAAAATCTCTCAATGACGGTTTAAACACGTGTATCGTATTTAATGTCATTGAATTGACATTCACGATCATCCATTATTGGCATTTAATCTTATAATTTGGCGATATTTTGGTCGACGGGATGACAGGGTAGTACCCAAAATTGTAATATCTGTTTTAACTTTCTGAAATACGATATTTTCCAAACGCCTGCAAAAACGCTTCCTTAGCATATTATCATATAAATATGAATTGAATTGTACATTCCTTAGATTTCAGACAATGAAATAATCTTTAAACATCGCCGTCGGTAAGTCTATTTAGATAGCTACGATTAACATTATTAAACGAAAAATAATCGGATCCAAAAGGGTTATAAATCTTCAACAACTTTCAGCTAACTTTTAAAACCAGTTTCAAAAGTGAAAATGCCCTCAAAACATTTCAAAAACTGCTGTCAAAATCGAAATAGTACGAAAGTACCTGGTTAGACACCTACCTCAGATATCCTATGCAATAAAAAAAAATAAAAAAAAATAGAAAAGAAAAAAAAGGAGAAAGAAAAATCATTTAAAGCTATTAAAATGAGAAATTGAATGCTGCCATTGGTTTACATTACCTTGCGAGTGTCATCCCATTTCTCTTACGAAATCTCTTACTGTACCCTTTTTCTCAACTAAATCTGTTATTATCACAATAATAATATCGCAACATTTTTATAAAAATAACTATATTGTGATTCTTTTTTCAAAGTGTCTAACAGTTTTAACGACATTAAATAAAATAAATCTTCGAAAATTTGTAGAATTTTTTCCCCCGTATGTTTACCCACACACCAATTTTGGTGTAATGGCCAAAATCGTAGTGTAACATTCGTAGTTTTTATCTTATTTATATATTTATTTATTAGGGTTTTATTTATTTATTTATTTTGTTAGTATACTTCAAATACAGTGCGTCCCGAAAGGTTATAAACAACTTTTTTTTCCTTTTTTATTATTAAAAAAAGAGAAGTAACAATTTCAAAATAATTTATAATTATAAGTAACATTAAGACAATAATTATACTATACAAAAATAATATTACACAATCACAGACTTTCTATGAAAAATTAAAACTTAAATTTTCCTGCTCCAAAAGTTAATAAACTAAATAATATTTTACTTTGACGTCCAAACTCTTAAGCTGTATCTTTCTAATCCCTTTAAGAAGGACTTGTAAGCAAATTGTGGTCCATTAGCGTACACGTTTCTAGTTAACCTTCCCCAGACATTTTTTATTGGGTTCGGGTCAGGACTTATCATTGGCCAGTCCATAATAGTTATTTGGTTTTCTCTAAACCACAGCACTGTAGAGTTTCATAAATGAATGAAGCAAATTTCTGGCTGGTACATCCATTTGTCCCCACCCACTTTCCAAATGAAAGTAATTGTAATTCAAACATTTTCTGGTAATATTTCAAAACAGCAATATCGGCTGTATAGTAAAATATTCCTAAAATCATGAATGAACCTCTCCTTGTTATCCGCTGAAAAAATTTTTTGTTCTTTGCGAACTCATGCCAATAATATACCCAGCTATCAAAAGTCATTTAAAGCAGAAAAAAAAAAACAGAGAAATTTTTAATGTTATAATTAAAAAAACAAAAAAAAAATGAAAATTTTTGTGTTGTAGACTTCTTTAAATCAGCTTTTAACATTGATTGTCTATATTTATTCGTTTTAGTTAGTTCTTAAATAAGTAATTTTTAAAAAATTGGCTGTTAAACTTTTGGGACGTACTGTATATTGATGATAGAAAGTGCTCCAAGAGCTTTAAGCTACGCATAATTTCTTCTTTTTTAATTTTTTTTTCTACTATGGAATTATTTTACACAATAAAAGTTAAACTGATGGGATATTAAAATAAAAGCAAAAGTTGCACACTTTTAAATTTTTCTGGTGTTATGGTTTTTATTTAATAACTTTGAGCTTGTGAATAAAGTGCTTGCATTTTTAAATGTTACTTAAACGTTACTATCGTCATTGAGTATACTATAATCAATACTTAACGCATCGTTAGTCTTTTAATGCTAAAACAAAAATTTTAATTCATAGAAAGTATTCGAAATATATATATATATATATATATATATATATATATATATATATATATATATATATATATATATATATATATATATCAGATAAATAAAAACGTTAATGTGAAACTTTTATATGACAGATTTGCAAAATCTACTTCCTATACAAAGAAAATGGTTATAGTGCGCAATCAATATACTGTCGAAATATTTCAAGTAAGTCAATATATCTGTGTTACCATAGAAACGAAACTGCAAATGTCCAAGAAAATTTGGAAAGTTCTGAAACGTAAGTAAATAGAACTCAGAGTAGTTCTAGTTCCATTTTCTCTTAAAAGCATTTTTATTTTCGGTGGAAGCATATACTTATTAAAGAAATTAAAATTGCGTGAGTTTTTTTCCCTTTGGAACATAAAATACGAACTTCATAATAATACAGTATGCAGACTGACGAATTATACGAATATAGAAACTAATATTTACTTACAGTGACTCACATTTGTTTTTGGACACTTGTGTTTTTGAAACATACTTATAAAAAACATCATCTAAATATAAAATTATCTACTTTAAAAAAAATCATATCAACTTTCTTTATTCTGTTATAAAACCTACCTATTCTAGTGAAAATGAATTCAAAACTTTTTTTATTATTATTTTACCGAAAAAGTGTTAAAAACAAACTCACACAAGTAATTGGACACTTTGAAAATTCAAAAAATGTAAACAAAAATATATAAATAGTCAAACTTTTTAATCTTTGTTGGGTATCCTTTAGTTAAAGTTACACCTTCAATAGGTTTCAACAAGGAAACTACTAATGTTTTTGTGTAAAAGAATGCTCAATTTAGTTCCCTTCCTCTGTTAATAGTCTTTTAAGTTGTTCTTTCAAAGAATCATCATGTTTTCTTGTTTTTTTTCTCCAGTTCATGCCACACATTTTCAGTTGGGTTTTAATCTGGAGAATATTGTGGAGTCTGGATAACTTTACAGTAGTTATAAAGCAAACATAAGCAAACATTCATAGCTATATATTTGGGATCATTATCGTGATACAAGTTAAATGCGTTTTGAATCCCAAGTTTATGGGCAGATATTTCCAAGTTTTCTTTCAGGATATTTATATATTGGTCCAATATAAATATCCGGATATCTATTTGGTCCATATTATTTTCAAGTAAACAAATTTCCCACATTAGAAACTCCAAAACATCCTCAAACCACTATGCCTCCACTTCCATATTTGACAGTTGGCAATAGATTTTTCGGATTGAGCTGTTCATTGGGATTTCTTCACGCAGTTACTCGTCCATGTTAGTTCCAAATATATTAAATTTTGATCCATCCAAAAAAAAAGACGTTTTCCTAAAATGATACATCTTTGTCTACCACCGATTTTGCAAAATCCACATGTAACTTTCTTGATCTATAACGTTTCAGGATATACTTTTATTGCAAATTTGTTTTTTAATTCTGTTGTAAGTTTCATTTCACTAAATCTTGGAATATTCTTGATTTTATGTATAATAAACCATCGATTCCTGAAAGTTAGCTTGTGTGTAGCTCTTGGTTTTAATTCTTTTTCAACAGTTCTGAGTAGTTTTCATCATTTTATAATAGCAAAAGCAGTTGAACGACTTAATTTTACAAGTTTTGCTACAGTTCTGATATTTTTACCATATTTAAAATGTTCTATGTTTAAATCACGAATGGAATTTGTTGTAACTTTGTACCGTCTGGCCTTGTTCACTTCAAATGTAGAAATATAAACAAATTTACATGAAGTAATAGTAGTTTCAAAGTGCAGATGATAATATTTGACATACAGTGTCTCACAAAAGTGATGGGACACTTGTGCTTTATAAAAAGAAACTGCAATAAAATAAATAAACAAACATGTGCAAAAAAATTTTGGGTGTGTTTCATATTTAAAGTTAGTAACAATTATTACATAACATACATTTTGTCAAAATATTAAAATATTAATTTAGTAAAAATACAATTGTTCAGAACGGAGCAAAAAATGGCTCACATAAGTGATGGGACACTTACTTTTCCATCAAATATTTATCCAAAAATTTTACTTTTTAAAAGGTTTTAATATTTTGTTGGATTTCCTTTTACTTTTAAAATATGATTTAATCTTTTTGAGATGGATTCGACTAATTTTTTTTGTGATTTCTGGAGTGATTTTACCCCATTCTTCTTGAAGCACCGATTTTAGTTGTTGTTTTGATGGTGTGTTTGCGAATTCTTGATTCCAATTCTTGCCAAATATTCTTTATGGGATTTAAGTCTGGAGATTGTGGTGGTGTTTTTATTATTTCAGGACAGTTATATAGCAGCCAGAGTCTAACGTTCAGGACAGTGTGCTTGGGGTCATTGTCCTGGTAGAATTTAAAATCGTTATGAAGGTTCAATTTTCGTGCTGAAGATTTCAAATTTTGCTTTAAAATATCAATATACTTATACTGATCCATTATACTGTCAATAAAAACAAGATTATCAACTCCAACGGACGACATACACCCCCATACCATAACTCCTCCTCCACCATGTTTTACTGTTGGTACCAAGTTCTGTTTGCGAAATTCTTCCCTGGGTTTTCTCCACACCAAGATTCTACCGTCAGTACCAAATATATTAAATTTACTCTCATCAGCAAATATAACTTTATTCCAGTAATCAGAATTCTTATTTATGTTGTATTTTGCGAAAGCTAGTCTGAGTTTTCTATTCTTTTCACTTACGAAGAATTTTTTCCTGGCTACTCTACCGTGATATCCAGCAGATCGAATTACCCTTCTAATAGTCTCAGGATTAACAATTATTCCATATAATGCTTGTAAATCAGCAGCAACTTTTGAAGCACTATTTCTTGGATTTTTTTTAATATTTCGAACGATAATTCGCTTTATTCCATTGGATAGCTTTGATGGTCGGCCAGGTCTTCTTTTATTCTGAATCATATGATTCTTTTTATATCGTTTAATGATATTGAAAACTGTTGAATGACTCAAGTTAACTGTTTCAGCAATTTTTCTAATAGATTTTCCACGTTCAATATGCAAATTAATAACTAATTTTCGAATTTCAGGCGAAGTTTCTTTTTGTTTAGCATTCATGGCTACACAGAGCTAAAAAACACAAAAATTCCAAAACAAACTGGAGAGAAATACTGCAGACAATTTTATAAATTATTGCCAATTGTTTTCAAGTAAAAATAAAACCCCAACGAATATTTTTATTGCTTATTTCAGACGATTTTTGTTGCATATATAATGGTGTCCCTTCACTTATGTGAGCTATTTTTTGCTTCGTTCTAAACATTTGTATTTTTATTAAATTAATATTTTAATATTTTGACAAAATGTATGTTATGTAATAATCTTTACTAAATTTAAGTATGAAACACACCCACAAAAAATGTGTACATGTTTTTTTAATTTATTTGATTAGTTTCCTTTTGTAAAGCACAAGTGTCCCATCACTTATGTGAGACACTGTATATTTTACTTTATAATAAAAAATAAATAACCAAAAATATCGTCTGCCAAAAAATAAATAAATCTTTCAAGTGTCCACTAATACACTGAATATTTTACCAGATACTAAAATAAGAAGAATAATTTTTGCATAAGTAAGTTTTTTAGAACGGAACAATTTATAAATTAATATAAGATTTTAAAAGAATTTGATAAATACAAGGAAAGTATCGTGAACTTTATTATAACTTTAATCAATAAAATGTTTATTTAAGAATATGTTTAAGTAAAGCTTTTTTTTTTTTTTTTAAATACATTGGAAAAAGTGTTTTTAAGGAGTATTAAAAATTTATATCTTTCCTATAAACATTAATAGATTACATCTATAAATAAGCTTTTAATTTAATAAGACGCGATAAACATGGAACATTATTAAAATGGAATCAATATAGTATAAGGTTAATCTTGGCGAAAAAATTTTAATTTTGTAAAATTATCCCCCTTTCCCAGAGGCTTTGTATGAAATAATGAAATTGATAGTTATTTAAAACAACAAATTCAGTTCGTTGTTCGTTTTTATTGTGGATTCTAGCAGTGACTCTGGGAACAAACAATAAATGCAATAAATGATATCAATTTGTATTTTTTTTTCTTATATAAGGGTTGAAAAGATTGTAACGATGTTTTCACAGTAAGGTTATAAAACTATTTTTCAAAACTTTTTACATACCTACTTATGTAAAATCCAAATATAGGAAAGCGTAGGCAATCATTACAGCGCGATCCGTGCAATCTTTAAAACCCAAGACTGTTTCTTAAGTCATCTGCACTAAACTTTCTACCAAACCGATTTTGCTTTTATTATTATTATTATTATTATTATTATTATTATTATTATTATTATTATTATTATTATTATTATTATTATTATTATTATTATTATTATTATTATTATTATTATTTAAAGCTGTTTATTTGTGGGAGTATGCACACGGGCTATTTTTTAACATACTCCGTTTTTAAATTTAATACTATTTATTTTTAAATACTTTTTTATGAAATTTCTTCAAATTGATGACAATCAAGTTTCTTTCATTGTTTCAGATAAAAGAGAAATAATGAAAAATGTTCAGAAATGTGGATTTTTGTGTGTATTTTTTCCTTTACAAGCTATTTTTGGTAAAAAAATAAATAAATAAAATAAAATAAACAAATAAATAAATGCATGTATATTTTATTTTTATAAAATAATGAAAAAATCATATTTATTGCGACATCACGCGATTATTGTCTATTGGGTTTATTTTATATTTATGCATTATGAATCTGTTAGTTTTTTTATTACAATTGAATAGGAAATATACAGGTTGATCATAAAAAACCTTTGTCGGTATATGGAGCTCTAGCGGCCAGTCCGTTCAACCGATAGAGGTGAAATTTCAGATGTAGCTATTCAGAGGTATGAGCTCGAGATTCTGTGAACGGCAACAAAATGGCGCTCATGGTTGTGGTTAAAGTTACGGAAACTCTAAATTTTCCAGTGGCAACACCCATTTTTTTCATCGCAAAATACTCACCGCATGCGAAAACCCTAAAGAGCGTTGGAACCGTGCGTATATAGCAAGAAACGGACATGTTATGCACGCAAAAAAAACTGTTCTGCGAATACCCTCCCCCCCCCCCATAAAAAATTTCCTTTTCCTTAAATAAACATTCCACACGGAATTACAGCAAGGAAGTATGATACAAAAACACATTCCTCTAGCTCAGTGCCCTGCCGTAAGTATACATTTTTTACAGCATCCTTTTCTTTTATTGATTTTTACAGAGTAGAAAACAACCATCTACAACCTATCATAAGTTGAGGATTATTAACAAAATATAAAATGTTGAACTTGAGTATCGTTGCGTTTCATGGCTACAACTTTGATTGGTTGCCAAAAAAAAAAAAAAAAAAAAAAAAAAAAAAAAAAAAAATACAGTTCTAAACGTATAACCTGAGGGTGAATAGAAGAAAAGTAATATTTTTTTTATCAAGTGGAATTCTATCTCGTGAATAAAAAGTTGTTTTCAAGGGCTGCAATCACTCCTCATGAGTTTCACTAGGTAGTGAGCTCATCAAGGCAAGTGAAAGAAAAAAAGTGCTTTTGTAATAGTGATGTTGTAAGAAGTAGTTATTCGGAGGTGAAATCTAAGGTCAATGATTTCAGCAGTCATCTTCAAGAGTAAAAGTGTGTCCTTTTTTTTCGGTAGATTATCACAATATTTATTTTTATTACTGATGTTTCTATTCTAATGCATCTCATCGAATAAAAAAAATGTTTCGTATGCAAATACATTTAAAGCTTGTGTCTACCCTTAAATCGCTGTTTTCACGAAAAAGTTTGATTTTATATATATATTTATATAAACCGGAAATGACTGTTTAAAGAACAACAAAAAGATAAACAATACAGTTGATGCACAAATATATTATATATAATATGTACACAAACATATAAACACCCACACATATGGTGTATTTTAAGGTTGCAAACTTTATGCATAATTTTATGCGCTATATCAAAACTTAATTGTGCGTTTTAATAACAATTTTAATTTTTCTTAAGAAAGGTGTTATAGTAAAAATAAAATACATTGACATGTCTCGGAACCGTCAAATAAGTTTATATATTTATATTATGACTATGGAACTTATTTGACGGTTCCGAAACATGTCAATGTATTTTATTTTTACTATAACACCTTTCTTAAGAAAAATTAAAATTGTTATTAAAATGTTTATATAAAAGGTGACTATTTTAAAATCTGATGATTTAAAAAATCAATTGGATTTAATTAACTTTTTATCATAGTTAATTGTACGTTTTCTGGAAAACTGCGTTTATCATTGTGTACATTTACGAGAAACATAATTTTTTTAAAACTTTTTTAGGTATTGAAATAAAATTTTGTCACAAGATTTTGCTCATATATTTGTATGTTAATGAAGCAAAATATAGCTTGTAAGTTCGTATATATTCATCTAAGAGCAATTTTAATTTTATAATACACATTTTTTTAATTAATTTTTTGTATACAAAATTTGATATATGTTAGTAAATTTAAGAGGCATTGCAAATCTTTTGCTTCATAACACAAGTAAGTGGTTTGCTAATATAATGTTTTTAAAAAAAAGTGAAATGTATTGATTTCATTATAGAAGTTTTGGCATAAACACAATTCTTTGCTAAAAATTGACTAAATGTTGTCTAAATTTGAAAAGTTAATCAAAATTATTTAAAAAAAATTATGAATTCATAGTTTTATTCCTTGTTTTAACTAAAAAACGTATGTTTGATAAAAATTTCTTATTTAAGAAAAATATCATTCAAAGTAGGTACATACCTTAAATTCTATTAACACGAAAGTAGTGTTGAGTTAAATTACTTATGTTAGAATTATTAGAATATATTAGAATATAAATTAATTAGTATCAATGAATTAATGTATAAATTTCAGATTTAGTTTTATGTGCCAATTGTTTTTAGAAATTAGAAAAAAAAGCACATAAACGCAAAATCATGGTATTTTCATAATAAAATGTAAGGCGAAAAACCAGTGAGTTTTGATACTTACTAGGAAAGTGCAAGAAGTGTAAGTCACCGATTTTGACGAAAGTGCTATCATTGCAACGATTTTTCGATGAGATCTTTCCATGGAAAGATCTCATCGTGAGCAGTAAAAAACTCAATGGAACTACCCGTCGCAAATGAGTCGTTTTCGAGATATTCGACAATTTATGTCACTTAGCTAGTGCACACTTAATGGGGGTCCGCAAAACATTTTAGTCTCGATCTTAACGGAACTGGTATTATTGAAAAGATATCATCGCAAGGATTGAAAAACTCAATGAAACCACCCGTCGGAAATGAGCCGTTTTCGAGATATCCCATAATTTATGTCACGTAGCTAGTGGATACTGGGCTAGTGCACACTTAACGAAATACCGTAAAAAATTGTTTTCTTAATTTTGACGAAAATGGTGTCGTTGGGAAGATATCATTGTGAGAAGTAAAAATCTCAATGGAATTACCTATCGGAAATGAGCCGTTTTCGAGATATCCGGCAAATTATGTCACTTAATGCAGTTTCTCAATAAGTGTGCATTAGCAATGTGACATAAATTGTCGGATATCGCGAAAACTTCTCATTTCTGACGAGTAGTTCCATTGAGTTTTTTAATCCTTACGATTACCCATCTTATTATACTGCGGGAGTTGATAGCTCGAAAAAAAGCAACATTACTTTGACAATCTGAGATTCACGAATTTTCGGGAATGTCTTTAAAAAATAATGCATAATCCTTATAAAAAATTCCTTTCTACTACATTAACATGAACATATTAAGGTAGAACATTGGTTATTTTTCTTTAATTTAACAAAAATGAAACCTCGTGTGTCAAGCATAGATTATGAAATGCTTTAAACATTTCCAGAATATTTTAATCAAATTTCTCTGCTTAATAAAGTGAAAAATTATATCTACCAAAATAAGTTGGAAAACGCATAATATATTTGAAAATGCAATTTCATGAATTATTATCAATAGTCGCAAAAATATATGATTTACTTTCTGCAGCTCTGTATATTATCAATAAATTGGTACATATACTGCATAATATGCTAAAATTTACTTCAGTTAGAAAACTTAGAGTACAGTTAAAAATTTTGCTTGAGCAATTTCCGTCAAAAAACGGAAATATACTCAAGCTATTTTATCCTGCTCTATACAGGAACTGTAGAATTTATGCACACGTAACAGTAATATGCATAAATTTTGTAAAATTTAAAAATACGCAGTAGAACTGATATTTTTAAATTTTACTAAATACTACAATAATCACTACCAGTAATTATTGTTAATAATTCTTTTGTGTGTTCCTCTAAACGAATAGCGATTGTCATACACCCCATATTCTAAAGTAAGCCTCTGCTAGTGCACTTCAGCGATACATATTAATATCAATATGTTTAAAATAGTGTGACATCCTTAAATGACATTGCAAACGATTTTTCCTCAATAGGCTAACCTAAATCTAAATATGTAATGGAATTCTTTTGACGGTCAGTCAAGAATTTTGACACAATCTATGGATGTAGAAACTTTTTAATGCTATATTTTCTTTTTTAGCATTCCCTAAAACAGCAGTTTTTAATGTATGGTTTGCGTGATAATCGAGATGTGCCACAAAAATAAACATTTTATTTCATCTGTTTAAAAATACTTAACAAATACTATATTTTATTAGTGCAGTGATAATGAAAGATGTCATCTTAAACTTAATTGTCGTTAGAAAATAGTATTTTCTTAAATAGTTAGTCGGTACTATGTTATTCACAGAGAAAAATAACATTTTCAAATCTGAGTAAATCGCTAAAATCTGAGTATTTCATTTTGTTTTGAAACATTTTGTTTTGAAACATTTTGTTTCAAACATTTTGTTTCAAACAGGAGAATCCAATGCTTTCAGATCTGGAATACCAGAAATACTCAGTCTCAAACAAAATTACTTTTTATTCGTTAAATGTGGTAAATTTCACTAGGGTAGTTGCATTTACTCATTTTATTTCACTTATTATGATTTCGAATCAAACGTTCCTTTCAGTGATATTTTATAACATGAAATGTGGCTAACTACATTTCACCGTGTTCGCGGAACAACACTTAAATCAGTCATAATGTAATCGCAGAAGCAAAGAGTTGTTCTGAAGACTTCGAAACGGAAGAATGGATGAATTCGAAAAAGAAAAATTTTGCAGCTGAAATTTGACAACCTTTAACAATATATAAATACAAACATCATGTATAACATGAATAAACATCATGAACAAAGCGTCATGTGCTCATATTTCAGTATATCCATTTTTTCAGAAATAAGCATGTATGCATGTTTCAAACTTGAATAATTTTAATTCGAAGCCATTTTGACTATGCGGCATATTTAGATTTTAATATTTTTTTGTTCAGTTTTGATAATGTCGTTTTTACAGTGTGACCTTGTGAGATATGGCTGCAAATCGCAAAATCTTTATGGCAATTCTGGAAGTCTGCACTGTCGATTAGAAATCCTTTTGAAGAAAAACATTTGAAAAACCCAAAACTCTCAAAACCTGAAGAAAACTCCTCCATTGGCCTATCTTGCGATTCCTCTTTAAAAGCAGTTTCTTTGATTTCCTACTGGATAAATATATTATCACAATAATCAGATATATCTAAATCATCTTTGAGGTCCTTGATGTTCTTCAACACTGCATTTGTATGAGCGATTTTTTTTTTTTTTTAATTACCTTCGTCGTTCCAAGCCCAAGCTCGCACTCTGATTGATTGTTGCTTTTGGCACTGTTTTCACGTAACTTGGCGATAACCATACTTGGCGAAAAATACTTCGCTCGTAAGTGAATGAGTAAACCTAAAACCTAACCTACTCATTCTTATTCTTCCTTCATTCTTATCCTCGTGGTCTTGTGCTCTTGTGTGTAAAAACTTTTAAAGAGTACAGCTTTCAGTAAGACACGTTCCATCCAATCCAATGCTGCAAGAGAGAAAAGTTACTTTGTACTCGGTTCGGAAGGAAATCAAACTCGACGAAAGCATCTATCGCTACGCCAAGTATGATTATCGCCAAGTTACGTGAAAACAGTGCCGAGAGCAACAACCAATCAGAGTGCGAGCTTGGGCTTGGAACGACGAAGGTGCTTGGAAAAAAAATTACGCTTTGTATGCACTGTTAAAAAATAAAAATAAAAATCTGTGAATTCACGGTAAAAGTACTGGCAGCAAAGTTGCCAAACATTTACCGTTTCGTTAGAAGATTTTCCGTTTTGGGAAATAAAAGGGAGGAAAACGCCGTTTGAAGAAGCGGTAATTTTCCGTTACAAGGTTTCTTTTTTAATGATAATAATTTTATTTTGAAGATTAATGAATCGATCAGTCGTCAAAGAATTAGATCTTTCCGAGGGATTTTGAACTGCTGTATTATTTAATTTTAATTTAATTTAATTTTTTGTGTAATTTACTTCAGGCCATCCTAAGATCAAATTCGAGAACTCTTGACAACGTAATAAGTACTTACTGACTGAGCCAATGCCCCTGACTCCAGTTTGTACAAAGTATGTCTTTTATGGTTAGTGGGAAAATCTGTTGTGCTTTTCAAAGATTTCCTTTCAAATATAGTCATTAGAATATTTCTAAAGTTAAATTTCTAAATAAGTATATGCATGTTTCAAACTTGAATAATTTTAATTCGAAGCCATTTTGACTATGCGATAGACTTCTAATTCTATTTTTTTTTTTTTTTTTTTTTTTTTTTTTTTTTTTTTTTTTTTTTGACCGATGCATGATATTTATTATTTATTAAAATTAATTTTAATTGTTTTAACTAGTTTAAATTTAAAAAAATCCCTATTTAAAATCACTGTTTTTGTTGTTGTTGTTGTTGTTGTTTTTCAATGAATGAATGTATGAATTTATAAAAAATTATTCATATTTTACAAAAAATAAAGTTATAGATAACTTTTTGAAATTGTCGCACACTATTTACTTATTTATTTGGGATAATTAGTTAAAAGACTTTTTAATAAAAAATAAGAAAAAAATAAACAGTAAAAATGCAATTTAAAAGAGATTTTTTATGTTTTCATTATTTCATGGCGCCTGTGGGATTCGAACCCACAAGCAACGCTCGCAGGCGGTTAGCGGCATGGTGCCTTGACCACTCAGCCACAGAGCCCCTTGCATAACGGTGTGTTTCCTTTTTTTCTTTCTATTTCCACCCGTTTCGTTATTTTCAGGAAATATGGTAGAGTTTTCTGATTTTTAACGGAAAATGCCCTTTTGTTGTGAAAAGGGACTTTTTCTGTGAAATTCAGGAGAAATATATCTGTGAATTTCAGATATTTTTAACAGTTTGAACAAACTTTTGCTAGTTTTCTATTTTGGGAAAACAAGCATTGAAACACATTGCAGTTAGAAAGTGACTTAGGGTTAAAAACTTAACCAGTGATTTAAGACTGAAGTAGTTTTATCCTTGATATAGATGTCCTTCATCGGTAAACACCAATGCCAGATACACGCTCATTGTAAAGTTATTTTTTGATAATATGTATTTTTCATTGTCAGTGAAATGTTTTGTTTTGATGATAATTAAATGTATGTTTCATATTCTTTGTAATAAATGGGTTGTTTAAATTATTATTTCATTTACAAATATTGAGATTACATAGTCTTGATTTTATTGATAATATTCGCTTTTTTTTCTTATAGCTGTCAGCTGTTAGATGTCATACAATAATTTCCATACTGATATTAGACACATTTTCATACTAGGTAGGTCGCGAAAATTTTGTTTATTTAAAGGTGGGTAGCATTTCAATAAAGGTTGGAAACTGTTCCCCTAAAATATAAAAATTACCACTCAATCCATGTGAAATAAATATTTAGTTAAACAGTGCAGTAGTTACTCTGCATAAAAATATTCAAAACTCCAAATAATATACAAATATTTTTGGATAACATATTTGTGATAAAACTCTATAAAAACTATTCTTAATCCACTCGTGTTTAATAATTTTTTGAAATTGATTTTATCTTTTTAGGATGCAATATCGTCACAGCTTCTTGCACGTGGCTCTCACCAAATTGCTCTTTAGCAAATTAGAAATCCTTATGCGCATCCGAGGGACTATAAATGAATCGAAATTGAACTCGCCTACAAAACGGACCGAGAAGCAAAGAATGTTTTCAGCAACTTCAGAGAGCGATCGATGAAAAATCTTCCGCTTCCATGGTTTCCCACAGCAACTAAATTATGTCGCCATTTGGCTTCCTATAAAGCAGCCAGCGTCTTGCATTAAATAAGAGGTGTGAGTATATTTTGCCCTAATTGGGCTTTTAAATTTCCCTCCCTTTTTGTTCTTCCTTTCTTTTTTCTTTTCAGTCTTAATGAATAGAAGAAAATAGAATCGGAAAATTGATTATTTTAAGAGTCTGTGCCATTTGAATAATTTATTTTGAGTGTTTTATAGTGTTTTTTTTTTAATATTATTAAGTAGACTTATGAAGGAAATTGATTTAACCAAGAAAATAAATGGTCAAGTGCGAATATTACTCGTGTTCAGGGCGCTCCGTACAATAAATATATGAATTATTAACTGTACTAGCTGTTCTGCCCGGCATTGCCTGGGTTCATAAAAAAATATCAAGAATTGCGAAAAAACTTTAAAAATCATAATAAAAACCTCAAAATTTTTTTTAAATGCTGCACGAATTTCGTCTAAACTTCGTTGAAAAGAGATGGGCTAGAAAATTGAAGTTGGATTATTTTTACTAATGTGGAAAAATCTTACAAATCGCAAAAAACAGTAAAAATATCATAAAAATATAAAACAAAATTCAATGTGTTTCAAAATTCGAATAAACTTTGAAGAAAAGAGATCAGAATTTAATCAATTCGGCCAAAAATTGAACCTCTAAAAAATCGAAGCGGGTCGCGAAGAAACGTAAACATCGCTTTAAAAATGGCAAAATTTTCAAAAATCACGGAACTCAAAATTTACTCTACTTGGATAAATGTTTTCAATCTAATTAATTTGATAATGTAAAAAGCATTGAAATACGAAAAAAACTGCTAAAAAATCGCAATAAAAATCTTTAATCGCACAGGAGAAAATTTTTCATATTAGCGAAGAAATTAAAAACCGAATTCCTTTTCCGTATCTAAAAAAATCGCCGTTAACTCAAAAAAAAAAAAAAAAAAAAAAAAAAAAAAAAAAAAGCATACTGCATTAAAAATTGCTGTAGATCAAAATAAGAGAGAAAAACAATTACCGTAAAGGATAAAAGTTTGAAACCAAACTCTTATTAGTCTAGAAATTTAAAATCGAATTCCTTTGAAAAATGTTAAAAAAAAAAAAAAAAAAAAAAAGACTGAGAGAGCCCAAAAATTGCATAGAAAATTGTAATGAAAGCCGTAAAACATTAAAAAATCCCCAGGGTAAAAATTGGCTGTTATAATATAAAATATTGTAATCAAGAAATAAACCATATTAACCAAAAAGTTTGAAATCGAAATCGATTTCCGGATGTAAAAAAATCGCCACGGAACTTGAAAAATGGCTAAAAATTACATTGGAAATTGCATTAAAAATAGCTAAATATTTGGAAATCAATGCTTAAAAAAATAATATTAAGGCAGGGCGGGGGGGGGGGGGGATTATGATCGAAATCATTCATAAAAAATTACAAAATGTAGGCATGGAACGCCAAAATCATATTAAGAGATAAAACATTGCATTCGAAACATAACTATATTAAACAAAATGTTTGATATCAAAATTGGTTTCTGAATGGCAGAAAATTGCCAAGGAACTTAAAAAAATGGCTAGAAATCATATCGAAAACTATATTAAAAATCGCTGAATATTTAAAAGTCGTGGCTGTAAAAATTTAATATTCAGTCGAAAATATTGTAACCGGAAATCGTTCATGAATAAGGAAAAGTCAACACGGAACACCTAAAATCCCCCAAACTAACTAAAAATTACATTGAATATCGCATTAGAAATTGGCAAAATTTATAAAAGCGTGAAGAACAAATTGTACTATTTATGCTAAAAGTTAGAAACCGAAATTCTTTTACCGACATCAACAACTGCCACAGAACTTGAAAAATCACTATAAAACAAATTAAAAATCAGTAAAATTCAAAATTTGCCATAGTAAGATAAACATTTATTTTAAATTCCTGCGGACATAATTTACCATAATGGGACAAAACATTGAAATCTGAACTCTTTCATTAGTTAAAAAATATCGATACAAAACTTGCTAAACATTTTATGAAAATACACAAAAAATCTGAATCATTGATGTCAAAATTTACTACATTAAGCTACAAATTATTTAAAAATTTCTTTTCCAATTGTAAAAAATCGCCGTGGACTCGAAAACATCTAAAAATTGTATTTAAAAATTCATTACAAATCGTTTCAAATTTAAAAATAGCCGGGGACAACATTTACACTAATAGAGTAAAATACTGTAATCTGAATTATTTCTTAAATACGAATGAAAAAATCGGCGCAAAGCGTGAGAAATAATGGAAACATTGCTAAAAATTGCATTAAAAAATCACTAAATTTCAAAATTCGTAAATGAAGTGTAAATGTTTGAAATTAATTTTCTTTTCGAAATTTCAAAAAATAGCCGTGAGGTTCAAAAAATCAATACAAAACCATTGAAAAATTCATTAAAAATCGCTAAATGTAAATACATCCCGTGAATAAAAAAATATTCTAGTCGTGTAAAATGTAGCAACCATTCTTTTTTTCATGAATTACAAAAAAATCGACGCAGAACACAAAATATATCAAAAATCACATTGAAAATCGACAAAATTAAAAAAGGTAAATGGTGAAATTTACTATATTAGGCTAAAAGTTTGAAACCAAAATAATTTTTTAATTGTTAAAACACCACTGAGGTGGGGATCGAAAAAAATAGTACGAAATCGCATTAAAAAGTTAATTAAAAACGCATTGAAAAATGCACTAAATATCGCTAGTTATTTTTTAAATCGCAGTAATCAGAATTTCATCAAACAGATAAAACATTCTAATCGGAAATCTGAACTATTTGATTATCCGGTTGACCAAGAAACTATCTGAGTCAAACCATAAGATTAAACTACAATAATGGCGGATCGTAAATTCCATATTCACTTGACATTAAACATGTTACATATGTTTGTTACGTCATCAAGTGGTTTTTACTTCTTATTTTTATATATATTTGTATTAATGTTTTTCTAAATTATCTCTTCTTTCATTATTTAGCATAAAAAGTACATCTATTTGCATAATTTGGCTGGTTTCACGATTGATATAATTTGGCGAAATTGGTCGACAGGATAATCACGTAGTAAATGGAAATCCTTTACAGATAATAAAAAATCGACACGGAACACAAAAATTCTTGAAAAATCGCGTTAAAAATCCCTAAAATTATATTAGATTAAAAGTTTGAAATCAATTTTTACTTACGAATATCAAAAAATCACCATAAAACTCGAAAAATTTCTAAAAATTGCATTGAAAAGTGCATTAAAAATCACTAATATTAAAAAATCACAGGGGTCAAAATTTACTCTAATAGGGTAAAACGTTGTAATTGGAAATATCTCATGAATGACAAAAATCCGACATCAAAAGCAAAAAATCTGGAAAAATCACATTAAAATTAGCTGAAATTCATAAATCTCAACAGCTAAAATTTAATACATCAGCCTGAAAGTTTTAAGCAAAATTCCTTTTACTAATGTCGAATAATAGCGGCAAAATTTACAATAAATAATTCACTAAAAATCCAAACATCGTTGCACGAAATCCAAATAAATTATATTGAAAAGAGAAAAAAATTCACTAATTTAGGTCGAAAGAATGAAACCGCTTTCCTTTTCGCTAATGTGGAAAAATCGCCTCGAAACCCACTAAAATTCGCTTATGAATTAAATTTAAAAAACTGAAAATCTGCCTTCAAGGTGTAAAATTTCATACATAATTTCGTGCAGCGGTCTCTCCAGAGCATCGCCAGTACTTTAAAAACTTTAACATGCGTTATAAACTACCTTAAAGTGTAAAACAGATCTCCTTATTACATTTCCTAATTTTGTTCGCGCCCCTCCTTTCACGCACCCTGAAATGTGTCACACCAATTTTGTTTACATTTTTTATCATGTATTATAAACATTTTAAAACTTAAAATAAATCACATTGTTATATTTCCAAATTTTAACAAAATCGCGTTCTGTTAGTTCCATTTTTCACCACCAGCTAGCGCACTCTATTCTTCAAAAACTTTATCAAAACGATACTCTGTTAAACAACCTATCAGGTGCTCGAGGTATTACTCGAAGGGTGTATTACTCGAGGGGATAGCGGTCTTAAGGAAGAATTTAAGATATTTTATGAAATTGCTATTCGAAAATAGAGGTAACTAAATTTTTGACATTTTAGGTAAATTTCGCAAAAAAATACTACTTATTGCATTCTCAACAGCTCAAGATTTTGATAGAACAATTATGAAAAAATAGATGCTAAACGCAAAAAATCTTGAAAAAGCGTTAAAAATCACATTGAAAATCGCATTAAAAATCGTTAAAATCTAAAATTTGTAACAAACACAAAATTTAGGGCTAAAAGTTTGAAACGTTTGTCTTTTTATCAATCTCAAAAAAAAAAAAAAGAAAAAAAAGAAAAGAAAAAGAGAAAAAACACTAAAAATCGCATTAAAAATTCGTTAAAAATTCAAAAATCGCTGTACAAATTCCGAATAAACTTTGCTGAAAAGAGAAAAAAATTGTTTTATTGGGTTAAAAGAATGAAACCGTATTTCTTTCACTAATGGGATAAAACTGCAAAAAGAACGCTAAAAATCGCCTAAAAAATTATAAAAAAAATCTAATCAAAAAATTGAAAATCGGGCTTCGAGGTGCAAAACTACATGTATAAAAGTACCTTCCCTCCACATTTTGTAACTCTACGTACAGCAGACTCTTCAGAATAGCGCTGACACACACACAAACTTGTCTCTTTATTATTATAGATTAAAAAAAAATAGCGTTCTATTAGTTCCATTTTCCACCACCAGGTAGAGCACTTTATTCTTCAAAAACTTTATCAAAACCATCTCTGTTAAATAACCTATCAGATGATATATAACTCGAGGGGGTAGCGGTCTTAAGCAAGAATTTAAGATAGTTTATGAAATTGCTATTCGAAAATAGTGGTACCTAAATTTTTGACATTTTAGGTAGATTTCACAAAAACATACTACTTATTGCATTCTCAACAGCTCAAGTTTTTGATAGAACAACTATGAAAAAATAGATGCTAAACGCAAAAATCTTTAAAAAACGTTAAAAATCGCATTGAAAATCGCATTAAAAATCATTAAAATCTAAAAATCTAACAAACACAAAATTTAGGGCATTAGGCTAAAAGTTTAAAACGATTTTCTTTTTATCAATCTCAAAAAATAGCAGCAAAATGAGAAAAAACACTAAAAATCGCATTAAAAATTCTTTAAAAATTCAAAAATCGCTGAATAAATTCCGAATAAACTTTGCTGAAAAGAGAAAAAAAATTACTATTTTGGGTTAAAAGAATGAAACCGTATTCTTTTCACTAATGGGATAAAACCGCAAAAATAACGCTAAAAATCACCTAAAAAAATTATTAAAAAAATCTAAACAAAAAATCGAAAATCGGGCTTCGAGGTGCAAAACTACATGTAAAAATATACCTTTCCTCCAAATTTTGTAACTCTACGTGCAGCAGTCTCTTCAGAACAGCGTTGACAGACAAACATCCTTCTCTCTTTATTATTATAGATTATTTTAAAAAAATCGTTGTTTAAAGAATAATAAGACTTTGTAAAAAACTATACAACGTAGGGTTGGGTATAGCTGTGTATACTAGAAAAATAGGAACGAGTATACCATATAAGTTCAAAGAGACATAAAGAATAAATAATATCAAATATCTGTATTCTGTATAGCTCTTTTTAACATTTTCCAACAAAGTTCAAAAGTATTTATGCATTCGGTTTGTCTGTAGGTCTGTCCACACTGTAACTCCCGTTAATATACTCAGATTTTCATGCAATCGATAAACCTTATTTAGGGTCACTTAAGCATGTTTTGTATCCTGTATGAAGAATGTTGGATTAATAGCTCATTTACAGGGGCGCTCAAAAAGAATTTTATTATATTATGGTATATGGGGGGGGGGGGGTTATCGTTTGCAGAGTATTTTAATGACATTATGCTAATTCAAATTTATTGAAACTGGTATAAATCGCTTAAATTACAAGATGATCATAGGGTATTTACAGCATTTATCGTTCATTTACAGGGACACACTAAAGAAAACTGTTAGAGTATTGTCTTTGAGTAACAATTGCAGGAAGGGCTTTTTCAATTTCGTCATGTCTTTTAAATTTAACATTTTTTTTAGCATTCTTTTTGTTGTATATAAATTCTATATCTCATATGCAAGATTGCACGAAAGAATTCACGCACCATTCTCCTTATTAAAGAAAATTGCTGAAGTTCAATTTTCAACTTGTGTGTGTGTCACTTAAATGAACTAAATTTTGGCATGCATGTAGTTAATATATACAAATCTATGTATCATATACAGTGTTGCTCAATGCGGATAACTTTTCGGTTTTAGATGAGAACAGCTGAAATTGGGTTTACAAATATGTTATGCGTTTCCACATGGTTCAATTAGACATACTATTTTTACTCATTAAACGATGCAGTTTTGTTAGATTATTCTGAATGTGTTGTAAAATGTTTCATCATCTATGTTTGACGCAAGATTTGTTCTTTCTTGTTTTAATCTTATCCTAATCTGTTTTTTTAATGAATCCAATGAGCCTTTTTTGAATTTTTTTTAACCTAATTCAGTACTGACAATAAAAAAAAGTAATGCAGATTGAAACCTCGGCATTTCATAAAATAAAACTCAGCGTAAAAATAATCTTTTCTTTTTACAGTTTAGATTAACATAATCTTCGTTCAAAATTTAAACTTGGCCTTGTGCTAAGAAAAAGGTGTTCGTAATTTTGCAAAGCTGCCTTGTTTTTGCAGATACGTTTTTAAATAACCTTTAAGGAACGAATGGCGTATTGAGAGAGCCGCTAAATGAAAACTAGTCGCGATCCGCGTAGTATTTATGTGATTAATGCTAGTTAAATTAGTTTATTTATTTATTTATTTATTTTACAATTTGACGCTTATTGCTTTTATCTACTACTGAGTATTGCATTACACAAATATGTCTTTAAAAATGGCTATCTAGGCTTCAAAGACCCATAGTACATACAGTAAGCTGCCCTTGTCATTATGTATATCCATACCGTCCGTGTCTCTAAGGATCAATAACTTGGCTAATTACGGAATATTTTTTTTTTTTTTTTGAAAATTAATATCAAGAATGCTTTTATACTTCTTCTATTATTGGTATCTTCAGAGTAAATTTGGAAATAGATGGGAGGAACATAATTTTGCACTACATTTTCGACCATATCTCTGAAAATATAATACCTAAAATTAAAAAATATTCATTTTTGAGTTCAGCGTTTATGAAAACAAGCACACAATGCACAACATGATACCAAAAGAAAAAAAATCCAAGTAACTTAATCATCTTTTCTATATATTTCCTAAATATTATTTGTGAATATTTAAAAATATGTAAATATATGGGTCAATAGTCTTTATTACTTTTCCCAATATGAACTTCCCACGTTCCATAATTTACGAATAACATTGCTGTGACAGTCAGACAGACACATGAGTGATCTTATAATGGTTCCGTTTTTACTTTTTAAATATGGAACGCTAAAAAATGATAATTCTCAAGGCGCCAACTTAAGGGGCCCGAGACCCACCCAATAGTTTATTCTTCCAGGCCACCCAAATTTCGTTATTCTATTTCCGTGCTCTCTATTTTTCAATCGTTGAAAATAAATTGACGTTCGCAAAATAATTTATTTGAAAGAAGCACCACCTGCCCCCTCCATATCTTCATTCTAAAAGATACAATCAATTTTAGATCAAAAGAGAAATTTCCAGCGTATTCGCCACTTAGCTTTTTTTCTTATGGGGGTCCGGGACACATTATTATTATTATTATTATTTATTGAGTTAAAATTTTGAATTCTTTGTGATGGTTAACCATAGCATTTGTACATAAAATCACATGATAAAACTCCTCAGAATTTTATAAAAAAAAAAGTAATTAAAAAAATATTAAAAAATGGAGTAAATTAAAAACGTTATAACTGAAAAAAGTCCTTCCGGCAGTGCCGGGAGGAAGAGGTAGATTTCATATACTTATTTTTTTATTTTAAATTAAGTTATATTATTCAAATATACGAAGCTCAAATTAATGGAACATTATTATATAAGATTGAATACTACTTTTTGTTAATACTGAATATTAATAGGAATTTTTTGAAATTGGTCATCTTTTATTCAACCCGGTTTTTTTTAAAGCGATTTATAGGGTCGCCAAATTCCACGATATCCATTTTAAAGCAACATGATGGATAAAACAAACCAATGAGCTTGATCGAAATCATAATTCATGTGAACATGCACACTCACATCGAAATCGATTAATGTATACGAGTGCTGTCGCGGGCAAATTAATTTTTTTTTTTAATGTCACCCACATTAGAAATTCAAACTGCTATATCCCAGGCATTTTTCAAGGTAAAGACAAAGCAAAAAATACTGCAGAATTCATTATTAAGATAAATAATTTAGAAAAAACCTTGTTTCAATTTCTAATTTTTTTTTTTTTTTTTTTTTTTTTGTACATCATTAAACACTTAAAAGATTTTTGACAAACTTAAATGGCCGCCATTTTGAAACAAGATGGCGGATAAAGTTGGCTCGTGAACTCTGTCAAGATATTGGTATGTATCATGTACACACGGAGTTATATCGAAATTAGTTTATAAATATGAATATTGTCGCGTGACAAATTTCAGATCGTTTCAAAATGTCAATCAAACTGGAAATTGAAAGTGCTAAAACACAGCCATTTTTCACGATATAGATGAAACAAAAAATGCTTTGGAATCTTTGTATCAAGATCAAAACACAAAAGAAAAATCTTTTTCAATTTCTTACTGTTTTGTACCCAATTTTAAAATTTAAATTAAAAAAATTTTAATATTCCGCCATTTTGAAACGACGGCGGTTAGAACTGGCCAACGAACTCGGTCCAGGCATCGGTATGTACTATCTACGCACCAAGTTTCATCCAAATCGGTATATAAATACGCGTGTATCACGTGACGAAAACCAGATCATTTCAAAATGTGAGCAACACTAGAGATTAAAAGTGCTATAACTCAGCCATTTTTTAAGATACGGACGAAACAAAAAATGCTTTGGAATCTTTGTATCAAGATCAAATGCATAAAAGAAAAATCTTTTTCAATTTCTCACTTTTTTGTACCTATTTTTAATTAAAAAATTTTTTTTAAATGACCACCATTTTGAAACAAGATGGCGGATGGAACTGGCTAACAAACTCGGTTCAGGCTTCATTATGTACAATGTACATACCAAGTTACATCCAAATTGATTTATAAATACGCGTGTTATCACGTGACAAAAATAAGATAATTTCGGTAAATGTTTGCTCAGAACAGTTTTTAAATAAACTGAAATCTAAAAAAAAATAAATGGGCAAAAAATGTTCTACAAAATTAATATGGTACAACATAAAATTGATAGGGTGGTTTCTGTTATGCATTTTACTTTTGACATTACAAAATGCGGTTGCTTTTGAGATGCATTATTCGCTAACAAGAACAAAAAATGTTGCAATTCAAAAAGGTGAAATGAAATGGCAAACACTAAAAATTATAAAATTTAAAGAATCATACCTCAGTATGTTTTGTCCTTAAAATAATATTTTCAGCGTCTATCTTTGGACTTTCTTTTAATTTCCTTTTTTATCTAAAGAGAAGTTAGTAGCAAACTGCCTGAGTTTTTCCATGTTAATCATCAAGTCCTTACATTTAAATTAAAACAAAAATGCAATAATATGGCGATAATATGACGATCATAATAATGGTGCTCTCTACATTCCCGCGTATAAATCGTTAAAAGACAACAACAACAACAAAAAAAAAAAAATTACTTAGATAAAATTAAAGTAAAAGAAAACCTCGGTTTTATAAATTAGAATATGTATTTTCTATGGTGCATGTAACTAAAAAATATACGAATTCCGTAAGAATGTGAAAAAAAAGTCGCCAAAAAACTTAGCATTTACCAAAATTCTATTTCGTAAGATTCAATCTACATCTTATTAATTAAAAAAAAAAAAAACTTTTCTAGGAAGAAAGTTTTATGCAATATATCAAATTAAATATCTGCAATTAATCAGTCTAACTAGTTGAGTTTACCATGATAGGATTCGGAGAGGATATTGGTGGTAAAATCGCTTACAATACCTACTCCCCCCTCAATAGCTGAATTTCAAAATCGCAGAAATGCCTATTAAACTATTTTTTCGGTGGATTCATTATTCTCCAATTTATGTCCCTTCCTTAAACTGTTACTAAAATATGGCGAAAAGTCCTAAAACTTTCGACCTTTCAAATGACCTTCTTACTGGTTGAATCGCTAAAATACATGTTTAACTATTCTTTTTGTATATTTTTTATGCTGAATCTTATGCTCACCTACATAAAACTGAAGTTGCGATATGGCGAAATTACCTATAACTTTCGACCTCCCATTTAAGTTTATAAATTCCGCACCGCAAAATTACCAATTTTCCTGTTGCTGCCAATAGTGCAAAGAAAAATTGCTTCCAAATTCAAAACCATTTGACAAGTTGAAAGATTTAATATATTCGAAAATAACGTAAAATTTCGCTTCGCCAATCGATACGATGTAAATAGTAACATCAAATATGGAATCCAAAATTATTTTGACTTCATACTACATGGGGTGAAAAGTCCCGGGACTAACAATGAAAAAATATTTTATTTGTCAAAAATTGATTTAATTCTCCAACATAGTTTCCTTCCAGAGCGATACATTTCTTCCAGCGATCCTCTAACATTTCCATACTTTTCATATAGTAAGATTTGTCAAGGCTTTCAAAATATGCATCAGTTTCGCAATGACAGCTTCATTTGAGGAAAATCTCTTCCCCTGGAGCCTTCTTTTCAAGTTAAGAAAAAAATAATAGCCGCTGGGGGCCAGATCTGAAGAATACGAAGGATGAGGAAGCAAATCATAACTTAATTCATTCAATTTTTCCATCGTTTTCATTGATTTGTGAGCCGGTGCGTTGTTTTGGTGAAACAGCACTTAACATCACTTATATGACCACGACTCGTAAAAAAAGGCCGATGTATCATGGAACTTTGCCATAAGTCATTCGAAGGTTCGTTCTAACAAAACATAATATTGATATTTGATTGATGTTGCCATCTAGTGACGAGTCCCGGGACTTTTCACCCCATGTAGTATATTTAATACAAATACATAGAATATTTTTTAATTAAATTTTGATTCTAATCTTATATCAAGAGATGATGTCACACGTAACTGATGCCGGCGAGAATGTGGTTTAAAGTTAATAACCTATGTTACAGACTAAACACAAGTTTTAATATTGCTGATAAGATTTTGATAATAGCAACAAAAATACTTATAAATTTCGTATTTACTGCACCTTTTAAAACTGCTAAACATCCCACAATTTCAACTTCTACACAATTGAACAGAAAACTGTGTTTGAATTAACTGATTTTTTATTGTTTTTAAAATAATTTTAAAATAAGAATTATTTTGAAATCTGTCTCTATTGCGTGATTGGGATTGCGTGCTCTATTGCTATTGTGAAAGAATAACTCGTATATATTTTTAAAATATAAATAGTTCTATATATTTTCACGGTTAAACTTCCAGAACGAAATTAAAACTTCATCAAACCATAAATATAAACAGTAATATAATATACAAATAAAACGCAGATTTAACAGACATGTTCTCAAAGTTCCTAAGAATAGTTGAAATTATAAGAATAAAAAAAAAAAACGGTAACAGCGAAATCTTAGATGATTTCTTTGGCCATTAACTGTGACATGCGGCTAATACAAAAGTACCGCTTTATTAAATTTCAAAATTTCATTTAAATATATTATTCATATTTTCTCTTACAAAAATACTTTTGGGCGTTGTTAAACGATCAGTTTAAAACATGTTAAACAATAAAAAATCCATTAGATTTAAGGGGGAAAATTATTTTCGCCCTATATTCTGTAACCAAATAATCCCAATTTCAATCTCCTATTATTAATAATATACAAATGATACCATAATAATAAACCATTCCTTTGTAATCCGTAACTGACAAACACTTTTTGGATGCTTATACATGTTTCAGTAATTGATCAATTGTGTTTTTTTTTTCTTTTTTAACCTAAAGAGTATTTAAATGCTTACTTATATATTACTTTCAAAAACTTTATGCACGAAAAATAACTTTTGCGTGACTCTGCATAATCAAAATGAACAAAACTCCACGTTTTCTTTCTATTCTTTTATTGCTTTTAGCTAAACATTTCCCTGTAATCCCGCGAGCCTTTCTTTCCCACATCCTTAATCGATTGATATCGAGTTTAGAGAAGAATTGCATCGGAAAAGAATATCGAATAAGATTTCTCCATTTATATTTTTATTTACGTATTTTTTCATGTGTGTACGTATATGCATGTATGTGAGAGGAAAAACTTTATGGAAACATGTTTACATAAAATTAAAGTTTGTGTTAATTCAATTAAGTATCGAGAAAACTTTTTTCTAAGTTTGACAGTAACTTATTACCGAAAGGTACAGCTTTATTTCTTAAACAGTAAAATATTGAACGATTAGATAGCACTTTTTGTTGGATTGTTAATTTTTTCTGTTGGAGAAAAAAAAAGGGTTGAAACAGACAAACAGGAAAACTGCATGTGTAAATTTTGTCAAGAATAAAAAACAGTTAAGTGTTTTAAAGATATAAGAAACAAGTGAGTAAGTTTGATCACAGATCGCACGGAGGATTTCGTTTGATATTTCTTTCAAAACGACTTATCATTTAATTAAAAAATAAAAATTGTTCATTTATAATTATTAAATTCTTACATAGATGGTAGCATAAATAAATTTAATTTTAAAATAATTATAAAAGAAAATTATTTCTTTTAATCAAATTAAAAATGTTCAAATAAAATTATCTAAATAAAATCAAAAATTCCAATTTTTTTTTAAATCCGAAATTTAAAAAAATTAGCAGAGATATAAATAAAATTTTTAATTTCTAAAAATGAAAAAAAAATGTTTAAATGAGATTTAAAATGCTGAATCATTAATAAATCGCAATAGTTTTTAAAATAGAAAGAAAATGGAGTTCCAAAAAATATTATTAATGTCAGTGGTTATATTTGTATGTATATATGTGTGAGTGTGTGCGTATAAACACTTAAATTGGCAAAAAATACGATATATTTTACGCATCTTTAAATGAAAATTTCAAATTCCACACCGGTGTTTGAACTAAGAATATTTTGCTAGCTGTTGATATCTGTTTACTAGTGAGATGCTTCACCTCCAAGCTATAATGTCTACGCAAAAAACATTGAAAAGGTACTCTTTAAAATTCCTATCACAAAAAATGAACGGATGACACTAAAAAAAAAATTTCATTAAAATAGTAAATTTTTTCAAAATTTTATGATTTTTCGTGTGACACGACGCATTCAGCTGCAAGTATACGAAATTTGAAGTTTTTCACTTATATATGTTACAGGCCAAACCCGATTTTAGGCCAAACTGGTCTATCCTAACGCCCATCGGATAAACTAGTTTTTCCTAGGACAAACCGGTCTATCCTAACGCCCATCGGATAAACTAGTTTTTCCTAGGACAAACCGGTTTATCCTAACGCCCATCGGATAAACTAGTTTTTCCTAGGCCAAACTAGTCTATCCTAAGGCTCATAGGACAAACTAGTTTTTCCTAGGCCAAACTAGTTTGGCCTCACTCTTATAGGATAAACTAGTTTAGCCTGCTGTTTATTGGTCTGAACTAGTTTGTCCTAGGCCAATTCAATTTGGCGTGATTTTATTGAATTCAATGACCGCCTCAGCGCCAACATTCTAGTTTGTCTTAGGCTGATCTAGTTTATCCTAGGCCAATGTAATTTTACTTGTTTTTAGCTCACAGGCGTCAAAGCCTGAGAAATTATGGGCTCGCAGGTTCTGTATGTACGCATGTATGTACGTACGTATGTACGTAACGCGACAACTCTTGATAGAAATAATGTAATTTGAGGCGTTATTATCTCAACAGGCTAACAAAGCCTGGGAACTAATGTGCCTGTGGGTTCTGTATCTATGTATGTACGTAAGTATGTAATGCAATAATTCTTGATAGAAATACCCGATCTGCATCAAACTTTCATTACCCTCCTTAAATCAGATGAACGGCTTTTTGAGCTGAATTATCTGATTTGTTTCAAATTTTGCATAATTGTTCAATTTTATAAAGCTTATGTGTGATTAGTTTTGGGGTTCAAGGGTTAAGTATAATTGGGGGAAATGGGGAAAAAGTGTTGGGGAGAACTTGGTTTTTCGAGGGCGTTATTCTTTAAAAAAATAAGTTTGTAATACACAATTAGTATTAACAGCCTGTGAATGCAAAGCCATCAGTTTAACAGGGCAATATTTTTTTAGGTAGCTTTCATTACAAAAAGTAAAAAGCTACCTATTGCAGCCGTCCGGAAGAAAGCACTTCCGGAAAATTTTGGTATATTTTCAGCGATCATGACCCCCAGACCCCAAAACCACCCTCCGTTCAAATGTTGACATATATATATATATATATATATATATCTGATTTTTGTCATGCGATAACTAACGTATTTATGAACCGATTTGAATGAAACTTGGTATGTACATAGTACATACAAATGTCTCGACCGAGTTCGTTGGTCAGCATCATCCGCCATTTTTTTTCAAAATGGCCGCCATTTTAAATTTTTAAAAAAATTTAAAATTTAAAATTAAATGCGAAAAAATTAAAAGTTGAAAAATATTTTTCTTTTACGTGTTAGAACTTAAAACAAAGATTCCAGAACACTTTTTATTTTGTCTATATCTTAAAAAATGATTGAGTTATAGCACTTTGAATTTTTCTTATGGCTGACATTTTGAAACGATCTAATTTTTGTCACGTGATAACACGCGTATTTATGAACCGATTTCAATGAAACTTGGTATGTACATAGTAAATACAAATGTCTCGACCGAGTTCGTTGGCCAGCATCATCCGTTATTTTGTTTCAAAATGGTGGCCATTTTAAATTTTTTAAAAATTTAAAAATTTAAAATTAAATGCGAAAAAATCAAAATTTGAAAAATATTTTTCTTTTACATGTTAGAACTTTAAACAACAATTCCAGAAAACTTTTTATTTCGTCTATATCTTACAAAATGATTGAGTTATAGCACTTTGAATTTTTCTTATGTCTGACATTTTGAAACGATCTGATTTTTGTCACGTGATAACACGCGTATTTATGAACCGATTTCAATGAAACTTGGTATGTACATAGTACATACAAATGTCTCGACCGAGTTTGTTGGCCAGCATCATCCACCATTTTGTTTCAAAATAGTGGCCATTTTAATTTTTTTAAAAATTTTAAAATTTAAAATTAAATGCGAAAAAATTAAAAGTTGAAAAATATTTTTCTTTTACGTGTTAGAACTTAAAACAAAGATTCCAGAACACTTTTTATTTTGTCTATATCTTAAAAAATGATTGAGTTATAGCACTTTGAATTTTTCTTATGGCTGACATTTTGAAACGATCTAATTTTTGTCACGTGATAACACGCGTATTTATGAACCGATTTCAATGAAACTTGGTATGTACATAGTAAATACAAATGTCTCGACCGAGTTCGTTGGCCAGCATCATCCGTTATTTTGTTTCAAAAGGGTGGCCATTTTAAATTTTTTAAAAATTTAAAAATTTAAAATTAAATGCGAAAAAATCAAAATTTGAAAAATATTTTTCTTTTACATGTTAGAACTTTAAACAACAATTCCAGAAAACTTTTTATTTCGTCTATATCTTACAAAATGATTGAGTTATAGCACTTTGAATTTTTCTTATGTCTGACATTTTGAAACGATCTGATTTTTGTCACGTGATAACACGCGTATTTATGAATCGATTTCAATGAAACTTGGTATGTACATAGTACATACAAATGTCTCGACCGAGTTTGTTGGCCAGCATCATCCACTATTTTGTTTCAAAATAGTGGCCATTTTAATTTTTTAAAAAATTTTAAAATTTAAAATTAAATGCGAAAAAATTAAAAGTTGAAAAATGTTTTTCTTTTACGTGTTCGAACTTAAAATAAAGATTCCATAACACTTTTTATTTTGTCTATATCTTAAAAAATGATTGAGTTATAGCACTTTGAATTTTGCTTATAGCTGACATTTTGAAACGGTCTGATCTGAACGATCCACAATGTTGCTTTAAAATGACATACACTTTATGATATCTTGGAATTTGGTGACTCTCTAAATCGCTTATAATAAAACCAGGTTGAATAAAAGATGACTAATTTCTAAAAATTCCTATTAATATTCAGTCTTGACAAAAACTAGTATTCAATCTTATAAAATCACTAATTTTATAAGATTATTTCCACTAATTTGAGCTTAGTATTTTTGAACAATGTAACTTACCTTAAAATAAATAAATAAATATGTAATTATATGAAAGCTACCTCTTCCTCCCGGCATTGCCGGAAGGACTTTTTAATATTAATCCCGACAACTGCTCTATTGCTAACCTTGTGCAATGTGGTTTTGCTATCACCCCTGTATAATGTATTTTATTCGAAGGGTAGTAGAATACTGTTAGAGGTTTGCATCTGGTTCTACTCAATTTATGCAAAAAAAAATCAGATTTTAATTCACATACATTTAAGATTCCTTTAAAAAATGCTGCATACATATTTATTGGACAAATTTACAATGTATTTTTAAATTACAATGTGTTCGTAGAATGGAAAATACACAAGGTATTATTGATTATTTAGATTTTTAGACCTTTCAATATTCAAATAGGGATTCATTAAATAGTTAATGTAGTTTAGAACAAAAAAAAAAAAAAAAAAAAAAAAAAGGAGAGATATAAACATCATAACTTTTGAATAGGTTTAATAAAAAGTAGATTTGTGAATATATTTCCCTGTCATTCCTTAAGGCTTTTCTCAAATCCAAAAGAACTGCATCCTAACACATTTATGAATTAATTCCTTTTCGGAGATTCCTTTAAGATTAACAGGCATTCTCACTCAGAAAATATGTAATCGAATGGTGTTAACCATTTTTTCATAAAAGCAATGTATCTTTGAAAAAATACTATTCAAGCTCCGTTTTGAATCGAATTTCCAGTTACGACTTCACGGAAAAGAATAACTTGACACCGTGACAAGAATAGCTTATATGTCGACAGGTAATTAATTTCTCAAAAATGGAAAACACTGTTCGATTCCAAATTATGTTCAGCTGTGATCTGGCTCGAATAATAATAATAATAATAATAATAATAATAATAATAATAATAAAAGCAAGTCTGATCTCAGAACGATCTGAGTCTGCAGAAAAAAATAAATAAAAATAAGCAAACACCATGTCCAATGCATCCTGTCTCTACAGTGGACATGATAAATTTCTGTATTGATGTTACAAACAATGACTCTTGATAGACTTTTATGCTTATTCTAGTGAAAGATATGTTTTTTACTGGCCAAACCCGGTTTTGAGACAAATCAGATAAGCCTAGACCAAAATATTTTATCCTAACGTCAATTGGATAAACTAGTTTTCCTACGCCAAACTTATTTATCTAAATGCCCATAGGATAAAGTAGTTTTTCCTAGGTAAGATGGTAATCCTTCATTTTTTCTTTCATACTTAACCATTAAATCCCCCAAACTATTCAGGGAATCGCTTTATCAGAAAGAACCTACATCCAAAATTTGACGCAAATCCGTAAATTCTGCGTCAAAACCATCTATCGAAATTATGGGGGGATTACCTACATTGCCCTTTCTTTTACACTTAAACAATAAACATCCACAACTAATCACGAAGACACCTTATCAGAATGATCCTATATCTAAAATTTTAAATGAAAATCAATAATTCTGCATGAAAAATCCATTTCTCTAAATTAATGGCGGGGGATTAGCCACCCGTTCGCCCCATCTTATTCTTATCCAATGAATTCCCCAAAAAAATCAGAAAAGTACCTTATCAGAATGAAACTAAATCCAAAATTTAAAGCAAATCGGATATTTCTATCGAGTTATCGCGTTACATACATATGTACGTACATACGTACAGACATGCGTACATACATGCGCACATGCATAAATACAGAACCTGCGAGCCCATTATTTCTCAGGCTTTGACGCCTTTGAGCTAAAAACGTGTACAATTACACAGGCCTAGGATACACTAGATCAGCCTAGGACAAAGTAGAATGTTGGCGCTGAGGCGGTCATTGAATTCAATAAAATCACGCCAAATTAAATTGGCCTAGGATAAACTAGATTGGCCTAGGACAAACTAGTTCAGACCAATAAACAGCAGGCTAAACTAGTTTATCCTATAAGAGTTAGGCAAAACTAGTTTGGCCTAGGAAAAACTAGTTTGTCCTATGAGCCTTAGGATAGACTAGTTTGTCCTAGGAAAAACTAGTTTATCCGATGGGCGTTAGGATAAACCGGTTTGGCCTAGGAAAAACTAGTTTATCCGATGGGCGTTAGGATAGACCGGTTTGGCCTAGGAAAAACTAGTTTATCCGATGAGCATTAGGATAGACCGGTTTGGCCTAGGCCAATCTAGTTTGGCCTAAAATCGGGTTTGGCCTGTAACATATACATGTTTTGTGTACAGACTCTGTGACGTACAGACAGACAGAGGAGTGAGACGAATATAGTTTCGTCAGATGAACGAAATTCTGAAAATGAGATCCAATACAAATCCAAACTGCAGAAAGAAATGAATTCTGCAGTATTATTTTGGAGAAAAATTTGTTAATTAACGTTTTCTGCTATTTTTTTAATATAATTTTTTGTGTTTAGAGAGAAAAAAAAACCTTCTGCATCCAAAATTTGTTTTCCACGCAGAGCTATTACACCTTCGAAAAAATATTTTGTTAACAGTAAATATAAAAAAATTAAACTACTTTGTAATGTTAAATAAAGGTGCATTTTAAAAGTAGATTATTTTAACATTAGAGTTTAACATTTTCCGTTTAGATGATGTTTTATTGCACATGACTAGTACGCTTGTGAAGTGCATTATTTTTCTGATTTTAAACTGCACTGTAAAACATTTGTGTAATCTTACTCCATAAAACTGGTGGCAGCTTTGCCGCCACCAGTTGGCTGTGTTATGGTGTGATTTTTTTTTCACTTATAAAATGGTGTAACTTATATAATGGTGGAAACTTGGCTGCCACTAACGTTATGGAGTAACGTTACACAAAAGTTTTACAGTGTGCAATATAAACTTGGTATCTTCGCGAATTTAACAATTGTTGACATTTAAGGGGACAGTTTAAATTTTCACAAATATCGTTCAATTGATGAATTCATTGCTCTCAATGTTCAATTAAAAGTACATGTTGAAAAACAAAAACTAGCGGCATATTTAATTTAAATTTCAAAGTTTAAAAAAAACGAATTTTAAAATCTTTACTACTTTTTTAAAAATGATATTTTTGCCCAATTTCCTTTTAAGATTTTCAAATGTGTATTACACAAAACTACGCATGGATTTTTAGGTGCATTTAATATTACATTTAATGAAATTTTTTAATTGATATACAGTGTCTCACATAAGTGATGGGATACTTGTGCTTTACAAAAGGAAACTAATCAAATAAATTAAAATACATGTACACATTTTTTGTGGGTGTGTTTCATACTTAAATTTAGTAAAGATTATTACATAACATACATTTTGTCAAAATATTAAAATATTAATTTAATAAAAATACAAATGTTTAGAACGGAGCAAAAAATAGCTCACATAAGTGATGGGACACCATTATATATGCAATAAAAATCGTCTGAAATAAGCAATAAAAATATTTTTGGGGGTTTTATTTTTACTTAAAAGCAATTGGCAATAATTTATAAAACCGTCTGCAGCATTTCTCTCCAGTTTGTTTTGGAATTTTTGTGTTTTTTAGCTCTGTGTAGCCATGAATGCTAAACGAAAAAAAACTTCCCCTGAAATTCGAAAATTAGTTATTAATTTGCATATTGAACGTGGAAAATCTATTAGAAAAACTGCTGAAACAGTTAACTTGAGTCGTTCAACAGTTTTCAATATCATTAAACGATATAAAAAGAATCATATGATCCAGGATAAAAGAAGACCTGGCCGATCATCAAAGCTATCCAATGGAATAAAGCGAATTATCGTTCGAAATATTTAAAAAAAATCCAAGAAATAGTGCTTCAAAAGTTGCTGCTGATTTACAAGCATTATATGGAATAATTGTTAATCCTGAGAGTATTAGAAGGGTAATTCGATCTGCTGGATATCACGATAGAGTAGCCAGGAAAAAATTCTTCGTAAGTGAAAAGAATAGAAAACTCAGACTAGCTTTCGCAAAATCCAACATAAATAAGAATTCTGATTACTGGAATAAAGTTATATTTGCTGATGAGAGTAAATTTAATACATTTGGTTCTGACGGTAGAATCTTGATGTGGAAAAAACCCAAGGAAGAATTTCTCAAACAGAACTTGGTACCAACAGTAAAACATGGTGGAGGTAGAGTTATGGTATGGGGGTGTATGTCGTCCGCTGGAGTTGGTAATTTTGTTTTTATTGACAGTATAATGGATCAGTACAAGTATATTGATATTTTAAAGTAAAATTTGAAATCTTCAGCACGAAAATTGAACCTTCATAACGATTTTAAATTCTACCAGGACAAAGACCCCAAGCACACTGCTCTGAACGTTAGACTCTGGCTGCTATATAACTGTCCTGAAATAATAAAAACACCACCACAATCTCCAGACTTAAATCCCATAGAGAATATTTGGCAAGAATTGAAATCAAGAATTCGCAAGCACACCATTTCTTCAAAACAACAACTAAAATCGGTGCTTCAAGAAGAATGGGGTAAAATCACTCCAGAAATCACAAAAAATTAGTCGAATCCATCCCAAAAAGATTAAATCATGTTTTAAAAGTAAAAGGAAATCCAACAAAATATTAAAACCTTTTAAAAAGTAAAATTTTTGAATAAATATTTGATGGAAAAGTAAGTGTCCCATCGCTTATGTGAGCCATTTTTTGCTCCGTTCTGAACAATTGTATTTTTACTAAATTAATATTTTAATATTTTGACAAAATGTATGTTATGTAATAATTGTTACTAACTTTAAATATGAAACATACCCAAAAAGTTTTTGCACATGTTTGTTTATTTATTTTATTGCAGTTTCTTTTTATAAAGCACAAGTGTCCCATCACTTTTGTGAGACACTGTATGTAGTGAAAAACGATGAAATCTTGCGCACCTTCCTATATTTTTATTTAAAAAAGTGAAGTGTAATTCTACGCGCAAATTTATCACATATATAATAAAAATAGATACAAAAAGTTTAAATATTTAGTTTAATTACAAAAAAAAGACTTTTTTTTTTTTAATACTAACATGGAGAAAAAGATACTTAAAATTTTAATTTGCGTGGGTATATAACGTGGTTATACACTATATGGCCATTGATTATTGGACACTTGCGATTTTAGACATTTTGTCGAATATCTAGAAAAATACATGAGGAATCATCTCGAAACTCTTAGTGTATAAATATAACAGTATACGTCATACATCTCCGTCAAGATATTTTATCGAAACGCCATAGGAGACCGTCAACAAAATAAAAAAGAATGAATATCTTTTGAATAACACTGTCAAAACTAATGTAGCAAAAGCGCTCAAACTCTCGATTATGATTGAATGCCTTATTGTAATACGCCTTGTTCATTTTTATGGAAATAGCATGCATACTCGCATAGTAATTAAGGTTTCTATAAAAATGGTCCCAAATTTTTCCAAGTTTTTTTCCTTATAATTCTCAGGCTTCTTAATGTAAAATAATATTTCTTTCAGAAAATATGACAAACAACATTGCACACAGTCCCCTGTAATCAGAATTTAAAAATAGTGAAAATTGTATACAAAATAAGTTGGTTTACTAAATAATTTTTTACTGCGCATGCGTTAACGATATCAAAATTTCATTTGCATATTATGTTAGCTAAATGTATAGAGCAACTTTTGTGAAAGTCGCAAAATCATAACTTGAAAATTCTGAAAATAATCGTCAATTGAATAAGTTGAAAATCCGTTATTCTCAAAATGAAACAAAAACAAGAGGGGTTGTATCCATATATTCATTGATTAGTGTCAATATAGAATACACAATACGGGATGTACTACTACATTTGGATAAAATCCCACATTTTTTTGCTTCATTTTGGAAACAATGGATTTTGTCCTTTTTCTATAGACGATTATTTTCAGAATTTTCAAGCTATGATTTTGAGACTTTTACAAAAGTTGCTCTATACATTTAGCTAACATAATATGCAAATGAAATTTTGATATCTTTGACGCATGCGCAGTAAAAAATTATTTAGTAAACCAACTCATTTTGTATACACTTTTCATTATTTTTTAATTCTGATTACAGGGTACTGTGTGCAATGTTGTTTGTCATATTTTCTGAAAAAAATATTATTTTATATTAAGAACTCTGAAAATTATAAGGGAAAAACTTGGAAAAATTTGGGACCATTTTTATAAAAATCTTAATTACTCTGCGAGTGTGCATGCTATTTGCATAAAAATGAACGCAGTGTATTATAATAAGGCATTCAATCATAATCTAGAGTTTGAGCAATTTTGCTACATTAGTTTTGACAGGATTATTCAAAAAATATTTATTCTTTTTTAATTTGTTGACGGTCCCCTATGGAGTTTCGGTAAAAAATATTCACGGAGATGTATGACGTATAGTATTATATTTATACACTAAGAGTTTCGAGATGATTCCTCATGTATTTTTCTAGATATTTAGTAAAATGTCTAAAATCGCAAATGTCCAATAATCAATGGCCATATAGTGTATTATTAATTATATTATCTTGGAATATAATTGCCATATGAGTAAAAAAATCTGCTGTCAAAATATTCACAATGAAACAAACTTTCATGTAACATTTAAAAATGAAAATTGATTTTTTGACATATTTTGAGGCAAACTGTCCGCTTAAAATTCCAATCTGATACCTGTTGCAAACACTAACACTCTAAAAAAGGATACCACTGTAGTGTCCGAAGAAAAAAAATATAAAAATAAATTATTGTTGCCAAATGCCATGAAAACAAACTCTTTTCTTCGATATCGAAGCATCATCAAAATACAGGGAAAAAAAGCTTCTGCTGCCTATGTTTTAATTTTCAATCACAATAATACTTTCTAGCAGGGTCATTCCATGTCAATTCAACCAATTTTTTCCCCATTTGTAACCCGACCGACAGTGATTTGGATGAAACATTGTGTGCACGCTAATTCTATCATGAAATGATTCCATCAGAAATTTTTCCTTCCCAGACCGTTTGTGATAGTTCACAGATAGTTTGTGAGATATGGGGGCTCCAATTCTTGGGGTTTTCTCAAATCGCACATTTCTGAGTCTGTATTTTGAGATTGCAGTTCCATATTGAAAATATTGTTTCTCTGGATCTAAAACATGAATCATCCTAAAAATATCACTGTAAGAATATACAAAGATGCAGATTTAAAAAAATATATATTTAAAAAATTTACTTGTAATATTTAGGATAAAAAAAGTCAGCCAAAGTTGAGAGTTACGGTTATTTTTCCAAATTTTTGTGACTTCACGAAAAAGGCTGTACACAAAAAGGCAAATTAAATTTCCAATTTCTTTTTGCTTTAAATAAAAGTTTACACTTTGGGCTTTCTATCTAGGAAATAAAAATGATGTCTTTCGCATGGCTTATGCAAAAATTTTGGATACTTTCCAATTAGCGGGATAAATGCTTTATTTTTACATATTACATATGCACACAAAAAGACAAATGAAAGTTTAAAATGACAAAGTAAAAGTTTGACAAAGTAAGTTTAAAATGTAAAAGTTTGAAATGACAGTTTAAATTTTCACAAATATCGTTCAATTGATGAATTCATTGCTCTCAATGTTCAATTAAAAGTACATGTTGAAAAACAAAAACTAGCGGCATATTTAATTTAAATTTCAAAGTTTAAAAAAAACGAATTTTAAAATCTTTACTACTTTTTTAAAAATGATATTTTTGCCCAATTTCCTTTTAAGATTTTCAAATGTGTATTACACAAAACTACGCATGGATTTTTAGGTGCATTTAATATTACATTTAATGAAATTTTTTAATTGATATACAGTGTCTCACATAAGTGATGGGATACTTGTGCTTTACAAAAGGAAACTAATCAAATAAATTAAAATACATGTACACATTTGTATAATGGATCAGTACAAGTATATTGATATTTTAAAGTAAAATTTGAAATCTTCAGCACGAAAATTGAACCTTCATAACGATTTTAAATTCTACCAGGACAAAGACCCCAAGCACACTGCTCTGAACGTTAGACTCTGGCTGCTATATAACTGTCCTGAAATAATAAAAACACCACCACAATCTCCAGACTTAAATCCCATAGAGAATATTTGGCAAGAATTGAAATCAAGAATTCGCAAGCACACCATTTCTTCAAAACAACAACTAAAATCGGTGCTTCAAGAAGAATGGGGTAAAATCACTCCAGAAATCACAAAAAATTAGTCGAATCCATCCCAAAAAGATTAAATCATGTTTTAAAAGTAAAAGGAAATCCAACAAAATATTAAAACCTTTTAAAAAGTAAAATTTTTGAATAAATATTTGATGGAAAAGTAAGTGTCCCATCGCTTATGTGAGCCATTTTTTGCTCCGTTCTGAACAATTGTATTTTTACTAAATTAATATTTTAATATTTTGACAAAATGTATGTTATGTAATAATTGTTACTAACTTTAAATATGAAACATACCCAAAAAGTTTTTGCACATGTTTGTTTATTTATTTTATTGCAGTTTCTTTTTATAAAGCACAAGTGTCCCATCACTTTTGTGAGACACTGTATGTAGTGAAAAACGATGAAATCTTGCGCACCTTCCTATATTTTTATTTAAAAAAGTGAAGTGTAATTCTACGCGCAAATTTATCACATATATAATAAAAATAGATACAAAAAGTTTAAATATTTAGTTTAATTACAAAAAAAAGACTTTTTTTTTTTAATACTAACATGGAGAAAAAGATACTTAAAATTTTAATTTGCGTGGGTATATAACGTGGTTATACACTATATGGCCATTGATTATTGGACACTTGCGATTTTAGACATTTTGTCGAATATCTAGAAAAATACATGAGGAATCATCTCGAAACTCTTAGTGTATAAATATAACAGTATACGTCATACATCTCCGTCAAGATATTTTATCGAAACGCCATAGGAGACCGTCAACAAAATAAAAAAGAATGAATATCTTTTGAATAACACTGTCAAAACTAATGTAGCAAAAGCGCTCAAACTCTCGATTATGATTGAATGCCTTATTGTAATACGCCTTGTTCATTTTTATGGAAATAGCATGCATACTCGCATAGTAATTAAGGTTTCTATAAAAATGGTCCCAAATTTTTCCAAGTTTTTTTCCTTATAATTCTCAGGCTTCTTAATGTAAAATAATATTTCTTTCAGAAAATATGACAAACAACATTGCACACAGTCCCCTGTAATCAGAATTTAAAAATAGTGAAAATTGTATACAAAATAAGTTGGTTTACTAAATAATTTTTTACTGCGCATGCGTTAACGATATCAAAATTTCATTTGCATATTATGTTAGCTAAATGTATAGAGCAACTTTTGTGAAAGTCGCAAAATCATAACTTGAAAATTCTGAAAATAATCGTCAATTGAATAAGTTGAAAATCCGTTATTCTCAAAATGAAACAAAAACAAGAGGGGTTGTATCCATATATTCATTGATTAGTGTCAATATAGAATACACAATACGGGATGTACTACTACATTTGGATAAAATCCCACATTTTTTTGCTTCATTTTGGAAACAATGGATTTTGTCCTTTTTCTATAGACGATTATTTTCAGAATTTTCAAGCTATGATTTTGAGACTTTTACAAAAGTTGCTCTATACATTTAGCTAACATAATATGCAAATGAAATTTTGATATCTTTGACGCATGCGCAGTAAAAAATTATTTAGTAAACCAACTCATTTTGTATACACTTTTCATTATTTTTTAATTCTGATTACAGGGTACTGTGTGCAATGTTGTTTGTCATATTTTCTGAAAAAAATATTATTTTATATTAAGAACTCTGAAAATTATAAGGGAAAAACTTGGAAAAATTTGGGACCATTTTTATAAAAATCTTAATTACTCTGCGAGTGTGCATGCTATTTGCATAAAAATGAACGCAGTGTATTATAATAAGGCATTCAATCATAATCTAGAGTTTGAGCAATTTTGCTACATTAGTTTTGACAGAATTATTCAAAAAATATTTATTCTTTTTTAATTTGTTGACGGTCCCCTATGGAGTTTCGGTAAAAAATATTCACGGAGATGTATGACGTATAGTATTATATTTATACACTAAGAGTTTCGAGATGATTCCTCATGTATTTTTCTAGATATTTAGTAAAATGTCTAAAATCGCAAATGTCCAATAATCAATGGCCATATAGTGTATTATTAATTATATTATCTTGGAATATAATTGCCATATGAGTAAAAAAATCTGCTGTCAAAATATTCACAATGAAACAAACTTTCATGTAACATTTAAAAATGAAAATTGATTTTTTGACATATTTTGAGGCAAACTGTCCGCTTAAAATTCCAATCTGATACCTGTTGCAAACACTAACACTCTAAAAAAGGATACCACTGTAGTGTCCGAAGAAAAAAAATATAAAAATAAATTATTGTTGCCAAATGCCATGAAAACAAACTCTTTTCTTCGATATCGAAGCATCATCAAAATACAGGGAAAAAAAGCTTCTGCTGTCTATGTTTTAATTTTCAATCACAATAATACTTTCTAGCAGGGTCATTCCATGTCAATTCAACCAATTTTTTCCCCATTTGTAACCCGACCGACAGTGATTTGGATGAAACATTGTGTGCACGCTAATTCTATCATGAAATGATTCCATCAGAAATTTTTCCTTCCCAGACCGTTTGTGATAGTTCACAGATAGTTTGTGAGATATGGGGGCTCCAATTCTTGGGGTTTTCTCAAATCGCACATTTCTGAGTCTGTATTTTGAGATTGCAGTTCCATATTGAAAATATTGTTTCTCTGGATCTAAAACATGAATCATCCTTAAAATATCACTGTAAGAATATACAAAGATGCAGATTTAAAAATATATATATTTAAAAAATTTACTTGTAATATTTAGGATAAAAAAAGTCAGCCAAAGTTGAGAGTTACGGTTATTTTTCCAAATTTTTGTGACTTCACGAAAAAGGCTGTACACAAAAAGGCAAATTAAATTTCCAATTTCTTTTTGCTTTAAATAAAAGTTTACACTTTGGGCTTTCTATCTAGGAAATAAAAATGATGTCTTTCGCATGGCTTATGCAAAAATTTTGGATACTTTCCAATTAGCGGGATAAATGCTTTATTTTTACATATTACATATGCACACAAAAAGACAAATGAAAGTTTAAAATGACAAAGTAAAAGTTTGACAAAGTAAGTTTAAAATGTAAAAGTTTGAAATGACAGTTTAAATTTTCACAAATATCGTTCAATTGATGAATTCATTGCTCTCAATGTTCAATTAAAAGTACATGTTGAAAAACAAAAACTAGCGGCATATTTAATTTAAATTTCAAAGTTTAAAAAAAACGAATTTTAAAATCTTTACTACTTTTTTAAAAATGATATTTTTGCCCAATTTCCTTTTAAGATTTTCAAATGTGTATTACACAAAACTACGCATGGATTTTTAGGTGCATTTAATATTACATTTAATGAAATTTTTTAATTGATATACAGTGTCTCACATAAGTGATGGGATACTTGTGCTTTACAAAAGGAAACTAATCAAATAAATTAAAATACATGTACACATTTGTATAATGGATCAGTACAAGTATATTGATATTTTAAAGTAAAATTTGAAATCTTCAGCACGAAAATTGAACCTTCATAACGATTTTAAATTCTACCAGGACAAAGACCCCAAGCACACTGCTCTGAACGTTAGACTCTGGCTGCTATATAACTGTCCTGAAATAATAAAAACACCACCACAATCTCCAGACTTAAATCCCATAGAGAATATTTGGCAAGAATTGAAATCAAGAATTCGCAAGCACACCATTTCTTCAAAACAACAACTAAAATCGGTGCTTCAAGAAGAATGGGGTAAAATCACTCCAGAAATCACAAAAAATTAGTCGAATCCATCCCAAAAAGATTAAATCATGTTTTAAAAGTAAAAGGAAATCCAACAAAATATTAAAACCTTTTAAAAAGTAAAATTTTTGAATAAATATTTGATGGAAAAGTAAGTGTCCCATCGCTTATGTGAGCCATTTTTTGCTCCGTTCTGAACAATTGTATTTTTACTAAATTAATATTTTAATATTTTGACAAAATGTATGTTATGTAATAATTGTTACTAACTTTAAATATGAAACATACCCAAAAAGTTTTTGCACATGTTTGTTTATTTATTTTATTGCAGTTTCTTTTTATAAAGCACAAGTGTCCCATCACTTTTGTGAGACACTGTATGTAGTGAAAAACGATGAAATCTTGCGCACCTTCCTATATTTTTATTTAAAAAAGTGAAGTGTAATTCTACGCGCAAATTTATCACATATATAATAAAAATAGATACAAAAAGTTTAAATATTTAGTTTAATTACAAAAAAAAGACTTTTTTTTTTTTAATACTAACATGGAGAAAAAGATACTTAAAATTTTAATTTGCGTGGGTATATAACGTGGTTATACACTATATGGCCATTGATTATTGGACACTTGCGATTTTAGACATTTTGTCGAATATCTAGAAAAATACATGAGGAATCATCTCGAAACTCTTAGTGTATAAATATAACAGTATACGTCATACATCTCCGTCAAGATATTTTATCGAAACGCCATAGGAGACCGTCAACAAAATAAAAAAGAATGAATATCTTTTGAATAACACTGTCAAAACTAATGTAGCAAAAGCGCTCAAACTCTCGATTATGATTGAATGCCTTATTGTAATACGCCTTGTTCATTTTTATGGAAATAGCATGCATACTCGCATAGTAATTAAGGTTTCTATAAAAATGGTCCCAAATTTTTCCAAGTTTTTTTCCTTATAATTCTCAGGCTTCTTAATGTAAAATAATATTTCTTTCAGAAAATATGACAAACAACATTGCACACAGTCCCCTGTAATCAGAATTTAAAAATAGTGAAAATTGTATACAAAATAAGTTGGTTTACTAAATAATTTTTTACTGTGCATGCGTTAACGATATCAAAATTTCATTTGCATATTATGTTAGCTAAATGTATAGAGCAACTTTTGTGAAAGTCGCAAAATCATAACTTGAAAATTCTGAAAATAATCGTCAATTGAATAAGTTGAAAATCCGTTATTCTCAAAATGAAACAAAAACAAGAGGGGTTGTATCCATATATTCATTGATTAGTGTCAATATAGAATACACAATACGGGATGTACTACTACATTTGGATAAAATCCCACATTTTTTTGCTTCATTTTGGAAACAATGGATTTTGTCCTTTTTCTATAGACGATTATTTTCAGAATTTTCAAGCTATGATTTTGAGACTTTTACAAAAGTTGCTCTATACATTTAGCTAACATAATATGCAAATGAAATTTTGATATCTTTGACGCATGCGCAGTAAAAAATTATTTAGTAAACCAACTCATTTTGTATACACTTTTCATTATTTTTTAATTCTGATTACAGGGTACTGTGTGCAATGTTGTTTGTCATATTTTCTGAAAAAAATATTATTTTATATTAAGAACTCTGAAAATTATAAGGGAAAAACTTGGAAAAATTTGGGACCATTTTTATAAAAATCTTAATTACTCTGCGAGTGTGCATGCTATTTGCATAAAAATGAACGCAGTGTATTATAATAAGGCATTCAATCATAATCTAGAGTTTGAGCAATTTTGCTACATTAGTTTTGACAGGATTATTCAAAAAATATTTATTCTTTTTTAATTTGTTGACGGTCCCCTATGGAGTTTCGGTAAAAAATATTCACGGAGATGTATGACGTATAGTATTATATTTATACACTAAGAGTTTCGAGATGATTCCTCATGTATTTTTCTAGATATTTAGTAAAATGTCTAAAATCGCAAATGTCCAATAATCAATGGCCATATAGTGTATTATTAATTATATTATCTTGGAATATAATTGCCATATGAGTAAAAAAATCTGCTGTCAAAATATTCACAATGAAACAAACTTTCATGTAACATTTAAAAATGAAAATTGATTTTTTGACATATTTTGAGGCAAACTGTCCGCTTAAAATTCCAATCTGATACCTGTTGCAAACACTAACACTCTAAAAAAGGATACCACTGTAGTGTCCGAAGAAAAAAAATATAAAAATAAATTATTGTTGCCAAATGCCATGAAAACAAACTCTTTTCTTCGATATCGAAGCATCATCAAAATACAGGGAAAAAAAGCTTCTGCTGTCTATGTTTTAATTTTCAATCACAATAATACTTTCTAGCAGGGTCATTCCATGTCAATTCAACCAATTTTTTCCCCATTTGTAACCCGACCGACAGTGATTTGGATGAAACATTGTGTGCACGCTAATTCTATCATGAAATGATTCCATCAGAAATTTTTCCTTCCCAGACCGTTTGTGATAGTTCACAGATAGTTTGTGAGATATGGGGGCTCCAATTCTTGGGGTTTTCTCAAATCGCACATTTCTGAGTCTGTATTTTGAGATTGCAGTTCCATATTGAAAATATTGTTTCTCTGGATCTAAAACATGAATCATCCTAAAAATATCACTGTAAGAATATACAAAGATGCAGATTTAAAAAAATATATATTTAAAAAATTTACTTGTAATATTTAGGATAAAAAAAGTCAGCCAAAGTTGAGAGTTACGGTTATTTTTCCAAATTTTTGTGACTTCACGAAAAAGGCTGTACACAAAAAGGCAAATTAAATTTCCAATTTCTTTTTGCTTTAAATAAAAGTTTACACTTTGGGCTTTCTATCTAGGAAATAAAAATGATGTCTTTCGCATGGCTTATGCAAAAATTTTGGATACTTTCCAATTAGCGGGATAAATGCTTTATTTTTACATATTACATATGCACACAAAAAGACAAATGAAAGTTTAAAATGACAAAGTAAAAGTTTGACAAAGTAAGTTTAAAATGTAAAAGTTTGAAATGACAGTTTAAATTTTCACAAATATCGTTCAATTGATGAATTCATTGCTCTCAATGTTCAATTAAAAGTACATGTTGAAAAACAAAAACTAGCGGCATATTTAATTTAAATTTCAAAGTTTAAAAAAAACGAATTTTAAAATCTTTACTACTTTTTTAAAAATGATATTTTTGCCCAATTTCCTTTTAAGATTTTCAAATGTGTATTACACAAAACTACGCATGGATTTTTAGGTGCATTTAATATTACATTTAATGAAATTTTTTAATTGATATACAGTGTCTCACATAAGTGATGGGATACTTGTGCTTTACAAAAGGAAACTAATCAAATAAATTAAAATACATGTACACATTTGTATAATGGATCAGTACAAGTATATTGATATTTTAAAGTAAAATTTGAAATCTTCAGCACGAAAATTGAACCTTCATAACGATTTTAAATTCTACCAGGACAAAGACCCCAAGCACACTGCTCTGAACGTTAGACTCTGGCTGCTATATAACTGTCCTGAAATAATAAAAACACCACCACAATCTCCAGACTTAAATCCCATAGAGAATATTTGGCAAGAATTGAAATCAAGAATTCGCAAGCACACCATTTCTTCAAAACAACAACTAAAATCGGTGCTTCAAGAAGAATGGGGTAAAATCACTCCAGAAATCACAAAAAATTAGTCGAATCCATCCCAAAAAGATTAAATCATGTTTTAAAAGTAAAAGGAAATCCAACAAAATATTAAAACCTTTTAAAAAGTAAAATTTTTGAATAAATATTTGATGGAAAAGTAAGTGTCCCATCGCTTATGTGAGCCATTTTTTGCTCCGTTCTGAACAATTGTATTTTTACTAAATTAATATTTTAATATTTTGACAAAATGTATGTTATGTAATAATTGTTACTAACTTTAAATATGAAACATACCCAAAAAGTTTTTGCACATGTTTGTTTATTTATTTTATTGCAGTTTCTTTTTATAAAGCACAAGTGTCCCATCACTTTTGTGAGACACTGTATGTAGTGAAAAACGATGAAATCTTGCGCACCTTCCTATATTTTTATTTAAAAAAGTGAAGTGTAATTCTACGCGCAAATTTATCACATATATAATAAAAATAGATACAAAAAGTTTAAATATTTAGTTTAATTACAAAAAAAAGACTTTTTTTTTTTAATACTAACATGGAGAAAAAGATACTTAAAATTTTAATTTGCGTGGGTATATAACGTGGTTATACACTATATGGCCATTGATTATTGGACACTTGCGATTTTAGACATTTTGTCGAATATCTAGAAAAATACATGAGGAATCATCTCGAAACTCTTAGTGTATAAATATAACAGTATACGTCATACATCTCCGTCAAGATATTTTATCGAAACGCCATAGGAGACCGTCAACAAAATAAAAAAGAATGAATATCTTTTGAATAACACTGTCAAAACTAATGTAGCAAAAGCGCTCAAACTCTCGATTATGATTGAATGCCTTATTGTAATACGCCTTGTTCATTTTTATGGAAATAGCATGCATACTCGCATAGTAATTAAGGTTTCTATAAAAATGGTCCCAAATTTTTCCAAGTTTTTTTCCTTATAATTCTCAGGCTTCTTAATGTAAAATAATATTTCTTTCAGAAAATATGACAAACAACATTGCACACAGTCCCCTGTAATCAGAATTTAAAAATAGTGAAAATTGTATACAAAATAAGTTGGTTTACTAAATAATTTTTTACTGCGCATGCGTTAACGATATCAAAATTTCATTTGCATATTATGTTAGCTAAATGTATAGAGCAACTTTTGTGAAAGTCGCAAAATCATAACTTGAAAATTCTGAAAATAATCGTCAATTGAATAAGTTGAAAATCCGTTATTCTCAAAATGAAACAAAAACAAGAGGGGTTGTATCCATATATTCATTGATTAGTGTCAATATAGAATACACAATACGGGATGTACTACTACATTTGGATAAAATCCCACATTTTTTTGCTTCATTTTGGAAACAATGGATTTTGTCCTTTTTCTATAGACGATTATTTTCAGAATTTTCAAGCTATGATTTTGAGACTTTTACAAAAGTTGCTCTATACATTTAGCTAACATAATATGCAAATGAAATTTTGATATCTTTGACGCATGCGCAGTAAAAAATTATTTAGTAAACCAACTCATTTTGTATACACTTTTCATTATTTTTTAATTCTGATTACAGGGTACTGTGTGCAATGTTGTTTGTCATATTTTCTGAAAAAAATATTATTTTATATTAAGAACTCTGAAAATTATAAGGGAAAAACTTGGAAAAATTTGGGACCATTTTTATAAAAATCTTAATTACTCTGCGAGTGTGCATGCTATTTGCATAAAAATGAACGCAGTGTATTATAATAAGGCATTCAATCATAATCTAGAGTTTGAGCAATTTTGCTACATTAGTTTTGACAGAATTATTCAAAAAATATTTATTCTTTTTTAATTTGTTGACGGTCCCCTATGGAGTTTCGGTAAAAAATATTCACGGAGATGTATGACGTATAGTATTATATTTATACACTAAGAGTTTCGAGATGATTCCTCATGTATTTTTCTAGATATTTAGTAAAATGTCTAAAATCGCAAATGTCCAATAATCAATGGCCATATAGTGTATTATTAATTATATTATCTTGGAATATAATTGCCATATGAGTAAAAAAATCTGCTGTCAAAATATTCACAATGAAACAAACTTTCATGTAACATTTAAAAATGAAAATTGATTTTTTGACATATTTTGAGGCAAACTGTCCGCTTAAAATTCCAATCTGATACCTGTTGCAAACACTAACACTCTAAAAAAGGATACCACTGTAGTGTCCGAAGAAAAAAAATATAAAAATAAATTATTGTTGCCAAATGCCATGAAAACAAACTCTTTTCTTCGATATCGAAGCATCATCAAAATACAGGGAAAAAAAGCTTCTGCTGTCTATGTTTTAATTTTCAATCACAATAATACTTTCTAGCAGGGTCATTCCATGTCAATTCAACCAATTTTTTCCCCATTTGTAACCCGACCGACAGTGATTTGGATGAAACATTGTGTGCACGCTAATTCTATCATGAAATGATTCCATCAGAAATTTTTCCTTCCCAGACCGTTTGTGATAGTTCACAGATAGTTTGTGAGATATGGGGGCTCCAATTCTTGGGGTTTTCTCAAATCGCACATTTCTGAGTCTGTATTTTGAGATTGCAGTTCCATATTGAAAATATTGTTTCTCTGGATCTAAAACATGAATCATCCTTAAAATATCACTGTAAGAATATACAAAGATGCAGATTTAAAAAAATATATATTTAAAAAATTTACTTGTAATATTTAGGATAAAAAAAGTCAGCCAAAGTTGAGAGTTACGGTTATTTTTCCAAATTTTTGTGACTTCACGAAAAAGGCTGTACACAAAAAGGCAAATTAAATTTCCAATTTCTTTTTGCTTTAAATAAAAGTTTACACTTTGGGCTTTCTATCTAGGAAATAAAAATGATGTCTTTCGCATGGCTTATGCAAAAATTTTGGATACTTTCCAATTAGCGGGATAAATGCTTTATTTTTACATATTACATATGCACACAAAAAGACAAATGAAAGTTTAAAATGACAAAGTAAAAGTTTGACAAAGTAAGTTTAAAATGTAAAAGTTTGAAATGACAGTTTAAATTTTCACAAATATCGTTCAATTGATGAATTCATTGCTCTCAATGTTCAATTAAAAGTACATGTTGAAAAACAAAAACTAGCGGCATATTTAATTTAAATTTCAAAGTTTAAAAAAAACGAATTTTAAAATCTTTACTACTTTTTTAAAAATGATATTTTTGCCCAATTTCCTTTTAAGATTTTCAAATGTGTATTACACAAAACTACGCATGGATTTTTAGGTGCATTTAATATTACATTTAATGAAATTTTTTAATTGATATACAGTGTCTCACATAAGTGATGGGATACTTGTGCTTTACAAAAGGAAACTAATCAAATAAATTAAAATACATGTACACATTTGTATAATGGATCAGTACAAGTATATTGATATTTTAAAGTAAAATTTGAAATCTTCAGCACGAAAATTGAACCTTCATAACGATTTTAAATTCTACCAGGACAAAGACCCCAAGCACACTGCTCTGAACGTTAGACTCTGGCTGCTATATAACTGTCCTGAAATAATAAAAACACCACCACAATCTCCAGACTTAAATCCCATAGAGAATATTTGGCAAGAATTGAAATCAAGAATTCGCAAGCACACCATTTCTTCAAAACAACAACTAAAATCGGTGCTTCAAGAAGAATGGGGTAAAATCACTCCAGAAATCACAAAAAATTAGTCGAATCCATCCCAAAAAGATTAAATCATGTTTTAAAAGTAAAAGGAAATCCAACAAAATATTAAAACCTTTTAAAAAGTAAAATTTTTGAATAAATATTTGATGGAAAAGTAAGTGTCCCATCGCTTATGTGAGCCATTTTTTGCTCCGTTCTGAACAATTGTATTTTTACTAAATTAATATTTTAATATTTTGACAAAATGTATGTTATGTAATAATTGTTACTAACTTTAAATATGAAACATACCCAAAAAGTTTTTGCACATGTTTGTTTATTTATTTTATTGCAGTTTCTTTTTATAAAGCACAAGTGTCCCATCACTTTTGTGAGACACTGTATGTAGTGAAAAACGATGAAATCTTGCGCACCTTCCTATATTTTTATTTAAAAAAGTGAAGTGTAATTCTACGCGCAAATTTATCACATATATAATAAAAATAGATACAAAAAGTTTAAATATTTAGTTTAATTACAAAAAAAAGACTTTTTTTTTTTTAATACTAACATGGAGAAAAAGATACTTAAAATTTTAATTTGCGTGGGTATATAACGTGGTTATACACTATATGGCCATTGATTATTGGACACTTGCGATTTTAGACATTTTGTCGAATATCTAGAAAAATACATGAGGAATCATCTCGAAACTCTTAGTGTATAAATATAACAGTATACGTCATACATCTCCGTCAAGATATTTTATCGAAACGCCATAGGAGACCGTCAACAAAATAAAAAAGAATGAATATCTTTTGAATAACACTGTCAAAACTAATGTAGCAAAAGCGCTCAAACTCTCGATTATGATTGAATGCCTTATTGTAATACGCCTTGTTCATTTTTATGGAAATAGCATGCATACTCGCATAGTAATTAAGGTTTCTATAAAAATGGTCCCAAATTTTTCCAAGTTTTTTTCCTTATAATTCTCAGGCTTCTTAATGTAAAATAATATTTCTTTCAGAAAATATGACAAACAACATTGCACACAGTCCCCTGTAATCAGAATTTAAAAATAGTGAAAATTGTATACAAAATAAGTTGGTTTACTAAATAATTTTTTACTGTGCATGCGTTAACGATATCAAAATTTCATTTGCATATTATGTTAGCTAAATGTATAGAGCAACTTTTGTGAAAGTCGCAAAATCATAACTTGAAAATTCTGAAAATAATCGTCAATTGAATAAGTTGAAAATCCGTTATTCTCAAAATGAAACAAAAACAAGAGGGGTTGTATCCATATATTCATTGATTAGTGTCAATATAGAATACACAATACGGGATGTACTACTACATTTGGATAAAATCCCACATTTTTTTGCTTCATTTTGGAAACAATGGATTTTGTCCTTTTTCTATAGACGATTATTTTCAGAATTTTCAAGCTATGATTTTGAGACTTTTACAAAAGTTGCTCTATACATTTAGCTAACATAATATGCAAATGAAATTTTGATATCTTTGACGCATGCGCAGTAAAAAATTATTTAGTAAACCAACTCATTTTGTATACACTTTTCATTATTTTTTAATTCTGATTACAGGGTACTGTGTGCAATGTTGTTTGTCATATTTTCTGAAAAAAATATTATTTTATATTAAGAACTCTGAAAATTATAAGGGAAAAACTTGGAAAAATTTGGGACCATTTTTATAAAAATCTTAATTACTCTGCGAGTGTGCATGCTATTTGCATAAAAATGAACGCAGTGTATTATAATAAGGCATTCAATCATAATCTAGAGTTTGAGCAATTTTGCTACATTAGTTTTGACAGGATTATTCAAAAAATATTTATTCTTTTTTAATTTGTTGACGGTCCCCTATGGAGTTTCGGTAAAAAATATTCACGGAGATGTATGACGTATAGTATTATATTTATACACTAAGAGTTTCGAGATGATTCCTCATGTATTTTTCTAGATATTTAGTAAAATGTCTAAAATCGCAAATGTCCAATAATCAATGGCCATATAGTGTATTATTAATTATATTATCTTGGAATATAATTGCCATATGAGTAAAAAAATCTGCTGTCAAAATATTCACAATGAAACAAACTTTCATGTAACATTTAAAAATGAAAATTGATTTTTTGACATATTTTGAGGCAAACTGTCCGCTTAAAATTCCAATCTGATACCTGTTGCAAACACTAACACTCTAAAAAAGGATACCACTGTAGTGTCCGAAGAAAAAAAATATAAAAATAAATTATTGTTGCCAAATGCCATGAAAACAAACTCTTTTCTTCGATATCGAAGCATCATCAAAATACAGGGAAAAAAAGCTTCTGCTGTCTATGTTTTAATTTTCAATCACAATAATACTTTCTAGCAGGGTCATTCCATGTCAATTCAACCAATTTTTTCCCCATTTGTAACCCGACCGACAGTGATTTGGATGAAACATTGTGTGCACGCTAATTCTATCATGAAATGATTCCATCAGAAATTTTTCCTTCCCAGACCGTTTGTGATAGTTCACAGATAGTTTGTGAGATATGGGGGCTCCAATTCTTGGGGTTTTCTCAAATCGCACATTTCTGAGTCTGTATTTTGAGATTGCAGTTCCATATTGAAAATATTGTTTCTCTGGATCTAAAACATGAATCATCCTAAAAATATCACTGTAAGAATATACAAAGATGCAGATTTAAAAAAATATATATTTAAAAAATTTACTTGTAATATTTAGGATAAAAAAAGTCAGCCAAAGTTGAGAGTTACGGTTATTTTTCCAAATTTTTGTGACTTCACGAAAAAGGCTGTACACAAAAAGGCAAATTAAATTTCCAATTTCTTTTTGCTTTAAATAAAAGTTTACACTTTGGGCTTTCTATCTAGGAAATAAAAATGATGTCTTTCGCATGGCTTATGCAAAAATTTTGGATACTTTCCAATTAGCGGGATAAATGCTTTATTTTTACATATTACATATGCACACAAAAAGACAAATGAAAGTTTAAAATGACAAAGTAAAAGTTTGACAAAGTAAGTTTAAAATGTAAAAGTTTGAAATGACAGTTTAAATTTTCACAAATATCGTTCAATTGATGAATTCATTGCTCTCAATGTTCAATTAAAAGTACATGTTGAAAAACAAAAACTAGCGGCATATTTAATTTAAATTTCAAAGTTTAAAAAAAACGAATTTTAAAATCTTTACTACTTTTTTAAAAATGATATTTTTGCCCAATTTCCTTTTAAGATTTTCAAATGTGTATTACACAAAACTACGCATGGATTTTTAGGTGCATTTAATATTACATTTAATGAAATTTTTTAATTGATATACAGTGTCTCACATAAGTGATGGGATACTTGTGCTTTACAAAAGGAAACTAATCAAATAAATTAAAATACATGTACACATTTGTATAATGGATCAGTACAAGTATATTGATATTTTAAAGTAAAATTTGAAATCTTCAGCACGAAAATTGAACCTTCATAACGATTTTAAATTCTACCAGGACAAAGACCCCAAGCACACTGCTCTGAACGTTAGACTCTGGCTGCTATATAACTGTCCTGAAATAATAAAAACACCACCACAATCTCCAGACTTAAATCCCATAGAGAATATTTGGCAAGAATTGAAATCAAGAATTCGCAAGCACACCATTTCTTCAAAACAACAACTAAAATCGGTGCTTCAAGAAGAATGGGGTAAAATCACTCCAGAAATCACAAAAAATTAGTCGAATCCATCCCAAAAAGATTAAATCATGTTTTAAAAGTAAAAGGAAATCCAACAAAATATTAAAACCTTTTAAAAAGTAAAATTTTTGAATAAATATTTGATGGAAAAGTAAGTGTCCCATCGCTTATGTGAGCCATTTTTTGCTCCGTTCTGAACAATTGTATTTTTACTAAATTAATATTTTAATATTTTGACAAAATGTATGTTATGTAATAATTGTTACTAACTTTAAATATGAAACATACCCAAAAAGTTTTTGCACATGTTTGTTTATTTATTTTATTGCAGTTTCTTTTTATAAAGCACAAGTGTCCCATCACTTTTGTGAGACACTGTATGTAGTGAAAAACGATGAAATCTTGCGCACCTTCCTATATTTTTATTTAAAAAAGTGAAGTGTAATTCTACGCGCAAATTTATCACATATATAATAAAAATAGATACAAAAAGTTTAAATATTTAGTTTAATTACAAAAAAAAGACTTTTTTTTTTTAATACTAACATGGAGAAAAAGATACTTAAAATTTTAATTTGCGTGGGTATATAACGTGGTTATACACTATATGGCCATTGATTATTGGACACTTGCGATTTTAGACATTTTGTCGAATATCTAGAAAAATACATGAGGAATCATCTCGAAACTCTTAGTGTATAAATATAACAGTATACGTCATACATCTCCGTCAAGATATTTTATCGAAACGCCATAGGAGACCGTCAACAAAATAAAAAAGAATGAATATCTTTTGAATAACACTGTCAAAACTAATGTAGCAAAAGCGCTCAAACTCTCGATTATGATTGAATGCCTTATTGTAATACGCCTTGTTCATTTTTATGGAAATAGCATGCATACTCGCATAGTAATTAAGGTTTCTATAAAAATGGTCCCAAATTTTTCCAAGTTTTTTTCCTTATAATTCTCAGGCTTCTTAATGTAAAATAATATTTCTTTCAGAAAATATGACAAACAACATTGCACACAGTCCCCTGTAATCAGAATTTAAAAATAGTGAAAATTGTATACAAAATAAGTTGGTTTACTAAATAATTTTTTACTGCGCATGCGTTAACGATATCAAAATTTCATTTGCATATTATGTTAGCTAAATGTATAGAGCAACTTTTGTGAAAGTCGCAAAATCATAACTTGAAAATTCTGAAAATAATCGTCAATTGAATAAGTTGAAAATCCGTTATTCTCAAAATGAAACAAAAACAAGAGGGGTTGTATCCATATATTCATTGATTAGTGTCAATATAGAATACACAATACGGGATGTACTACTACATTTGGATAAAATCCCACATTTTTTTGCTTCATTTTGGAAACAATGGATTTTGTCCTTTTTCTATAGACGATTATTTTCAGAATTTTCAAGCTATGATTTTGAGACTTTTACAAAAGTTGCTCTATACATTTAGCTAACATAATATGCAAATGAAATTTTGATATCTTTGACGCATGCGCAGTAAAAAATTATTTAGTAAACCAACTCATTTTGTATACACTTTTCATTATTTTTTAATTCTGATTACAGGGTACTGTGTGCAATGTTGTTTGTCATATTTTCTGAAAAAAATATTATTTTATATTAAGAACTCTGAAAATTATAAGGGAAAAACTTGGAAAAATTTGGGACCATTTTTATAAAAATCTTAATTACTCTGCGAGTGTGCATGCTATTTGCATAAAAATGAACGCAGTGTATTATAATAAGGCATTCAATCATAATCTAGAGTTTGAGCAATTTTGCTACATTAGTTTTGACAGAATTATTCAAAAAATATTTATTCTTTTTTAATTTGTTGACGGTCCCCTATGGAGTTTCGGTAAAAAATATTCACGGAGATGTATGACGTATAGTATTATATTTATACACTAAGAGTTTCGAGATGATTCCTCATGTATTTTTCTAGATATTTAGTAAAATGTCTAAAATCGCAAATGTCCAATAATCAATGGCCATATAGTGTATTATTAATTATATTATCTTGGAATATAATTGCCATATGAGTAAAAAAATCTGCTGTCAAAATATTCACAATGAAACAAACTTTCATGTAACATTTAAAAATGAAAATTGATTTTTTGACATATTTTGAGGCAAACTGTCCGCTTAAAATTCCAATCTGATACCTGTTGCAAACACTAACACTCTAAAAAAGGATACCACTGTAGTGTCCGAAGAAAAAAAATATAAAAATAAATTATTGTTGCCAAATGCCATGAAAACAAACTCTTTTCTTCGATATCGAAGCATCATCAAAATACAGGGAAAAAAAGCTTCTGCTGTCTATGTTTTAATTTTCAATCACAATAATACTTTCTAGCAGGGTCATTCCATGTCAATTCAACCAATTTTTTCCCCATTTGTAACCCGACCGACAGTGATTTGGATGAAACATTGTGTGCACGCTAATTCTATCATGAAATGATTCCATCAGAAATTTTTCCTTCCCAGACCGTTTGTGATAGTTCACAGATAGTTTGTGAGATATGGGGGCTCCAATTCTTGGGGTTTTCTCAAATCGCACATTTCTGAGTCTGTATTTTGAGATTGCAGTTCCATATTGAAAATATTGTTTCTCTGGATCTAAAACATGAATCATCCTTAAAATATCACTGTAAGAATATACAAAGATGCAGATTTAAAAAAATATATATTTAAAAAATTTACTTGTAATATTTAGGATAAAAAAAGTCAGCCAAAGTTGAGAGTTACGGTTATTTTTCCAAATTTTTGTGACTTCACGAAAAAGGCTGTACACAAAAAGGCAAATTAAATTTCCAATTTCTTTTTGCTTTAAATAAAAGTTTACACTTTGGGCTTTCTATCTAGGAAATAAAAATGATGTCTTTCGCATGGCTTATGCAAAAATTTTGGATACTTTCCAATTAGCGGGATAAATGCTTTATTTTTACATATTACATATGCACACAAAAAGACAAATGAAAGTTTAAAATGACAAAGTAAAAGTTTGACAAAGTAAGTTTAAAATGTAAAAGTTTGAAATGACAGTTTAAATTTTCACAAATATCGTTCAATTGATGAATTCATTGCTCTCAATGTTCAATTAAAAGTACATGTTGAAAAACAAAAACTAGCGGCATATTTAATTTAAATTTCAAAGTTTAAAAAAAACGAATTTTAAAATCTTTACTACTTTTTTAAAAATGATATTTTTGCCCAATTTCCTTTTAAGATTTTCAAATGTGTATTACACAAAACTACGCATGGATTTTTAGGTGCATTTAATATTACATTTAATGAAATTTTTTAATTGATATACAGTGTCTCACATAAGTGATGGGATACTTGTGCTTTACAAAAGGAAACTAATCAAATAAATTAAAATACATGTACACATTTGTATAATGGATCAGTACAAGTATATTGATATTTTAAAGTAAAATTTGAAATCTTCAGCACGAAAATTGAACCTTCATAACGATTTTAAATTCTACCAGGACAAAGACCCCAAGCACACTGCTCTGAACGTTAGACTCTGGCTGCTATATAACTGTCCTGAAATAATAAAAACACCACCACAATCTCCAGACTTAAATCCCATAGAGAATATTTGGCAAGAATTGAAATCAAGAATTCGCAAGCACACCATTTCTTCAAAACAACAACTAAAATCGGTGCTTCAAGAAGAATGGGGTAAAATCACTCCAGAAATCACAAAAAATTAGTCGAATCCATCCCAAAAAGATTAAATCATGTTTTAAAAGTAAAAGGAAATCCAACAAAATATTAAAACCTTTTAAAAAGTAAAATTTTTGAATAAATATTTGATGGAAAAGTAAGTGTCCCATCGCTTATGTGAGCCATTTTTTGCTCCGTTCTGAACAATTGTATTTTTACTAAATTAATATTTTAATATTTTGACAAAATGTATGTTATGTAATAATTGTTACTAACTTTAAATATGAAACATACCCAAAAAGTTTTTGCACATGTTTGTTTATTTATTTTATTGCAGTTTCTTTTTATAAAGCACAAGTGTCCCATCACTTTTGTGAGACACTGTATGTAGTGAAAAACGATGAAATCTTGCGCACCTTCCTATATTTTTATTTAAAAAAGTGAAGTGTAATTCTACGCGCAAATTTATCACATATATAATAAAAATAGATACAAAAAGTTTAAATATTTAGTTTAATTACAAAAAAAAGACTTTTTTTTTTTTAATACTAACATGGAGAAAAAGATACTTAAAATTTTAATTTGCGTGGGTATATAACGTGGTTATATACCCATATATATGGCCATTGATTATTGGACACTTGCGATTTTAGACATTTTGTCGAATATCTAGAAAAATACATGAGGAATCATCTCGAAACTCTTAGTGTATAAATATAACAGTATACGTCATACATCTCCGTCAAGATATTTTATCGAAACGCCATAGGAGACCGTCAACAAAATAAAAAAGAATGAATATCTTTTGAATAACACTGTCAAAACTAATGTAGCAAAAGCGCTCAAACTCTCGATTATGATTGAATGCCTTATTGTAATACGCCTTGTTCATTTTTATGGAAATAGCATGCATACTCGCATAGTAATTAAGGTTTCTATAAAAATGGTCCCAAATTTTTCCAAGTTTTTTTCCTTATAATTCTCAGGCTTCTTAATGTAAAATAATATTTCTTTCAGAAAATATGACAAACAACATTGCACACAGTCCCCTGTAATCAGAATTTAAAAATAGTGAAAATTGTATACAAAATAAGTTGGTTTACTAAATAATTTTTTACTGTGCATGCGTTAACGATATCAAAATTTCATTTGCATATTATGTTAGCTAAATGTATAGAGCAACTTTTGTGAAAGTCGCAAAATCATAACTTGAAAATTCTGAAAATAATCGTCAATTGAATAAGTTGAAAATCCGTTATTCTCAAAATGAAACAAAAACAAGAGGGGTTGTATCCATATATTCATTGATTAGTGTCAATATAGAATACACAATACGGGATGTACTACTACATTTGGATAAAATCCCACATTTTTTTGCTTCATTTTGGAAACAATGGATTTTGTCCTTTTTCTATAGACGATTATTTTCAGAATTTTCAAGCTATGATTTTGAGACTTTTACAAAAGTTGCTCTATACATTTAGCTAACATAATATGCAAATGAAATTTTGATATCTTTGACGCATGCGCAGTAAAAAATTATTTAGTAAACCAACTCATTTTGTATACACTTTTCATTATTTTTTAATTCTGATTACAGGGTACTGTGTGCAATGTTGTTTGTCATATTTTCTGAAAAAAATATTATTTTATATTAAGAACTCTGAAAATTATAAGGGAAAAACTTGGAAAAATTTGGGACCATTTTTATAAAAATCTTAATTACTCTGCGAGTGTGCATGCTATTTGCATAAAAATGAACGCAGTGTATTATAATAAGGCATTCAATCATAATCTAGAGTTTGAGCAATTTTGCTACATTAGTTTTGACAGGATTATTCAAAAAATATTTATTCTTTTTTAATTTGTTGACGGTCCCCTATGGAGTTTCGGTAAAAAATATTCACGGAGATGTATGACGTATAGTATTATATTTATACACTAAGAGTTTCGAGATGATTCCTCATGTATTTTTCTAGATATTTAGTAAAATGTCTAAAATCGCAAATGTCCAATAATCAATGGCCATATAGTGTATTATTAATTATATTATCTTGGAATATAATTGCCATATGAGTAAAAAAATCTGCTGTCAAAATATTCACAATGAAACAAACTTTCATGTAACATTTAAAAATGAAAATTGATTTTTTGACATATTTTGAGGCAAACTGTCCGCTTAAAATTCCAATCTGATACCTGTTGCAAACACTAACACTCTAAAAAAGGATACCACTGTAGTGTCCGAAGAAAAAAAATATAAAAATAAATTATTGTTGCCAAATGCCATGAAAACAAACTCTTTTCTTCGATATCGAAGCATCATCAAAATACAGGGAAAAAAAGCTTCTGCTGTCTATGTTTTAATTTTCAATCACAATAATACTTTCTAGCAGGGTCATTCCATGTCAATTCAACCAATTTTTTCCCCATTTGTAACCCGACCGACAGTGATTTGGATGAAACATTGTGTGCACGCTAATTCTATCATGAAATGATTCCATCAGAAATTTTTCCTTCCCAGACCGTTTGTGATAGTTCACAGATAGTTTGTGAGATATGGGGGCTCCAATTCTTGGGGTTTTCTCAAATCGCACATTTCTGAGTCTGTATTTTGAGATTGCAGTTCCATATTGAAAATATTGTTTCTCTGGATCTAAAACATGAATCATCCTAAAAATATCACTGTAAGAATATACAAAGATGCAGATTTAAAAAAATATATATTTAAAAAATTTACTTGTAATATTTAGGATAAAAAAAGTCAGCCAAAGTTGAGAGTTACGGTTATTTTTCCAAATTTTTGTGACTTCACGAAAAAGGCTGTACACAAAAAGGCAAATTAAATTTCCAATTTCTTTTTGCTTTAAATAAAAGTTTACACTTTGGGCTTTCTATCTAGGAAATAAAAATGATGTCTTTCGCATGGCTTATGCAAAAATTTTGGATACTTTCCAATTAGCGGGATAAATGCTTTATTTTTACATATTACATATGCACACAAAAAGACAAATGAAAGTTTAAAATGACAAAGTAAAAGTTTGACAAAGTAAGTTTAAAATGTAAAAGTTTGAAATGACAGTTTAAATTTTCACAAATATCGTTCAATTGATGAATTCATTGCTCTCAATGTTCAATTAAAAGTACATGTTGAAAAACAAAAACTAGCGGCATATTTAATTTAAATTTCAAAGTTTAAAAAAAACGAATTTTAAAATCTTTACTACTTTTTTAAAAATGATATTTTTGCCCAATTTCCTTTTAAGATTTTCAAATGTGTATTACACAAAACTACGCATGGATTTTTAGGTGCATTTAATATTACATTTAATGAAATTTTTTAATTGATATACAGTGTCTCACATAAGTGATGGGATACTTGTGCTTTACAAAAGGAAACTAATCAAATAAATTAAAATACATGTACACATTTGTATAATGGATCAGTACAAGTATATTGATATTTTAAAGTAAAATTTGAAATCTTCAGCACGAAAATTGAACCTTCATAACGATTTTAAATTCTACCAGGACAAAGACCCCAAGCACACTGCTCTGAACGTTAGACTCTGGCTGCTATATAACTGTCCTGAAATAATAAAAACACCACCACAATCTCCAGACTTAAATCCCATAGAGAATATTTGGCAAGAATTGAAATCAAGAATTCGCAAGCACACCATTTCTTCAAAACAACAACTAAAATCGGTGCTTCAAGAAGAATGGGGTAAAATCACTCCAGAAATCACAAAAAATTAGTCGAATCCATCCCAAAAAGATTAAATCATGTTTTAAAAGTAAAAGGAAATCCAACAAAATATTAAAACCTTTTAAAAAGTAAAATTTTTGAATAAATATTTGATGGAAAAGTAAGTGTCCCATCGCTTATGTGAGCCATTTTTTGCTCCGTTCTGAACAATTGTATTTTTACTAAATTAATATTTTAATATTTTGACAAAATGTATGTTATGTAATAATTGTTACTAACTTTAAATATGAAACATACCCAAAAAGTTTTTGCACATGTTTGTTTATTTATTTTATTGCAGTTTCTTTTTATAAAGCACAAGTGTCCCATCACTTTTGTGAGACACTGTATGTAGTGAAAAACGATGAAATCTTGCGCACCTTCCTATATTTTTATTTAAAAAAGTGAAGTGTAATTCTACGCGCAAATTTATCACATATATAATAAAAATAGATACAAAAAGTTTAAATATTTAGTTTAATTACAAAAAAAAGACTTTTTTTTTTTAATACTAACATGGAGAAAAAGATACTTAAAATTTTAATTTGCGTGGGTATATAACGTGGTTATACACTATATGGCCATTGATTATTGGACACTTGCGATTTTAGACATTTTGTCGAATATCTAGAAAAATACATGAGGAATCATCTCGAAACTCTTAGTGTATAAATATAACAGTATACGTCATACATCTCCGTCAAGATATTTTATCGAAACGCCATAGGAGACCGTCAACAAAATAAAAAAGAATGAATATCTTTTGAATAACACTGTCAAAACTAATGTAGCAAAAGCGCTCAAACTCTCGATTATGATTGAATGCCTTATTGTAATACGCCTTGTTCATTTTTATGGAAATAGCATGCATACTCGCATAGTAATTAAGGTTTCTATAAAAATGGTCCCAAATTTTTCCAAGTTTTTTTCCTTATAATTCTCAGGCTTCTTAATGTAAAATAATATTTCTTTCAGAAAATATGACAAACAACATTGCACACAGTCCCCTGTAATCAGAATTTAAAAATAGTGAAAATTGTATACAAAATAAGTTGGTTTACTAAATAATTTTTTACTGCGCATGCGTTAACGATATCAAAATTTCATTTGCATATTATGTTAGCTAAATGTATAGAGCAACTTTTGTGAAAGTCGCAAAATCATAACTTGAAAATTCTGAAAATAATCGTCAATTGAATAAGTTGAAAATCCGTTATTCTCAAAATGAAACAAAAACAAGAGGGGTTGTATCCATATATTCATTGATTAGTGTCAATATAGAATACACAATACGGGATGTACTACTACATTTGGATAAAATCCCACATTTTTTTGCTTCATTTTGGAAACAATGGATTTTGTCCTTTTTCTATAGACGATTATTTTCAGAATTTTCAAGCTATGATTTTGAGACTTTTACAAAAGTTGCTCTATACATTTAGCTAACATAATATGCAAATGAAATTTTGATATCTTTGACGCATGCGCAGTAAAAAATTATTTAGTAAACCAACTCATTTTGTATACACTTTTCATTATTTTTTAATTCTGATTACAGGGTACTGTGTGCAATGTTGTTTGTCATATTTTCTGAAAAAAATATTATTTTATATTAAGAACTCTGAAAATTATAAGGGAAAAACTTGGAAAAATTTGGGACCATTTTTATAAAAATCTTAATTACTCTGCGAGTGTGCATGCTATTTGCATAAAAATGAACGCAGTGTATTATAATAAGGCATTCAATCATAATCTAGAGTTTGAGCAATTTTGCTACATTAGTTTTGACAGGATTATTCAAAAAATATTTATTCTTTTTTAATTTGTTGACGGTCCCCTATGGAGTTTCGGTAAAAAATATTCACGGAGATGTATGACGTATAGTATTATATTTATACACTAAGAGTTTCGAGATGATTCCTCATGTATTTTTCTAGATATTTAGTAAAATGTCTAAAATCGCAAATGTCCAATAATCAATGGCCATATAGTGTATTATTAATTATATTATCTTGGAATATAATTGCCATATGAGTAAAAAAATCTGCTGTCAAAATATTCACAATGAAACAAACTTTCATGTAACATTTAAAAATGAAAATTGATTTTTTGACATATTTTGAGGCAAACTGTCCGCTTAAAATTCCAATCTGATACCTGTTGCAAACACTAACACTCTAAAAAAGGATACCACTGTAGTGTCCGAAGAAAAAAAATATAAAAATAAATTATTGTTGCCAAATGCCATGAAAACAAACTCTTTTCTTCGATATCGAAGCATCATCAAAATACAGGGAAAAAAAGCTTCTGCTGTCTATGTTTTAATTTTCAATCACAATAATACTTTCTAGCAGGGTCATTCCATGTCAATTCAACCAATTTTTTCCCCATTTGTAACCCGACCGACAGTGATTTGGATGAAACATTGTGTGCACGCTAATTCTATCATGAAATGATTCCATCAGAAATTTTTCCTTCCCAGACCGTTTGTGATAGTTCACAGATAGTTTGTGAGATATGGGGGCTCCAATTCTTGGGGTTTTCTCAAATCGCACATTTCTGAGTCTGTATTTTGAGATTGCAGTTCCATATTGAAAATATTGTTTCTCTGGATCTAAAACATGAATCATCCTAAAAATATCACTGTAAGAATATACAAAGATGCAGATTTAAAAAAATATATATTTAAAAAATTTACTTGTAATATTTAGGATAAAAAAAGTCAGCCAAAGTTGAGAGTTACGGTTATTTTTCCAAATTTTTGTGACTTCACGAAAAAGGCTGTACACAAAAAGGCAAATTAAATTTCCAATTTCTTTTTGCTTTAAATAAAAGTTTACACTTTGGGCTTTCTATCTAGGAAATAAAAATGATGTCTTTCGCATGGCTTATGCAAAAATTTTGGATACTTTCCAATTAGCGGGATAAATGCTTTATTTTTACATATTACATATGCACACAAAAAGACAAATGAAATTTCCAATTTCTTTTTGTTTTAAATAAAAGTTTACACTTTGGGCTTTCTATCTGTGCAATAATAATTATTTCTTTCGCATGGCTTATGCAAAAATTTTGGGTACTTTCCAATTAGCCGGATGCGTGTTTTATTTTTACATATGCACATATGTATAGATCTATGTAAATACGAATGCATTATACATGTACATATGTATGTATATATACAGTATATTGATATATATATGTATAACACTAACCGAAAAGTTTCGTCTAACCGAAAAGTACAAAATTTTGCCTTGTTTTGAAAATCTGCACCAATTAAGGGGGAAAAAATCTGACTAAATTTAGCTGTGGTACTTAAATAATTACTGGAGTTTCTATGAGTTATTGAATTTAATGTTATTTGATGCAAAAACAAATTAAAAATTTCATTTGCCTTTTTGTGTAGAGACTTTTTCATAAAGTCACAAAATTTCGGAAAAATAATCATAACTTTTAACTTTGGTTTACTTTTTCGACCTAATATAAATCTCTAACTGCTCTAATTGCTTTTTTCACTTGCTTTTTATTGGGATTATCACTTAAATGGATCTCCACATTTATATTGATAAAATTCATATTTCATTAAGAGCGAAATTCTGTGATGCTCACATATATTAATCAAACGGTTTTCACTTAATTTTTGTTTTATAAATGCAATAGTCCTAAGTAATAAAAGTTGTTTTTCTGAATCACAGAGATTATCAATGTAGTCTATTTTTCTGTTATTTGTATAACTAGTTTTGTGACATTCTAAACCAGTTAATATTACAATACTGCAAGCCGGAATACTAGTAGAAGGTTTAATATCAGGCTCCATATTAAAACAATAAAGCAAAAATATATATACATATCACAAACAATAAAATATGTAAAAATCAGAATATATTTTTAGTAGCACAGTAAAAGTTAGATCATTCTTCTATGATAAGAAACAACAGAATAACAATAATTTGATTAAATTGATTTCAAAACATTTTCTTTCCCTAACGAACATTACCCTGCCTTTATCAGAAGGTGTTTATACAAGGCAGATGTAATTAAATCTTTCAGACTATAGAAACAAATTTAAGTTCTGTTAAACATTTGTGTATTTAAACTTGCCTATATAAATATTTAAACTGATTAAAATTACCCAAGGAAAGAAAATACAAGGTTTTGAACATTTTTTAAACACAAATAATTAATATAGAAGCATTCAAAAGAAAGAATGGAAATGTGAGTAGAAAAAATTATTTATTTTATACTGTACAAAAAAATCTGTTTTGAGTTTAATTATTGAAAATGAAAGTAAGAGATTCTTTAGATTTGCAAAAAATGCCCATTATTAAATAACGAAAAGAAACATATGGACCATTCCTTAAATTTAATGGGGAAACATATTACAGTCAGATTTTTTTAATCAGAAAAAACAAAGCCTAAACTTTACTTTGCAAATAAAAAAAAAAGTATCAAATCTATATTATAAAGGCCAAACGTATCTGTGCGTAACGCATACGTCATTTTGCGAATGGCAACACTTTCCCATGCAATTCGGTTTTGCACTTTTTGCTACTGCAATTTTTATACATCTAAACATTGCGCATTCTCAATTTTTACATCGGCGTTTAGAGAAAAAAATGTACTTTTAAATGCAATTTGTTTGAAAGCTGTATCTCAATTTATTTTTAAGATATTAATTTTTTTACAGTTTTGTGCGAATTTTGTAATTGTGGCAACAGAAATGCGCCATTTTCTTTTAAAATTGAAAAAAAAAATCAAATTAAAATTTCGCATGTAAATTTTGAGAAGATAAAAATGATGACGGGTTTAGATTTCACGTGAAATTTTATAAAAGTGTCAATTTGATTTTTTCCCCCTTTTTAGCAAGCATAAGATCCTCAATTGATAACGTCATTATAATAACTTATCTTTATCATGTTTTACTTATTACATATGCGATTAACGTTTAATTTTAATAATTCAGACAACTGACTTTTATAGAAATGGTATTTTGTTAATTTTAGTTTAAAATAATATTTCTTTTAGAGTTGAACTGACCAATATAAGATGCATTTTTTACTGTAGCTAATTTTGTACGTTGTTATAAATCAATGAAACAGTTCCTTCTAAAACATTTTATTTCGTCGAAGTTCGACGGGTTCCACCTATAACATTAAATTCAATAACTCATAGAAATTCCAGTAATTATTTAAGTACCACAGCTAAACTTAGTCAGATTTTTTTCCTCTTAATTGATGCAGATTATCAAAACAAGGCAAAATTTGGTACTTTTCGGTTAGACGGGCAATAGTGTTATACATAATATATATATCAATATATTGTATATATACATACATATGTACATGTATAATACATCTGTATTTATATAGATCTATACATATGTATATATGTAAAAATAAAACACACATCCGGCTAATTGGAAAGTACCCAAAATTTTTGCATAAGCCATGCGAAAGACATCATTTTTATTTCATAGATAGAAAGCCCAAAGTGTAAACTTTTATTAAAAATAAAAAGAAATTGGAAATTTCGTTTGCCTTTTTGTGTGCATATGTAATATGTAAAAGTAAAACATGCATCCGGCTAATTGGTAAGTACCCAAAATTTTTGCATAAGCCATGCGAAAGACATCATTTTTATTTCATAGATAGAAAGCCCAAAGTGTAAACTTTTATTTAAAACAAAAAGAAATTGGAAATTCCATTTGCCTTTTTGTGTGCACACGTAATATGTAAAAATAAAACATGCACCCGGCTAATTAGAAAGTACCCAAAATTTCTGCATAAGCCATGCGAAAGACATCGTTTTTATAGATAGAAAGCCCAAAGTGTAAACTTTTATTAAAACGAAAAGAAATTGGAAATTTAATTTGCCTTTTTGTGTACAGCCTTTTTAGTGAAGTCACAAAAATTTGGAAAAATAACCATAACTCTCAACTTTGGCTAATTTTTTTTTATCCTAAATATAACAAGTAAATTTTTTAAATATTTTTATTAAATTCTACATTTTTTTTATATTCTTACAGTGATATTTTTAAGATGAATCGTGTTTTGGATCCAGAGAAACAATTTTTAGGTAGATTTCGTATGAAATACTACCTATTGCATTCTCTCCCATGTTGGAATTTCTGAAAAATTTTTGCGGATCTACACGAATCATGACTCCTAGACCCCAAAACTACCATCAGTAAAAAAGTTTATATATCTATCTATCTATCTATCTACCTATCTATCTATCTATCGGTGTATATCACTTTCTTCTAGAGACACGATAACTTCCATAATTATGCTCAGATCTTTTTCAAACTTTCACATAAAATCAAGGAGCTTAAAATCTCGGTCGAGTTCGTTAATGGGCAAAATCGGACCAAGGGGGTGGAAATAGGAAGGGTTTTAGTGAAAACCGAAAAAAAGCGATAACTTCTTAATTAAAATAGATATCGAATCAGTTTAAAGTGTATATTACTTCTAAGAAATGGGCAAAAACTTTATGCATGAGAGATTTTTGATAAAGTTAAAAATGGGCTCAAGGGGCGAAAAAAACATGGTTTTTTGGGAGAAAAAGATTCATAACTTCGTCAATTCTCAAGCTATCAAATCCAACTAAATTGTATATAAATGCACTCAATATTATCTAAAACTTTTGTATTTACAAGTTTTTGATAGGACCAATTTTTACCGATGAAAACAATTAAAAACGAAAAGAAAAAGGGGGGTGGAAAAAGAAAAAAATTCATAACTTACTCAATTCTTAAGCAATCAAATCTAATTAAATTTATCTTACATCTTCACAATAATATCTACAACTTTTATGTTAACAAGTTTTTCATAGAACCAATTCTTATAGCAAAAATAAATTAAACAAAAATAGGAGTTGGAGAAAAAACCTCAAATCCAAACTGCTTATATTCTGACTCATTTTAAAATTCATTTTTGTTCTCAAACCCTTCCAATTTACAGGTCCTCTTATTTAGGAACTATGTAATGTGACGGGTTGGCCAGTTTTTTGATAAAGGCAGAATATATTTTAAAAAAGGCTGCCAAAAAGGGTCTTTTGAACAGAATTTCACTAAGTTATCGTGATTGAAATTTGAGGAAATTTAAGAAATTGCGTTTTTACCGAGTCATTTTTAAATCTTTTTTTGTTCTCAAATGCATCCAATTTACAGGTTCTCTTATTTAGGAACTATATAATGTGACGGAGTGAACTGTGGGTATTCAAATAACAAATTGGTTATTTTATGACTCATTTTTAAATCCAATTTTACTCTGAAACGCATTGAATTGACAGTTTTTTGTTACTTAGGAACTATATAATATGCGTATTTCTCGATTTTTTGATAAAGGGTGAATATATATTTTTTAAAAGCTGTCAAAGTAAGCACTTCGCAAAAAAAATTTCCAAAGCGATCATGATAAAAGAATTGAGGCTGTATTCAAATAACAAATTGTTTATTTTATGACTCATTTTTAAATTCAATTTTCCTCTCAAACGCATTCAATTGACAGTTATTTGTTTTTTAGGAACTGTGTAATTACTGTGTCTTGGTCAGATTTTTGATAAAGGCTAAATATATATTTAAAAAAATCTGTCAATGTGGGCACTTCGCAATAAATTTCTCAAAGCGATCTTGATTAAAGAATTGTGGATGTATCAGAATAATAAATCGGTTATTTTATGACTCATTTTTAAATTCAATTTTGCTGTCAAACGAATTTAATTAACAGTTTTTTGTTTTTTAGGAACTATATAATGAGCATATTGGTCAATTTTTTAAAATAAAGTAAGAATATAATTCAAAATATGTTGCCAAAATGGGCATTTGAGCAGAATTTCGTTTAAGATGATTTTGATAAAACCAGTTCTTACAGAAAAATGAAATTAAAAAATTTTTAAAAGCGGCTGAATAAAGTAATTAAACTAGGCTTATCTCTAATCATTTTTTTTTTTTTTTTTTTTTTTTTTTTTGGTTGAGATGAGAACTTTTCGAAATCTACCTCCGCCTATAGGCCATGCCGAAAGAGATTTTTGAAGATAGAACTGCAGTCTCAAAATATAGACTCAGAAATGTGCGATTTGAGAAAACCCCAAGAATTGGACCCCTCATATCTCACAAACTATGAGGTCTAGGAAAGAAAATTTTCTGATGGAATCATTTCATGATAGAATTAGTGTGTACACAAAATTTCATCAAAATCCCTGTGGGTCGGGTTACTAGGTCTGGTTGAATTGACATGGAATGACCCAGCATCTAATAATAAAACGTGCTTTTACTATTATTTTGCCTTTATAATTTTTTATTACTATTTGCATCTAATAATAGTAGAATACGTCTTTACATTTACTATTATTTTGTTCTTGCAATTATCTTTGATGGCTACTAATATTAATTGTAGAATATGTCTTTACTTTTGCTACTTTTATTGTGTGTATATTTTAATACTTAGTCATATTAATAAAAGGCTCACCTACAGAAACGCAATATTATCGTTGTTGAGACTTCTATTTCAATCATGTATCTTTCTTTAAATTTAAAAATAGGTTGCTTGTCAAAGTATGATAGAAAACTTTGTTAGAATCACCATAAAGTGCAAATTACACAGAGGATGCGTTTCGAGCTGAAAATTATAACAGCAAATCATCAGTCAAAGAAAATACATATCCAAAAATGCACACGATCACAAACGAACAGAAAGGGCAAGGAGGAGAATTTACGAAGAATGCTACAGGTGGCGCTACCTGAAAGGAAAACACCAATCACAGAAGAGCATGCTAGTTCCGATGCTAATATTTCGTAATGTTCATAATAATGATATAGTATTTCTTTTCTGTATTGATGAATTAAATTATGATTATATGAACCCCTTACTCACTCGGATAGAACATGATGCAACTTGGGTTAAAATTTGCGTTTCCCAATCCAATTTATGCTATCATTTTCTAAGATTCAAAATAGTGGATAATTGTACAAACTTTGCAAAGTGTGACTATAGTTTCCTTGAATTTCGACTTTCTAAAGTAACGTGATATCTTTCGGAGGAACTAGAATTAATTTAATGGAAAACACTTTCAGCAACAAGAACTAGATATTCCCTGTAATTAGAAATTGCTGTTAACAACTTGTGTTCGCCAATTATAAGTTGTTAAATCCTACTTATATAAGATTAAAGCAATTCAAGATTTCTCTTGAGATATTCTTTGTGTATTTCATTTGCGAAATCTTTTGAATAACTCTTATTTAAAAGCCCTTTTCTGCATTCTAATGTACAAATTCTAAAGAATTTTTTTTTTTTTTTTTTTTTTTTTGTTTAAACTTATTGTGATGGCTATTAATCTTTTATTATCTTTCGATATGTTAATGCTGTTTTAATTATAAATATAAAGGCATCTTTCTCCCAGAGGTTATTAACTTAATGCTATCCATAAATGCATTAATCAAAAATGAAATTTTATATTTTTCTGGGTATCAAACTATTTTGGAACGAATGTAATCGAGGAAACAATCAGAAAGTTAATTGTGAAATTTAAATGCAATATCCTTTGCCCTTCTACGCAAATTCCATTTTTATGCAGTTAATTTTAACTATCCGAAAAGGTTATCCTTTTCGTGCTCAAATATATACACTGCTGGCCATTAAAATTACAACCTCATGAAAGAAAAAAAAAATACAAAAAAGATATTTATTGTACGTAAAAAAAATGATTAAATTTGTAAGCAATTGGAGGTTTACAGTGATGCGAAATTAGTTGAAATAGCTACACCCCCCTCACACCCCTTGTAACTAAAACATCCCTTACTCAGTTAGGCATAGAATTGAACTGGTCCTGTATGACAGAAACAAGTAAAGCAATTTATTCCATGTTGTTTTATGTCTGTGTACCATTTCATCAACGGTATTAGCTGGAAAGGGGTAGCGGGTCAGTCTCTTAGCATTTCATGATATTTTCAATGGATAGCAGATCTGGTGTTCTTACAGGCCAGAACACCAATCGAATAATCTGTCCTGTGTTGTGAGAAAGGTTAAAACACGACGTGCAACATGAGAACTTGCTGTTAGAAGATGGCGTTTGGTAGGCCTCTAAAACAGGGCAAAACTAGTGGACGTAAGATGTCAGAAATGTACCGATCTGCGTCCAAATTACCGACAATCCAAACTAGAGATGTGCTGTGCGTGTCGTGTACCCAATGTCAACCCAAACTATCACACAAGATGCATGGTTCCTATGCCGATATCGGATGCAAGCAGATGATAAGTGTTCTCCTAAGACTTTCCAGACACTTATAAAGTCATCAGAAGACTGAATGCACAGTTGAGTGTCGTCTAAAAAGACGATACTGTACCACATTATGTGCATTTATTTATAAGAGCTAACTAACTGTCAGACGAAATTAAAAGAAATTTACTCCAACAATTTCACAGAAATCGTATTTTTGAAATGTTATTACTCGGTTATTGAACTCAATATGGTGGAATATTTTAAAAATTTCGACTCTATAACTAAGCCTCTTACTGTTTGAATAGCTAAAATACATGTTCAACTATTCTTTTTGTAAATTTTTTATGTTGAATCTTATGCGCACATACTTAAAATTGAAGTTGCGATATGGCAAAATTATCTAAAACTTTCAATTCATATACTGCTAGGTTGCGGGATCCTATTGCGGGTCATCGTTACAGCTGATGTTGTGCGATGCCGCACGCTGTTAGAAGACATAAGACAAACACAGACTGTTTTAAATTTTTTATTTGGCGATAGGAATAAATCCTAGGCTTCTTTTTTTAAAAAAAACGCAGCATATAACATATAACATTTAACATACAGTATTATGATCCTACTGGGTTACCGAAATAAAAGGGCTTTCTGTTTTATGTGTTTGTTTGTTTTAATGCTGTGATACTGTCGCAGTTTTCTAGGAGCCACTTAATTACTGTTTTTGCTTAATTTTGTACGTATTTCTTTTTACCTAGTTGTTCGTACTAAAGTTTATCATTATTTGCTGTTATATTTACCAGGTGGTACTGCTGGTTGAGTGGACATTGGAGTAGATAATGTTTAAGCGAAAAATCCATCTATCTAAATTAAGAAGGGGGAGATTAGCCCCCGTCTCTCCTTACACTTGTCCAATGAACTCCCAAAACTAATCAGGGAAACGTCTTATCATAATAAACGTAAATCCAAAGTCTGAAGTAAATTGGAAATTTTATCATGAGTTATCACATTACATACATACGTATATGTAAATACATACAAAACGGGTGATCACATAAGCTCTCAGGCTTTTATAGAGCTGAAAAATAGTAATTCTTATTATAAAATTTAAAAAATAATAATAACAAAAGTAAAATTAAAAATGCTTTTAAAGTCGGATTTCTCAGAGAATATTAAACTTTTTGTAAAAACTCTATTTATTATTATTATTTTTGTTGTTCTTGTTGTCATATTTTTCTTACAAATATCTTTATATTGTAGCACAAGATTTAAAAAAAAAATCATTAATTTAAAGAAAAATTTACGAAATATTTTTCCAGTTTTAATGCATAGAAAAAAACAGAAACGGGAAACGTATAATCTTATGAAGTTTTGATACCATTTGAATTATTAATTTTATTCGAGCGTTTTTAAATTGTAGTAAGTAGGCTTATGAAGGAAAATCAGTTAATCAAAAAATAAAAAGACTATTGTACAGTTAAACTTATGTCATTGAGCTCACATGCTATTTACACTAGTTGTATATTACAGCCTTATTTTTTCAAGGAATAATCCTCTCGAAAAACAAATTATTTGGTGAGATTGGCTCCTCCATTTCCACCCTTTATACTTAAATAATGTCCAAAACTAATCAGGGATATTCCTTATCATAATGAACTTATATCCAAAATTCAAAGCAAATTGGATAATTCTGCATAAAACCCCATTTATTTTATTTAAGAGGGACTATGCCTCGTTTTCCTCCTTATACTTAACCATCATATTTTTAAAAATATTCAGGGATTCACCTTATCAGAAATAACCTAGGGGGAACTGGGGTACATTGATACATGGGGCACATTGATACACCCCCTCTACCGCTCACAGGGTCATTACAGGAAGTTTCACAACAGCTCCAAAAGGTGATGCTAGTGTATTCAACTACATACAGAAAATCTTGGAATGATTCAGCAGTTTGATGAAATGGGACGGGTGATTTATTGTTTTTGTTGTTCAAAAGTAAACTTGAGTTGTACAATTGAAATGCTATTATACAACTGTTCCAGTATTTTCAACCAAAATGAATACTCTCCCTGGTAAGTACAGCTACTCTTTATCAGTTCCTCATTATTTATTGTTAGATATATTGTGAAGTGTTGGATTTGAGACTCATTTTATTCAAAATCGCTGTATGGGGCACATTGATACAGTTTATGACGGGGCACATTGATACAGCCTAAATCCTTTAATAGTTCATATTTTCATTATCTTTTATTATTTTTTTTACCATACACTCCTTAATCTAACCTTTTTTTCACGAAAAATTTCTAATATTAGTTTTTATTGAAGTGAAATAGCTCTAATTTCTTTATATTAGAACATTTTATAGTATTTCTGAAAACAGAAGACGTAGGAACTTACCCAGCATCTAGTGCTAGTACAACTAATAAAAGAAAAGGACGGCATTCTGGCAAATCTCGAATTTATATCGATTCTCCAGAGAAAAAAGTATTTTCGACATGAGAAATGTTAAGTAAGAGAAACAAACTGCAGAACAGAAAATGATACTTATATTATAAACAGAATTTTTAATATAATTATCCTTTATTTTTTGTTTATGAACCTATTTATAAACAGAAAAACTGGTAATTTTTTCATCTTTCATAAGAAAGAAGATAATGCTGGGGTTGAAGTGCTAGATATGACAAAGTTACCACAGCCAACAATCAGACAAGAAACAGCCAGAACATCATGTCAAAATATATTTAATTTTGATTGCTTTAATATTGCTTAAAAACAAATTGTGGGTGATTTGAATTTTTATAAATAAATATAAAATGGTTTTCTAACTCATTTTTTATGAAAAATATGCATTGGTATTATTTTGTCGTCATTTTTCTTAAACGTATCAATCTGCCCCGGGGATGGGGCACATTGATACAAATGACTTTTTTTGATTTTTTTAAAATTACATGCAAAAATACTATATAAAACAATGATTGTACATTTTTATAACATACTACACAAGTTTTGCTGTCACCTCATGGAAAAAAAACTTGAATTTTCTCCTTTCTTGACACCAAAAAAAAATCTTAGAAAAAAACTGTATCAATGTACCCCAGTTCCCCCTATATTCAAAATTTAAAGCAAATTGGATAACCCGGGATAAAAATCCATTTACCTAATTTAAGGGGGGGGGGGCGTTTGCCTTTTAAACAAAATAAAAGAATCCTAAAACTATCAGAGAACCATCTTAGCAGAATTAACTTATATCCTAAAATTGAAGCAAATCGGTTAATTCTGCATGAAAAATCCATTTACCTAAATTAAGATAACCCTCAGATCCCCCGCGCTTTGTACTTAACCAATGAATTCCCAAAACAAATCAGGGAAGCGCTTTATCAGTGAGAATGAAGCTATATCCAAAATTCGAAGTTTATCCGTAATTCTGCGTAAAAAACCCATTTACCTGCATTATGGTAGGGGTTATCTTTTATTCATCTCCCCTTTCCTTTATACATAACCATTCAACACTCAATACTAATCATGGAGGTCCCTCATGACAATGATCCTATATCTAAAATTTGTAGCTAATCGGTAATTTCTTAGTAAAAAAAAAAAAAAAAATACAGTTTACCAAAATTAAGAGGAGGGGGGTGGAAACCTTCTATTCCTCTTCCTTCTTTATACTTAACCAATGAACACCCTAAACTAATCATGGATGCGCCTCGTCAGATCCCGTTCCCTCCTAACACTTATCGAATTAACTCCTAAAACTAATCAGGGAAGCGTACACAATAAACCTATATGAAACATTTGAAGCGAATCGGATATTTTTACCATGAGTTATCAAGTTACATACATACATAAAGAACGGTCCGGCACACAAACTCTCAGGCTTTGATAGCCTGTGACCTAAAGAAATAGTAATTCTTATGATAAAATTTGATAAAAAAGACAAAAGTAAAATTAAAAAAAATCTTTTAAAGTCGTATTTCTCTGATAAAGTTGAACTTTTTGTAAAAACTAAATTTATTATTATAATTGTTGTTGTTGTTGTTATTTATTTATTCATTCATTTATTTATTTATTTATTTTACATATTTTTCTTTAAAGTATCTATATACTATAGATATATTATATATATATAGATATATTATTGTATTTTATCTTTATGTTATATTGTAGTTCAAAATTTCCAAAAAAAAAGTTATTAATTTAAAGAAAATATGTATGAAGATTTTTTTTTCAGTTTTAATGAATAGAAGAAAATAGAATCGAGAAAATTATTATATTAAGGAGATTTGGTACCATTTGAATTATCAATTTTATTCGAGCGTTTTGAAATAATATTGAGCTTATGAAGAAAAATAAGTTAACCAAGAAATAAAATGGAAAATTCTTATGATAAAATTCGAAAAAAATGAACAAAAATGAAGTTAAAAAACTATGAAGTCACATTTGTCTAAGAATGTTGAACTGTTTGTAACAACTCGATTTATTAACTATTTTGAAAATAGTTGTTGTCCTCGGTAAAGAACTGGGAAATCTGAAGTATATCTGAATCTTTTTACTGGTTGAATTCCACAATTTATTTTATTTTATTCGTTTTCTGATTGGTCCATTGTTTAGTATCCAAAAACGAAATACTTCTGTTGCCGCGATGACAAAAAAAGTAATACAAACTTTTTAGAAAATCAATAATTTGAAAACAAATTGTGATAAAGTTTTCAAACAAATTTCATTTAAACGTGCATTTTTTTCTCTACGCAACGATGTAAAAATTTACAACGTGCGATTTTCAGAAGTTTAAAAATTTGCAGTTCCAAAAATTGTAAAACTGAAATTTTATTTAAAATTTGCTCATGATGGGTCCAGGAATGTTTAATCCATGTCGTACGTAATATGAGACGTTCAAAAGTCAGTCTGATTAACTCCATCAAAAAAGTGCACATTTTAAACAGTTAAAGTAGTATATCTATAAACTACTTTTTTTATCATTGGTCTAGGAATATGAATGTTTAATGCATGGCATACGTAATATAGGACTCGTTATGATCATCATAAAAATTATATTCATTGTTATTATTAATAATTTATACTTAGAATGTATTTATAAATCTTTAAAATTTTAGTCTTTGAAAATATCATTTTATAAATAGTCGTTGTAATTTGTTAAATTACAATTATTATTATTATTATTATTATATACTTATATATTATTACTAGGACTTCCCTCAGAGGGATTAGTCTGAGCGATATTGCTGAGAATACACATTTAATAACTTGCGATAAATAAAGAAAATGAGATGTTACCTTTAATTGGTCATTCATTGTGATAAAATATGATGAAAATAAGCATATTGAATCATAGAGTTACAAAATCTTATATATAAAGTTGCATATACTATTTTTATAAAAGAAAAGCAAACCATGCATGGATATAAAATTGGAAATATGCAAAACGTTAAAAGTAATACAGAAAATAAAACACTAAATTTTCCAATATTGGAAATATAACTCTTTGAAATGATGTCATGAGCATAAACAGAAGCTTCGCACCGATTTGAGAAACTATAAATAACATAAACTATTATGTTTGAAGAGAATGGAGTGTATTTTATATGGTGTGCAATCCGTCCGAATAGTTTATAATGTTGAATATCTGTTTGCCACGGATGCAATGAGGTTGTCGATAAGAGTTAAGGAATCATTTTTTAAAAATTTGTCCTAAACGAGCACTTACATCTTATAAGTTACAGTGATGCCAAAGTTATAATTTCTGACCCCAACAGAATCCTAGAAATTGCAATATTCTCAATAAATTGGGTTTAAAAATTTTTCTAGAAAAAAAAAAGTTTAATTTGTGAAATTAAATTGTCGAATGTTTTAGAAATCGTTCATAACGAGAATATTATATCTTAAAAGTTGACATTAAAAAAAAAAAAAGATTTTAAATTTTTAGTCATATCAACATCAAAGAATTCTCAATTTTAGAACTTATTTACTCGTGCATTGATGGTGATTATTGTTCCTATACCAAAAATATAGCAAAATATAGTATATTTTGCAGCAAAGATGGTTACCAACATTTTTTGCCCACATTAATTTTTAAATCGGCTAGGTACTCCCAATGATAACGAATAACACACAAACGTTAATGCTTTATAGCATGGAAATACAGAATCAAAAGCTATTTATCTCCTATTATATACACATAAATTATCTAATTAGTGCTAGCAGATGCATTTTTAAATATACATAGATCAATATAATGCATCCTTTTTCTTTTATTAGTATTTCTTAGTATTCATTTTTCATTTATTTGTAGTATTCAGTAAAAAACTCAGTTTCTTAAGCCCGAATTACGTCAAACTTTTTATAAAAGCGCCTAAGTCCATATAACAGCGAAGTATTGTGAAGAGTGTTAAATACAAGGTAGTAAGACAATTAGCCAAACGCAGGTAATAAATCGCCAAATATTGTTCTTTTCGCCCTCTCTCGAAATGCATTTTTTCCGTACATTTAAAAAAACACGATTTTGAGTCATCTTATTTAAAATTCAAATAAATAAATAAGAGGAAGCAATAATAGCATAAGTCAAAACATTTTATTTCAGCATCAAGGAATTGTATCGTAGTTACACATGTGGAAAAAAGCTGCTTTTGGCCAAAAAACGTTGTCTTCACTAAATTTGAATCCGATTAAAAAAAGTACCGCGATTAATTAAAATGTTATAGGCAGAGCTGCCAAGTCTCCGGCATTTTGGATACCGGTATTTTAATACAGAAAATGTTTTATTAAATTGGAACATTCTGCAGATTTAAAAAATAACTTTTCCTATAAGAAAATTCTGCTATGCAATAAGCGGGGGCTTGTCATCTCTGTATAGGAATATTTTGTAATCTACTTTTTAACCTTAAAAAAAGCAACGACCATTTTTCGGGTACAAAAAGTATTGCTAATTGTTCCATTTTGCATACAAGGTACTGATTGTAATATTGATACATCTATGGTGATAAATTTCCAATAATTTTTCAAATCCCATTTATTTCATTAAAAATATAAATCTTTTATTTATTTAGTTTAAAATAAATGGTTTTTTAATGGTTTAATGGTTAATGGTTTAAATAATGATTTTAGGTTAAAATAAATGGTTTAAAATAAATGGTTTTTAATTCATAATACTTTTGAAATATCACTTTTCATTGGCCATTTTTTTAAAGCATTTAGAAAATGGTTGTTGTTTTCAGTTAAATATAGACTTTGGTCTGTCCGCATTTTATTTTATTATTATTATTATTTATAAATGGTGGAGAAATGTTCATACTTAATCCATAACGTACATAATATATGACTCTGTTATTACATAAGTCACTTTTTTATTATCATAAAAATTATGTTTTTACTGATTTTTATTAACTCAATAGGAGAAAATTTTGTGCTTTGAGCAATAGATGTCCGCATTTCATTTATTTATTTATTTTAACAAAATTCTTTGTATTTAGAAGAATTTTTATTTAAATAGGAAATCCAAATGTCACTGTTACTAAAGAAGAAAGTTACAAAAAAAAGTTACAAAACGAGTAGACGCATACTGTCAAATATGGAAAAACAACGAATCCAAAAAAGACGTATGAAATATCATCTTTTAAAGCAAAAATACGAGGTCTGCTTATCGAGCCTACTGATTACGAAATGTGCAATACATTAAAAAAAAATACTTCAAAATATTAATATTTTTTCTTTTGTGCAGTTTTGGCTTCGAAAGGTGCGCTATGTTGCAAAAAGATATAAGCGATTATGAAAACACTTGGTAAACGTTCATGCTCAGTTTTACAAATAAATATGGCACATATATGACCTATACACACCGAGGTACTTAATTGGTGCCAAAATGCCGTTCAGTTGTCTAGCATGCTGGTTATCATATAAATGTTATAATAAATTGTTTGTTCTAAAAATATTATCATTTATTGATGGTTATTTCTTTTTTTTATAACAGAAAATGTTTCGTTTATTCCTTTTTTTTTCATTTTGAAATAAATAAATAACGTGTTATTATAGCATGCTATATGTATCTGGTAATCAAAACGATGTTTTTGCCTAGTTGGCATAAAAAATCTCGCCAAACCCGGTGCTTATATCTTCAAGTATTTTATTTATGTATACTATAATTGTTTTTACATACCACTTACTTCTTGTATATAAAAATAGGTAAGTGACTCCTTTATGCAGTATAAATCTTTAAAAATAGCCCCCGTTGCCCCTTTTTGGATCGAATTTTAAAAAAATCAATGTCTAATTCCAGTATTGCTCCCAGGTATGCATACATATTCCAAATTTCAAAGTTGTATGCCAACAGGAAATGGATGAAAAATGGGAAAAGATATAACATATGCACCAGGGTACATAATTGGCGTCAAAATGGCATTATTTTACCTGAGATGGTAATCCGGATTTATTTATTTATTATTTGTTTATTTACTCATAAAATGTTTATTTACTTTCATTTCCTTTTTTTAATTATAAAATATTTCTTTTTATAATTATTAATTATTATTATTATTTTATTTACTGTAAGTTCTTATTGGAAATAGAAAATAATTTAAAAATGTGTATGTAAACGTTATTTGAAAACGGAGTTTTCGCCAAAGGGACTTTTAAAAAAAATTACGCCAAATCTGATGCGCTTGTGGTATCCGTGCCGAAAAATTAGTGACCAGAATTGACTTCCACACACAAACAAAATCATATCATATCATATATATTATAAAGCAGAAGTTCTGAAACTTCCAAACGGGTGTTTTTAAAAACTACCCGATGGATATTTTTGCAGATTATATCATTCGATAGCAAATATTTTTGCGGAGGTTTATGATACAAATATACACGGATAACTCTGATTTTTCGTACTTAATTTCGTATTTTTCGGTTATTTTTGACGAAAGGGTTGCCAGTACTTATTTTTTGGCGAAAATTATCATTACTAAAGAAATTAAAAAGGATATATCTGTTAGAAATTTTACAAACATCTTGCAAATAAAGGCAGAAAATATTTACTGATAATAAAATAACTACTAATAACAATAATAATAATAATAATAACAATAAAGAAAAACCATTTAATGAGACATGATATCATAAAAAAATATTTATCTTAAAAATAAAAGAAATATTTGTAACGCTTAAAAAGTAACGTGAACTATTACATTTGATGCAACATTTGGCGACTTATCCTTGCGTTAGAATAAAAAAAATAATAACTTGAAAATTTGAATAAATGAATTTTGAACGATATTTATTTTCCTTTCTATTATTTCCTTTCTCTTTTTTTATCAAATTTCGATAGTATATAACTTACTCCAGAGAAAGGCAGATCTAATTATAAAAGTAATTGTGAGTTATATGTTTGTTTCTTTGAGATTTTTTTTTTTTACTTTTGTCGGCAAAGAATTAAGCCAAAAAATACATATGTCTAACATTAGGTCGCAATAAAGTTGTTTTTTCCAAAAGGAGATTTTTTTTGGAGTATATTTTAGTATTCAATTGTAAGTTCAATAAACATAAGTTAATATTTTAAAAATTGTAATCAAATATTTAAATTTTAGCTTCAGTGTAAAATTCTGCCACACACATATATATTGTAAAATAATGTCATTCTTTTTCAAAAGTTTTTCACCGTAATTTTGAAAATTGTAATCAACAAACATCCTTTTTTTGCGCCATTTTGCCAAATTCTCTTCCAGGGAAAATTAGTTTTAAAATTTACAAACTGAACAAGGAAATCTATGCAATTTAAATGAAATTTATGCAATTTCGCGTTATTACTATCGATAAATTCAAGATTTTGAAATAAAAATTGGCTGCTGAAAAAAATGGCACAGATGTCATATATGCACCACATTGGCGCGATTGCAACAAAACGTCGATTTTATGTTCATATGGTAGCTCGGCTGTTGTATATTTATTAATAAACTATTTACTCTTATTTATTTTTTTTTAATGATGTAAATTGTTTTATTTTATAATTTTTAACAAAACATTATTTATTTATTTTTATTTCCTTTTTAAAATAATAGAAAACAATTTAAAAGTATATATGTAATTGATATTTAAAAACGAAGTTTTCGCCAAATTTGTGTAAAAAAAGAAAAAAAATGCACAAATGTGGTGCATATATGGCATATGTGCCAAAATATTTTACAAATCTGTTTTAATTAGCCATTTCTTCTTCAATTTTCTTGGCGCAGCATGTCCCTGAAGGGATTTTGCGCCATTAAACCCTATACAACCAACCATCTTCAATTTTCTTCATATTTTTCCTGCGTTAGATAATATTTAAAATTATATTGGACTAATCTTCGATAATTGAACACCGACAAGTAGCATATGTACTATATTATTGAAAGTTTTACTGGCACAGATATTATATATCACCGAGGTAAGTAATAGACTTTAAATTGGCATTATTTTGTCTGACATATTAACCCGACTATTAATATTTATTTATAAATAAAATGTTTATTTACTTTATAAATTGTATAAATTGTTTTGTTATATACTTATTCATTAAACTTTTTTCATTAATTTTTATTACTATTTAAATAATATAAAATATTTAAATATACACATGTAACTGGTATTCGAAAACAATGTTTCCGCCAAATTAGCATAAAAAATTATCGCGCCAAACTCGGCGCATATGATATCTTTGCCGTTTTGTTTATGTATTAAGGAGACTTCTAGATCATCAACGATGTTATAGAAAATTTGTCAGATTATTTTATTTGAGATTATTAAATTTATGGTTTTTCATTATGAAACAAACGAAGAAAAGAAATTTTACTATTGATGCAACTACAGAATTAACGCCTGCTTGGTGTTTTTTTTTTTTTTTTTTTTTTTTTTTTTTTTTTTTTTTTTTTTTTTTAATCTGACACCAGTTTGGCAAACACTAAGTTTTCAAATACCAGTTACATATTATATTATTTTCTATTATTTTAAAAAGGAAACAATAATAAATAAGTGAAGTTTAATTAATAACTATAGAACAAAACAATAAAGAAAAGTAATGAAACAGTTTATTAGTTAATAAACAACAATAACCAGATTACCACGCAATCCATAAAATCACAATTTTGTTGCAATCGCGCCAACGTGATACATACATGACACCTGGCCAAAAATATATTGGCTATATTATTATTTATATATTTTTATATTATCTGGTACTACTTAATTATCCCATCGACCAAAAAACTGCTGCATTTAAAATATAAGATTAAATGTCAATAATGGATTATCGTAAATGTCACATTCATTTGACATTAAACATGTTACATGCGTTTGTTACGTTATCAACTATTTTTTGATTCGACGTTTTATTTGTATTTCCATAAATATTTTAGTAAATTGATTCTTTTGTTATTTCAAATAAAAGTTATATCCGTTTGTATAATATAGTGAATCGTTTTGCAATATGTATAATTTGGCGAAATTGATCTATGGAATAATAAAGTAGTACCTATTATTTGTTAAAATTCTATCTGGATATTTAAGTTGACAGAACTCGCGTACTTTTCAAGTCTCCGTAGAGGCATTCACCAAGCTGTCGTTAATTCTGGGTTTTAGCCTTATTATGTATTTTTCATCTGCAGTTATTTTACTATCACTAAAAAAGCAATATTTGCAATGCGCAGGAAAAATCTTCGGAATAAAAATGATATCGAATTAAAAAAAAAATATTTGCAATTAATTTATAAATCATTCAGGCTAAAAAAATACTTTAAAACTGGCTAAGAAAAAAATATACATGAAATACCCACAGTAGAAAATTTTGTTTTTAATGTTTATGTTGCAGTTTTAATTAACATTTAAGCCCTATCAACAGAATTTTATCAAAAATTAATTATTAAATACTACTTCATTACCCCGTCGAACCCCCGCCCCAAAAAAACTATCGCCAAGGTATAAGATTAAATGCTAATAATAGATGATTGTAAACTTCACTTTCATTTGACAATAGACACGAAATAAGTCTATCGTTATAAATGTTTGACGCCAAAAATAATAATGAAATTGATTACAAGCTGAAGTTTTATTTTTCTACAAAATTTAGCATAAAGATTATCCCCTATTTAAAAGCTACATGTTTGCAACTGGTTTAAAAAAATGAAGAGGCAATGAAACTGATGTAATTTTAATTTTACTCAAATAATTCAGCTTTAAAACACACCTTTTATGCTTCATTGTTCTAATAAATATGTAAGTTAAACACTCTTTTTTACATATTTTGCTATCTACTTTGCTGGAACAGACCAAAGTAGAGAGAAAATTGTAGTAGACCTGCCAGGAGAGGACGGTTATTAAAAAAATGTAACGCAACATGTAATGGAGATTGTATTTAGGCTACCAGATCTACACATAGTGCAAGTTCAGATTCGGGAGTTTAAGAACTAACATATGATGATGTGTGATGTGAAAATTAATAGAGTTTGATAATCATTGCAATTCTTTCTAACAAAATAATGTGATGAGTAGAGAACATTTTGATTTCTGCTGTCATAACGGTCTCATTTTCATATCAAACTCTACTATAAATGATAAAACAAGAGAGATAGTACTTAATTACCCAAATTTTGTCCAAGGCATACAATAGTGCAATGTCATTGGCACTGGCATCGTTTTCAGCAATGCGGAAGGACATTCCAGGTGATAATATACACTGCTTTAAAAACGAAATTTCAAATCACCATTTTGTTTGAGTCAAGATTCGTTTAGAAAAATGGACCAGCGCAGCGGGCATAGCCTGCTAGTATATTATAAAGCAGAAGTTCTGAAACTTCCAAACGAGTGTTTTCAAAAACTACCCGATGGATTTTTTTGCCGATTGTATCATTCGATGGGAAATATTTTTCCGAAGGTTTAAAATTCAAATTTACAGGGATAACTCTGATTTTTCGTAGTAAATTTCGTATTTTTGACAAAGGGGTTGCCAGTAGCTGTTTTTGGCGAAAATTATAATTGCTAAAAGAATTAAAATAGCTATATCTATTAAAAATATTACAAATATCTTGCAAATAATAGCAGAAAATAACTACTGACAATATTAATAATAATAAAGAAAGACCGCTTAAATGAGGCGTAATATTATAAAAATATATTTATCTTGAAAATGAAAAAAATATTTGTAATGCTTAAAAAATAAATTAACGCGAAATATAACAATTGGTTCAACTTTTGGCGACTTATCCCTGGTGTTAGAATAAAAACATGAATTTCAGAAATTGATTAAATGAATTTTGAATAATAGTTATTTCCCTTTTTATTATTTTCTTTCTCTTTTTTTTTATTTTTATTTTTTTTTTTTTATCGAATTTCCGTATAACTTACAGCAGAAAAAAGCAGATCTGATTGTAAAAGACACTGTAAGTTGTGAGTTACTATTCGTTTCTTTACAATTTTCATCTTGCTTTTGTCGCCAAAGAATGTGTTTTTAAGCCGAAAATGCACTACTGACTTAATGCCTGACTTAGGTTCTTAATGGTCGCAATAATTTTTTTTTCTGAAATAATTTTTAGAGTATATATTAATATTCAATCGTAAATTATATAGATATGAGTATAGCTCTTTTATTTCTTTTTGCAAATGTTTTCATTGTTAATTTAATTTTTCTTGCGCCATTTCGTCAATTTCACTTACAGGAAAAATTTCAGTTTTAAAATTTAAAAACTGAAGAAGGAAAGATTATCCCGTCGATTAAAAATCTACCGCCAAATTCCAAGATTAAATGTCAATAATGGATGATCGTAAATGTCACATTCACTTGACATTAAGCATAATATAAATATTAATTATGTCATCAAGTGATTTTTAATTCGCCATTTTATTTCTACTTTTATATATGCTCTGCTAATTTGTTTTTCGTTATTTAAATGAAAATTTATGCTAATCTATATAATCTGGCTAATAGTTTGGCGATTTGTATAATTTGGCGAAATTGGTCCGGTATAACCAAGTCTTACTGAAGAAAAAAATTTTGCAATTCAAAGGAAATTTATGCAGTTATGCGTTATTATTATAAATAAATTCAACATTTTGAAATAAAAAATTCCCGCTGAATAAAATTTACAAGTCTTTTTTAATTAACCACTTCTTCTTCAGTATTTCTTCAATCACTATTTTGCTATTCTCTTTCGCGCAGGCAAAAAAAATGTATTTTAAGTATTTTATTAGATAAAACGTAAATAACATTTCTCTATTTTTTAAAAAATATTTTTTTTAAATCTATTTCTACCATTATAAGTCTTACAGGACAAAATAGCAGAATTACTTTTAAAAATGGTTTTATCTGTTAATTCTATATTATTTGTTTATTTGGGTGTTTGAATTTACTTTTTTACCAAACAATGCGATTTTATGCCAAGAAGGCATAAGCCGGAGCGATGTTCGCAATATCTAAATTCTCTCACTCTTTTAAATGTGTGAGAGCATTTTTAGGATATTTTTTTATGTTTAATTGTAAATATATAAATAGCAGTTATAGCAAAAAAAAAAAAAAAAAAAAAAAATGCGCATAATGTTTAAATTTTAGTACAAATGTCTTCCTCCTCATCCAAACTGTAAAATAATTTAATTGCAACTTTTTAAAGTTTTGGCGCAGATGTCATATACGCACCACATTCGCACGATTGCAACAAAATGGCGATTTTATGCCTCACATGGTAAACCGACTATGGTTGTTTATTGATTAATAAACTATTTATTAACTTTCATTTTGTTTTTTAAAATAATATAAATCATTTTGTTCTATAGTTATTAATTAAACTTTTTTATTTATTAATTTTTTTTTCAAATAATAGAAAATAATAAAAAAATATTTATGAAATTGGTAATTAAAAGCCAAGTTTTCTCCAAATTGGCGCCAGAAAAAATTGCGCCAATGTGGTGCATACATGACATCTGTGTCAAAGTTTTTTCACTATACTTAAGTAGGGAAAATGCAGTATAAATACCGATTAAAGTTTTTTCCAAATACGGAAATTTTGTCAATTTAATAATTTTTATTAATAATTTTTTTTTTTTTTCAGGAGGAAATTTTGCAATAATAAAGTAATTGCTGTAGTGAGAATTTTAATGTGTGGGTTTTTTTTATCGTTGGCAACTTTCTGTAACGAAAAATGTTTATTTTTTTCCTGCCATTGTTTTGTAAGAGCTGGTTTTGTCAAAGCCATGTTCAGGTGGTATTAAAATTTTTGAACCCTTCCCAATTACCAACCCCTTGGGCGATTTTGCTCATTTGCAATTCCCACTGAGATATTAACCACCTCAATGTACTTGACGAGTTTGAAGATGATTCTTGCATAATTGTGCCTTTTATCACGCGGACAAAATTTAATATATGTATAAAGTTTTTAGTAGGGAGTAGCTTTGGGTTCCTGGCTTCACATAATGAAAAGTTGTGAAGAAATTTTTCAAAAGTTGTACCGTGGTAACGACTGTAATAATTAATATTTCTTCAGATAAGGGAAAACTTTAAATCCTGTTGCCGTAATGGCCTCATTTCGCTTCCAAATGTGCACTGTTAGTAATAACTAAAATAGTTACTTCTAAATAGCAGGTTTTTGTCCAACGTTTAAGATAATTTAATATCACAATGGTGTCTAAATCGTTTTCAGCAATGAGCAAGGTGCTGCTGGAGGTCCAAATTATTTAAAATGCAAATTTAAATTCACCAGTTCGTTTCACCCACGGTTGATTTTGAAATCAGTGTTGCCAAATGGGCTACTTTTTTTTAAATTAGATTCTTGAGTGGCACCACTTATTTGAAATAGTAAAATGCGCAGTATTTAATGACATATTAATAAAGGCAAAAATAAACGGAATTTCACCGTTTCAAAAAAGTGGTACTAATCAAGAAATCTGAATTTTAAATAAGTAGCCCACTGGCAACACTGTTTAACCCTCCAAGCGTCTTGCAAATGGGTAAATTTGTAATGTTGTTTTCTCTGCTTTTTGTCTTAATTGCTAATAAAATATGATTCTTTCAGTATTACATAAAAAATTTAATTTAGGAATATAAATGTAATCCTTGAGAGTCTTAATCATTCTTCAATACTTCGAAAATTCATTAAATTTATAGAATTATAATATCTTAAACATTGCTTACATTGCAGTGAAACCTGGAGCTTAGTGTACGGAATATTATGGGCCAAACGCTTAGAGGGTTAAAATATTGACCAGCGCAGCGGGAATAGCCTGCTAGTATAAGTATAAAGAAAACATGCAATAAAAATAAATATAAAGGGAAAATGATGTCATAAAAGAAACTTTTTATTTAAAAACGTAATTGTTTCTAATTTTCACACGCGAAATATATAAAACATTCTTTTAGCGATCAAAAAATGCTATTAAGAGATTATCACAAAATCTCAAAATAAAAGTTTTTATGACATTTTTTTTAATATAAAAAAATAACAGTTTTATTTTCCTGCATGAATAAATTTTAAAATGTTTTATTGCATTCAATATTTCTGAGTGCTTAAATGATTAATATTTACTCCATGTACTGATTCGGTTATCTACGAAAATATCCAGCCGGTGAAAATATCACGCACGCCAAATTTCTGTGACGTATGCAAATAAATTGTGCTTTTTTTTATCAGTTTTTTAAATATAACTTTTAAACTATTTGGAATTAATTTTTAAAAGTAGGTGCATTCACCAGATTACCTTCATAGGTACCTTCTGGTACAAACAGAATCGAAATCCGACAAGTACTTTTTGAGATTTGCTTGACGAAAGAATTTTTTTGATTTTTAATATCGTTACGTACTCTGAGTATAAGACTTCGCTACGCTCAGACAATTATATACTATTATATATTATTATGTATTATTATTAACAAAAATAAAATTTAAAAAGCCTTTAAAGTTGCATTTCTTTTCAAATGTTAAACTTTTTGTGAAAAAAAAAAAAAAAAAAAAAAAAAACTTTTTTTTATATATTTTTTTTTACAAATATTTTATTTTATAAGAGAGGATTTCCAAAAAAATCATTAGTTTAAAGAAAAATTTATGAAGTATTATTTCCAATTTTAATGAATAAAAGAAAATAGAGTCAAGAAACTTATTAATGTAAGGATACTCAGCACCATTTGAATGATAAAATTTATTTGAGCATTTTGAAATAGAACTAAGTGAGCTTATGGAGGAAAATGAATTAACCAATAATTAAATGGAAATTCTTATCATAAGACTTGATAAAATCTGACAAAAGTAGAATTTAAAAAGCTTTTAAAGTCTCATTTTCGTAAGAATGTTGAACGTTTTGTAACAAGTCTTTTTTCGTTTATTATTATTATTATTATTATTATTATTATTATTATTATTATTATTATTATTATTATTATTATTATTACAAGTATCTTTATATTTTAATACACGATTTCCAAGTAAATTCATTAGTTTAAGGAAAAACTTATGAAACGTTATTTTCAATTTTAATGAATAGACGAAACTACAAACAGAAACGTATTAAGGAGATTTGGTAACAACTGAATTATTAATTTAATTACTGAATTATTAATTTTGGGCATTTTGCAATAGTTTTAAATGGGCTTATAAATGAAAATGAATTAACGATGAAAAAAATGGTAATTCTCATAGTAAAATTTGAAAAAAATTAACAAAAAAAAAGAAAAACCATTAAAATCGCATCTTACTGAAAATGTTGATTTTTTTTTTTTTTTTTTTTTTTTTTTTTGTAGCAATTTTTTTATTATTATTATTATTATTATTATTATTATTATTATTATTATTATTATTATTATTATTTACATATTTTTCTCACTAGTATCTTTTTAATATAGGACAAGATTTCAAAAAAAAAAAAATCATGAGTTTAAGGAAAATTTTATAAAATATTATTTTCAATTTTAATGAATAGAAGAAAGTACTACCTCTGACAATAAAGTTCGGTGTATAGTCCTGTAACATTAATGTAGATGAAATACTAACGAAAGTTACCATACCAACCTTCGAAATAGTCATCTTCCATAACTATGCACCGCTGAGATCTGCTATACATGTCCTGGGAAATTCGCAAGAAGTCATCTTTTGAGATGGAGTTCAAAAGCTTCGTCACGTTTCGTTGGATGTCAGCAATATGGTCAAATCTCTTTCAAAGAGAGTTTCAGTCGGGAAAATAGGAAGAAGTCTGGAGGATTGAGATCTGACGAGTATGGCAGATGTTCAATTTGCACCACCCCCCATGAATTTCTTTCGGTGACTTGCAAAGCTTAAAACCAAACTTTAAACTGATCTTTTGTTCGTTCATTTTTCTGTTCTCAGTTAAGAACCAACACACTGAACAAGCACTTAGTAAAGCACGTCTTACACAGAACATAAACGACGCTCAACTGAATAAACGTGGAGGAAGATGGTCAACACTTGCCTCTATGCAGGTGCAGCGTTTTGTTTCCCTAGTGTTGCCAGACAGGTCGTTCTGAATTCATTCACCGAACTTTATTGTCAGAGGTAGTATAATAGAGGCCATTTGTAAGATTAATTTTATTTGAACGTTTTGAAATAGTATTAAGTTTGCTTATGAGGGAAAATTAGTTAACCAAGGAAAAAAAATGGAAATTCTTATCTTAAAATTTGAAAAAAATAACAAAATTTAAATAAAAAAAGCTTTTAAAGTTACATTTGTCTGCGAATGTCGAACTTTTTGCAACAACTCTTTTTTATTTTACATTATACATTTCTTAAAAGTGCCTTTATATTATAAGACAAGATTTCCAAATAAATTCATTAGTTTAAGGAAAAATTTATTAAACATTTTTATTTAATAGTTTTATTAAATAGAAGAAAATAGAATTGGAAAATTTATTATCTTAACGACACTCGGTACCATTTTAATATATATATAATTTGAGCATTTTGAAATGATATTAGTCGGGCTTATGAAGAAAAATCTATTAACCAAGAAATGGAAATAGCAATTTTTACAATAAAATTTGAAAAAATAACAAAAGTTAAATTAAAAAAGCTTTTAAAATTTTATTTTCAAATGGGCTTATAAAAAGGGGGGGAGGATTTTTAGGGTACAATTTCAAAAAAAAAAAAAAAATTAAATTAAAAAAGCTTTTAAAGCTTTATATTTATTTAATTTCAGTGTTTTAGAATTGTATTAAGGGGGCTTATGAATGAAAATTAGTTAATCAAAGAAAAAATGGAAATTATTGTGGTAAAATTTGAAAAAAAATAACAAAAGTAAAGTGAAAATAGCTTTTAAGCATTTCTCTGCAAATGTTGCACTTTTGGTAACAAATCTTTTTTTTCTCTCTTTTTTTTACATACTATTCTTACAAATATCTTAATGTTATTGGACAAGATTTCCAAATATATTCATTAGCTTAAAAAAACACTGAAATATTATTTTCAGTTTTAATGAGTAAAAGAAAAGAGTCGGGAAATTTATCTTAAGGAACTCGGTACCATATGAATTATTTATCTTATTTGCGTGTTTTGAAATAGTATTAAGTTGGCTTATGAATTAAAATAAATAAACTAGGAAAAAAATGGTAACTCTCATGGCAAAATTTAAAAAAAAACAAACAACAAAAGTAAAATTTAAAAACTTTTAAATCACATTTTTGTGAGAATATTGAACGTTTTCTAGCAAGGTTTTCTTTTTACAAACTTTGCTTACAAGTATCTCTGTATTACAGGAAATAGCTTCCAAATAAATTCATTAGTTTAAAGAAACATTTATGAAATGTTATTTTCAATTTTAATGAATAGAAGAAAATAGAATCGGGAAACTTATTATCGTAAGAAAATTTGGTATCATTTAAATTATTAATTTTATTCGGGCTTTTTGAAATAGTATTAAATGAGCTTATGAAGGAAAATAAATTAACAAAGAATAAAATAGTAATTTTTATTGTAAAGTCTGCAAAAATTAACAAAAGTAAAATAAAAAAAGCTTTTAACGTTACATTTCTCTGCGAAAGTTCACCATTTTTTAACAACTCTCTTTTTTTTACTTACTTTTCTTACACGTATCTTTATATTATTGGATAAGATTTCAAAATAAATTCATAGTTTAAGGAAAGATTTATGAAATATTTTCAATTTTAATGAGCAGAAGAAAACAGATTCGGGAAATGAATTATTTTAAAGAGACTCGGTACCATTTGAATTATTTATTTTACTTGCGCGTTTTAAAATAGCATTAAGTTGGCTGATGAAGGAAAATGAGTAAACCAAGGAGAAAAAGGTAATTCTTGTAATAAAATTTCAAAAAATTAACAAAACTAAAATTTAAAAAACTTTAAAGTCACATTTCTCTGAAAAAGTTGAAGTTTTTGTAAGAATTCTATTTATTATTATTATTATTATTATTCACATATTTCTCTTAAAAGTATCTTTATATTACAAGACGACATTTAAAAAAAATCATTACTTTATTAAAAATTTTATGATATATTACTTAGAGTTTTAATGAATAGAAGAAAATAGAATTGAGACCGTTTGAAAGAATAACTTTCTTTGAACATTTTGAAATAGTATTAAGTGGGATTTTGAAAAAAAAAGTGGGTTGAAAAAAAGAAAAAAAATGGAAATTCTTATAGTGAAATTTGAAAAATTTAACGAAAGTAAAATTAAAATCTTTTAAAGTTACATTTCTTTTTGATTGTTTAATATTTTGTAGCAATTTTTTTTTTCACATACTTTTTTACAAGTATCTTTATATCATAAAACAATATTTCCAAATAAATTCTATAATTTAAGAAAACATTTATGAAATATTCTTTTCAGTTTTAACGAAGAGAAGAAAACAGAATCGGGAAATTTATTATCTTAAGAAGATTTGGTGCCATTTGAATTATTAATTACATTTGAGCATTTTGAAACAGTATTTAGTAAGTTTATGAAGGAAAATGAGTTAATGAAAAAAATAATAATTCTTCTGGTAAAACTTAAAAAAATAACATAAGTGAAATTAGGAAAACTTTAAAACCGCATTGTCTTAGAATGTTGAACTTTTTGTAACAACTTTTTTGATATATTACTTACTGTATTTAACTTACCTTTGTTACAAGTGTTTTTTATGTTATACGACGAGATTAACAAAAAAAAAAGTTTATTAGTTTAAGAAAAATGTATGAAATGTGGTGACCTCTGTAAAAATCAGAAGAAATCACTCGTTACTTAACATTTAACTTTTTTTCCCATTGAAAATGTCTAGCGTTAGTATATATATATATAGAAAATGTTTTTTATATAAATTACTAGCGGGCCGCCCTCGCTTTGCTTCGGGTGTAGAGCAAGTCGCCCAGTCCCGTGTCACTACTGACACCGCAAATTGTTACTACCACTTCATCCCATTAACTTCAACTACTAAAAGCATTATCTTCCTTTTAGGTAGTCGGAAAAAAAGTAGCCTATATGTTAATCTAAGGTGTCAGATACCTGTATACAAAATTTCATAAAGATAGATCCAGCCGTTCTTGAGTTATAAATGGTGTAACTAACACGACTTTGTTTCATGGATATAGATTATAGCAGCCCGCCCCGGCTTCGCACGGGGATTAAAGAAAAATTTCAAGTTATAAATTTTTACACACACAATCATACTCTCTTCTTTGTGCGTGGGGTTACTAAAAAAGTGTAAAATTATAAAATAAAATTCGGATATTAGTATTATTTTTTTTTATTTGTAATAATGTTTGTAAAAAGTTTTACACCTACAAAACAAAAGCCATTAAATTTATTGTGTCAGAGCTTCCCTGTAAACGATATTAGATGTTGTTTTACTTTGTGGCAGCAAAATAAATTGATTTTCAGGAGCTCCGACCCGCGATAGACCAACATACAGTTGGCCATGAGTAAAACATTCTTTTCGTAGGTCGATCCCTACTAATTCGTAGGTTTGACCTTGGGACTTATTTATAGTTAACGCGAAAGATGTTTTTACAGAAAACTGAAGCCGTTTAAATGGGATTGGTAGATCAGTTGGGATCATTGGTATCCTCGGTATATGAGATAGTTGACCAACTGCTGGGCCGGTGATAATGGTTGCTACAATTAAATTGTCCTTCAATTCCTTTATGAGTAGCCTCGTCCCATTGCACATGTTCGGAGGGCTTAAATTTCTCAAAAGCATGATTGGAATTCCAATTTTTAACATCAATTCATGTGGTGGCAGTCCAGAAGGGTTTAATGAATTTAAAAATTCCTGTGGATAATGGACTGCGTCTTCGATATTAGTCACGGTGTCTATTGATTTGAAATTTTTTACTTGGCCGGGAACTTTTTGAATAATCAGATTGTTTATTTCGTTGACACTATCATTCCTAGGTGATACTATTGCCCTAGAACACAACCAATGAAAGTCTTTTTCATGTAAATTCTCGATGTCAGGGTATACTGCATCTATTAAAATTTCTAAACTATGGACTATTTGGCCTAGAGACTCATCCAGAAGGATGTTACAATTTCTGCTTAAATTTGGAATGGGGAAAATTCCTTCCCCAAGTTTAAGAAGTTGCTGTGGAAAATCACTATCTGTCATTCCATGAAGATGAGCTCTCATATTTGTCCGTAATCTTATATTTTCAATCGAAGTCCATAAGGGCAACGATTTTAAGCATGCTTTGGTGATATCTGCTCGCGTACCTCTGTTAATAACAGGAAGAGTCTGTCGGAAATCTCCAGAAAATACAAAAGTAATCTGCCCAAAAGTCTGCCCATGAGAGCAGAGTAATTTCTAAGGTCTTTTAAAGTTCTGTCCACGGCCTCTATATGTGCTCTGTGGCTCATGGTGCATTCATCCCACATAATCAATGAGGTTTCTTGTAATAATTTACCAAGAGGCCCATTTTTGCGAATAAAACATATAGATTGTTGCTCAAGATTTACGGTTAGCGGAAGTTTAAAAGTTGAATGAGCAGTTTTTCCATCCTTTAGAAGGGTTGCAGCGATTCCTGACGAAGCAACTGCTATCGCTATCTTCCCAGATTGTCTTATCTTAGCAAGTATTAAATTTGCAAGAAAAGTCTTTCCAGTACCACCTGGCGCATCCAAAAAAAAATTTTGTTTTTGTTGTTATTCACGCTATCGACTATAATGTCAAAAGCATATCTTTGATCTGGAACTAATTTTGGCAGATTTTCATTAACAAAAGCGGTCAAATTATTTGTGTTATAGTGCTGTACCATTGTATTTGCCACATTATTTTCTGAACGAACTGAAGACGGCAATCCAAAATCACTTAGGTTTTTATCATTTAGTTGTAAAAGTTTATTTTCAATTTGTATTAAACCTTCATTATAAATGTCATCACTGTATGGTAAGGCGAAGTCTTGATTTTGCAGTCGGAGTCTATGTCGAATATCTTGACATAATTCGTCTTTGAAATGGTCCCATAATTTTAATGGTTCCGACGGCTGACAAAATAAAAGTATGACCACAAACAACTCTCTCAGTTGTACTGGACATTGCGAAAGCGATGCTTCTCTCAGTGTGTTTTCCCAATGGTCATCGTTTTCTAGCAAACCCCTGTCACGGCAAGCTGCTTGATAGGTCTCTTTGAGAACTCCGTCAACGGTTTTTAAATACTCGAATGAGGTTGGACCGCGTACGTGATGTAGCAACATCCTAAGATAAAAACACTCTGATTGAGAAGGATGTACACCGTAAACTCTTCCTAAAGCAACATCTTTTTTTATACCTGGATGGCCAATTATGTCCTCACCACGCCGCCTTCTTGTGAATTTGTTGTTGGCCCATGTGTAGTATTGCGGAACTTCGTGGTATAGAAGTGTCTTTGCGAATTCATCTTCATTACAGAGCTCAAAGAAAGCCATCAAAGTAGTTTTACGTGGATTTTGGGCCACTTGTTCAGCCGTTTCTGCGGTGAAATACACCCTTTGGCCGTTTTCTAAGTGGACAGCTAACTGCAGGACTGTAGGATGTCGCTCATGGATCGGAAATTCGAATATTCGCCAGGCGGCTTCGGATGTACTTATGTAACGGCCATTCACATAGTTTTCCACTTCATCGTTTGGGTTTCTGACGGTAAAAGTAGCTTGATCAGATCCCTTATTTATATATTTACAAATGTATTTGATGGCTTGAACTGAGTGGCAGTACTCTACATTTATGTGAGCGTTAAATGTCCAACACAATAGTGGAGAATAAGGTACAATCCATCTATTATCAATATTGAACCTACTTCCTCTAATATTTAGTGTAACACTCTGTCCTCCATTTTCGATGTCACGGCGACGATAAACTGGATAACCGTCTTCTCCAGTTTGGGTATCGTTGACGAAACGTCGAGGGTACTTTTTTGTACAAATACCATTTTTCATACATGGTGCTGTTAAGTTATGCTCTCCGCATGGTCCGTGGACCATATTTTTAGTTACGATATTGTGCAACATCGGATCGTTTTGTTGATTGGGCAATTCCGCAACTATGACACTGTCAATTTCGTCTGGCTGGATTTTTCTTTCCAGCGAAAACAGCAAATGACAGTGTGGTAAACCACGTTTCTGCCACTCCACACTTTCCATGTAACATTTTACTTTGCCGAATATTTCATCTTTCGTGCATAATTTTATGAATTTCTTCATCTTTAAGTGAAATACTCTTGAAATTATGTCATGGCGATTGAAAGGCCGCTGACCAGATAATAGTTCTAGTTTAATTTCAGGCCATTCGGAGTTACACGTAAAAGTGACAAATAAGTCTGGCCTCCCATAGTTTCGGACATAAGTCATGGCATCTTGGGTTTTTTCATGCAGATAACGTGCAGAACCCGTGAATGAAGATGGCAAGATTACGCGTTGGCCTATATTTGATGGGTCTACATTTGCATCTTGATTTAAAGCGTCTCTGAGATGAATGTATTCATCAGCCCTCAGTCTCTGTTGATTACGACATATATAATTTAATCTTTCTGATATCATTTTTGCCATCATGTCGACAATATATTGACTAAATAATTCCCTATAATAATGTAATGAATTAAAACAGTTAGCTCTAACCATCAACCTACATGCATAAAATTGCATGCACATTACAGTTTTGTTACGCGCTGTACCTTGCTGAGGAATTGTCAAATAATAACCGTCTTCTCCCATTATAAACATTAAGGGATACTGTAGAGGATCATACGATCGGTGCAACTCAGAAATTCTTTTAAGTTGTCCGTCTCTACCGTGCAGCACTATATCTCTTGGGCCTTTTTCTTCGTCAACCAAGAGAACGGCTACCTCGTTTACAACTGGAGCATTATACCTACCTGGGTGTCCCGTCTGCGGTGGGCGGTCGGAGCGAATAATTAACTTTAAATTATCTGAAGAGTTACTTTCTAAATTTTGTTTAAAACTTCGTATGTATATATTGTGGCTATTCAGTGCGGTCTGTAATTCGTTGATTAAATCAATTTTTAGCGTTGGAGCTATGTTTTACCGCAACGATAGCTGATCTGCGTCAGAAATAAAATATATTTGCAAAAATTGCGGACTTTGGCCTGATGGTGGTAAAAGGCTACCTATAAGATGATACACTTGTCCCTCTATTTTAAATGTTGACATAAAATTTTCTTCTCTAATTTCTTTCGCGCCAAACGACGTCATTTGAAAAAGGCTATTGTACCTACGTATCTTGTTTAAAAAATGTACAGAAAGTGAATGATTATTTGTCAAAAGATCTTTTATTGGCTGTGGCGGCTCTTGCAAATTCGGGAGACAAACTTTTCCAGAAGCACAGCACATACCATTATGTTCATCGACCCATTTTTTGGCAGAACACTTAGAGCAGATCTTATTCATGGCTCCGATTTGTACGGAAGACTGTTGAGCATAATCAATCTGTTGATCGTATCTGAAAGCCGATCTGTTACTATGAGATAAAACTCGATTACGAACTCTCGTCGTTGACGTCTGTTGTCTTTCTCTCTGATCTCGAAGGCTTTGGGAACGCTCAGAGCTCGATTCCCTAGTGCGAGCTTGTACATTTCTAATATTTTGCTCTTCGAGCCGCTGCAAACACTCCGTACTCGACTCTCTTGCGCGTATTTGGGAGGTTCTTAAATTTTGTTCAGCAAGCCGTTGCGATCGTTCAATACTCGACTCTCTTGCGCGTATTTGGGAGGTTCTTAAATTTGTTCAGCAAGCCGTTGCGATCGTTCAATATTCGACTCTCTTGCGCGTATTTGGGAGGTTCTTAAATTTTGTTCAGCAAGCCGTTGCGATCGTTCAATACTCGACTCTCTTGCGCGCACTTGAGAAGTCCTCAAATTTTGTTCGGCAAGCCGCTGCGAACGCTCGATACTGGACTCTCTGGCACGCCATTGCGACGCGTATTCTCTCTGACTTGCAAGACGATTTTGAGTTTCTGATGAAGATTCTTCATCGCAGCGTCTTTTTGATGCCCTTGCCTGGGAACTATTTCTAGAAAGTTGAGATCTTGATCTTTTGGGCATTGTAAAATGAAAAATAAATAAATAAATAAATAAATAAATAATTCTCTTAAATAATTTTCTTGGCTGTTGAACCTTTATAAAAATGTAATATTAATATTATAAAAACTACCGAGTCTCTAAGGTGTTTCGTTTTCCATTTCGCTTTTGTTTACTTCGCCACCTCAAATTTTGTAATGTGCTGAGCTGTTTCTTGTTTCGGAGGGAGTTTGTGTTTTTTTCTGAATTGGAGATTTGTTTTTGTGGGGTTGTCTTCAGTTGTGGAGTGTATTTTTTGCGTTTATTGGCACATTTTGTTTGGATAGCGCTCTTTCCTCTTCCGATTCTTTTCTGAGTCGTATGGTGTATTATCGCGTCAGTCTTGATTATGAAGTAATTTATTCTGATAAGGATTAATACCAAGGTAAAAATAAAGAGCTTTTACTGAGACGGCATTTTAATTATTTTTTTAAATAAAAAAACACGGCACAGATGTCATATACGCACCACATTAACACGTGCTTTTTTTTCCCCGCCAATTTGGCGAAAATTTTACTTTTGGATCTAGACACACGGCAGTGTGTCAGCCAAGTTCAAAAAGTAAAAGTCGACACACCGGCCGTGGGTTATATTACCCGAACCATTTCGGGCCACTTTTGACCCCTCAATAACTTAAATTCTATTTGACCTACACAATTGCAATTTTTTCTGACGTGTAAGACCATCTTCTAATTTCCTAATCCTATAATTTTTTTAAAAAATCTTTTACCGTTCACGAGAAATTGACGTCTGAAAACCACTGTTTTTCCCACTGACTCACTGACTCACTCACTCACTCATAGAAATGTTTGACTACTTCCAGGTGACTTAGGAAATTGAAATTTGGTGTGGAGGTAGGTTATTGGATCTATAAATAGGAAAAAATCAGAAATCACCATTAATTAAACATTAATGGTTGTTAGAAGATAAATTATTGGATTACAATGGCGGTTTATGAGAATTTCACAAAATACCAGAAATAGTGCCAAGTTGGCGTCACTTTTGGCGAGTATCGGGACTAATCTCTGAAACTACCGAACCGATTTCAAAAGTAATGGAACCAAAATGATGGTATTCGCCCCGGTTCAAACGCAGACTATATCTTATGTCTGTGCCACTAACCAAAAGAGGGTTCAGAAGCAAAAAACACTCTAAAAATGGGATTTTTGTTTTAGTGAAGGGCCTAGAAGCAAAAAATTTGTCATGTTAATTATTTATAAGATATGAATGATCACTAATGACATTTGCTAAAAAATATCAAATTTAAAAGGGGTGGAAATTCGCGAAGAGCATTCTGAAAAACGTTCTGAATAGCGATTTTAAAACAATCTCAGCAAACAACAAACCGATTTTAAAAGTAATGGTATCAAAATGATGATGATAGTCCTTGCTCCAACATAGGCTATATCTTATGTCGATGCCACTAACCCAAAGGGGGTAAAAGAACAAAAACGTTCTAAAGATGCGATGTCTGTATGTTAAGGGACTAGAATTATAAAGTTTGGCATTTTAGAGTTCACGGGAATTTCGCGAAATATCAGAAATAGTGCCAAGTTGGCGTCTTTTTTTGGCGAGTATCGGAGCTAATTTCTGAAACTATGAACCGATTCCAAAATTAATAGTACCAAAATGATGGTATTCACCCCGGTTCAAGTATATGCTATATTTTATGTATATACCATTAACCATAAGAGAGTGAAGAAGCAAAAAACATTCTAAAAATGAGATTTTTGTTTTACTAATAAGCATAGAAGCACAAAATTCGGCATGTTACTTATTTATAAGATAAAAATGATCTCTAAGGGCATTTGCTAAAAAATAAAGAATTCAAAAGGGTGAAAATGCACGAAAAGCATTCTAAAACTGTTCTAAATTGGGATTTTTAAGCAATCTCAGCAAACAACCATCTGATCTTAAAAGTAATGATCTTAAAATGATGGTGACATTCCTTGCTCCAATATAGGCTATATCTTATGTCAATGCCACTAATCCAAAAGAATTAAAAGAGCAAAAAAAATTCTAAAAATGCGATGTCTGTATGTTAAGAGCTTAGAAACATCAAATTTGGCATGTTCAGTACTTATAAGATATAAATGATCACTAAGAACATTTGTTAACAAATACAAAATTTAAAAGGGGTAAAAATGCGCGAAAAGCGTTCTATAAACGTTCTAAATAGCAATATCAGCAATATTGGAAAGTTAGCGAACCGATTAAAAAAAAAAAAAGAAAAAAAAAGTCAAAATGATGGTGGCAGTCCTTGCTCTAACTGTTCTGTAAACAATCAAAACTTATTTGGGTTCAAAAATCTTCTAAATATTCTTGAATTTTCTTTTTAAAAATTTTATTACATACTTAGAATTATAGAATAAAGAAATATTGAATTCAAATTATTTACATACTATGTACAAAATGTATAATATGTACAAAATATAAATGCTTTTACCTTGATAATTTTTGATCATCATACTAAAAACTGGAAAGATGATCCTTTATGCATTTCTGCGTGCCTTTTCATAAAATTAACATAATTCTTCAATAAAACTCAAGACACGCACGACAAACAAAAAATATAAACATTCTCTCTCTCAAAAAATTCTTTTTCATTCCATCAAAAATTGATGCCAACTTTTTTATCTAAACTTTTAACTCATCTCGTAAGATAAAAAATATAAAAAGCAAAGCAGACGAAAAAACAGCTTCGCTTCCATAGCAACGAGTCGCGTCTTATAAATAAATTAAATATCACAATTGCAAATATGCAAACGATTTTCTGTGAATAAACTGGAATAACTTAATTTATCAATTTCTAACATACTCCCACCTTTAATTTAGGCGGAAGCCAAATTAAACTTAAGATCACTTTTGATCAAATTAAGCCCTAATTCAAAATAAAAAATATATAAATAAATAAAGATAATAACTAAACAATAATAAAATAATAATGAAACGTTTAGAGTTCTAGAAAAGTTATTTCAGAGTTTTAGAAAAGTCATTTCAGAGTTCTAGAAAAAGTCAGTTCAAAAGTCTCTTTACTACTCTGCCACTTCTAGATGTACTGTTTCTCACCATCCACCCCACCAAGCTGCTGCTGGATGGATGACTAATAGGACACAGTTCTTTCAATTAATAGGAAACAGTTCTTTCGAAGAAACTATTGCCTTCCAATCCAATGATTTTAAAAGGTTGTTGGTTCCTCTAAAATTTGAGCCATTATCAGAGTATATAGTAGTCGGCCTTCCTTTCCTGCATATAAACCTTCGAAGTGACTGAATGAATCCTTCTGTTTAGAGACTGGATACAAGTTCCAAATGTATTACCCTATATACTGCACATGTAAAAAGTACAACCCAAACTTTGGATCTTTGCTTTACGAAAAGAGGGCCAAAAAGATCAGCTCCAACAACTTCAAAAACTTTGGAATCTCTGACTCGATCTAGAGGTAGGTGGATTGGAGGTGTAGTATATGGTTTTGCAGAGTATCTTTTGCATTTGTAACACTTAGACAATTGACTTCTAATGATGCGTCTAGAAGAAATTATCCAATATTTTTCTCTCAAAATGGATCCAACTGTTTGAAGTCCAGCATGACAATTCTTTAAATGACATTCTTGAATCAGACAATTCACTACATGATGTTTCGATGGTAATAAAATTGGATATCTGAAAGAAAACTCGTCATCCCGCTCTAATATCTTTGTTTTTACTCTCAACAAACCTTCTTGATCTTTCATAACCTTTAATCCTTTTATTGCATCAGTAGTATTACCAAAACTTTCAGATTGTATTATTGACCAGAGCGACCTTTCCGCATCTTCTTTTTCTTCAATTGACAATTCTGATGGAAAACATATATTTCGATTTCTGCACTTCATTATGAATCTCTTCACCCAACATACGACATTAATAAATCTACCAAATTTTGAAATTCTACTATATATCATAAATTCAAGTGAATTAGAACATAAAAGAGTAGGTACTGCAGTTTTCTTCTTTTCCATCATTACTAATTCTTCGTTGGGGCTTGTTTCTGAATGTGGCCAATTTTCTTCTGATAACTTCAACCACTCTGGTCCCTCCCACCATCTCATCTTCAGCAGCTGTTTAGGACTACATCCGCGAGAAGGTAGATCAGCAGGGTTGAGATGACCAGGTACGAAGTTCCATTGTTGAGATTCGGAAAATTTACAAATTTCTCTAACTCTATTGCCTACAAACGTTCCCCATTGATCATTTCTTCGAATCCAAGCGAGAACTGTCGAAGAGTCGGTCCAATACTTTACTGGTATGGAAATACAATTAAAGGCTTTCAAAACAAATTTAGTCAACCTTATTCCTAAAATACAAGCAAGAAGCTCTAAACGTGGTATGGTTACATTTTTCTTTGGTGCAAGACGAGACTTAGCTCCTAAAAGTTGTACAAAGACTGCGTCTTTATCTTCACAACGTAAGAAAACTGCTGTTGCATAAGCTCTGGTACTTGCATCACAAAATGTATGAATAGACCATTTTTCTTTACAACCATATCCTACACGTCTATTTATCTTCACGTCATTTAAATACTTGAGTTCGCTATACCATTTTTGAAAATTATTCCGGATTTCTTCTGGAAGTGGAGCATCCCAATCTAATTTCGTCGACCAGGCGTCTTGAATTATCAGTTTGGCTGGCAACAATGCTGGGGCTAAAAATCCTATTGGATCGAAGATCCCTTGGGTTACAGCTAATATCTTTCTTTTCGACAGATTTTCTATCTCATCACTAAATTTATAAGCGATCTTCAAACTATCTTCCATTGTGTCCCACTTCAACCCTAAAACCGGAACTATCGTTGTTACATTTTTGCTGAGCACCTTCTTTTCGTTAAGGAAACTGCTGTCTTCACTTTTAATTGGTCCGAATTCCCACTTTCTTAATTCCATTTTCGCATCAGCCATGATTTCTGTAGATTTTGAAATAAAATTTTCTAGTTCAGGCACATTGTCGACTGAAGTAACGCAGTTATCTATATAGTATGATTTCATAAGCTTCTCAGCTATCTGTTTGTTTTCTTCATCAACATTACTCAAATGATATCTTATAACTGCACATAGCAAAAATGGGCTACAAGTTGCTCCAAAAACTACTCTATTGTGCTGATAAACTTGAAATTCGTCAGGACTCTTCCACCATAAAAATCGCAAGAAATGCCGATCTGATTCTTTGACTTCAATTTGAAGAAATGCTCTTCTTATATCGGCTACTACCCCAATAGCTTTCTCACGAAATCTTATTAACACTGCAGGAATTTGTTCGATGAGGTTTGGTCCTTTAAAGAGACAATCATTTAAAGAAGGAGACCTCCCTACCTTACACGATGCATCAAAAACTGGTCGAACACTTGTAGTAAGACTATCTGGTTTGATGACGGGATGATGAGGTAAAAAATGTCCTGGAATCTTGAGTGCTTCATCTGGTACTTTACTTATAACGCCTTCTTCTTCCCATTCATAGAAAACTTTAGCATATTCTTCAAACATTTTCATTGATTTTAATTTCTTTGTTGAATTTATCAATCTTCGTTCAGCTATGTGTCTATTTGAGGGAATCTCACGTTTGCCGTTAATCCAAGGAAGACCTACAATATAGCGACCTTCTATATTTCTATCAACTTCTTTTATAAAATTATCATGAGCGAGTTCTTCTTCTTCTGCTTTAGACAAAGTTTGACAGGGATCTGTTATACCGATTGTCTCTAACTTCCATAATTCTGGAATCTTCATATCTTTTAAAGCTAGGTTCGTGATAAACATATTTCCATAATTTAGGCAAGACTGTGATGTACTTTCTAAACGACCACAAAGTGTCCATCCAAACTTTGTCTCTATTGCTGTAAGACCGCTCTTTAACTGTTTTACTCGACCTGTAAGAAGTTGTCCGTAGTAATCGCTTCCAATCAAAATTTCAATTTTTGGACTTCCTGCTCCTAAATCTGTGATCCATAGTTTATTTTGTTTAAGCTCTTTAATTACTGATTCTTTTGGTATCTGAGGAATATAGTTACAAATTATATCTTGATCCAAAAGTTCTAAGACTTCTTTCGTTTGTTTCTGTCTATCAGAAGAACTTAACTCAACTTGGAATTTATTGTGAGATTTAGCTTCTGTTTGCGTACCACCAAACAAAGTGTGTACAATAGCTTCAGAAGAAATGGGATGTAAACCTAACTCTTCAGCTGTACCTTTTAAAATATAGCTCTTTTGCGACCCACAATCAAGTAACGCTCGTACTTTCTTTGTTATTCGACCTTTAATAACTATTTCTAAAGTCATAAGGGCTACTTCAGCAGAACACTGCTTACTTGCTATGGTGCTTTGAATAACTTCTGGGGTCTTAACTGTATTTTCTAGTTCTTTACACATTGAAATTTCAGGGCATAATAACTCGGTATGGGGTTTAGAACAAACGTGGCAACGAATAAAAACTTTGCAAACTTTAGCGTGGTGACCAAAACGAAGACATTTTAAACAGCAATTTTTATTCTTAATTTTGGCCTTCCGTTCATTAAAGGAAAGAGATCTAGCCCTAACACAGTCCTTGCTTTCATGAGATTTACTGCAAAATAAACAAAGGCGTTCTTTTGCGCTAAATAGCCCTGCCGCAGTAGGTATTTTACTTTCTGCTTTTCTTAACTTTTCTTTAGGTTTGTCTTTAAAGCCCAGCTCTATAAAACTCGATTTGGCTAATTTGAATCTTTCCTCGTTTGCAACTTCTTGTTTCAGAAATTCCATCAAACTTACTATATTTGCTTTTGTTGACAATGCATTATTATTACTAACAGTGTTTGATGTGATTGAAATATTATATCGCTGCCATGCTTTTAATACATCTTCCGATAAGCTAGATTCTATCATGGGATAGAGCCACGCCGAATTGCTTTCTAAACTTAAACCCATTGATTCTAACGATCTTAAATATGCCTCGACTTTCGTGAATAAATCTGATAAGGGAAGTTTATCTTTGCCGTGCGCCTGTACATTAGCTACAATCAATTTTAGGAATTCTCTAACGTACACTTCTATTAGTAAATCTTTATTTCCAAAACGCTCTTGAAATGCCTCGACAGCTTTGGGGTAATTAACTGCGGTCATTGGATAGCTCTCTAACAAGCGCCTGGCACTGGTTCCAGGTTCTACCGATTGGATAAGATACTGAAATTTGTCACTATTATCCAAATCTATGTCTTCATGAATTTTCTGAAACTGAGACCAAAATGAAAGATAATTTATTAACTGCGAATCGAATGGCTTAATATTTAGTTTAGGTAATTTATAATGCTTTGATTTGGAATAACCGTGATCTGTGCTTTTTTCACTATCATCTTGATTACGTTTATTTGTACCCAATGCTTCGCTAACTTTACGCTTAATGGTAATAAATTGATCTGAATAACTTTCATTTTCCACTACTTCATTTTCAATAGCCTCTTCATCGCATTTATCATCATCTAACATGAGTTCAATTATAGCTTCATCAATAGCTTTAATTTCATGAATCAAATTTTCTAATTTACTAAAACCGTCTAAAATTTTGTCCTTATCTAATGACTCGCTGTTAATTTCTTCATTCAAAACATTTAAAGTTCTGGTAAATGACGAACGTAGTGGTGTACGCTTTTTCTTTAGCTTATTCATCTTAGAAAAATTAAGTAGTAATGCACAGCTTATGAAAACACTATACGCTATAAAAACAATTCAATATCTCAACAGTATTATTCAAATGTCCCTGTTCGGGCGCCAGATTTGTTCTGTAAACAATCAAAACTTATTTGGGTTCAAAAATCTTCTAAATATTCTTGAATTTTCTTTTTAAAAATTTTATTACATACTTAGAATTATAGAATAAAGAAATATTGAATTCAAATTATTTACATACTATGTACAAAATGTATAATATGTACAAAATATAAATGCTTTTACCTTGATAATTTTTGATCATCATACTAAAAACTGGAAAGATGATCCTTTATGCATTTCTGCGTGCCTTTTCATAAAATTAACATAATTCTTCAATAAAACTCAAGACACGCACGACAAACAAAAAATATAAACATTCTCTCTCTCAAAAAATTCTTTTTCATTCCATCAAAAATTGATGCCAACTTTTTTATCTAAACTTTTAACTCATCTCGTAAGATAAAAAATATAAAAAGCAAAGCAGACGAAAAAACAGCTTCGCTTCCATAGCAACGAGTCGCGTCTTATAAATAAATTAAATATCACAATTGCAAATATGCAAACGATTTTCTGTGAATAAACTGGAATAACTTAATTTATCAATTTCTAACACTAACAACAATATTGGATAAATTGCCAGATTACAATGGGAGTCTATGGGAATTTGGCGAAATACCAGAAATAGCGCCAAGTTAGTATCACTTTTGGCGGGTAATTTTTGTCGCCAATTTGGCGATATATCGCCAAGTTGGAGACAAACTTTTTTGGTCGTCGAGATAATCAAGTAGTACCCAATCACATAAAAGAAACATCCTTATTAGTGGAATTTAATGGAACATAAGCAATCCTAATGTTAAAAGTTTTAAATTTGATTCAAAGAAACAGTGAATAAACGCAGGAAAAAGCTGTAAGATTAATTAATATTAAATAAAACTAATTTAATATTAAGCCAATTTATTTCAAAAAGGAAACAAATACCGACTTATTTGACAAAAAATAATGATATCGTATCAAAAACATGAATGTGAAAAAATGCCAAGTTCGTTAAAGATTTCGCTAATAAAAGAAGTGATTTGACAAAAAATAATTATATCCTATCAAAAACATGAATGTGAAAGAATGCCAAGTTTGTAAAAGGTTTCGCTAATGAAAGAAGTGAGATCTAACTGCAAACCAAGTTCTTTCGAAGCTCCTTAAATCATAGCTCCTGTCATGCATAATATTCTTCAATTGCTTAAAATGAGTTGGTATGTTACTTGTTATTCAATAGAGCGACTTGGCAAGTTTTCAGCCCCTAACTTTAATGTTTGAGTAAGTACTTAATGTATGAGTACCTAACTTTAATGTTTGAGTAAAATTTAATCTAGAATCTGATTGGGAAAGATCTAGTCATTCAAATGTTCGAATAACTACATTGAAGTTAAGGTATCGATAAATTAATTAAGTGATCAACTTTAAGTTCTGATCAATTAAATAGAGAAATTTGAATAACAGAAAACTTGTAAGTCGCTCTATTGAATAACGAGTAACATACCAACTCATTTTAAGCAATTGAAGAATATTATGCATGACAGGAGCTATGATTTAAGGAGCTTCGAAAGAACTTGGTTTGCAGTTAGATCTCACTTCTTTCATTAACGAAACCTTTTACAAACTTGGCATTCTTTCACATTCATGTTTTTGATAGGATATAAGTTACAAATTGCATGCAATAACAGGACATGATTTTTATTGCAATTTTATTTTTATTTTATTAATAAAATATTATTAATTTATTAATAAAATATTATTAATTTTATTTTTTTTTTGTTATATAAAAATAAAATAACGCGAAAATTAAAAGAGATTCTAGTATTTTAAAAAAAAGGAAATAAAATAAATAAATGATAGCTTGATATAACTAATTATTGATATAGTATATAATAAAAATATTTTAAAGAATTAAAATAAAATATAACAGTAAATAAACATGAATTTAATAAAAAGCGAAACAATAAAAAAAAAACAGTTATAAATAATAAACTTAATAAGTAACAAAACAGTAAATACAATTTTCACAATAAATCGTAAATATTAATACTTATAGCCATACTGAATGCATGCATTAATATTATTTAATCAGCCCATTTCACTGAAATCTTTTAACTTTTTTCATTTTATTCCCCTAACAACTGTTATAAACTTATTAAACGGATCTTTCTCCTTGACACACATGTGCAATGCCAGATTGGCGGGGGGGGGGGGGGGGAAGCATGTGCCAATGTCGTGCGTATATGACATCTGTGCCAAAAACACTTATTGTGACGTAACTATAACAGTTAGACATATGCTGTCGCGACATTTTTTTTAGATAATTATACGTTCTGCAAAGTCGTAGTACATTATTTTGCTTTATAATCAATAGTATTCGCAGCGCACGCGATGTAAGGATTTTTGGTACTTCTAGGTTATCCCATCGGCCAAAAAAATATCGCCAAACTATAAGATTAAATGCCAATAATGGATAATCGTGAATGTCACATTCAATGACATTGAATACGATTCACGTGTTTAAAATGTCATTAAGTGATATTAATTTCGTTTTTCTATTTGAATTTTTATTAATATTCCACTAATTGTTTGTTTTTTCGTTATTTAAAATAAAAATTATGTCAATATGTAAAATTTGGCTGTTAGTTTGGCGATTTGTATAATTTGGCAAAATTGGTCGGCGGGATAATAGAGAAGTACCGGATTTTTTAAGGTCATTTTTCTACACCTTGGGTTACATTATTGGCATTTTAGTAAGGATCCCTCCCTTTTTTTTTAAATATAATGTAGCCTATGTTTACCGGAAATAGTGTAGCTTTCCAACGGTGAAAGAATTTTTCAAATCCGTCAGGTAGTTTCGGAGCCCATTCAATTCAAACAAACAAACAATCAAATCTTTCCTCTTTATAATATTGGGTATAGATGTGACGTCATTATTTACTGATTTTTATTAGTTACATATATCCATGGCTCTTGTTCCTTTAACAAATATTTCAAAATTCCTATGTTATTTAAATTATGACATCATATTTTTCCAAATCAAATATTTTAATAATAATTTAATTCTTTCTCTTTCACTTTACTTCTAATTATGTCGCCATTTTTCGCAGAGAACCTCTTATTAACGTAACCGATATTTGTGCGTCTTATATAATAAAATAGTTTTTTTTCAAGTATGACGACATATTTATTTTCCTTTGAATTATTTTTATTTTAATTTTTCACCTGGATACTGTTCAATTGAAAATTAATTGCCGAGGAGATATTATTATCCCACATTTTGATTTTATTGGCAACGTGAAAGAAAAATGATTATTTTTTATCGGAAAAATTTTAATTGATTCTGTATGAAAAATAATGAAATTTTGAACTATTAAGGAAAATATTTGAATAAATCAATTAAAAATTAGCCTATGTTCACCGGAAATTGTGTAGCTTTCCAACGGTGAAAGAATTTTTCAAATCCGTCAAGTAGTTTCGGAGCCTATTCAATTCAAACAAACAAACAAACAAACAAACAAATCTTTCCTCTTTATAATATTAGTATAGATTTAATTAAATTAAATACTAAGGATAAAAATCATAATTAAGTGTGTAAAAATGCTATTTATTATATCACGGCACCAGTTCATCGCAAATCACCTCTCATGTGTCATCCGCCTCAAAAAGCCAAAAGAAACTGCCCCTTTTGGATTTCGTTTTATTCAGTTCGATAGTGCCAATGATTTTGTATTAATAAAATTGTTGTAGTTATTTTTGCTTATAATTAATTTTTCATAAAGAATAAAACGAATTGATAAACTTTTATTTTAATATAAAGGTTTATTTTTGTGAGCGCATGATAGACTGGCTAAGTTTTTGTACAAAATTGTCACGTCAAGAATAAAATTTGATTTCTTGCATGTCGCCATGTGAGCTAATTTCTACAAATTGTTTTCTAATGATGATGTTAAACTTAAGACAACAAAGATCAGCATATAATTTTAGTAGATTTTCTGGCTCCCTAAAGATTGTTTTATGTACTGCTTTATATTCAGCATTAGGACACATATTATCTTCATAAGACTTTGGTTTTAAGTTTATATTTGAAGAAACTTTTATTATTTTTTATTATTATTGTCATTACACTTATTTTCTGAATTTTATCATAATTTTCATTTAAGTATTAACTAAAATCGATCCTTTAAGAGATCATTTTCAGTGAATGTTGATAAACAAGTGGATCTAAGTTAATTTGCAAGGGGCTCACAAAACTTAATCATATCTTACCCTCAAATGCCTTAAGGCTGCCATGTTGAAAATATTTTTTCTCATTTTGAAATTATATTACCGCCATAATTTCTAGTCATAGAAATTTGTGGTCATAGTTTCTAATGTATGCATAGTATATATTGGAATACATATTTTGCTGTGGACAAGATCACGTTATTTCCCAAAATAATGAAGTTTTTAAAAGATTTCAGGAAGTGTTGGAAAGTGCTTCATAATCTGTTTTTAACGCATGATTTTTCTTACTTGTTTTATATATTACATTATATTATTATTATAAATTTACAAAGAATAAAATAATTTTATCACGGCAACATTTAAGCAAAAAAAAAATTAAAATTAAAATTAAAAAAAAAATGAAGCACATATTGAAAAGATTTTTGTTGCTGAAAACAATAATAGGATTTTTTTCCGTTTCAAAATTCTTTCAAGTTATATCCCATCTTTTTCGGAATAAAATTTCGTCTGAGTGCTATTAAAGAGCAAGAGAGGAATGCTCTTTTATGCAGTGACGCAACGGATTTAATCTCTTCAAGCAGAAAAACCCTCTTGCAAAATCGGCGAAAAATGAAACAAAATTTATCTTTTATGTCAAAGAACTCAAGTACTTTCGAAAACAGCTATACATTATATCCTAAACTTGTGTACTTCAGTAAAAAAGGGTAATAAAGACAGATATGAGAAAATGTTAGCATTAGAACTATAGTGTCAAATAGAAAAAAAAATCTTTTACTGTTTTATCTTGCTTGCCTTAATTTTGAAGAATACTTTAGTTTACTTTTGCTGAATATCTTATTATTGAAAAGTGTTCAAAGATTATAAAATTAAAAGAAATAAATATTCAAAAATAAATGTCTCTCTACAGTTTTCAAAATTGAAATTTGAAAATGTTTCATTCTTTTCTTTTTTCTTTCCGCCGTTTTAGAAACTCTGACTGCCTTTTCTCCATTTCTGTCAATTACTTAATAATAATTGTTAATTGTTTACAGTATCATGCAGTTTATGAAGGAATTTTATAGGAAAAATCGGCTGAATAGTGTTAATTAGTTAATGTAAAGATAGCACTGTTTTACTCGAGCATTGCTCTGTTATTTTTAAGAAAAATTATAAATTGTTGTTTTTATAGGGTAACTTGAAATGAGATGCCGCGTTGTATAATAAGCCGCATCACGTAGTTTTCATATGAGCAGGCACTGTAAGGAAACTCCGCACTGCTCATTTGTAAGCAAAAGGGTTTCCTATTAATACCTTAATTTTTATTTGCATTCTTTTTATGAATTTTTTAGAGATGCTTTTTTATTAGGGTTTCGTTTATCTAACGAAACCATATTCTTCTCTGTCTATATGTCTGTCTCTCTGTCTGTCACAGAATCCGTACAAAAACTATATATGTCAGTGAGTTCAAATTTTGTGTACTTAAGCTAAATACTTCTTGTCGCGCAAAAAATCCTAAAATTTTGAAAAAGACTATTATTTTAATTAAAATGTTATTTTTAATAGCATCAGTTCTTTTTTTCTCTCTCCCTCTCTCTTCCAATTGTTGCACGTAAGTTTAAATAGATATAAAAATTATTACTTTTTTACCCTTTACTTTTTAACGAACTTTTTAACTTCTGTTTCCTCAATTACAAAATTGGTATTAAAAACTACAAAAAAATTAATATCTCAAAAATAAATTGAGATAGAACTTTTAAACAAATTGCATTTAAAAGTACATTTTTTCCCTATACGATGGTGTAAAAATTTAAAAGGCGATATTTAGAAGCTTAAAAATTTGTAGTGGCGTAAATTTCAAAATTGAAATATTATTTCTTCTAATTGTTGCACGAAAGTTTAAATAAAATTATGTGTGTAACATAAATTAATGGATTAAATTATTCACATGTAAAACGTGGTTATTTATTTTTATTTCATCATATTATATCTTATTTATCATCTATTTTGACAGGCGAAGTGAAATATTTTTTTTAATTTATTAATTTGTTATTCTTTTAAATTACTAGCCACCTCTGGTGACCAGTTTGGTCTGCCTTAAATTTATGCTAAGCTTTACAATATTTTACTTTTATTCATAATTTTATTTACTTGCGTATTCTCACTAAATACGCAAATTCAGATAAAAAGATTAAAAAAAAAAAAAAGATAAGGCAGCATTTAGGGGAAAATTTAAATACTCAGTTCTGGTTGGCGCGAGTGGCGAAGGCATTCCAAAATATCACCGATAAACCTTTTTTCGTTTATTAATTTAATGATAAAGTGTTTTGAAGGAGACATTATTATTTCATCTTAACACTTCTGGTAAATGTGCAAAATCCTTTACGGAACTTTTCTATTTGCCCATTTATATTTTATTTTAAATACCAGAGAAATAAATCTGATGTTTTTAGATCTGTCCTTTCTGCAAAGCATAAATCCTGTATCTTCACATCATTGGGGGAGAGGGGGGAGGGGACCTGGGTCTTCTCGTTGGCCATCTTACCCAAATCTTGGAGTAAGATGCCGAGCAAAATTTTCGATGCTTTTTATAAGATCTGTAGAATAAAATATGTTTTAAATCATACGTAAGAGAGCAAACTTTAACAAGAAATCAGTGAATAACGATTAAAATCAACAGACGATTTTTAAAACAATTAAATCAAAAACTACGGCATCTTCAGCCTATTTACCCAACAAATGATAGTAATTATTATACTGTAAAACGTATAATTAAAATATTTATTTCAACTACATATTTTTGTTTTAAATATTTTGCTGCATATTCTACAGTATATCAAACAAGTTGGAAATTGCATGTGAAGCGTAGCAAATTAGGTGCGTTCGTACGATAACGAAGTTTTAAAAATATTACTTTCATATGTCAATCTCATAAAATTGTAAATAGTGAATTACAATTAAAACGCTCATCAAACAATGTTCTTCCTATACCATTATATAATGTAATACTTTTGTGTGGCCTTGTAAATCAATAACAAATGTTCTTTGCACCACAAATTATGTATGATGTATATTATAATATGTACTTTATAGTTGCATATAAATTTTATTAAGTTCGTATGAGTGTAACACGATTAAAATGCATTTGAAACATTTTTCCCATTGACCGTAATGTAACGGAATACTTTTGAGTGTCCCTATAATTGATCTATAAATCCGATTTTCATAAAATTTGAAATAACTCGACAAAATTATGTAATAATTATGTAGTTTAAATTTCAAACGTATAGAATATATTTGAAACTTTTTCCTAATTGACCATAATGTAACTGAATACTTTTGATTGCGCCTGTAATTGATCTATGCACACGATTATCAAAATATTTGAAATAACTCGACAGAATTATGTAATAATTGCGTATTATAAATTTCAAACGATTAAAATGCATTTGAAACTTTTTTCCCCATTGACCGTAATGTAATGGAATACTTTTGATTTCCCCTGTAATTGATCTATGCATCCGATTTTCATATAATTTGAAATAACTCGACAAAATTATGTAATAATTATGTATTTTAAATTTCAAACGTATAGAATATATTTGAAACTTTTTCCTAATTGACCATAATGTAATTGAATACTTTTGATTGCCCCTGTAATTGATCTATGCACACGATTATCAAAATATTTGAAATAACTCGACAGAATTATGTAATAATTGCGTATTATAAATTTCAAACGATTAAAATGCTTTTGAAACTTTTTTCCCCATTGACCGTAATGTAATGGAATACTTTTGATTGCCCCTGTAATTGATCTATGCATCCGATATTCATAAAATTTGAAATGACTCGACAAAATTATGTAATAATTATGTATTTTAAATTTCAAACGATTCGGTTGGGTAGTTTTTGCGTTGTTATATGCGGACGGACAGACGGACGGACAGACGGACGGACTGAACGACAACTATAGGTGCTACGTATTATATAATTACGAACGCACCTAAAAAGAAAATATTAAAAAATCAAGCTGTTTTTAAAAGTGCTTGTTGTCGAAAGTCAGCATCAGAAATATTTCGGCAATGGATGAAACGATTTCCTGGTTTTTTGTTTGTCTAGATTTATTTTCAAATGAAATTTATTTTTATTTTTATTTTTATTTTTATTTATTTATTTATTTATTTATTTATTTATTTTTATGTTTTTTAATCATTAGTCAATGTTTAAAAAAAATAATAATAATCCATTTGTTTTTATAACCAAAACAACATTAAACATTTTATTAAAATTGATACGGTATAATTAACAATCCACTATTTTTTTATAAAGGGGAAATTTTTAAAAATCGTCTCTAAAGAACTAGATAATTATTTATGTTAGACTCAAAGACTGAAACTTCTCACTTCTCAAAACAGCGACAACCCACTTTAGTTTCTCGGGTTCAGGCGCAATAAAAAATTTGTACCAGTGCTTCATTTGCACTAGAGCTCTCAGGGTTTCATAAATATTGCACTCCGGAACCCAATGAAATAGCACTTCCTAAAAAACAAAGCCGAAATAATATTTTCCTTTCCTTCCCATCTCCACTCATTTACCTTCTTTCCTACCAAAGTACTTACATGTGTCACGTAGAAACATACTTTTATCGAGCGCTTGCAAGTATAAACATTTTTTTTATATTAATAATTTTCGAAAGGCTATAAGGAATGTCAGAATAACTGCAACCATATCTGCCGTTTTTATTTGTGGTCTTATTTTGTTTAAGTGCTGCTTTTTGTTCGTCTTTCTAAAATATTCTCACTAATTAACTTTTTAGCCCATGCGATGTTTAACCATAGCTCACATTACAAGTGCACAGTTTCAGTATGCTTCTTTTTTTTTAATGAATATTAGAATATTAGGCGGAATCCACCAGAGCTTATAAATACAAGGTAAAAGCCATCCAATTTCGACGAAAGTAAATGTTTCAGAAGAAACTGTTTCTTTGATTTATAATAAACCTACAAAATTAGTTCCTGTAAAAAATGCATCTTACAACAATCAGTCTAACTCTCAAACAAATATTATTTAAAGCTAAAATTAAGAAAAATATACTATTTCTATAAAATTCAGTTGTCTAAATTATTAAAATTAAACTTTTGACACGATCTTAGAATTTCACGTGAAATCTAAACCCGTCATATTTTTTCATTTTCTCAAAATTTATATGCAAACATTTCACTTTTTATTAATTTTAAGAAAAAATGGCGTATTCATGTTGCCACAATTACGAAATTCGCATTAAAAACTATAAAAAAGATTAATATGTCAAGAATAAATTGAGATACAGTTTTCAAACAAATTGCATTTAAAAGTACATATTTTTCTCTTTATGATGGTGTAAAAATTGAAAAGATGCGATAGACCGGACGGCGGCGACACGAATGACTACGCCATCGAGTTACGGGATGAAATCATGATGTAGGACAAGATTATTAGATGTATATTAAGGAATGACTGGTCTGCCTCGTCATTTCTTGGTACGATATGAGTAACAGCGGGCGCCAACTAACCATTTTGGCGTCACTTTCACGTCATCGAGTCACGGGATGAAATTGGTGCCAAATTAAAGGTAAAATAAAGTATTTTAAGAATATTTCGGTCTGCCTGTCCATATCCTGGTACAAACCCTCGGCAGACTGAAATTTATAACAAAAAATGACGTTATAACGTAAAATTCAATATGACTACATCATCGAGCTACGGGATGAAATCATGATGTAGGACAAGATTATTAGGTGTAGATTAAGGAATGACTGGTCTGCCTCGTCATTTCTTGGTACGATATGAGTAATAGCGCGCGCCAACTCGCCATTTTGGCATCACTTTCACGTCATCGAGTCACGGGATGAAATTGGTGCCAAGTTAAAGGTAAAATAAAGTATTTTAAGAATATTTCGGTCTGCCTGCGCATATCCTGGTACAAACCCACGGCAGACTGAAATTTATAACAAAAAATGACGTTATAATGTAAAATTCAATATGACTGTGTCATCGAGCTACGGGATGAAATCATGATGTAAGACAAGATTTCTAGGTGTAGATTAAGGAATGACTGGTCTGCCTCGTCATTTCTTGGTATGATATGAGTAACAACGGGTGCCAACTCGCCATTTTGGCTTCACTTTCACGTCATCGAGTTACGGGATGAAATTGGTGCCAAATTAAACGCAAAATAAAGTACTTTAAAAATATTTCGGTCTGCCTGCGCATATCCTGGTACAAACCCTCGGCAGACTGAAATTTATATATATTAAAATAAATACAAATATACTACTCAGAGCGCCATCTGTTGTCACAAGCATTAGTAACAGAAAAAATAGCAGTGGTGCCATCTTTATTTTCTAAATAGGATTAATTAATGCAAAATAATGATTAATGCCGTAAGAGCTAAATTTTACAAATTACGTTACTTATTTGTTTAAAGCAAAAATCGGGGAATTAATAATTTATTATAACATTTTAAAATATACTTAATACAAAATAAGCAAAGGATAGCTTATTTTGATAATTAACATGTGAATTTAAAATATAATAAAAGTAATATAAAATAATATTAAATTATCAACCATTGAACAGCCTCAAACTACATTTACATATATATATATTTATATATATGGCCAGCATCTAGATGCGTTGTCATACTGAAATCTTTGACATGTTGTTCCTGTTATCAAAGGAAGAAGTGGTGTGTGAATTTTCAAGAGATATCTCATTCTTCATAAGTCAAGGTGGGTGGCATCGCCTTCCTGCATGTTCATTCTTGCTTAATATTGTATTATTTGAGTTTAAATTTATTTTATTAATTTGAAAGAGAGTTTGGGTTAACGATATAGTTGTAATTTTGTGTTAAGTCATATTACATAATTTTAAATTCTCGTTTTGAGTTCTTTTTCTACTCTAATAGAGTAGTCGGGAAGCCATGCCTTACGAAACCTGTGAATATGCAGTCAAATCTATGAAATCTGCCGATGTGTAATCTGCAATTCTCTATTATCCGCACTACATGTTGGAATGTAAATAATGAAAATTGTCATTAATAGTTAAACACGAAGTCTTTTTTTCTTTTTTTTGTGAATAAATATTTAAATAAAAAATTGGATATAAATATTTAAATTTCCTTGAGTAACAAAATTTAAACTCGGAGCAAGAAGTAATGAGTGTTCATAGACTAGAGAGAAAAAAAAAACATTGACAAGAAACCAAAACTGAAATTACCATTGTTTTATGCCAATGTTTAAAATAACGAATAATTAGTAAAATGTGTACTGTATCATTGTACATAATTTAAATTTTCTTTAATCTGATTTATTAAATATACCATACCTATATTGCATTATGTTTTTTCTTTTCCATTGCAGTTGTTGTGTAGTTGTTCCTAATTTATAGCCAGACCTTAAAAAATAAAATGTGAACAAAGGGATGATCCATAATCCGCCAAATGTATGTATAACCCCCAAAAACCTAAGTCCCTAACTATTATCTTACTTCCCTAAGTATTATCGAATCTTACAGGATGATTGTGCATTTTTTTTTTAATTCTTGATGTCTACATCTTGTCTACTCGCACCTTCCGAAGAGCAAAGAGTTGTTAGTTTTTATTTTTCATGTTCAATTGTTTAGTTTCATTGTTGTTCTGTTTTGGACCCTCTTTCCATAATTTTCATATTTTCAGATAAAAACTATATATATATTGTTGCAGCGTATATAGGGTTCTTTCGATCTTATGGTTAGACAACTTCAAACTCTTTTCTCTTAGAAAAGTACAAAATAATTTATTTACACATCTTCAGAACAACAGAGTCTTCGAAACTCACAAATATTACAAGATATTCCAAAATAACTGTTTAAATCTATCGAACAAATACAAATATAGGTCGCAGAGACTCTTTATACAATGTCTCAACACTATATCACATTCAAAACAACGTAGATAAAACTCAATACATCAAGCAAACTTGCTTGGACAATCTCTAGTAGCTCACTCAATGACTGACTGGTAAATAATAACAACAGCTCGCATCGCTTCTCTTCTTATATATAGTCTCGTAGCATGTGCTAGAAATTTCTAGAAAAACCTGGAAAACCACGGAACAACAAACAATGTATCAGTATATCTAAGGGGGGTTACCATTAAGAGGGAAGGGTTACCATCGCCAAATTTGGCGACCAAAATTAGTCGCCAAAAGTGACGCCAACTTGGCGATATCTTCATTATTTCGCCAATCTACCGTAGACATACACTGAAAATAATGGACAAGTTTGCTTGATAACAGAGACAATGTAACAAAAACTAATATAAGTAAAGGAATGGAGCTTAATAAGATTATTTACATTATTTTACAGTACAAACACTAACTATTTACAAAATTCGTAACACTACCCCCTCCTCAAAGACTGCACGTCCCGGGCAGTGCAATCCTTGAGTTAGAGGTGAACACTTAAAATAAATAAACAAATAAATAAATAAATAAATAATAACAATAATAATAAAATTTACATAAATAAGAACTAATTACTATTTACATATTTACAAAAAGTGACTTTCATGACCATGGTCTAAAATTCTAGTTTTGAATTTCTAATCACTTTGGCCAAAATAAGGGGCTAGCCGGTTATAGTGTACGACCTTGGGTTTGGCGTGTGGCGATTTTCGTATGCGTACGACGACGTCATTCAGCCTGTTGACGACTATGTAAGGACCGTCCCAGTTTCTTTGTAATTTTGGCGACAGTCCCTTACGACGGATCGGATTCCACAACCAAACTTTGTCACCTTCGTTGAACTCATGTCCAGTTGCCTTTGTGTCGTACCGTGTCTTCATCTTTTCTGATGCCAGTCCAATTCGGTTCCTCGCTAGACAATGAATCTCCTCAATCCGTGCCTGGAGTTCATCGACATATTCCTCAGGCGATGAAGGAGCATCAGGAGGACGGCCAAACAAAAGATCAGCAGGCAGACGAAGATCACGACCAAAGAGCATTTGAGAAGGGGAGTAACCAGTGGCCTCATGAGTGGCACTCCTGTAGGCAAGCAGGAAAAGAGGCAATTTCTTGTCCCAGTCCTGTTGGTCTCTAGACACCAGGAGAGAGAGGCTATTTAGGATGGTACGATTGAACCGCTCCACCATGCCGTCCGATTGAGGATGTAGAGGTGTAGTTCGAGTTTTGTCCATGCCGAGTAGTCCGCACATTTCCTTAAACACAGCCGAATCAAAGTTTCTTCCTTGATCGGAATGGATTTGAAGAGGAACTCCGTATCTGGAAACCCAGTGTTGAACCAGTATGTCTGCTACGGTTACCGCCTCTTGATTAGGAATGGCGTATGCTTCAGGCCACTTGGTGAAGTAGTCCATGACAACGAGGATGTACTTATTGCCATCAGATGTTCTAGGAAGTGGACCCAGGATGTCTAAAGCAATTCGTTCGAAAGGAGCTCCTACATTATAACGTTGCAATCGTCCACGGGTGCGCCTCTTTGGACCTTTACGTGCTACACAGGTGTCACAAGTTCGACACCACTTCTCCACGTCACTGCGAACATTATTCCAGTAGAAACGCTCTCGAACCTTTTGCAGGGTCTTCATTACACCAAAATGACCTCCTGTGGGACTACCATGCAGTTCTTGAAGGACCATAGAAATTCTCGACTTAGGGAGTAGTAGTTGCCATCTACATGTCTTTCCATCGTCAGACTCCCATTTTCGGTACAAGATGCCGTTCTTCAAATGTAAGGAATCCCAGAGAGCCCAATAACGTTTAGTCGTAGGATGGTAATGGGCCATGTCTTGCCAGCTGGGCTTCCTGTTGGACTCCTCTTTCAGCTCTAGAATTGGCTTAATTTCAGGATCAGCAAGTTGATCTTTACGCAGGCTCTCGTCACTCCACGGATCTTGCGATGATGTAGACCCAGTTGTAACTTGTCTTACTATAGGACTTTTGACATTAAATTTCTTCTCAGCCCGGTCGCAGTATCTACAATTCTCTGAGCAGGGTCTTCTTGAGAGAGCATCTGCATTTCCATGTGATGAGCCTTTTCGATGGCGTATCTCCATATCGTACTCTTGAAGCTTTTGTATCCACCTGGCTATCTGGCCTTCAGGGTTCTTAAAATTCAATAGCCAAGTTAGAGAAGCATGATCAGTTCGGATCAGGAACTTTCGACCGTAAAGATAGTGATGAAAGTGGTCTATGGCTTTCACTACAGCAAGAAGCTCTTTTCTTGTTACGCAGTAGTTTCGCTCGGCCTTTGACAAGCACTTGCTGAAATAGGCGATAACACGCTCCTGGCCGTCGATTTCCTGGGACAGTACAGCGCCAATGCTTTCGTTGCTTGCATCCGTATCAAGTATAAACTGTTTATCGATTTGAGGATACGACAGAATTGGAGTGGATGTCAAGGCCTCCTTAAGCTTTTCGAAAGCAGCGTCACATTCCTGTGTCCACATAAATTTTTGATTGGCTTCTGTTAATTTATGAAGTGGTCTTGCAATCATCGAGAAGCCTTTGACGAATTTTCTGTAATAGGTGCATAATCCTAGAAAACTTCGAAGCTGGTGAACATCTGCTGGACGACTCCAATTTTTCACGGCCGATATCTTCTCCGGATCAGTCCTAACTCCTTCCGCCGAAATGATGTGTCCAAGGTAGGTGACTTCATTACGAAACAAACTGCACTTCGAAGGGCTTAACTTCAAATTAGCTTCCTTTAATTTTTGTAGCACCCGCCTGAGGTTGTTCAGATGTTCATCAAAAGATTTTCCTATGATTATGATATCGTCTAAATAAACAAGACATGCCTCATATGACAGTCCCCGAAGAACCGTTTCCATAAGGCGTTCAAAAGTTGCAGGTGCGTTACATAGACCAAAAGGCATTACCTTGAACTGCCATAATCTTTGTCCCGTTGTAAAGGCAGTCTTCTCGCGGTCGTCGGGATGGATCTCTACCTGCCAGTAACCACTCTTCAGGTCTAAAGTCGAGAACCAAGTGTTGCCCGCAAGTGTGTCAAGAGTGTCGTCAATCCTTGGCAGAGGGTAACTATCCTTTTTGGTGACGTCATTCAGTCGGCGGTAGTCTACACAAAATCTTGTAGAACCATCCTTCTTTCTTACTAATACAATGGGAGACGCCCATGGACTTGTTGATGGTTCGATGACGTCATTTTCTTCCATATCTTTAATTAAATTCTGCACCTCTTCTTGCTTGGCAAAAGGTAATCGTCTAGGGTGCTGTTTAATAGGAGAGTGATCTCCCGTGTCAATTCGGTGTTGTGCCATTTTAGTTCGTCCAAAGTCTTCAGATGTTTGGGAAAATAAACTTTGGAATTCTCTAATTAAACTTTCAGCAGCATCTCTCTGGTTTGGATCTAAGTCCGTATTTTGTAACAAATCCTTGACTAAATTATCTGAAGATTTCTGAGAGTGATTGGAATTTTGACTTATGCATGTCACAGGAGCACATGATGCTATCACCTCTCCTTTCTTGATAGTCCTCGTCTTATCACTGATGTTAGCAATTCTGACTGGAATGGTCTTTTTCGAGAGGTCTACTACAGAAGAAGCCACCAATACTCCTGCTTGTGTACTATTGTCTACTGGATAATCTATATGGCCAAATCGGTAATTAGTTTCATTTTTAATTACAGCTGGAACTAAAAATTCTGTTCTTGGATCTAGATTGATGTCTTCTTTGGCTATTACTGCTTGTTTACATTCAATTTCGTTATTCAATCCAAAAAGACTTATTTCTTCAAATTTTGAGAGCATTTTGTTATTTTTGAAATCAAGCTTGAAGTCAAACTTCTTCAGAAAATCTAGCCCGATTAAGCAAGGATCTGTTATGTCAGCCACATATGCCGTATGGTAATATTTCGTTCCTCCAAAGTTGATAGTTAAATTTGCCTTTCCATATATGCCTATCTTGTCGCCCGTCACAGTTTGCAGGGTAACGCATGGTGGAGTCCAGATGAGTTTACATTTCAATTTTCGAGCCAAATCTTCTCTTATTATTGTCACATTGGCTCCTGTATCGACAATCATACGGCACTGAATTCCGTTAATAAAGCCTATCACATATAATTCGTTATCGCCGCCATTCATTTTCGATATTTGAAGGATCTTCAGGTGGGGCTTTTTATTTTCTGGTCTTGAACTCATCTCACGTTCGTGGATTTTGGGGCAGTTTCTTCGGAGATGTCCTGTATCACCGCATCCCCAGCACGTGAGATTCTGTCTTCTTGCGCTTGTTCTTCCATATTTTAAAGCTTCAATCTCTTGATTTAATTTCCTAATTTCTTTCAAGAAGTCGATCTCAGTGTCTGAGCTTTTGTTCACCGTTGCCCCTCGGACTGAATGACGATCTCTTCGGCTGGCTTGTGTAGCTGCTTCCAACTTTAAGGCATATAGTAGTGCAGCCTTTAAATCCTGTACATCTGCCATTCGTACCGCTCTCTGCACTTCTGGATCTTTTATTCCGTCTACAAAATATTGCAGTGAGAGCATTTCCCGTACATTTGTTGGACAGTCAATGAATGCTAAATTTGCAAGCCGTTCAATTTCCGAGGCAAACTCTTGAAGGGTTTCATTCGACTTTTGATGGCGGCTCTTCATTTGGATTCTCGCATAATCCTTGAAGAATTTTTCGCCGAATCTCATTTCAAGTGCACAACTTAGAGTATCAAAATTGAGTTGCGTCATATCGGGCAATGTTTGCAGCACGTCGGCGGCTTCCCCTCTTAAAGATGCTGCCAGCTGACAAGCTTTCACCTCGTCACTCCATTTGTTCGCTTCAGCTACAATAGTGAATTGGGTCTTGTAAACTTGCCAGGAACTCTTTCCATCGTATGTCGACAGCTTAATGTGCATGGGAGAAGCAGGCGGATTCCTAAATTCTTCATAATTACCACTAGACGCTGAAAGTTTCTTCTCAAGATCTTGTACTTTTTTATTTAGCTTTTCATCTACTTCACCTAGTATTTTCTCTTCAACGTTACTGATTTTCTCTTCAACGTTACTGATTTTCTCTTCAAAGTTACAAACTTCATTCTGAATTTTCTCTTCTACTTCCGCCATTTTCTCTTCTACCGAGCCTATTCTTCTCTCTACCGACGAGAACTTTTCTTCTAAAGTTTTCTTCATTTCTTCTTGGCCTTTATTAATCTTTTCAGTCACATCTTCTTGGCATTTGTCAATTTTATTTGTCAACTGTTCCATTCTTTCTTCGTTTTTATTCATTTTTTTCGCCAACTCTTCTTGGCCTTTATTCATCTTTTCCGCCAACTCTTCTTGGCCTTTATTCATCTTTTCCGCCAACTCTTCTTGGCCTTTATTCATTTTTTCTGCCAACTCTTCTTGGCCTTTATCAATTTTATTTGTCAACTGTTCCATTCTTTCTTCGTTTTTATTCATTTTTTCCGCCAACTCTTCTTGGCCTTTATTCATCTTTACCGCCAACTCTTCTTGGCCTTTCGTCAATTCTGCCTTTATTCCATTAATAGCTTCTAACAGTTCTTTCAGTTGACCGTCCATTGTTCTTGTTTTCGCCATAAGATCCCGACTCCTGACACCAAATGTTGCAGCGTATATAGGGTTCTTTCGATCTTATGGTTAGACAACTTCAAACTCTTTTCTCTTAGAAAAGTACAAAATAATTTATTTACAGATCTTCAGAACAACAGAGTCTTCGAAACTCACAAATATTACAAGATATTCCAAAATAACTGTTTAAATCTATCGAACAAATACAAATATAGGTCGCAGAGACTCTTTATACAATGTCTCAACACTATATCACATTCAAAACAACGTAGATAAAACTCAATACATCAAGCAAACTTGCTTGGACAATCTCTAGTAGCTCACTCAATGACTGACTGGTAAATAATAACAACAGCTCGCATCGCTTCTCTTCTTATATATAGTCTCGTAGCATGTGCTAGAAATTTCTAGAAAAACCTGGAAAACCACGGAACAACAAACAATGTATCAGTATATCTAAGGGGGGTTACCATTAAGAGGGAAGGGTTACCATCGCCAACAATCGCCAAGTTTGTCGCCAACTTGGCGATATATCGCCAAATTTGGCGACCAAAATTAGTCGCCAAAAGTGACGCCAACTTGGCGATATCTTCATTATTTCGCCAATCTACCGTAGACATACACTGAAAATAATGGACAAGTTTGCTTGATAACAGAGACAATGTAACAAAAACTAATATAAGTAAAGGAATGGAGCTTAATAAGATTATTTACATTATTTTACAGTACAAACACTAACTATTTACAAAATTCGTAACAATATGTATGTATACATATTAAAATATTTTTAAAAAAACCTTCGTTTATAACCCCGGAGTACTAGCTAATATATTGGTTGGAAAAGGCGAAAGCAAGTGTTTATATATTTAAAAGAAATGGCGTTATTGATTGTTTATTTGGTCAATTACGTCATTTATTTTAGGTAGATTTATGAGCTCTTGCTTTTGCCTTTTTTAATGAATTCATTAGCCAGTACACGGCGTTAGAGTAGAGGAGTTCTTTGAACCCATTTAAATATATATAATTCACACTGAGGAAAAGGATCACGAATCCTCGAAACAGCTGTATGTGATTTTCTGTGTTATGTTTGTATGTATTTGTGTATTAAGATGTTGTTAATTTTTTTGAATTATGGATTACTTGTTACCACATACTTTCTTAAACTTTTGTGTTTGTATGTGGCAATCAATTCTTGTTGCTCATTCTTCACTCACTTGTTGTTGACATAGAGCTTTAAAATTCGAATTAAAAAAAATTTCCTGGTGGCAATAGATGAATTACACTTTAAAAAAAAAATTAATATATAAAGGCAAATATATTATTTAAAAGGTTCCCTATATCTCATACACCATTGGAAATAAAACCTTGAAACTTAACATGTCGATTGTTTATACGTTTACTAATTTTGAAGTTTCACTGCATTATAAGCAGTATTTAAAGTATACACACAGTTTCCCACATATTCCAATCTTAACCAGGGCTTAATTTATCAGAAAAATTAAGAAACAATGTAAATTTCGTTAAAAGATCCCAGAAGAAAAGCTAATTTTATCAAAGGATTGCAAAAAACGCCGGTGACTTTCGCCAAACAATCGTTGAAAAACGCGATCATCGTCAAATAATCGCAAAAAAGCGATTTTGATTAGAGGATCACTAAAAAATACGCGATTTTCATCAAAGGATCGCGAAACAACGTGGCATTCTAGTCAGAGGATTGTGGAAAAACGCAATTTTCGTCAAATAATTGCAAGAAAAAACACAAAATTCGCCAAAGGATGTACTAACTAAAGGCTAAATAAAATTAGTTGTCATGTGTTTTGGAATATTTTTAAATTCGACACCTAAGGAGGAGGGTATCTTTTTCCAAGCTCCCTACATTTTAGAAGAACTTCGCAAAAAACAGTGTTTAAGTTAAACTAATACTACTTAAACTTGATTTTTACTCAATTAAAGTTAAATTTCCCATGATGAAATCAGTATCAGCTTCAACAATAAATATTTGTTGAAAAATACTAATGACAGGGTTACCACAATAGTGCCAAATTTTTGTCATTTGTCGAAATGTTGTCAAATTTGGTGATAAAGATCAGTTGCCATATATGAATCTAACTTGGCAATAGCTAGCTAATTTGGAATATTTATCATTTAAATCAATTAAACCAGAGTTGCCAACCTCCGGCTTTTTTAAAATCATGAAAACACACTTTGAACCAGAAAATTATTTAATTAGAAGTGTCTAAGATTAACTCATAGGGTCATTTGAAATTTACTTAATTTCTTAGTCAGCGGTTGTCGTAATTAGCAATTTTTTGTATATGTACAGATTCTATTTTTAAACGACATTTTTTTTTATACGACAACCTACACAACACATTAAAGAGGGAAACTCTCGAAATCCTTACTTCAAAAGAAAAACCATGTAATGATATGGCACATGCAGCCATTGACCCCAGATGTACAAAGATGCTTGACGAAAAAGAAGGGAAAAACAGAAAGAAAGAGGGAAAACCTGGGGATTTGCTCGATATATAAAGCTCAAGAGAAAATGATTTTCACTTACGCTGACCGAAGATGTCCTAGAAAGGACGAAAACGTTATCAGTTTTAACTTTCGGATTATACAAACTTTTTTGTTTACTACACTTTTATTGTGATAGTGACAATGTATTTTATGATATATAAAATTATTTTAGAGATTTTTTAAAAGATCTAAAACTAATGCCTATAATTGGTATTTTTAGTAAAGTAAATTATATATGAAGGCATTATACTTGTGATTGTGGTTATCTACAATTTCCTGAATATGTTTATAAATTTTTAATTAAAGCATATTTTTAAAAAAATTACGTTTATAATTATTATTTATTGCTTATAAAAATATTTAAACTGTGTAAGATTTTAATTAATATAAAAAGCTTAATAATGCAACTTGACTTAATAGTAGTTTAAAAATTCTGATTTGGCTTGGCAATGCAAGCTAGTTTACAATAAACTAACTTCTATAAGGCCGCACTGCTCGTTAATGCAGCATTGTTAATAAATTACAGCGCCTATTAAGAAAATAATTCTTTTATTACACTCCAAATCAGAAAATTAAAATATAATTATCTAAATGGCATATTTTTAAAGCTAAAGTATTTTGCTACAAATTCATTAAAATAGTATAAAAGAAAGACATTAATCTAATGGAGCTGCTATCAAAACCGCTTGTTCCCGAACTTGTGAAACTTAAACCTTTTAAAAACTAAGATAAATCCCAAGCCATGTTTTTCGTTTTCATAAGACGCCTTTCCAATGTAAGAATAGATTAAATGTTTCGCGACATAAAAAAGAGGACATAATCTACTCGCTTCTTAATGGAAGTTCAGCGGAATTTTATTTTTCTGCAAATAGAATTTAATGCTGTAAGAATTTTTTCAAACATCTTCCCAGCGCCAAGATAAGTCTTGACGCTGTATTTTTAGGGCTTCTACCAAATAAGGTGAATATTTGAGTTTCGCCAAATTTCTGTAATTTCCGTCCAGTTTTCTTTCAAAATGATTAAATTGTTTTCTATCGTTAGTTTTGGACAAGTTCCAATAATTTGGGTAAGTTTTCCTGGGACAAAGCAGTGTACTTTTTCAATGACAAAACTTTTTGCTAAAACTAACATGTTTTTAAATTCAAAAGGTAAATTAGAAATAGATAAAGATGTATTGATCACTATAATTCATAGTGCGTTAAACAGTCTTTTAGGAAAATATGCTTTGCAAAAGGGCAAAATTGTAATGTTGTTTTCACTATATTTTATTTAAAATGCTAAAAAAGTTTTATCCCTTTAACAATGCATAAAAACTTAACTTTTAATATGAATATAATCCTTGACAGTACTACTCATTTTGCAACATATAAAAAATCCATTAAATCATTTGAATTATATTACTTTAAATATTGCTTAAAACTTCCTCAAACCTGATGTCACCTGTAGGAGACACAAAAGAACACCTTTTAAATTAATTTAAATGCATCTAGAATTGTTAAAATTATTTTTTGACTTTTTTCATAAATACACGCATATCATAAGTATCAAGATTTTGACTTATGTATCTTTGGAGATGTTTTATAGTAATTTTAAACTATTTTTTTGTGGTTAATCTTCATATATGTCTCCGAACTGAGGAAGATAATGCAGTGAAACTTGAAGATTAGTAAACGTATTAACACGGGCTTATATTGCGAGGGTTATCAAACTCAAGAAGCTAGTTAATCCTTTAATTACCATGGTAGAATGACTTTCTAGAAATTCCGTAATTAAAAGAATATGAATTCTTACAAGAAAATTTCAATGAAACATTTTGGTTTATTTAATGATGGAACGTTCGTTATTAAATAAGACAAATATTACTATTTTTAATTTCGAATGTGAAAGAAACGTCTGAATTAAAAAATCTACTAAATTAGAAACAGTATAGTGGTAGGAAATATGCTCTCAAAAGAATTTACTCACATAATGGTTTATGAAGAAAAATCAAATCCCTTCGTTTTTGTTTTTCTTTCTTTTTATCTAATATTCAATAAAATTTATCCCATTTTGCTGCCTAGGCATCAAACAAAATCATGGTTATTCCAGTGTTTTGACTAGTCATTAGCGTTGCCGGATTTTTTATTCAGAAGTACTAAATTCACTCCAAATATTTTTGCATAGTACTTTTCTTTTATCTTATTCACTTAATATATATCATTGTATAAAATAAAATCTAGTCGTTGGAAGCCACCGTAATACTTACTTATCATGGATATGCATAATATAATGTATGACAATAAAACATGTGTAAGCTACTTATAAAACGCATTGCGATTTCAAAACAAAATTTAAACGTACATTTAAATATTTTAATATACATTGCATTGCTCTATTAATGAATTACTTATGAACCAATTTCGAAAAATTATGCAAAACGCCAAACTACTCTAGTGTCGAATTGTGTAAAAGAAACATCCTTATAGCTCCAAAAATAATAATCATATTAACTAACAGTTTACTATGTTGGTTTTCAATTAAAATATATCTTTGAACTAAAATTTGAATGAAATACAGGGTTATGAAAAATCAAAACGGAAAACAGGAAAACGGAACCTGGAAAACAGGATTACAAATATCTCAACAACTAATAATCCGATCGACTTCGTTCCTTATGCAAAATTTGTGTTATTTTATTGCCTTTCACGTCCACTCCTTAAAATAAAATAAAAAAATCGATTTTTTTTTTTTAAATCTTTCATTAGAACGAATTTTTCGAGAGTCCGAAAAAAATAGTTCCGTATAATCGAGGATATAAATAGACTTCGTCCCATTCTTATATACTAAGTACATACAAAATTTCAAATCTATCTCAATTTGTTCGAGAGATAGAGCGTTTGCAGACAGACAGACACACACACAGGCGGACGGACGGGATTTTTTTTCTTTTTTTCTAAAAATGTTTTTTGGAATTTTCCGTATCTGAAACGTCTAAATCCATCAAATTTTTTTTTCCATTTTCTAAACGATTACAAGACTTACCGTATACTATGTATGACGGGTATGTAATAGATGTTCAAAATTGTTGAATAAAAAATCCTGTATATGTGGCAAAACTGATACTTATACATTATAATAGTTGACTGATTCTTTAAACTAAGTTACCTGCGAGAAAAGTTTAGAAGGACGCTGACAGATTTGGATATGATTTGCATTTTTTACGATTTATTAATAAAAGAAAAGAAACAATATTCTAAGAACTTCACAAATTTTATATGTTTAGTTTTGAAAATTTAACCTATTGCAGACACAACTATGGCAATATTTATTTTAATCAAAACAGGTTATTTTTATTTTTGGTTCCTTCATATGTAAAAAAAGTCGCTAAAATTCATTGATTAGAGAAAAATCAATAACCCCCCCCCCCCCCCTAACAAGACCGTACCAAAAAACATTTTCTTCTTTCATTTGTCATAGCAATTAAATTTTTATCCCACCTTGACTTAAAATCAAACGGATCCATTATCTTAATGTAATAATCTAAAAATACATGACCCTATTTCAATCAACCAGAAATAAATATGGCACTAAAAAATATGTCGTACTTCAATGTACTTCAGTAATAAATAAATTAACTTTAATATATCTATATATATATAGAGAGAGAGATATTAAAGATTCTAGCAAGCTAAAAGTCGATTTTTTAAAGCTTATCCTAGCGTAATTTACTAGTTAGGGCATGAGGCATTGTTAGGGCATTATATCCTACTATTAGCTTTGACATAACTATATTTGTACTAGCTGTTAATCATGACTTCGTTCACATAACATTTAAAGAAGAATAAATTCATCAATTAAGCAAAAGATTTAGATGATTTAAAACATGTGTAATTAACCTTTTATCGTATTTTATAATAGAAACACTTCTGATGATCCCTATTTGCTTATGTTTATATTTATAGGAGATCATTAAAATTTTTTCGTGAGCTTGAAATTTCATACATGTTTTCTAAGATAAAATGAAGAATAAATTTACATTTCCGTTATTCTAATTTTATTATTTATATTTATTCAATTTTATATTTAATCTGTTCGTGGTTATTAATTTATGGTTTTGTGTCAAAGAATATTATTTCAAGAGATATATTAGTAAATATTTTTAATCTAAAGCTATTGTTAACAAAAAACTTCAGAAGTGTTTTTGAATTGATTAAAAAATCGGCATACGACATTGTTTTTATTCCAAAAAATTCCTTTTTGGGAAAGAAAAAGTTAAATAATATTAAAAAAATCAAACATAGTGAAACATCATAGCTCAGAAATAAATAAAAAAGCAAAATCTTTAACTTTCAAATGTTTATAAAATTTTAATTTCACGACACCACACTTTTAACAGTTGGAGATCTAACATTGACATCGAAATGTTCATCAGATTAAGAAATCTCTCGAATCTTAAGTGCTTATTATTTAAGCAATAAAGTTGCTTGTTGATTGGTGTTAGATTGTAAGGTAAAAAGGTGTTAAACATGTATTTGCGAAGGACAAATTCTGTTAAAATCAGGCTATTTCTTATAATTGATATAAAATGCATATATTTTATGAAAAAAACTGACTCAGTGACTTTTATATGCATTATTTCGAATTAAAACTTTTCAAAAAACTAACTTTTCCATTTTACATCTGCTACGTCGATGACTGTTTTGCGTTGCTGGACTCTGATATCCTTGATCTTACTAATATTCTTACAGTTATGAACTCAATAGATGACCATATTCAATTTACCTACGAATTTGAAAATAACAATCAATTACCCTTCCTGGATGTTTTGGTATCCCGCGAAAATAACTTTTTTCACTCAACTGTCTATTGTAAACCATTCGCAGTATATTTACCCCCCATCGCCTTTCATTTCACCCCCCTAACCAGAAATTAGCTGCCTTTAACACTTATGTACACCGAGCCTTAAATATTTGCTTCTCCGATAGTTTACTTAAAGCAGAATATAAACCATATCAAATCCATTGCCATTGATCGGGGTTTCCCAATCGAAATCGTTGATTCCATTCATAACAAATTAAGAAAACGTACTCCTTCGAACTTCAACTCTGACCGCAAAGTTAATTTAATTATTCTTCCATATTTTCCAAAAATCAGTCATAAAATTTCTAAAACTTTGTCAAAATTTGATTTTAAAATATCTTATACTCCTTTCAACAAAATGCAATTCTCAAATCTCAAAGATCCAATAGATGATTTATCACATAGGTGTATTTATAAGATTTCTTGCGAATGCGATAGAATGTACATCGGTCAAACGAAACGAGCTTTAAAACATGTTTGGGAGAACACTGTGCTTACGTTAAAAATTGTGAAATAAAACGATCCGCTATTGCTAACCATTGTTGGTCCAATAGTCACAATTTTAAATTTTCCGAAGCCTCATTAATACAATATTGTTCATCAACTTATGATTTAGACTTTTGGGAAGCTTATCATATTTAGAAAAACTCTAATAATTTAGTTAATGACATGTTCAGTACACCCAGATTTTCAGAAGTTTGGTTACCTTTCCTGTAATTTCACTCCCCCTCCCCCCCCTTCTTTTCTCCTTTATTTGGACTCTTCCAGTGGGAGTAGAGACATCTGATTGGTCTCCTTTGGAATGCGTGAGTCAGTTTGCTTTTGCTATTGCTTTGCAAAGCTTCACGGTTAGTTTGCCTTTGGCGGCGAGCTACGATGCACGTTTTTCATTTAATGATGTGACTTATCTTTTGCATTTTACACTTATTTTTTAGCAATGATGATGGGACTTTAGAAGTCCCGAAACGGCTTTATGCCTTTTAAACATTTTTTATTTTATATAATTTGTGCTCTCTAACGTTGTATCGTTATTTATTCAAACTGACGAATGATTTAAAATATGACCACAAGGTTAGTTTTTTATACGGAATGTTACTTGTCAAGAGAAAAAAAATCTTTCATGTCATGAATCATATAAAAATAAGCATTTTAATTTAATTAAAACAGGAAATCGCTTAATGAAATCAAATACTAGAGTATATTAAAAAAAATATTGAAACATTTTTATTAAATGCTAAATTTCAAGTAAGAAAATGTATTTAGAATGTAAGTTAATATTAATGCAAAATATTACTTCTGAAATGTATATTTTTATTTTGGGATTTATTTTTTATTCGAAGCAGATAACATCACTTTGCGAATTTAATATACTAAATATATAGTCTGTCTCAAAAGTTTAAGCACTCTGCAAATCTGGTTTAAAAGAAATGAAGAAGAAAATATTTTTTGCTAATTTACAATACATACTTGACATTTAATCAAAATAAAATAAAATAAACCATTTTGGGTGGTTAAAATAAAAAATATACTTCTTTTCATTTCTTTTTTCTTAAAGAAATGCTGTCTCAAAAGTTTAAGCACTTTATGCAAATTTTTCTAGAAACACGGGATTGGCCATGTGTAATGATGATGTATGACATCAGATTGCACTTGAATAAAAGTATAAAAGGTAGAGAAATTATTTCCTCTCGTTTTAAAACATGCCGAATGGTAAAGAATTCTCAAAATGTAAGATTTTGAAAGTTTTTAAATTGAAACAGCAAAATAGAACTGTTTCTGAAGCTGTAAAAGTTTTAATTCAATAAAAGTGAGATATATATCAAGTACTCTGTAGAAATGATAATTTTAGGCGGAAACCAAGATGTGGACGACCACGTATGAGACTGTTCAGACTGATCGGAGAGTACGGAGATTGGTGTCTAGACAAAAATATCTCCATACGGCAAATTAAAAATAATCGCAGTGTACTGCCGTCCAAATATACTGTACGTATATGAATTTAAGTTTGTGATTACATCATACTTAAAAAATGGCTCTCAAATTAAATCACAAACAGGCAAGAATGAACTGGACTAAAAAACACATGTCCGTTGGGGACAAATGTCTTATTGTTTTATTCAGCTATGAGAAAAAGTGGAACTTAGATGGCATTGATGTTTGTAACGCGTATTCGCATGATTCACGTAGGGAACCAAGGGCATGTTTCAGCAGGCAGCAAGGCTGTAAATCTGTTATGGATTGAAGGAGGGCGTTTGGATTCAATGGCCAGACCTCTCTGGCTTTTCTAAAAGTAAGACAAGATTCAAAAAGTATCAAGAGACTCTTAATCAACATTTGCTACCATTCGGAGACATTTTGGGAGGTTCTGAATGGACTTTCTAATAAGACAATACCTCAATCCACGTATCACATTCAACAAAACTTTGGCTTTCTAAGAAATATGTTAAAGTTCTTCACTGGCCAGTTTTAAGTTCAGACTTAAACTTGATTGAGAATGTTTGGACTATTTTAATCCGCCAGGTTTACGGCAATGGAAAGCAGTATGACTCTATTGAAGAACTCAAAGAGGCCATTGAGAAAGCATAATACTCTTTGCCACCAGAAACCCTACAAAAACTAATAACTTCAATGGATGTACATGATAGAAACATTGCGCAATTCGTAAATAATTTCCTCCGTTGTGCAACAAATGACAATTATCATGGCATCATAAATAAAGTTAAGTGCTCGTTAGAGTGACCTTGGAAACAGTGATTACGAGCGAACAATTACAGGTTTACAAAAACTGTCAAAACTTTCAAAATGACTCTTTTTTATTAATAATTGTTTCTATATTATGATTTATGTATGTATCGATTTAAATTCATTCTGTTCTCTGTTTTGTAGCTTGATGTGAGCACTACGCTTTTGCTGTGTTTGTTTTTCTCGCGTGTGAAAATTAAAGTAGAAAATGAAGAAGTGTGTATACAATAATTTGTGTGTGTGTTTTACACTTACCATATAATAATATTATACGTCTTTATCAAGATGAATTAGTGCAGTGTATAGATCAAAATGTGAATATGCCCGGTTCCCTTCTTCTATGGTGGATTTAATTGTTGGATACTTCAATGAAGAAGAATTCATCGGGTGAGTACCATTTACTCTCCTATTTAATTCTGATTAATGATAAGAAATAAAGAAAAACTATTGTATTGAGGTTATAGTGACAACTCACGCCATAATTAAGACAAACGTCTTTCAATGATTATGAGAACGATTTAAAAAGATATATCAATTTGATAACATAGTGATATACTAATTTCACACAAATAAAAAATATTGAATAAAAAAACAAATAAAAATATAAGATTAGAATGGCTACATTAAAAGATAATTATTCAATTGAAAAATTGACAGCAACGAATTACAGTACATGGAAATTTAAAATTGAAATGCTCTTAACTAAAGAAGAGCTGTTCCATGTAATAACCGATAATCCACCGACCCCTTTGACCGATCAATGGTCCAAAAATGATAGGAAGGCCCGGGCATTGATAAATCTAACTATCGATGATTCACAGATAACCCACGTTAAGAACCTACAAACTGCTAGACAAACATGGGATGCATTAAAAGAAATACATGAAAGATCAAATCTCACAAGCAAATTGTTTCTCCTTAGAAAGTTATATAGTATAAAATTAGCAGAAAATGGAAATATGATAAATCATATTACAAAAATAATGGAGCTCGTTGATCATTTGGCAGCTATAGGCGAAATAATTGATAATCATCACATTTCCGCGCTCCTCCTGTGCTCTCTGCCCCAGTCTTATGATAATTTAATTACTGCTCTCGAAAGTAAAGAAGAAGCACAATTAACTCCGTCATATATTAAAAATAAGCTGATTGACGAGTTTAATCGTCGAAATGAAAACTATGAAAGTATTGATAATACAGCGAAAGCTTTTAAAGCTCAGAAAAAGTTTCCAGCTAAAAAAGAATCAAAATATTGTTCGATTTGTAAAATGAGAAGCCATAACACACAAGAATGTTGGCACAATAAAAACAAAACACACACAACACAACAAAATCAACACAACAAAAATTACAAAAAACACTATTCTACATCACTCGTTTTTCAAAGGGGTGAAAACAATTTTAAGAATGAACAAGCATCGGAATCGTATAACAGGTTTAATCGCTATGAAGGAAAAAACAATACATGGAGAAACAGCGAAAACAAAGATTATGCATTTATAACACAAGGGATAGAAAATAAAACATTCATTGTGGATAGCGGTAGCTCAAGTCACATTGCATCCTCTGAATCAATGTTTACAGAGATAAAATCGAGGGAAAAAACAAATGTGACTATCGCAAACGGAAAAAAACTTATCGCTTACGGTTCAGGCGATGTAAATTTAAATACGCTGACATCGGATAATAAAATTCATAAAATAACACTTAAAGATGTACTTCTAGTACCTGAAATTGAAACGAATTTACTATCAGTCAGCAAAGCAACCCAAAACGGATGTGAGATTGTATTTAAAAATGACCGATGCTCTTTCAAACTTAACGGAGAAATCTGCTTAGAAGCACAAAAGGTAAATAACCTCTATGAAGTCCAGTTGGCTAACGAAAACCACGCGAACATTACACAAACGTGCAACAATAAAAATTGTCTAGAACTATGGCATAGAAGGTTAGGACACAGAAATCTAACATCGATTAAAGAAATTACACAAAAGGAATTAGTAAGAGGTATCCAGATAAACAATTGTAAACATAATATAGATTGCGAACCGTGTATTAAGGCGAAATTAACTGATGAACCCTATCCGAAAGTTGCTCAGTATAGAGCAAGTAAAAGGCTTCAACTTATTCACTCGGATGTTTGTGGATCTTTTCAGACACCCACGATTGGGGGGAAATCATATTTCTTGACTTTCATTGATGACTACTCGCGATTCACAATAATCTATCTATTGAAAAGAAAAAGTGAAGTCTATGAAAAACTCAAAGAGTTCATTGCGCTAATAAGCAACAAATTTGGTGAAAAACCGAAAGAAATCAGAACGGATAATGGGGGAGAATTTACATCAGATGAAATTGAGAATTATCTCAAATCAAATGGGATAAAACATCAACATACAGTCCCATATTGTGCAAGTCAAAATGGGGTGGCTGAACGGAAAAATAGGTCGTTAGTTGAGATGGCTAGGACAATGTTAAATGAATCAAATCTACCTTTAAAGTTCTGGGGGGAAGCAATCTGTACGGCAAACCACCTACAAAATAGACTGCCTACAAAAGCTAATGCAAAAACGCCATATGAATTATGGACAGAAAGACAGCCAAACTTAAGTTACGTTAAAGTATTTGGCTGCAAAGCCTTCGCTTATATTGATAAAGCCAGAAGACAAAAATTAGATAATAAAGCTGTTGAAGGTATTTTTGTGGGATACGACAATGAATCTAAGGGATACCGCATATATGTAGGAGGAAATGAAATAAAAATCGCGAGAACGGTAAAATTTCTTGAAAATAAATTCAAATACGTAAATGATAAGCCTGAAATTGAACAAAAACAAAACGAAGACGAAAAACGCAATTGTAAAAATCTCGTGGAGATAGAAATTTCGAACGGAAAAACAACACCATCTGCGTCTCAACAACAAATTGTGGAACTAAGGCGCTCAGATAGAATAAATAAAGGCGTACCTCCTGATAGGCTTATATATATTGTCAAAGACGACAAAATTAATGAACCAAAGGATTATAAGGAAGTTAAATTAATGGAAAACTCTCCGGTAAAACAGAATTGGATAGAAGCCATGGAGAGCGAAATGAATTCATTAAAGAAAAATAAAACGTGGTCAATTGTAGATCCTCCACCGAATAAGAGAATAATAGGTTGTAAATGGACTTACAAATTAAAGCGTGACAATACCGGAAAAATCCAAAAATATAAGGCACGTTTAGTAGCTAAAGGATATACGCAAAAGTTCGGAGAGGATTACGACGAAACCTACGCACCGGTCGTATCGTATACTACGATAAGAGCATTATTAATAGCGGCATTGCACCAAAACTTAAATGTTAAGCATATAGATATTAACACCGCGTTCTTACATGGGGAACTTGATGAGGAGATATACATGTCGCAGCCGGAAGGATTCGTTGAACCAAACCAGGAAACCAAAGTTTGTAAATTAAATAAGGCAATCTACGGACTTAAGCAAGCCGCGAGAGCGTGGCATAATAAAATAACAGAAACACTAAAAAACATGAATTTCATTCAAAGTAAAATTGACACATGTCTTTTTACACAGAAAAGGAATAATGAAACAACCTATATAATAACATACGTCGATGACCTCTTAATTGCAGGGAAAGACGAAACCATTGAGGAAATAATCGCGAACTTAAATAAAGAGTATGAATTAAAGAATTTAGGGGACGTAAGCAATTATTTATCCATGAACATTCGAAAGGTAAACAAAAGCTACTTAATTAATCAAACTTCAAAAATTGAAGAGTTAATTAATAAATTCAATTTACAAGAAGCAAAACCATGTAGTACACCCATGGAAACAAATTACACTCACTTTAAAGATGATGACAACATTTTACCAAACAACACACAGTACAGACAAGCCATAGGTGCACTCTTATATCTTGCCACAGTGAGCAGACCTGACATTTGTGCAGCTGTCAACATCTTAAGCAGAAGGAACGAAAAGCCAAGAATGAAAGATTGGAACAGTGTAAAGCGGGTCATGAGGTATCTTAAGACAACAAAAACCTTTAATCTAGTTATAGATGGAAATTCAAAACCAACGCTAGAAGTCTACGCGGACGCTGATTGGGGTGGAGACACAGAATCAAGAAAATCGACAAGTGGTAATGTATATTTGCTAGGTAAAAATCCCATACTTTGGTCAACTAAAAAACAATCCTGCATAGCTTTATCTTCTGCCGAAGCTGAGTACATCTCAGCAGCTAATGCAGCTAATCAAGTCAAATGGCTGGTGAATTTACTTGAAGAACTCAATATCTCACAAACATATCCTATAGAACTCTTCGAGGATAATCAGTCGGCTATCAAAATGATAGAGCTTGAAAAACATTCAAGTAAAACAAAGCACATAGAACTTAGATATCATCTCATAAAACAACTGAAACAAGATGGCATAATAAAACTCGTATATTGCCCAACCAAAATAATGATAGCTGACTTATTCACAAAACCCCTGCCAAAACCTCTTTTTGAAATTCACAGGAAGAACTTGCATCTGAGTGACAACACAACTTCAGAAATTAAGGAGGAGTTGATAGAAACATTGCGCAATTCGTAAATAATTTCCTCCGTTGTGCAACAAATGACAATTATCATGGCATCATAAATAAAGTTAAGTGCTCGTTAGAGTGACCTTGGAAACAGTGATTACGAGCGAACAATTACAGGTTTACAAAAACTGTCAAAACTTTCAAAATGACTCTTTTTTATTAATAATTGTTTCTATATTATGATTTATGTATGTATCGATTTAAATTCATTCTGTTCTCTGTTTTGTAGCTTGATGTGAGCACTACGCTTTTGCTGTGTTTGTTTTTCTCGCGTGTGAAAATTAAAGTAGAAAATGAAGAAGTGTGTATACAATAATTTGTGTGTGTGTTTTACACTTACCATATAATAATATTATACGTCTTTATCAAGATGAATTAGTGCAGTGTATAGATCAAAATGTGAATATGCCCGGTTCCCTTCTCCTATGGTGGATTTAATTGTTGGATACTTCAATGAAGAAGAATTCATCGGGTGAGTACCATTTACTCTCCTATTTAATTCTGATTAATGATAAGAAATAAAGAAAAACTATTGTATTGAGGTTATAGTGACAACTCACGCCATAATTAAGACAAACGTCTTTCAGTACATTTATTTGAACTAATCTGAAATCACGGAAAAATAATTTGTACGTAAAAGTTCTGTAAAAATTATAAATCTGGTTGTTTTTGACATTGTGCATAAACTTTTAAGACAGTTTTTTTTTAAACTTTTTTTTTATTATATTTTTTACAAATACGTAAGTTATTGTTTTCTATTTTTGATATCATTTATTTAAATAATGTTGCAAAATCTGAAAATAAATAAATATCATTCATTCTAACTTTTTATAATTCTTTGAAAATCTATATTTTATGCTTGTTTTTAAACTTTTGAGACAGACCTTATAGTAATGTTTTCATTAAAATGAATGCTTTACATGAAAAAAATATTACATCGTTTTTACCTGATAAATCCTTTAACTAAAAACACCTTTCATCGTTTTGACTGCCATCATTTAAAAATAATGACATACAGTTTATTTTAAATCCAGTTCGTATTAATGAAGGGCAATATCTATCCACTTATACTTACGGAAGTTACATCCTTAGTTGTAAATTTCAATATGTTGACAAACGATTTCCGTTTCTGTGGAAGAAGTTCATTAATAAAGCTTCAACGTGTAAAAATATTTTTTTAGTTTTCGGAATATTTACTTTAATTGTGTTTTTTTATCATCTATACCAGGCTTATCCAACTTTTCACTAAGCAGTGAACTTTTCACTTCACTTTGTTTGTCCTTAGCAGTTCATTTCAGCTAAGGACAAACAAAGAAGGGCGCCATCATTAACAGAACTAAAAAAATAAAAATAAAAATAAATATCTCGCAGTATTAATAATAAGGCACACATACATATGCATACCATTGCAGAAGAAATAAGGCCCCCGGAGTTTCATGTAAAAGAGAGAAAAATCAAATAACCAAAGTTCGAAACACACATTATTCTATGAGGTGTTATCCTAAAGATTTTTGAAGTGGAAGGAGCCAATAACTTTAATCTGATTTTTAATTGAAATAAAATGGTAATCAGAAACATTGTTAATTTTTTTTTTCTTTTAAGGATGAATAGATACTTTTCAATTTATTTTGGAGACGAAAATATGGCATTATAAAAAGCATAAAAACAAAAAGGATGTCAGTGACCAATCCATGGATGGTTTCAAAGAAATGTCTTGAAACAACTTTGATGGAAATCAATTCGTACGATCTTATAGATTTTTAAAAACAATTTAAGAAAAATACCTAAAGTTTTAAAACTCTGAGCGGTAAATTGACACTTTTTAGGTGCGTTCGTAATTATATAATACGTAGCACCTATAGTTGTCGTTCAGTCCGTCCGTCTGTCCGTCCGTCTGTCCGTCCGTCCGTCTGTCCGTCCGTCCGTCTGTCCGCATATAACAACGCAAAAACTACCCAACCGAATCGTTTGAAATTTAAAATACATAAATATTAGATATTTTTGTCGAGTCATTTCAAATTTTATGAGAATCGGATGGATAGATCAATTACAGGGACGATCAAAAGTATTCCATTACATTACGGTCAATGGGGAAAAAAGTTTCAAATGCATTTTAATCGTTTGAAATTTAAAATACGCAATTATTACATAATTCTGTCGTGTTATTTCAAATTTTTTGATAATCGTGTGCATAGATCAATTACAGGGGCAATCAAAAGTATTCAATTACATTATGGTCAATGGGGAAAAAGTTTCAAATATATTCTATACGTTTGAAATTTAAAATACATAATTATTACATAATTTTTTCGAGTTATTTCAAATTTTATGAAACTCGGACGAATAGATCAATTACAGGGACAATCAAAAGTATTCCATTACATTACAGTCAATGGGAAAAAATGTTTCAAATGCATTTTAATCGTTTGAAATTTAAAATACGCAATTATTACATAATTCTGTCGAGTTATTTCAAATTTTTTGATTATCGTGTGCATAGATCAATTACAGGGACAATCAAAAGTATTCAATTACATTATGGTCAATGGGGAAAAAGTTTCAAATATATTCTATACGTTTGAAATTTTAAATACATAACTATTACATAATTTTTTCGAGTTATTTCAAATTTTATGAAACTCGGACGAATAGATCAATTACAGGGACAATCAAAAGTATTCCATTACATTACAGTCAATGGGAAAAAATGTTTCAAATGCATTTTAATCGTTTGAAATTTAAAATACGCAATTATTACATAATTCTGTCGAGTTATTTCAAATTTTTTGATTATCGTGTGCATAGATCAATTACAGGGACAATCAAAGGTATTCAATTACATTATGGTCAATGGGGAAAAAGTTTCAAATATATTCTATACGTTTGAAATTTAAAATACATAATTATTGCATAATATTTTCGAGTTATTACAAATTTTATGAAAATCGGATGCATAGATCAATTACAGGGACAATCAAAAGTATTCCATTACATTACGGTCAATGGGGAAAAATGTTTCAAATGCATTTTAATCGTGTTACACTCATGCGAACTTAATAAAATTTATATGCAACTATAAAGTACATATTATAATATACATCTTACATAATTTGTGGTGCAAAGAACATTTGTTATTGATTTACAAGGCCACACAAAAGTATTCCATTACATAATGGTATAGGGAGAACATTGTTTGATGAGCGTTTTAATTGTAGTTCACTATTTACAATGTTATGAGATTGATATATGAACGTAATATTTTTAAAACTTCGTTATCGTTCGAACGCACCTAATTTGCTACGCTTCACGTGCAATTTCCAACTTGTTTACCCTTATTATGATACAGCAATGACTCAGGGTAATAACATAAAAAAAAGTTGAACATTCCAGCATGAAGGAGGGGAAAGTGATGCGCTTTTTTTTCTACTTTTCATATCTTAACATATTAAGTTATTTCAACTTTTACCAATTTCCAGTGCCATAATTTCCGTAGCATTTTGCATAAAGAATAATTGTAAATCAGTGAAGACATGCAATAACACATGGTTAAATTAATAAAATACATTTTCAATTTTGATGACTGTAATGTACATGGATTTCAAAAATACTTCTCAAGCAAATATCAAGGATTTAAAATAAAGCATTTTTAAATGTAATTTTATTTTTAAAAAAATATTAGTCATAGGAAACATTCAAAAGGGTGCCAAAAATCTGGACAGCGCTGATCTATACGAAATTAAATTCTTTTTAATTTTAAAGAAAAAAATGTATATTAATCAGTTTTATTTTCCCCTTTTACCAACCAAAATGTCTTTCACTAATAATTATGAATTTTAAATGAAAATTTTCATTAGTATGTAACTTATAACTTATTATAACTTATACTTATAACTTATAACTTACGTAGCATAAGTACAAAATATTTTTCATTCATTTTAAATATGACGTCATTATTTATTGAGCTCCAATAATTACTGATATCCATGTTCCTTGTACATTTAACGACTACTATAAAAATAGCTGTTTTATTTCAATTATGACTTCAGATTTTTCCCAATGAAATATTTTGTTAATATATATATCCTTTTTTTTTTTTTTTTTTTTTTTTTTTTTAATTTCTAATTATGTCGCTCTTTTTGACAGAAAAATTCCTATTAACGAAACAAATATTCATGTCAAATATATAACAAAAAATACTCCCTTTATTTTTATTTCACATATGACGTCATATTTATTTTCTTTTAAATAAATTTTATTTTTATTTCTCGCATGGAAATAGATCAATTGAAAATTTATTACCGCAGAGAAATTATTATTCCGACTTTAATTTTCTTGGCAACGGAAAACGAAATTGATAATTTTTTTCTAAAAAATGCGAATTGATTCAGTATGAAAAAGAATGAAATTTTGAATTATTAAGGAAAATATTTGAATAAAACAATTAAAAATTAGCCTATGTTCATTTCCGGGCTTTAACTTATCTATATGCAAAAATTAAAAAACATTAATCCTTCCGTTTTGAAGCCAACTTCATTCCAACTTTCGGACACACTTTCACATTTATAATATACAGTGTCTCACAAAAGTGATGGGACACTTGTGCTTTATAAAAAGAAACTGCAATAAAATAAATAAACAAACATGTGGAAAATTTTTTGGGGTGTGTTTCATATTTAAAGTTAGTAACAATTATTACATAACATACATTTTGTCAAAATATTAAAATATTAATTTAGTAAAAATACAATTGTTCAGAATTTTACTTTTTAAAAGGTTTTAATATTTTGTTGGATTTCCTTTTACTTTTAAAACATGATTTAATCTTTTTTGGGATGGATTCGACTAATTTTTTTTTTGTGATTTCTGGAGTGATTTTACCCCATTCTTCTTGAAGCACCGATTTTAGTTGTTGTTTTGAAGAAATGGTGTGTTTGCAAATTCTTGATTCCAATTCTTGCCAAATATTCTCTATGGGATTTAAGTCTGGAGATTGTGGTGGTGTTTTTATTATTTCAGGACAGTTTTATAGCAGCCAGAGTCTAACGTTCAGAGTAGTGTGCTTAGGGTCATTGTCCTGGTAGAATTTAAAATCGTTATGAAGGTTCAATTTTCGTGCTGAAGATTTCAAATTTTGCTTTAAAATATCAATATACTTGTACTGATCCATTATACTGTCAATAAAAACAAGATTACATACACCCCCATACCATAACTCCTCCTCCACCATGTTTTACTGTTGGTACCAAGTTCTGTTTGCGAAATTCTTCCCTCGGTTTTCTCCACACCAAGATTCTACCGTCAGAACCAAATATATTAAATTTACTCTCATCAGCAAATATATATGTTGGATTTTGCGAAAGCTAGTCTGAGTTTTCTATTCTTTTCACTTACAATGAATTTTTTCCTGGCTACTCTACCGTGATATCCAGCAGATCGAATTACCCTTCTAATAGTCTCAGGATTAACAATTATTCCATATAATGCTTGTAAATCAGCAGCAACTTTTGAAGCACTATTTCTTGGATTTTTTTTAATATTTCGAGCGATAATTCGCTTTATTCTATTGGATAGCTTTGATGGTCGGCCAGGTCTTCTTTTATCCTGAATCATATGATTCTTTTTATATCGTTTAATGATATTGAAAACTGTTGAACTCAAGTTAACTGTTTCAGCAGTTTTTCTAATAGATTTTCCACGTTCAATATGCAAATTAATAACTAATTTTCGAATTTCAGGCGAAGTTTATTTTTGTTTAGCATTCATGGCTACACAGAGCTAAAAAACACAAAATTCCAAAACAAATTGGAGAGAAATACTGCAGACGATTTTATAAATTATTGCCAATTGCTTTCAAGTAAAAATAAAACCCCAAAAAATATTTTTATTGCTTATTTCAGACGATTTTTGTTGCATATATAATGGTGTCCCATCACTTATGTGAGCTATTTTTTGCTCCGTTCTAAACATTTGTATTTTTATTAAATTGATATTTTAATATTTTGACAAAATGTATGTTATGTAATAATCTTTACTAAATTTAAGTATGAAACACACCCACAAAAAAAATGTGTACATGTTTTTTTAAATTTATTTGATTAGTTTCCTTTTGTAAAGCACAAGTGTCCCATCACTTATGTGAGACACTGTATATGGATGGATGGTCCATATAGACTAGTGCAAAGTTGGTGCCTATTAGTTGGGAACATGGAAGATTGAGAAAGGTGGAGGTGAAGTAAGGCTCAAAAAAGGTTTGCAATATGAATCCATTTATCGCTCAAATTTTAATGTTCCAAACAAAAGGACGTGGAAGGAATTTTATATTATAATACGAATTGAAAGAAATGAATTACAATGAAGCATATTTTAAGAAGAAATAGCAAATTTTTAAAATGGTCTTTGTTCTATTATTATTTATTAAAATAAATGTTCGCTTTTAAAATAAAAGAAATTGGAAAATTAGCAATAATTAAATGTCAAATTGAAATTAAATAAGATATTGAAAACATTTGATGCGAACTAAAAATTGTGTTACTAAAAGTTTCCTAATTTAATGTAATTTTAAATACTTTATAACGTAGATGAAAAATGTTTATGACTTAATAATTGCATGTAAATAAATATTTAAAATATAACGATGAAAACATTCTTTTAAAATCATGTATGAAAACTTAAGTAATAAACATAAATCTAAAATATAGATTTCTGACTGCAGACGATTTTGAGATATTAACAAAAGAATGCTATATTTTCAAGCAAAACGTTAAAATAATTTTCTATGATAAAATAATTAATAAATTCTTACCGGTGAAGCGATAGATTAGTTCTTTTTAAAAAATAATAGCAAAAAAATACAGGTTTAAACCTGTTTCAATTGATAGGCGTGTCAAACCACGTGGTTTTGTTTGCACTTAATGTGACTTAATGTAGGGTTACATTTTTAGCATCACCCCCAGAGATAATACTTCCCCTCCACCTATCTCATTCCTCCATGGTTGGGAATGAACTAATGAAGTTGAGTAGAGTTGTTTAATTTGTTACATAAAGCAAAATAAAATCTACTGCCCGACTATGAACACTCGGATTTATGTACATAAATTTTGCTCATATCAGTTGTTTCTATACATTTAATGCCGCAAAAAATTTTGTATTTTTTTTTTAGACTTTTTCATTTTTAATATACAAAAAGTTATATGATACAGCACGATTCAGCTCAATTTTTGATACCATTAAACCATTAAATAGTTTGGATTATTATCATTTCGTTCCAATTTCATTTGTCTGCTCCTAAGTGATCCTCTAGTTTTTAGAATTGCTTATAGATGATTATTATTATTATTATTATTATTATTATTATTATTATTATTATTATTATTATTATTATTATTATTATTATTATTATTATTATTATTATTATATAAAACCATTATGTAATACTACAATTCAACTTCGAAATTGAGTATAGAATAACCCAATATAAGAAACCTAAATATAAAACAATCAAATGCAATTAGCAATATTGTAACAACTGCAAATAAAACTGGAGATTGTAGTACGTGGCTCGTCATCAAGGGCAATGCCACGTAGACACAACAATTACGATTAATTTCTGAGGTAGAGATCATGAAAAAAAATGATATATTTTTTATTATTTTGGTAATCTGCCTTCTATTTTACTTCAAACTTCAACTGTTTTCAATAATATGATTGTGAAAATGCTGGTTTCATTGGTTTGTTGAGTGGTATTGACTGAGTTACTTTGGATGTATTTATTATGTATTGATATATATATATATATATATTTTTTTTCCTGATAAGTATCAAATATATATGGAAGTATACATTTGAAATTTTTGTTCAAGTATTATTTTTATTTTATCAAAGTCAGCAGAATTTTATTTAGTTATATAAATTTCATCACTATGCAATGGCAACAAGATTTAAAATTTAACGAAAATGCGAATTTGGTTGAAAATATTTTGTTTATAAGGGAAAATTCAAATGAAGGACACATGAAGTTTGGCAATCGCGAAGTGTTTAAATTTATGACAAAATTTGAACAAAAGTCGACAGTTGTATGCAATATCTCAGGACAAACTGATGTGAAATATGCTACATGGCCACAAATTGTTGATTGATTACAAAATCGCTCCGTTGTGCAAAGACAAATATACAATATACTATACAACATAGCAGTTTTCATTAAATCTATTGAATGTTTGTCTCAAATTTTAAACTTTAATAGAATTTTACGGAAAAAATATCTTTTTATGATTTGCTATTATAATAATGTAAAAATAGTTTTATCACTTTAGCTTCCAAACTGTTAAGAAAGTATAATTAAGATTGTCAAAACAAAAACGCGAAATTATGCGCTAATTAGACCATAAAACATTTTTCAAAGCATTCAGACTATTGTAATAAAACTTCCTGGTTTAATAACGTGAAAAACGATATCCAAGTAATAATTTGTGAAAGTTTGCAACACGTAAATAAACAACATACAGTCGACTCTCGTTAATTTGAAATCGGATAATTCGAACTAAATATGAAGTCCCGAAATCTTCGATGGCAGAATAATCTTAAAAATTTTCATTAATTCGAACTCATTGTCTCTTGACTTAGTTTAATTCGAACTAACTAGAATTCCGATTTTTCTTTTTTCTTTTCTTTCTCGCGGATTTCAGATCATTTGAATAACTTTCTTTCTTTGATTTTTGTGAACGAGTATACATATAATTCAATGCATCTGGTATCCACTTTATTAGAGCCCCGTCTGTCCATCAGTAACACTTTAAATTTTTCTTCCATCATCCTTGTTTTTAATCGTTTAATTAGCTTATGTATTTATACATTCTAATTTAATATTAAGTCATATTCTAATGATAACAAACGAAATAAGTTTAAAAAACACTATAACATTAATTCCTTTGTAATAGCATGTTTTCCATAATTCGAACATTTCTTGTGGTCCCGACGAGTTCGAATTAACGAGAGTCGACTGTAACACGTTCGAAAACTCAGTTTGAATGACAGTTTAAAATAAACGGTCAAGTGCGAATATTAGTCACGCTGAAAGGGTTCCATGCAATAAACATATGTATTACTAAGCTCTTGGGGACGAGAGACTGTTATGCGTGCCAATTAAAATTCTTGGAATCCTTTATTATTCTTACCAGTTTATTTTTATTTTTAAATTTACCTTATTTAATAAGAGCATTTTCACGATTCAAGTACAGAAAATTTTCTGTTTTGAAAAACCGGTGGTTAGAAATTAAAAAGCAAAGCGCTCTCATAGCGAAGGAGTTAAATGTATTATTAAAATAAAATCGTTGCTGAAAGAATAATAAGACTTTATAAAAAACTGTACAAAATAAGGTTGATTTTAGCTGTATATACTAGAAAAGTATGAAATGGTATGCCATAAAAGTTCAAAGAGATATGAAGTCTAAATAATATAAAAAATTGCTATTCTGTATAACTCTTTTTTTTTATCTTATCCTTATCTATTAATGATCTTAACTCGGTACTGAGAATAAAAAGTAGTGTACATTAAATTTTATTTAACATTTCATTTTAAAAAAATTCAGCTTAGTAATAAACTTTTCTTATTTAAAATGTAACTAACCTAAAGCCCTTGCTCAATGTATAAACTTCGATTTGAGCAAAAGGAGCTTGTGTAGAAAAGAGCTCGCAAATTTGCAAAAGTCATTTTCATCCGTGACGTGTTTTTCCAGATAAGTTTCTAATTAATTTTTAAATTCACAAGAGTCATAATGAGAAACCCACTTAACGTAAACTGGTTACGAACTCTATAGTATTTAAGAAGTATTCGCCATGAATTAAAAAAAAAATTAAACATTTAAAAACCATAAATTTCGTTAACGTAGTGGCCGCTATATTCGAAGTAAGGAACGTTTTGCATTATAAGGCAAATAATATATTTTTTTTAAATCCTGGGACTAAAACTGTTCTTTTTTTTTCTTATGCGCACAAACCCTGATTTATGTGATTAATTCTAATTAAATTAGTATGTTTGCAACAACATGAAGTTTATTGCTTTTATTCTGCTACACTGAGAAAAAAATATAGTTCCAGCATCTAGAATCTAAATTGTGGCTCTTGAAAAAATAGTTTCATGTCATCCTTATAATTCCTAGTTCCCTATGCCACAGAGTTCTGGAGTTCCCTATTAGAATTCGAGAGCGTTTTCTTATATTCTCGTTCTCAAATCTATTTAAAAGTCTCTGCAAATAGATGCGAACACAAGAGGTTTAATTTAGTAACTAGAATTCTAGTATATGAAACTATTTCCAAAATCAAGCGATAATTTCTCGTTACTGAAACGATTCAATATCGGTCGTCACCTAGAAAACACTAGACTAGAAATGTCAGGTCATTGCGTCTATTCAACATAGTTGTTCAATCTATTCGCATAGTTCGGTCATCTGTAGTTCTAGTTTGAGTATTCAGAAAATGACTGACTATTCATTCTAGGTGAAGGAGGTATATTTTTTTTCTGTGTACTTGTGTATATTGCATTACACAAATATATTATAAAAAGTTGTTATCTAGACTTTAAAAGTGCCGATGGTATGCAGAGTACGTCGCCCCTGGCGTTATTTATGTCCAAACCATCCCTGTCTTTAAGAGTTAATATCTCGGTTAATTACCGACGATTTTTTTTCAAAAATCATTATCAACAATGCTTTTATACTTCTGCTACGATATGTACCTCTAACGCTCCTCAACACCTTAGCTCAATGTCCACAAGTCGAAATTTGTTGTAACAGAAAAATGTGTTTTTCTCAAAAAGTATGCGATCTAGAGTAATCGCTATAGTTTTCCTATAAATCAAATACAGGACTACAAAAAATATCAGAATTACATTTCCGCCTATTGACAGAAATTGTTGAAGGGAAATTTTCAACTGTGCTGTGCGTCCCCTAACTGTTAAAAATTTTAGCATATTATGCATATGATAAATCTATAATTCATATACAGGCAATTACGAAAATGTTAGTTATTTTTAAGGTTCCGTATTTATAAAGTGAAAACGGTACCATTATAAGATTACTCCAATATCTGTCTGTCCGTCTGTCACAGGCATATTCCCCTTTAGTTTTGCGCCTATTTTAATTAAATAAGCATTTATAATTTTGTGATATTAAATAATCATTTATAAATTTGTAAGATTAAATGGTTGCATTTTATATTATTAAAATGAAAGTTCGCTGACCATTTTTCCACAAATATGTTTTACTTTTCAAAATAGCAATGTTCTGGGTTTAAAGTTTATGAATTTAGGATTGATTATGAGGTCCGAAAGTTTGGCGACCATTATTCTGAACACTCTTGACCAATCGCTACGTTCAAATACGAGAAAAATATTGTATCATTCTATCCATCTATGACTCCTTTTTCTGTAATTATCTCTGGCTATAATGTTTAATAAAATTTTAATAAATGAACTAATTTGATTGCTTTATATTTTTAATTAAATTACCTTTCATGTAAAATCAAAAGATTTTGGAGATGGGGGAAGTCGACAGAATTTTACAAACTTACATAAAAAATCTACAACTTTCACAAAACCACCAAAAATGTTATTTCTAGTTTACCCATGATAAAAATAAAAGGCTATGCCCCATTCTCATTTTTTTTATGTACGTTAATAATACCTAACTACGAAGCCCCTATAGTCGTCGTTCAGTCCGACTGTCCGCATATAACGGAGCAAAAACTACCCAACCGAATCGTTTGAAATTTAAAATATATAATCGCTGCATCATTTTGTCGAGTCATTTCAAATTTTGTGAAAATCGGATGTATAGTTTGATTACAGGGACAATCAAAAATATTTTGTTGCATTATGGACAATGGGAAAAATAGCTTCAAGTGCATTTTAAAGATGTTACACTCTTTCAAACATAATAAAATTGATATATATCTAAGAAGTATGAGCTAAAATATACATTCTGTACAATGTGTTCCAGAAAGAATATTTCTTATTAATTTACATGTAAAAAGTATTCCTTTGCATAATGGTATAGGTGGAAATATTGTTTGGGGCGTGTTCTAATTATACCAAACTATTTCACATCTTATGACATTGATATACGTTGATGATGTTTATTACAAGTTACTTTCTGTATAACAGAAAGCAGATAATGTTTACAGGAACGCACATAAGATTTCAGCTACTATACTGTAGCATTGCATACAATTACACCAAGATCTAAATATTTTTAAAACTTCGTTATAGTACGAATCCACCTCATTTGCTACTTCTGATGTGCAATTTCCGACTTGTTTTTTATCATTTTAAGATGCACAAAAAAATAGTTTAAGATTTCATAATATATATAGTTTACCTGGTCACCAGCCAGGCAAACTACCGATTTTTACCTGGTTTATTTAATCACCTATCAAAATGTGACAAGGTAAATTATAGTTCAGAACGATTGGTCCGTTTATTTTACAATGACCAACAGAACAATGCATTTTTATGCTGTTACTTAAAAAATAAATGGCGTACGAGCAATTAAATGAGAAGAAATAACTTTCTGAGGTGTAAAACATCACATTATGTAATATTTAAAACATTGATAAATACATGAAACAATATTTTTTTTTTTTTCCATCGGAAGACTACATTGTTTTCACATTCTATTTTCTCTATCGAAGGTCAATATAACTGCATGCGTCCTCCACTTGGTAATCCACTATAAGGCTAAATGTGACCGGCCACTTGTGATTTTAGACATTTTATTAAATATCTAGCAAAATACATGAAGAATTATTCTGAAACTTCAGGTGTGTAAACAGAATTGTAAAGGTCATATATTTCCGTGAAGATTTTTTTTTTCGAAACTCATAGGAGCCCGGAAACAAATAATATATTTTGAATAACCCTTTCAAAACTAATGTAGCAAAAGCGTTCAAACTGTAGATTATGATTAAGTGGCTTATTGTAATAAACTGTGCTCATTTTATGAGGATAGTTTTCATAAAACAAACCAAATTTATCCAAGTTTTTTTTTTTTTTTTTTTTTCTTTTTTTTTTTTTTTTTTTTTTTTTTTTTTGCTTACAATTTGCAGAGTTCTTAATATAAAAAAATTTTCTTTTCAGAAAATGTGACAAGCGACATTGTACACAATACCCTGTAATCAAAACTAAATAATAATAATAATAATAATTGTATGAAAAATGGGCAGGTTTATTAAATAAGTTTTCACTGCGCATGCGTGAAAGCAATCAAAGTATTATGTGAATAATATCTTAGCTAAATGTATACTTTTGTGAAAGTCTCAAGAACATAACTTGAAAATTCTGAAAATTATCGTTGATATAATAAGCTCAAAATCCATTATTCATAAAATTAAGCAAAAAGATGAAGAGCTGTATTTATGTATCCATTGATTAGTATCAATATAGCATACACAATATTGCACGTACTACTAATCTGGATATACCCCGTCATCTTTTCGCTTTTTTTTTGGGGGGGGGGGGGACAATGTTTTTGGTTTAATCTATCGAAGAAAATTTTCAAAATTTTCAAGTTATGTTTTTGAGACTTTCACAAAAGTTGCTGTAAAGATTTAGCTAATACATTATACACATTATATTTTGATTCCATTCACGCGTACGCAGTGAAAAAATATTTTGTAAACCTGCCCATTTTTCATACAATTTTTTTTTTAAATTCTGATTACAGGGCATTGTGCTGTGTACAATATTATTTGTCATATTTTCTGAAAGGAACATTTTTTTTATATTAAGAATTCTGCAAATTATAAAAAAAAAAACTTGCGAAAATTTAGGACTGTTTTTATGAAAACCCTAATTTTTCTACTACTATACGTGCTATCTTCATAAAAACTAATACAGATTATTACAAAAGGCATTTAATTATAATCTGGAATTTGAACGCTTTTGTTACCTTAGTTTTGGCAAGGTTATCCAAAACATATCCATTCTTTTTCAATTTCTTGACGGTCTCCTATAGGATTTCGGGGGAAAATCTTCGCAGAAAGATATGACCTATACTATTCTATTTACACAAATGGAATTTTGAGATAATTTCTTATGTATTTTTTCTAAATATTTAAGAAAACGTCTAAAATCGCAAGTGACCAGTGACATTTGATTATATAGTGTAGAATCTGTAATATTCGAAAAGTTTCCTTTTTGCTAATCTTTTTTTTTTTTTTTTAATTATTTATGAAATTGTTACCTAAAGCAAGAAATTCCGGACTACTTAAAAAATAAAGAAAGAAAAAAAGAGAGATTATCTCACCGTGACCCCATACAATTTCGATGCAGAAAATATAGCTTACTAGAGGGGCTAAACCCCTTGCTTGCTACCCCCTGATTGCGACGTGATTCACATTGGGACTGCAATGCGATCACATCTCGCTTTGCTTTCTTGCCAGTACAGTCACAGCAAAAAAAAAATCTTGACATTTGCGATTTCAGACGTTTTGTTAAATATCTAGAAATATACGTAAGGAATGACTCTGAAATTCCAGATGTATAAACAAAATGGTACAGGTCATATATTTTCGAAAAGATTTTTTTCCAAAATCCAGTAGGGGACCGTAAACAAATTGAAAAAAGAACGAATATCTTTTGAATAACCCTGTCAAAACTAATGTAGCAAAAACGTTCAAACTGCAGATTATGATTAAGTGGCTTATGGTAATAAATTGAGTTCATTTTTATACATATAGCATGTATAGTAGAGAAATTGAGGTTTTAATAAAAACGGTCCCAAATTTTGTCAAGTTTTTTGCTTACAATTTGCAGAGTTCTTAATAAAAAACAATGTTCTTTTCAGAAAATATGAAAAACAATATTGTACATAATTCCCTGTGATCAAACTTTAAAAATATTGATAATTTTATGAAAAATGAGTAGGTTTACTAAATAAATTTTTACTACGCATGCGTCAACTTTATAAAAAAATTCATTTGCATTTTATGTTAGCTTAATGTATAGGGCAACTTTTGTTAAAGTTTCAAAATCATAGCTTGAGAACTCTGAAAATTATCGTCGAAAGTATAAGATCCAAAATCCGATATTCCCAAAATGAAACAAAAAAATGAGGGTCTGTATCCATATTCCATTGATTAGTGGCTACACAATATTGCACGTACTACTAAAAAAACTTTTGGATACAGCTCCTCATCTTTTTGCTTCATTTTGGGAATAACGGGAATTTTCATCTTATTCTATCGACGATAATTTTCAGAATTTTACGGTATGATTTTGAAACTTTAACAAAAGTTGCTCTATACATTTAGCTAACACAATATGCACATGAAATTTTAATAGAGTTGACGCATGCGTAGTGAAAATTTATTTAGTAAATCTGCTCATTTTTCATACAATTATTAATATTTTTAATTTTGATTACAGAGTAATATGTACAATGTCGTTTCTCATATTTTCTGAAAAGAACATTGTTTTTTATTAAGAACTCTGCAAATTGTAAGCAAAAAACTTGACAAAATTTGGGACCGTTTTTATTAAAACCTCAATTTCTCTACTATACATGCTATACGTATAAAAATGAACTCAATTTATTACCATAAGCCAATTAATCATAATCTGCAGTTTGAACGTTTTTGCTACATTAGTTTTGACAGGGTTATTCAAAAGATATTCGTTCTTTTTCAATTTGTTGATGGTCGCCTATTGGTTTTGGGAAAAAATCTTCTCCAAAATATATGACCTGTACCATTTTGTTTATACGTCTGGAGATTCAGAGTCATTCCTCATGTATATTTCTTGATATTTAATAAAACGTCTAAAATCGAAAATGTCAAGTTTTTTTTTTTTTTTTTTTTTTTTTTTTTTTCCGTGACTGTATTTACGTCATCTCTGGGCAGAATGAATATTATCATAAATTATTTTAACATATGAAATTTACAATATTTTTAATGTATAGAAAAGGTAATGGAATGTTTAAAATGCAAACAAAAACGTATTTTCTCGCGTATAATATTGCAGAGCACGGTTTAAAAATAATTTTAATGTATGAAATTCACAAATAGCTTTAATGCATAAAAAATAAAGTAATAAAATTTAACTGAAAAGGCAAAACAAAATTCATTTTTTCTCCTAATATTTTACAGCCGGCATACATTATTTCAGGATTGTCTAAAGCGGCGTCTGCGGGCGCCCTTTTTAGGTGCGTTCGTAATTATGTAAATACGTAGCACCTATTGTTGTCGCTCAGTCCGTCCGTCTGTCTGTCTGTCCGTCTGTCTGTCTGTCCGTCTGTCTGTCTGTCTGTCCGTCCGCATATAACAGCGCAAAAACTACCCAACCGAATCGTTTGAAATTTAAAATACATAATTATTACATAATTTTGTCGAGTCATTTCAAATTTTATGAAAATCGGATGCATAGATCAATTACAGGGGCAATCAAAAGTATTCCGTTACATTACGGTCAATGGGGAAAAAAGTTTCAAATGCATTTTAATCGTTTGAAATTTAAAATACATAGTTATTACATAATTTTGTCGAGTTATTTCAAATTTTTTGATAATCGGGTGCATAGATCAATTACAGGGGCAATCAAAAGTATTCAATTACATTATAGTCAATGGGGAAAAAGTTTCAAATGTATTTTATACGTTTGAAATTTAAAATACATAGTTATTACATAATTTTGTCGAGTTACTTCAAATTTTATGAAAATCGGATGCATAGATCAATTACAGGGACAATCAAAAGTATTCCGTTACATTACGGTCAATGGGGGAAAATGTTTCAAATGCATTTTAATCGTTTGAAATTTAAAATACATAGTTATTACATAATTTTGTCGAGTTATTTCAAATTTTTTGATAATCGGGTGCATAGATCAATTACAGGGGCAATCAAAAGTATTCAATTACATTATAGTCAATGGGGAAAAAGTTTCAAATGTATTTTATACGTTTGAAATTTAAAATACATAGTTATTAAATAATTTTGTCGAGTTATTTCAAATTTTATGAAAATCGGATGCATAGATCAATTACAGGGACAATCAAAAGTATTCCGTTACATTACGGTCAATGGGGGAAAATGTTTCAAATGCATTTTAATGGTGTTGCACTCATTCGAACTTAATAAAATTTATATGCAACTATAAAGTACATATTATAATAAACATTTTACATAATCTGTGATGCAAAGAACATTTGTTATTGATTTACAAGGCCACACAAAAGTATTCCATTACATAATGGTATAGAGAGAACATTGCTTGATGAGCGTTTTAATTGTAATTCAGTATTTACAATTTTATGAGATTGAGATATAAGAGTAATATTTTTAAAACTTCGTTATCGTACGAACGCACCTCGTTTGCTACGCTTCACGTGCAATTTCCAACTTGTTAATATTTCCTGTTACTTATATATATATATATATATATATATATATATATATATATATATATATATATATATATATATATATATATATATATATATATATATATATATATATATATATATGGCTGATTCTCAAAATAGGGGACAATTTCAAAAGTGAAATCTTAAAAAAATTACTGTTAGCAAAATTTCTGAAAAAAAATAGGTGTTGTTAATATAGTATTAGGTATACTTTACATGTAGTCAGCAGAGCTAAATATTTAAAAATTAACTTAAAAAAATAATTAGTATTTTTTGAGCCATGCTAATGACAAAACAAATTGCATGGAATAAATATATTAAAAAATTTCTATTTTCTTCCTGTTTAAATATTTTTTCTATATTTATTAGCCTTCCTTTTCAGCAAATGGTTTCCATTTTTATATATATATACATATAAGGAGAATAAAAACATTACCAAAGACACACTTTGTTTACATGAGCAACATTCTGATACTAACAATGTAAGAAGCTGTTTTAGTGATTTTCTGACAGATTTAATGCATATTTTAGGGATAATATATGTAATACCTAAATTTATATGTAAAATTAAACTTTATAAAAGATACAATATTAGCAATGGTTACATTTATGCACATAGGAGTATTTAACATGGACAGAAAAACCATGCTAATGACACTGATATTTGTCCATGCTAATGACAAATTTTATTTTAAATAAGATTATGAGCCATAATATAATCACAATGCAATAGTCCTTTCTGGGGCTTTTTAAAACACAAAAGTCCCATGCAAATAAGTAAAATAAAAATTTTAATTATAAAATAAACATGAAAATTATTATCCATTCTAATGACATACAATTGATGTACGCCCCTAATATTCAACTTCTATTCTTAAAATACAATACATGCTTCTTTTTTCAGGCTGGGATAAAATGGCTACTTGTTGCCCTGAAGAAACTTTATATTTTCAAACTATTGTCATACACTATATTGCCATTGATTATGGGACACTTGCGATTTTAGACATTTTACTAAATATCTAGAAAAATACATGAGGAATCATCTCGAAACTCTTAGTGTATAAATATAATAGTATAAGTCATACATCTCCGTGAAGATTTTTTCCCGAAACTCCAAAGGGGACTGTCAACAAATTAAAAAAGAATGAATATCTTTTGAATAACCCTGTCAAAACTAATGTAGCAAAAGCGCTCAAACTCTAGACTGTGATTGAATGCCTTATTGTAATAAGCCTTGTTCATTTTTATGCAAATAGCATGCATACTCGCAGAGTAATTAAGGTTTTTATAAAAATGATCCCAAATTTTTCCAAGTTTTTTCCTTATAATTTTCAGAGTTCTTAATATAAAATATTATTTTTTTCAGAAAATATGACAAACAGCATTGCACACAGTACCCTGTAATCAGAATTAAAAAATAATGAAAATTGTATAAAAAATGAGTTGGTTTACTAAATAATTTTTTACTGCGCATGCGTCAAGGATATCAAAATTTCATTTGCATATTATGTTAGCTAAATGTATAGAGCAACTTTTGTGAAAGTCACAAAATCATAACTTGAAAATTCTGACAATAATCGTCAATCGAATAAGTCGAAAATCCGTTATTCTCAAAATGAAGCAAAAACAAGAGGGGTTGTATCCATATATTCATTGATTAGTGTCAATATAGAATACACAATATGGGATGTACTACTGCATTTGGATAAAATCCCTCATTTTTTTGCTTCATTTTGGAAACAACGGATTTTGTCCTTTTTCTATAGACGATTACTTTCAGAATTTTCAAGCTATGATTTTGAGACTTTTACAAAAGTTGCTCTATACATTTAGCTAACATAATATGCAAATGAAATTTTGATATCTTTCACGCATGCGCAGTAAAAAATTATATAGTAAACCTACTCATTTTTCATACAATTTTTATTATTTTTTAATTCTGATTACAGGGTACTGTGTGCAATGTTGTTTGTCATATTTTCTGAAAAAAAATATTATTTTATACTAAGAACTCTGAAAATTATAATGGAAAAACTTGGAAAAAATTGGGACCATTTTTATAAAAACCTTAATTACTCTGCGAGTGTGCATACTATTTGCATAAAAATGAACACAGTGTATTACAATAAGGCATTCAATCATAATCTAGAGTTTGAGCGCTTTTGCTACATTAGTTTTGACAGGGTTATTCAAAAGATATTCATTCTTTTTTAATTTGTTGACGGTCCCCTATGGCGTTTCGGTAAAAAATCTTCACGGAGATGTATGACGTATACTATTATATTTATGCACTAAGAGTTTCGAAATGATTCCTCATGCATTTTTCTAGATATTTAGTAAAATGTCTAAAATCGCAAGTGTCCCATAATCAATGGCAATATAGTGTATATGAAAATGAAATATTTATTAATAACCAGGCTGTTATAATATGGCCTTTTTTTGAAAATAAAATATGGAGGACAAACTTTAATTATTTTTTTATATACTATAATTTTATTTTTTTAAAGAAATTTATTGGATAAATCCTCTTTTTGATTAATTTAAAGAAAGAATAACATTTGTTTTATTTTATAAACATGATATTAACTCTTGAAAAAGCTAGTATATACAAGGCACAGCTGCTGTGGACATCCATGCTAATGACATTTTGAACATTTATTCTGTTATTTTAGGGTGTTTTTAACTAAAAAGTGAGTAATTCTTGAGTGCAAATAATGAATAATATTAAGACAAACATATCTAAATATAAAAACATGACAGAAAACCTCTCAATTTTTTTTTGTATGCCAAAAGACAAATTGTCCCCTATTTTGAGAATCACCCATATATGTATATATATATATATATATATAATTCCTTGTAAAAGATACTTGAATTAAAATCTTTCACATTTGCTTGAAAGATGTTTTAAACATCTCTACAAGTGCATTCCACGCATCAAAAATTATAACGTACATAACGTAATTAAAAGAAAGCCAACAACACATAATTAGTTTTTTTTTTTTTTTTTTTTTAATAATGTGCTGCTGTGTTTCTTCAGTAATTTCTGAATATTCTTTATAGATCTTTTATGGAAATTATGCCAAAAGGAATTAATAAATGTTGTCGATGACATTTTAAATATGTTAAGAAGTAAAATATCGAAAATAAAACGCGATCCTCTCCTTCTTTCGTGCATGAAAGTTCAACATTTTTGTTATTGTTATTGACGTTGTTTCACTGGCCATTCGGCTGTTTTCTCAGATGGAATAAAGACTATTTTTTTTCTCCCCCAAAACTTTTCAACTGTAGGTATTTATTTATTTATTTATTTATTTATTTATTTTTAAGAAAATCTAAAAGATCGTGTGAAAGGATTTCCATCAATGAAGGCTTTCCCAGGCTCACTCTTTGGAACCACCCCTGACATTGTTTCTGTAATTTTTATAATGGCAAATTTACATCTCCAAAAGAGATTGTAGTTATTACAGAGTATTTGCATCCTCAAAAAGCCAGAAAATATCTCTCATTACCATTTTATTTTAATAATAGGTGATAGTTCGTTTTCTGGCTACTTCCAATTGTCAAGTGTTTGAGATGACCCCTCGCAGAAAAATGTATTATTCGAAATGTATTACGACTTGCAGATGTTTTGAGTATTATTATTATTATTATTATTATTATTATTATTATTATTATTATTATTATTATTATTATTATTATTATTATTATTATTATTATTATTATTATTATTTTACATGGCGCTTAAGATCCATAGAAGCACTATGTCTCTTACTGCATTATGAATTTGCATATACATTAATATTACATTGCTATTAACATTAAAAGATAATATTTTTTTTGCATGTTTTGAGTCATGTTAATAGTGGCGCCCTTCATCGCTTTCTAAAAGCTGAGATGCGTCCTTAGTTAGTAAACGATCGGGCTGACCTGCATTATTAAAACTGTTTGAAATTGAACTATCAATATGCTAATGGAATGCTAACAAAACGTTTTCTTCTGTGTGTAAAATACAGACTTATCAGAAAACTTATTCTCTGAATGCATACACATAGATCACAATAAAATTAATCAATCGCATTGCCATTCATACATTAATCAAACGATCGTCTTTAAAAGAGATATCCCCTAAATGTTAATTTGCTGAATGGATCGGATTATGTGATCTTAAATTAACCACTGAAGATCGTTGTTATTGCTGTTGCCAAATGGTAAGCTATAAATTCAGCCTCATTTTGCCACCATAAGAGAAATGTATATGGCTAGATATAAATTCAACCACATTTTGCCGCCGCATGAGAGTAATATATATAGAGATAATATTTCTATATGGACAACATAAAAAAAAACTGTTTCATGAAATCTACATTCTGCTAAGTTACTCTTGGGAATAAAATTTAATGATGTGTATGTGAGGAGAGTATTGATGTGTACATAATTTAGAAAACTTTCCTTTTTTCTTGCATGAAAAGGGGATCCAAAAATGATATTATGCTTCCCTTAGTTTCAGAGATTAATCAAGCCCTGCTCAGCTACACTACTGAATATCAAAACGATTTCGTAAATGAGAAAGGAAAGAATTCAGATGTAAAAAAGCTTTAATAAAGTCTTACTATAGCTTTTGAAGTGGCCGCATTTCCCACCTTCATATTTTCACTGCATCTTTTGTTTCAGTCAGCTTCGTCTTAGAATGATGTCATTAAAATAAACTTGTATCTCAACACAATGACGCACTTTTCCCCTTTCTCCAGTTACTCACTAATACCACCCTCACTTGATCACCATCATCTTTGAAACACGATGGACAACTTTCACTTACTACCTTCGGCTGTTAAATGACCTGTTGACTACCATCCTGACGTCATTTACGCTTATAATAACGATGACCTACAGCGTCCTTGGCGACCTCAGGTGTTTGATCTTGAACTTTCCACTCAGCCGTGATTACAGTTCTCAGCTTTCTAATCATATTTTCTGTTTTGGAAAATCATAGGTTTTAACTAACATCATCATCTACACTTTTCCATTCGGAACTTTAAGGAGAATGACTTCTGTCTGAGGAAAATGCAAGTTGAAGAAATGTGTCTTGCACGCATTCATTGAAAGCTAACTTTTTTTTCTGCTGTACTCTTTTTCTTTTTTCATTGTTAGATTCTTATACAGTGATAGTTTTTTTTATTATTATTATTTCACTTTTCATGACAGGCTTCAAAAGATCTTCTAAATTATGATTATTTCAGCAGATACAGCTTAACGAAGTAAGTAATGAAAAAAAGAAAAGAAAGGCAAAATGGACAATAAAAATAAAATTATTATTGCATAACTTTCATTATTATTTTGTTTATTTTTTAGCTATTTAGATTGCGCTTATAGTGCTACATTATTGCAAAGGACCCATAAAATTTACATGATATGGTGAAAGATTAAATGTCACTTTTACTCTCATTAGCTATTTACACCCTGTCCCAAAAGTTTAGACAATCAATAAAATTTTCTTTAACATAAAAAGTAATAAAGTACAATTAAAATTCGTGAGATAGGTAATAAATAAAAGTTTTTTTGCATTTATAAATTTATAAATACATTAAAAGCAAGTTTTTATTTACATTTAAAAATTTATAAAAGTAAATAGAAACTTACTTTTAATATTGAAATGTATGGCCACGACACTTAATAGCATCAAACACACGTTGTTCCATAGAATTAATTAAGCATTTCATTACAGAAGGATATATTTCATACCACGCTTTGTCAATTGCAATTTTTAAGTAATTTACACAGGTATATTGCTTTCCATTTTCATATATTTTATAAGCTAAAATCCCCCATATATTCTCCATGGGATTAAAGTCTGGACTACGTGCTGGCCGTCTAATAGTGTAATATTGTTTTCACTAAACCATGTTTTCGTTCATGTGATAGTATGGATGGATGCTCCATCTTGTTGGAAAAACACAGTTTGGTCTTGTAAAAAATCTGTAATTGGCAATAAATTGGTTTGTAAAATATCCTGATAACCCTCTGATTTCATTTTACTGTCCTTAAATCCTACACTGTAAAAAAACTTCGTGTGACTTTACATCAAAAATGGTGGCAAATAAGTGGCACCAAAAGTAGAGTAAGATAACACCAACAACATGTTGGTGTAATAAACCACCAACAATCGACTGATGTAAACAAACACCACTTTTGGTGGCAACTTATTTGCCGCCATTTTTGGTGTTGAGTAAGTAATATGTTTAAAATGTACGTTATAATAAATTGTTTCATTTAAAAGGAAGTTTAGCACCCTCCTTGCATGAAGCTATTTATTTTAAATTATAGCTGTAAGCAAACTTAAAATGTAATCTTTAAATTATTTTTTATTTTGCTACCACTTATTAAAGTACATTAAATAAGTGGTAGTGTCAGTTGGTAAGAAACGAAATTTCTTAATACAGTGGACTCTCTCTATCTGATTACTCTCTAATGTGAACACACCGGTATTATGAACACTTTTCCACGGTCCCGGCGAGAATCCATAGACTTAACAAAATATGAACTCTCTGTATTCCGAACACTCTTTAATCTGAACACCCCGGTATTATGAACACTATTTGTGGTCCCCATTTCTACTCCACCTTTCTGTAAACTGAACATGTGTTTGCAATCGGAATTCAAATTCTCTCAACGTGGAAATTCGGATAAACTGTTACAGAAAAAGTTTACAAAAAGGTTTAACGAACTCTTTCAAAAAATGAACATACAAAATCACTGCTAGATTTTAAGCAAGTACTTGAAGTTGCAATTTGTTTGAATAGTTCTGATAAAATCTTCAGTTAAAAGTTTGGAATACTTGTTGTCGTATTGTCATCAGTAAGGTAAGAGAAGCAATTTTATGGTTTTTGTTTAGTTGGAGACGATTACGGTAAGTTAAAATAATCCACTTTCATTTTCCTAATTTCAAATATTAGTTTTATATGAATTGTTTTTAAACACAGCTTAACCATGATATTTTAAAAATTAATTTTCAAATTTGACCGATTTCTTTGGTTGATCGCTATTGGGAAAATGACAGTTAGATTAGAACTACTTGCTTATAATTTTGTTGCTATTTAATTTCAGATTTCATTTTTACCCATGATGGGACATTCATTAAGAATTGTATAATCATGTTAGTTTACTTTTAAAACTTAAAAGGGGGGGAATATAATAAAAATCTCGTAGCACTGACTTTATTTAATCAATTAATGGCTCGGTCATCCTACATAGTAGAACACTGTTAAAAAGCTGCTGCATTTTGCTGCAACGCACTCCCCTGCTTGTATAGAAAACGGTTACTTGGCCATAAAATGGAACTTTCTCATTGGTTAGAATAGAGATATTATATACAAGCGGTGGAGTGAGCTGCAGCAAAATGCAGCAGATTTTTAACAGTGTAGTAGTAACCCATTTCCAACCTCCCTCTATTATGAACACGCCCATAATCTGAACATTTTTGGCCGGTCCCATGAGTATTCGGAATAGAGAGAGTCCACTGTATTTACATGACTTTAATAGAAAAATAAAAAATAGTTTAAAGATTACATTTTTAATTTAACACAGCCATAATTAAAAAATAAATAGTTTCACGCAAAGAGGCTGCTAAACTTCCTTCAAATTGCGACAATTTATTATAATGTACTTTTCAAACATAATAGCTTGTAAACAGCGAAAATTCCTGTATTTACATGCTTAAAAATATCTTTGTCATAGATCCCATAGTGTGTGTTTGGGGTTGGGGGAGAGGCAGAATTAAGCTGCAGTACTTCTAAATTTTGGAATAGTCTCGCTTATTATGCATTTTTAGCATTAAATTAAGCTTGTTTTGGTGTCTCTGACAGAAAATTACTCACTGAACATCCCGCCCCCACATGGAAGTATTGAGTTTATCTATTAAAGATAATCAAATGGGCACCCATATCTTTTTTAAATATGTTTTACAAATTTAATAAACAGAAAAATAAGAGTATGACAATCTCTTTAACTCTTTAAGTATCAACAACTTAAAAAACAAAATTAAAATTGTGAAAATTTTACACATTGTTAATATTGCTCTGAATAATCTAAAAAACATTTAAATACAAATATAAATTGAAAAAAATTATTGTTAAAACAAGATACAACACCATGCTTTATTAATATTTCTCTAATTTCAAATTCATGGAATTTAAAACAAGTAAAACACTATAAAATCAAAACTAAATATTTCAAATCTCTGTAAGAAAATAACAATTTTTTGTGCCTATACTCTTAAATATTTTTGATTTTTAAAATTGAAATAGTTAGAGTACAAAATCATGTTTTACAAGTATTATGTATCAATTTATATACACTACATGGCCACTGATGACCGTCCACTTGCGATTTCAGACATTTTGTCAAATATCAAGAAAAATACATGAGTAATTACCTGAAAATTTAAGTGTATAAATATAATAGTACAAGTCATACATTTCCGTGAAGATTTTTTTCCCAAAAAACTCCATAGGGATCGTCAAAAATTAAAAAAGAACGAATATCTTTTGGATAACCCTGCCAAAACTAATATAGCAAAAGCGCTCAAACTAGATTATGATTAATAGTGGCTTATTGTAATAAACTGTGTTAACTTTTATGCGAATAGCATATATACTCGTAGAAAAATTAAGGTTTTTATAAAAATGGTCCCAAATTTTGCCAAGTGTTTTGCTTATAATTTGCAGAGTTCTAAATATAAAGTAACATTCTTTACTGAAAATATGACAAATAATATTGCACACAATATCCTGTAATCATAATTAAAAATTAATAAAAACTGTATGATAAATGAGTAGGTTTACTAAATAATTTTTCACTGCGCATTCATCAACGATATCAAAATTTAATTTGCATATTGTGTTAGCTAAATGTATAGAGCAACTTTTGTGAAAGTTTCAAAATCATAGCTTGAAAATTCTGAAAGTAATCGTCAATATAATAAACATAAAATCTGTTGTTTCCAAATTGAAGCAAAAAAATGAAGGCTTTTATCCAAATGTAGTAGTACGCCCCATATTGTGTATTCTATATTGACACTAATCAATGAATATATGGATACAATCCCTCTTGATTTTGCTTCATTTTGTGAATAACGAATTTTCAACTTATTCCATTGACGATTATTTTCAGAATTTTCAAGCTATGATTTTGCGACTTTCACAAAAGTTGCTCTATACATTTAACTAACATAATATGCAAATGAGACTTTGATATCTTTGACGCATGCGCAGTGAAAAATTAATTAGTAAACCTACTCATTTTTCATGCAATTTTTATTATTTAATAATTTTTATTACAGTGTATTATGTGCAAGGTTGTTTGTCACATTTTCAGAAAAGAATATTATTTTATATTAAGAACTCTGCAAATTATAAGCAAAAATCTTGGAAAAATTTGGGACGGCTTTTATAAAAGCCTTATTTTTTTCTACGAGTATACATGCTATAGACGTAAAAAATGAACGCAGTTTATTACAATAATCCACTTAATCATAATCTACAGTTTGAGCGCTTTTTCTGTATAAATTGGCAGGGTTAACCCTGTCAATTTATTACCCTATCTTGTTATTACCCTGTCTGTTTATTACCCTGTCTGTTTGACAGGGTTATCCAAAAATATTCATTCTTTTTTAATTTTTTGATGGTCCTCTATAAAGTTTCGGGAAAAAATCTTCACGGAAATATATGACCTGTACTATTATGTTTATACACTGAGAGTTTCCGGATAATTCCTCATGTATTTTTCTAGATATTTAACAAAATATCTAAAATCGCAAGTGGACGGTCATCAATGGCCAGGTAGTGTACACACGTAAAACAAATATATCACAAAAGCACGAGAATTTAAAATGATTATACATAATAGACAGGAAATGTACGTCACTTACTTATTTAAACGAATATCCCAAATTTTGCTTTGTGTGAAAAGAAATCCTACATAATGCCGTTTTTTATCACTACATGAATCATTCGTTTATTATATTGCACTTAATGTTACGAGTGTTTTCTTTTTGTACACAGAACACTAATGCGCAGCTGCATATAGAACATCATAGCAGATGTTTACTTCTGATTTCGAATTATCCATGCAAATTAAATTAATCTCAGCAGTAAGTTGGTAAAAGGTAGAATAAGAACTATGTCAGTAGTTTTTTAATCAGTTATCATTACTGAAAATTTATAGGAAAATCAGAAACATGACAGCCATCAGAACATGATGACAGGATATATCAAAATGGCGGACTTTCAAAATGACGAATTTCTTTTATAATTGGTGGTTGGTTTCACTAGAGTTGATTTAAAGCCTATAAAATTTATTTAAAGGGGTAAAATCACATTATTTTAAATATTTTAAACTACTTAAAGGTGGGTTGACACGAGAAAAAGAGCATATTTAAACTTTTTGGGGCATTTTATAAACTGAAATTAAGCGCAATAATACTTTCTTTTTTTTTACAGTGTAGAAATGTTTGTCTGCTGAAAGAAAACCCTCCGCAGGTAACTATAGATCCTCTGACTTGCTGCCGGCTAAAACAGTTCTAGGATTCTTTTCTTAGATCATGCCAGTAAAATTTATAACCATTAGGGCCGCCTAAATTCCCTTTCTTTTCATCACTGAAGACGACAGAAATCAATTTATTATCATATGACATATGCTTTATATCCCACTTTAGACGTGCATCTTTATACACTATATTGCCATTGATTATGGGACACTTGCGATTTTAGACATTTTACTAAATATCTAGAAAAATACATGAGGAATCATCTCGAAACTCTTAGTGTATAAATATAATAGTATACGTCATACATCTCCGTGAAGATTTTTTACCGAAACGCCATAGGGGACCGTCAACAAATTAAAAAAGAATGAATATCTTTTGAATAACCCTGTCAAAACTAATGTAGCAAAAGCGCTCAAACGCTAGATTATGATTGAATGCCTTATTGTAATACACTGTGTTCATTTTTATGCAAATAGCATGCACACTCGCAGAGTAATTAAGGTTTTTATAAAAATGGTCCCAAATTTTTCCAAGTTTTTCCATTATAATTTTCAGAGTTCTTAATATAAAATAAAATTTTTTTCAGAAAATATGACAAACAACATTGCACACAGTACCCTGTAATCAGAATTAAAAAATAATAAAAATTGTATGAAAAATGAGTAGGTTTACTATATAATTTTTTACTGCGCATGTGTCAAAGATATCAAAATTTCATTTGCATATTATGTTAGCTAAATGTATAGAGCAACTTTTGTAAAAGTCTCAAAATCATAGCTTGAAAATTCTGAAAGTAATCGTCTATAGAAAAAGGACAAAATCCGTTGTTTCCAAAATGAAGCAAAAAAATGAGGGATTTTATCCAAATGCAGTAGTACATCCCATATTGTGTATTCTATATTGACACTAATCAATGAATATATGGATACAACCCCTCTTGTGTTTGCTTCATTTTGAGAATAACGGATTTTCGACTTATTCAATTGACGATTATTATCAGAATTTTCAAGTTATGATTTTGTGACTTTCACAAAAGTTGCTCTATACACTTAGCTAACATAATATGCAAATGAAATTTTGATACCGTTGACGCATGCGCAGTAAAAAATTATTTAGTAAACCAACTCATTTTTTATACAATTTTCATTATTTTTTAATTCTGATTACAGGGTATGGTGTGCAATGTTGTTTGTCATATTTTCTGAAAAAAATAATATTTTATATTAAGAACTCTGAAAATTATAAGGAAAAAACTTGGAAAAATTTGGGATCATTTTTATAAAAACCTTAATTACTCTGCGAGTATGCATGCTATTTGCATAAAAATGAACAAGGCTTATTACAATAAGGCATTCAATCACAATCTAGAGTTTGAGCGCTTTTGCTACATTAGTTTTGACAGGGTTATTCAAAACATATTCATTCTTTTTTAATTTGTTGACGGTCCCTTTTGGAGTTTCGGTAAAAACTCTTCACGGAGATGTATGACGTATACTATTATATTTATACACTAAGAGTTTCGAGATGATTCCTCATGTATTTTTTTAGATATTTAGTAAAATGTCTAAAATCGCAAGTGTCCCATAATCAATGGCAATATAGTGTATATCTGCTTTACACAAAGTTTTGCTTTTATTCTCCTGTAGGGGAGAGTGCTGTACCTTGGGACAATTTTCACATTTTAATTTTTTACTTCGATGATAATAATCCGATTTAAAGTTTGAAGGCAACATTTCAATACACCAACATTTCTCTCTGTAATATATTTTTAGAAATTCAGTCAATTTGAAAATAAAAGATTGCCACTCATTTAAAGTAGGGAAAGCCAACTATCCCAAGGTACAACATCCTTTTGTAGTTTAGGACATACTATGTTGTACCTTGGGACATACTATGATGTACCTTGGGATATACTACATATTTCAATCAATAGACATACAAATAATCGATAATTTTGTACAATAAATAATACTATATTTTGTAAAATAACAATAACTAATTTTATACCAACAAGTTTTTTTTTTTTCAAAGATATACGTCAGCTAACTTCAGATACAAGAAGAGCATATTTTATCTCCCAGATACTTTTGTAAAAAAAAAATAATGTGCTTCCTTGATTTCTTACTTCTGTGGTATGAACACATCTGTGGGGTATGATCATAATTCATATTGTCACCATCTTTAGTACTATAGACAGGGTTGGCAAAGTGGGCCCAGTCCAGAAAAACCCACCCGAGTTTTTCTGGGTGGGTCCACCAACAAAAACCCACCTGGGTTTTTGTTAGAAGTGGGTTTTTGCTAAAAATCATTTCTGAATCTGCAAATCCCTTTAATAGTATTATACAAATTTTCCTTTTAAGCCTTGGTGGTGGCCTAATCCTTTTAATCTAGGTGGTTTCTTTTACAAAATCACATAAAAAAGTCATATTTGTGATAGTTTATTTCAGAATATATATTTTTTCAATTTATTTATTTATTTTATAAAATTATATTTCAAATAAGTTACGCAATGTACACTCTAAAAGTGGAAGGAGTGAAAAGCTCACTCTATGGCAGAGTGAGAGACATTTTCACTCTTTTTGGAGTGACTTTTGTAAAAATACACTCCTTAAAGAGTGGAATTTTCCACTATATAGAAAGGAGTGAATTATCTCACTCCATAATCAAGAGTGAGAGGAGTCACTCCACTGATGAGAGTGACTGCCTCACTCCATTATCGAGAATGATAGAGTCATTTCAATGATGAAAGTGAAATACAGCGTTATAAACTTAAAAATTTCCGTTCAACTTTGAACAAATATAGGAGTAAAATAATAAAAATCAGCAAAATGTGGTATTTTTTAGCAGCAACGTGCGAAGAGAAAACTGCACCGCGACAAAGTTTCAATTTGGCATCCCCCCCCCCCCGTCTCGTCTTTTTGTGACATGCTTCATAAAATGTGGAAACAAAAAAAATTCTGTTGAATGCATATTTCACATTTACTTTGCAACTTTAATTTTAACAACTAAATAATATAAGATAAAATATATTATATTTAGGCAAATATTTATTAGGCGCTTATACTTAGGCAAAGGTATTTGGAAAACAGATTTGGAATAAATGTATCTACAGTTAAGTATAACAACTTGCAACTGACCTCTTGTGGATTCCAAGAAAGAAGTCATATGTTATTTTGAGAATGCATACTTTTTCTCATAAAAACCCCTAACTAATTTTTTTTACAAGAAAAGAAGAAACAAATGAGGTTGGTTCTATAAATTTTACGCCCCTCATTTTCCGCGACCAGGGCAACCGCCCCCTTCGCCCCCCCCCCCCTTTTCGTCCCCTCGCTTTGCACGGCTCGGATTTTCAGTTTTCAAAACTATATTTCAAAATACAACCTTTGAAATTATACTTTGAAATTAAAACACATTCTTTTTAAAACAGAAAATGTGACTCTTAAAAGAGTGACTTATGACGTAGTGAGAGTTACGTATGCATTACGTAATCATCAGCTAATCAGAAGAGTCTTGTTCTAGTCTTGTCTACAATACTTTGTGCGAGATATAAGATAATTATCCGCCATTTTCAAAACGTTTCTTCTTCAAAGTCGTTCTTCTTTCGCCTTTTAATAATGAAACGAAATGATATACTATCAGCGTTGTACTTGCGTTGTACATTGAGATCATAAAAATTGCAGAAACTATAAGCAGAGGATACACATACAATCATCGTAAACGTTGGATAGCAATAATAAACTAATAATTTTAGAAACACAGGATATACGTAACGTCCTTAAAATATTCAGATAGTACACGGCGTGTACTCCCATATACCCTCCACTAATCTTTGGATACTATTATTCTTATGACTTCTAAAATTTAAGGGTAAGTCGTATTTAATTTTAACATTTTATTCTGGTACAATTTTAATGTTATGATTTTCAGTTATTTAGTTATGTTATATAGGAAACAATCAATCAGGAATGTTTTCAGAAGTAATTAATTTCCTATTCTAAACTGATGAGTGATGTAAAATATCTGTTTGCCGTCACTTGAAAATTAACGAAAAGGGCTGATTCAAAGTTCATTTACAGTAGATGTAAACATCAACTTTAGTTACTTAAAAGATTGAATTAGTTTCTACTGTGGAGATTTTTTTCGGATTTTCACCGTTTATTAACATTTTAATTTGAAGTTAAATAATGTGTGAAGTAATGTGTTTGGAGTTAAATAAGTGACTCTTTTGAAAGATATTTCGTTATTACTAATAATGTTTTAAATTATTATGTATTTAAAATCCTAAATCTATATACTAATGTTTCCAGATTTAAGATTTGGCAAATTTATAAAATAATAGGAATTTCTTATAACATATGGCAAGATTTTTGAGACCTTGCTAAATCTAATACTGTTCATTTATTGTAGTTTGTTGTTGCTTAATATTCAACTATGAAAAATAATTATATTTTTAATGTTTTTATAAACTTTTCCTATAAAACATACGAAATATTTTCAACTGATTTTCATAAAATTCGATATATAACTGGAATAAAAAGTTATAATTAAATATGGCGCGCACGGGGAAATTTTTCTCCGGGAAGAATTTTTGTTGCTCCGGGGGAGGGGGATTATAGAGTTCCGGCGGGAAATTGCACTTTTTTACCATTGAAAAAGAAAATCTCAATTTTTTTCAAGGGGGGGGGGGGGGGGCAGCAATAAAATTTTAATTACGCATGAAAAAAAGGCATAAGAAAATAATAACGATTATTGATGAAGATTTTGGTTTAATATTTGTCTTTACGGGCATTTTAAAACTATCATGTATTTATAGGTCTTCCAATGAAAACAATGTGTAATTCAGACATTTTTCTCCGGGAGGGATTTGTATATCTCCAGGAGGGGGGCATCATGGAGTTCCGGGGGGAAAATAAAACTTTTTTACCATTAAAAACAAGAAATTTCAAATTCTCTGGGGGGGGGACAACTCATTGCTCCGAAGGGAATGTCCCCCCCCCCTCTAGGCCACCTCCTGAATTCAACACTTCAATGAAAGTAACACAAGGTATAAGTTTGAAATAAAATATTTTAGTTTATTTCTGTAAGTAATATAATTTAATACATATGTAACTTTAAATAAGTTTTTCCTTAAAAATTCAATCAATGTTACAATCTATGAATTAAACTAATACTGTCAATAATGTATTTTTTTACAATTTCCATAAAAATCATAAACTAACATAAGAAAAAGAATTAACTTAATTAAAAATAGAACATTCACTCCTACAAAACAGTGACTATTCACTCCTATCAAAGAGTGACTATTCACTCCTACGCAAGAGTTACTATCCACTCCTATTAGGAGTGAAAAAACTCACTCCTTTGGCTAAAGTGAATAGTCACTCCTCCGAAAGAGTGGTTATTCACCCCCGTTTAGAGTGAATATTCACTTCGTAGGAGTGAGTATTCACTTTTTGAAAGAGTCAACAATTCCATTTTTGCCCAAAGTGAATACTCACTCTAAAGAGGTTGGGCATATTTTGAGTCTGCGATAGAGTGAGTATTCACTCCTCCGGAGTAAATAGTCACTCCTTTTTATTTAGAGTGTAATGCAAAATACTTATAATTGATCTTTTTTTATAGTTTACCCATCAAAATCGCATTCACTTTAATTTTTATGGTAATATTTATAATTTTTCACACTGCTCTGAGTTTAGACTGTTCAGTAATTTAGACTATATGAATCCAAATGTAGAGAAAATCCTTTTGACTGAAGCAGAATTAGATGGAACAGAATGCAGAGATTGGAAAAAACTACAAAAATCAGAATCTAAGTTGGGTTTTTTTCTGTATTTTCCTATAAGAATTTCCCATCATTTTGAAGCTGAGAATTGTGACATAATACTTTCTGAGAAATGTGATTTAGGAAAATAGTCTATGTCTTTAATTTTAAATGCCAGTATCGCAGGTAACCATTCTGAATGATACTGCATTGTCCATTCATCAGTTTAGTCATTCATCCATCCATTTTGTTAAATTTAGCCTTTCCCATCTAAACTTTACATCCATTATACAGGGTGATTCATAAAAGATGGGCAGTACTTTAAGGGGTTATAGTACACTTAAAGACAAATAATATTAAATAGGAGACTAAGGGTCCCAGACGTATTCCCAAGGAGATAGGGGGCATTAAAGTTTAGGGTCCGAAATTTCAAATCATTATAAAAAATGGAAAAATTGGTCGATTCGTTTGCGGTTTTTGCAAAAAATTTTATTTATGCCAGTATTTTCTTGAAATAAAATTTTAAAATTCAATTTCAAAAAAATGCCGATAGGGGGCGCTTTAGACTTTGGAGTAACAAACAACTATTTTTTAACGTTATTTTTTGTATTTCTTTAAATGATTTCGAAAGCTTAGACTTAAACTTAAATTTTGATCTAAAAATCTGAGTCCTAACGAGTAGTTAAGTAGCGTAAACTGAAATTTGAAATTTGAAACCCTTCTCCCCCCAGAACAAAAATCAGTTATTCCCGATCTTTGTGTCGTAGATTAGGCTCTAACTACTGCCGCGTTTTGCTAAAATTATTCTTTATGTCAGTATTTTCTTGAAAATAAATTTTAAAGAAAATTTTCAAAAAATTCCGAAAGAGGGCGCTTTAGACTTTGGAGTAACGAACAACTATTTTATACCGTTATTTTTTGTGTCTCATTAAATGCTTTCTAAAGCTTAGACTTGAATTTTCAGCCCAAAATCTGAATCGTTAGACGTGGTTAAGTTTCTGGGAGAGGGGTTTGAAATTTCTACTCCTGAGCACAGTTCAGTTTACCATGTCCACACATTGTGTGCTGTGATACGAGGTAAAAAGACACAAATTAGGATTATGTTACCAAAGCATATTTATTAACATGTAATTACAATAAATGTTCAAAATTGTGACCACCAGAGGTTATGCACGCAGAACAACGGCGAAGAATGGAACGGCGAACATTCACGAAAACATCAGGCTTTTCGAGCACTTCCCCTACAGCGGCGGAAAGTCTGGCGACCAGTTCCTCGGGGGATTCAATGGGTGTCTCATACATAAGAGCCTTCAATTGTCCCCAAAAAAAGAAATCGAGGGGTGAAAGATATGGCGAGCGAGCAGGCCAAGCAACAGGACCACCTCGACCAATCCATCTGTTCGGAAATGTGATGTCCAGATAGTTGCGGACGTCTCGTACGTAATGGGCTGGCGCTCCATCGTGCTGGAACCACATGACCCGCCGGATGCGTGGAGGAACAACGTTTAACAGGTCTGGCAGCACATGTTGCAGAAATGTGAGGTATGTTTTACCGTTGAGGCGTTCAGGAAGAAGGTACGGTCCGATTAGGTGGTCTCCGAGGATTCCTGCCCAAACATTGATGGAAAAGCGTCTCTGATGAGCATGTGGATACGTAGCATGTGGATTGACATCCGCCCATACATGTGCATTGTGTGTGTTAAATGTACCTTCACGTGTGAAGGTACATTCATCGGTGAAAAGCACAGTTCGTCCAAAATGTGGATTTAGCGCGTTCTGCTGCAGAAACCAGCGGGCGAATTCAATACGATTTGGATAATCCCCTGGAGACAGTTTCTGGACTCGTTGCACATGAAACGGGAGCAAATGTTCATCCTTCAGTACCCTCCAAGTCATGGACTGTGAGGTATCCACCTGCCTAGCCACTGTTCGTGTACTTGTACTTGGCTGCGCCGCTACTACATCCAGAATGGCTTCTGCAACAACTACTGATTCGTCCTTTTTTGCACGACCTGCATTCAACCGGGAAGCGAGAAATGATCCCGTCTCACACAACTGTCTGTGCAAGCGCTCGAAAGTTTTGCGGTTAGGCAACCGCCTGTTGGGAAATCGATCTCCGTACATTCGTTGTGCCTCTGCACCATTTCCATCTGCCGCTCCGTAAATTAAATGCATCTCAGCCTTTTCCTTATTCGTGAAGGGCACCATCTTCCGATTCATTACTACAGCGACTTACACTTGACTCATCGTTCAGTGGTTTTTATGCCTGAATCGTGTCGAAATTTTGCATACGTGTTCTTCTTCTTCCCCATTTGACATTTGCATACTTTCTGTCTCCTTCTTCACCCGGTGACTAGCGTCAGGAATGGAGCTTTAACGTTTGCATGAGCGACGTTTCCAACTGTGCCAGTGCCTTTATGAGTGAATTCCGACTATGCAGTCCTTGACGAAAGTTGTATTTTTGCCTCGTATCACAGCACAGAATCGTTGGGCATGGTTAAGTAGTGCAAACTGAACTATGTTCAGAAGTTGAAATTTGAACCCCCTCCCCTCGCTACTGAATCACGCTCAGCGATTCAGATTTTGAGCTGAAAATTTAAGTTTAAGTCTAAGCTTTAGAAAGCATTTAATGAGACACAAAAAATAACGGTATAAAATAGTTGTTCGTTACTCCAAAGTCTAAAGCGCCCTCTATCGGAATTTTTTGAAACTTTTCTTTAAAATTTATTTTCAAGAAAATACTGACATAAAGAATAATTTTAGCAAAACGCGGCAGTAGTTAGACCCTAATCTACGACACAAAGATCGGGAATAACTGATTTTTGTTCTGGGGGGAGAAGGGTTTCAAATTTCAAATTTCAGTTTACGCTACTTAACTACTCGTTAGGACTCAGATTTTTAGATCAAAATTTAAATTTAAGTCTAAGCTTTCGAAATCATTTAAAGAAATACAAAAAATAACGTTAAAAAATAGTTGTTTGTTACTCCAAAGTCTAAAGCGCCCCCTATCGGCATTTTTTGAAATCGAACTTTAAAATTTTATTTCAAGAAAATACTGGCATAAAGAAAATTTTTTGCAAAAACTGCAAACGAATCGACCAATTTTTCCATTTTTTATAATCATTTGAAATTTCGGACCCTAAACTTTAATGCCCCCTATCTGCTTGGGAATACGTCTGGGACCCTTAGTCTCCTATTTAATATTATTTGTCTTTAAGTGTACTATAACCCCTTAAAGTTCTGCCCATCTTTTATGAATCACCCTGTATATGATAAAAAATGCTCGGTCCCGATGGTCTGTTTGTAGCCTTTCAGCATAATTTCCTTGTGTTATTTCAATTCTTCTTATTCCATCAAATTTCTCCAAATCTTAACAGAACATGACAGTGTGGTTGAATCTTTTTGGAGCTCATCAAGAGCTGAAGATATAATTGTTAGCTGCTTTTTTTAATTCAAACACTCCTTCTCTCAAATACTACTATTTTTTATTATTAATTTTTGTAAAAATCTTAAATTCTTGTTTGATCTGTTTCAAACTTTAAGATAGCGTAGTTTATAACATACTATAAAAATTTATAAAAAAGAATGCTGTATCAAATACTGCTATTTTCTTTGATAATTTCTGCAAAAATCTTAATTTCTTGCCTTAAAATGCCACTCCCTCGACTTATATGTCAACAGAAAGGTTGTTTAACACAGTTTTGTTCAAATATATTTTTGTTAAGAATACAGCACACTACCTGCTAGTGTGTGCGCAGTATGCCTTCTATACAATACTGTATGCAGCTGGAACCTAGTTTGAGATATGTTCGGCACGACATTTGCATATTAATTACAGATTTATTTAAAAGGAAGAATCCTTCTGTGCATGCGCAGTATCCTCTACATGGTGTTGTAGGCAGCGGAAATACGGTTTGCGATGTGCATCTAAATTAGAGATTTGGTTAAAAAGAGGTGCCCAGTAGTGCATGTTTTCGACCTGTTATGCGGGTGCATAGGCAGTGGGGATCCGGTTGAAAGTTTGTTCGCTTCGAGGTTTACGTATAAAAGGACACGCCCCGCTAAAAGGCAAAGCCAGCTAGTTTAATTATCATAGTTACTAATTATTATAGTTACTACAAAAATAAAATTAATTATTCATTGTGATAACTAAAATATATTTCAAAGTGATACAAACTCACTTTTATCACTTAAAATAGTATTAAGTTAATTATAATAGTACTATTATGATTAGTATTAATAATAATTAACAGGAATTATTAATAATATGAAAAATATTTTATATCAGTAAATAAACTTATTCTGATATTAGTTTTAAGTTTTCTATTAGTCTTAATATTAATATCAGAATAAAATAAATTTATTAACTGATATTGTAAATAATATTAATTATTAATAAATGTATCACATGTAACTAAAAAACATAACTTAATAAGTATATTTTTAAATGAGTATATACATATATTATTAAATATACAACTATACAGAAGAATAATGAAAACCACAAAAACCCAGAAAAGCCCACAAATATTAAAAAAAATAACCCCACAAATACCCAGAAAAACCCGGGTGTGTTGGGTTTTTGTACAAAAACCCGGATTTTTGCCAACCCTGGTACTAGATAAAATGAGTTTATCATTAGCATATTCAAAACTGCTATTTTGTTCTGGAGATGGTCTTACTTGATTTTCTTGCTACCGCAGTTTCCTGCTTAGCAATTTCAATTTCAGCTATTACTAAAGAAACTCCTATGAAAGATTTTATTTTTCTCCTACAGGCATTGCTTTTACAAGCTTTTGCTATGAAAAATGACATAAACGTTACTGGGAATGTGACATTTTGAGAGTGGGAAAATAAACTTGTTACGCACAGTGTTGATTTCAGGGGGTGGTCCGGAAGGGACATTCTTCCTTGGAGCAATGCGATGCCCCCCCCCCCCATACACACACACCCACACCCAAGAAGACTTGTTATTTTGTGTTTTCAATGATAAAAAAGTGTAATGTACCCCCGCTCTAGAGCCACAGAAATCCCTCCCGGAGAAAAGTGGTTGAATTCAACACTGGTTATGCATACTACTAATAACACATCTGCTGCTGTAAATTCAGCTGTTTCATTCAACATTTCAGTTGAATGAAATGGCTATTAGTTTCGTTTTATTAAAAGTTCGTCTGCATTTTTATTGATTGAATAAATGCCTATTACTTCAAAATCTTTAATGATATTCGATGATGTGAAAGCTTTTTAAAATGCATTTCCAACAACTTCTACTGCAACATATATAGCGATTAACTTTCTAGAATGTGTCATCATCCATTCATTAGCACAAGACTTGTAGTATGTTTTCTACGGCCCAAAGGCAACAGGATGGGAATTGTAAACAAAATAATTTCAACCTCACGGCATTTCTCTCTTGTGTAAGAATCAAAATATAGCTGTTATGTTATCCATGATTAACAACATAGTAAAATACATAAATGTATTTTTTAAAATTGATTCAAAACCCAGAAAGATACATCAGAACATGTTCTCTATAGAACATTGCATCACATGAATAGAAAACAATTTATCGGGAGTTATCAGATTCATATTTGCAATTCATATCATCAATTCAATCATTATAAAATGTATAAAAAGTGAATTTGAGTTTTTTTCTTTACTGTATTTCACATATTTTGTAGAATTTTCTGTAAAATAAGTAACAAAATTACTTTCATTTATGCAAATTATTACAAACATGCATTTGTTATACCATTGGACATGTCCCAAGGTACAAAATTTTTAGTTTACACTATCCAATGTTTGTTTTTTCCCCCGTTAATGCTAAAGTATCTTTATTGATAAAAGTATCGACATACGCCCAAGGCACATGTTCATGTTTGCATTTTTTTTTACAAAATATACAGTATATGGACAAGTTTTATATCAGTTAGCAAACTAAAATAAGCTGGTCGATAATAGCAGATCTTTAGAATCTGCTGCTGTCCAAATAAATTTTATTGGCCGTATACCATTATTCCGATTTTTAAACAAATTTTAAAATGTATCCTATCATGAGATAAAGGGATCTGGCTTCTTTTAATTAAAATTTATCTGAAGATTATATGTTCATCTAGTCAAAAAAAATAAAAAAGCGCTTGCCTATTTTGAAGAGAACATTTAATTTTTATCAAATTACGGAGCAAAAATACCGGGTGCTCCAGAAGTTTCGGGAGTTTTGAAATGTTAATAATTAGTAAACTATGTAAAATACAAAGGTCCGGTTTTCTGATATATGCTCAGAAATATGTGGGATTTTTGTTTAGCATGAAATTTTTCAAATATATATAGTTACAATTTTTAGCAACAGGTGGCGCTGTTGTACAAGATTGAATGTACCTATACTATGCGTTATATAGACACATGAGTTCATTGCAAAATATCTTTTCTAGGATATTGATGAGATTTCGCTTTAAAGATGGTTTATGATCAATCACTTTTTTTAAGTAGTTGAAATTGCATTGAAAGGAAATTTTGATACAAAATTTGATGATTAACTGCTATGTTTAGACATGCTTTCTTTAGATGTCGAGTTGTGTTCTTATCGTACAATACATGAAGTTAAAACTGGAAAAGATTCGATGGCCATTACAAATGTGAAATGCTATGGTAGGCAAGGTTTGAGAAAAGGGCTCATTGGAAGATCGTAATAAAAGCAGGAGATCCCAAACGTCTGTTACAATCGTAAATGAGGTAGAATTCGATTCAAATACTCAGCTCATGAAAATCAGAAATCATCAGCTCATGGTGAATGCAGTGCAATTGTAATATCATGATGAACTGAAATTTCTTCTGGAATTTCTTTCTGCTTTGAGGATACTGTGCACGCTGTTTTGCATTAGCTCACGGCGGTACTTACAAGCTATGGGCGTCATAATGAAAATTAGTAACCCTTGGACACTAATTATTTCTTTTTAGTAAGCTGTATCATACCATAAAAAATAATACTATCGATTTTAGCGCCACCTGTTGGCAAAAAGTGTAACTAACATAATATGTTTGCTTCATCGATAAAACAAATTCCATAAGTTTTTAAGCATTTCTGTGAAAACTGCATACTTCTATTGTTTATAGTTTGCTAATTATTAGCATTTCAAAACTCCCGGAATTTCTGTATCACCCGGTATATAGCGTCCTTTGACTCTGTCATTTTATAATTCTCAATTTAAGAATTAAAATCGCTATTAAAATTAACATTAAACACTGTTAAAAACTTTGCAATAGGTTGAATCAACTTATGGTGTGCTGCAGTAGCTGCTTCCATAGGATGGTAAAATCTAACTCCAAAATTTGAAGTTCCGTTGAAACATAGTACCAAATGTGGGACCAAAATTTCCCTATTTTATATTTAAAACTACCGGAACACCAAAAATTAGTTAAACCTATCGCAAAATTTTTACTATAGAATAATTAATTAATAATTACAATAGGTGAAACATTATTATGTATGACATTCTTCTTATTTAAATACCCAATGAAGGTTTTTTCTAGAGAATAAATCAATTCATCCTTTCTAACAATGCCCCCCCCCCTCACGCACACACACACGGAGAGACACAAAAAAATCGCTTAATATTTTAATTGAATTCTTCGACCATTATTCAATATAGAAATATTTTAATACTTAATGAGAGATAATGCAAATTATTTGCATTCGATGTTCGAATTTTTCAGTGTCTAATGGAAAATTGTAATGATCCAGAAATTCTTTTGAACCACTTGAATGAAGCCGTTCTCCTACAATTAAATCGATTATCTATAATAATTCAAAGGAAAATTCACGAGGTTTTCAAAATGGTTAAGAAAGAAAAAGAGTGAAAATATTTATGAAATCTTTAATAGATTTTATAAAAATACAATATTATTTTTCTCTACGTAGATTTAAAATGTAGTTAGAGTTACTTATATAGGAAGGTTCGGAATTAAGGCGACTCTCAAAAAAATTCTCCCGCTCAACAATGAGGAACTTTTTGACACATTTACGAACTCATTTTTAAGCATGAAAGTATTATGCTTGCAGGTATATACACTAAAATTATTTTGCAATCGAACAGTTTTTTTTCTCTCATTTTCCAATAAATGAATTTCATCTTAAATTATAAGCCATAGTGACAGATTAAATAAATTTATGGTCTATATAAAAAATTCACAAACCCCAATAATGCGGGGGAATTTTTTAGGTTTCTTCCCAGTAAATGAATGTCCGCCGAAAATTTAATAAAAGTAACATTAGAGGGAAATTCCATACGTCACGGAATGACATTTGAGTTGTACAATTAAAGCAATTGCTCTGACACTATTTTCAAACAAGATTTGATTTTTCAATTTGCACATGACTGTTTTTGATTAAAAGATTGAAGAAAATCTAAAACAATTTTTTTTAATACTTTGTTCTTTCATTTTTGAGTAATTTCTTATTGTGTGACAGAATAACATTTTTGTAATCGTGACTCTAACTTGTTACTTAACCTTTAACTGGTGTGACAGAAATTGGCACATAACTACTGTGAAGCGGTCTGTCAGACTGCTTCATCGAAAGATGCATAAAAGGCGAGATTAATTTATAGGATAGTGTTTTGTTTTTGTATTTGACTTTTTTAACAAGACTGTTATAACTAAAATGCACCAAATCAAAAGTCTCTAGTGATAGTACAAAATTTCAAAATGAAACAAAATTCCAGTAGTTATTATAGTTAAACTGAAAGTTAACTACAAGTTAAAAGAGAAAATTTGAAAAAGGCCGCGGTCTGTGAGACCGGTAATATCAGTTAATCGTTAAAACTGGAAACTTTTGTGAATTAGGAAACCATTCAGTTTTTAAACTAATACGTATCTTAAATATGATGTATAAACAACGTAAAATTATAATTTAGAGTAATATATCTGTTCTAGGGTTGAAGTTATTAACAGATATCAGCGCTTGATTACCAACGAGGCACATTCCCATCAATAAAAAGAAACTGAAAAATTTGCCTTATTTATTGCAGAAATTTTGTATGAATGTGACGTTTAAATGAAGTGATCATTTCTGTTAAAATTTATAGCTATAACTATGACCCGTTAGTAATCAGGTCTTGACTGTCATTTAACGAGACAGAATGACTGAAAGTTTCTTAAACATTTATTTAAAAATAATTAAATAAACTAAAATAAATTAAAATAAACAGTTTACGAATATTCAGATGAACAGATTAAAAGCGAAATCTTAAAAGCACAGATAGTCAGCTAGGTGGGGAGGCCCACCAAATGGCATAGACTCTAACTAGCCCCACCTAATCTTAAAAGCACAATAGATTTTACGCGCTGACTCATAAAAGACATACTTTGTATAATATGTTCTTCCACTGTCAAGAAGCCTGGGGTTCAAACCCACGCCGACTAGAAACAAATTGTTTAAAAATTAAATGGTGCGGTAGTTGAAATTTACTCGAAAAATTATAATTCTCTGAGGCTCACTGAAGACTAATTCACTAATTTTGAAAACTAAATTAAATTATTATCATTAAAAATAAATTTACTGAGTCTTGTGTATTTTTTACCATGTTGATTTATTGAGTCTATTGTAAATTTACAGAATACTTTCTCTGTTATTTGACATAATCTCTGTTTTTCTAATCTCAGTAATTTTACATAAGACTTAAGATAATGGATTGACCAGCCCATATATTCTCTGCAATTTCACAGAAATTATTTTAACAGTGTAGGGCTGAACTTATTGGACTTAAGAGATTTTTTAAAACTTAAACCGCAAGTGTTTGGTCCAAATTGAGACTCTTTAAAATTGTTTCAGGGTTGCAATTTTAGCTTCACGCTTAACTAACACATCTCTTCTTTACCTTCTGAACTCTTGTGTCTTTAGATCGAAATTGAGATTGAAAAGTGGAGTTGAGTTGACTGTGACGTCACCACTGATAGGATCTACTTATAATTAAGTTCTAAAGATGTTAAAATTTTGTAATGCCATCGAAAACACACCTGCGAACATAATTTTTATAATTCTGGCATTTCAGGTAGTGGATAGTAAAATTTAATACAATTCCATCATTACAAAATTTATTTAACTAAAAACAGGTTTAGTTAATTAAAAGACTATAAGAATATCAAATGTACTGTTTAAAACAACAACATACAGCTAAAATTTTGTATTCATTCCTTTTTTCGCTTCTAAACTTCCACACTCTTATTATTTATTTATTTTTTCTTTCTTGAGCAAGAATACTATGCTAATTAATTTTTATGGTCATAAACACCCACCCCAAACATTGAAAAAAAAAATCATCATACAAAATGAAAAGGAGTTAAACGATTCCGTGCGTAAAATCATCGGTGCGGAATTAAGTTTTTGTTTCTAAATAATATGGAGAAGCTGCAATTAATAATAACCACGTGTACGAAAAATGAATTTAAAAAAATAATAAAAGACAAGGTCGGAGAAGAAGACAGAGAGGAGAGAAAAGAGAGGAGAGAGCAATCCAGGCAGTGTTTTCATTTAACCCCTTAAGACCCCACACTAGGCACAGAAAAAGACCCGGATGATAATGTAAAGTCTATGAGAGCGTTCTTTTCAAATATCTCGCTCAAATTTTAATATTTTTACATGATTTTTTTGCACAAGATAGCTGAAGCGAATCCACAACCAGCCTAGTTTTTACTTTTTCGATTTTGCTTATAAATTTTTTTATATTACGATAGTTTCAATTTCAGAACAGGTTTAAACCGGTTTCGAAAGTTAAAGTTTTTTTTTTTTTTATATCTGAAACCAAAACTTAAAAAGTAAAAATTAGACGGTTGTGGATCGTCCTCATCTATCTTGTGCAAAAAAAATCATGTAAAAATATTAAAATTTGGCCGAAATATTTGAAAAGAACGCCCCCCATAGATTTTACATTATCATCCAGGTCTTTTTCTGATCCTAGTGTTGTTCCTTAACTGCTTAATTCTTTTCCGTTCAATAAATTGAAAATAGCGGATTCACACCACGATTATTTAAATAAAATATTCGTAAAATTTAGTCTGACATTTCCGCCTTTCAATAATATGAAGATTTTCTTAAAAATAACAGTGGTGTCAAAAAGCTTTAAATGATGAAATAAGCAAATTCGTCTTGCCCGAACGGCGTTTGGGCAAACCAGTTAAGGGGTTAAAAGATGACCAGCGGTGTTAAAAATTAATCCAATATACTTTATAAAAAGATACTCGATCTTTATATTATAGATTAAATTTAAAACGAAAGCAATATATATAAGAAAAGAATTTTAAACATCCTCTTTCGGTTCGTAAAAAAATAATACTGCGTATTTCAGTTTTTTTTATATACACTAGGGGGGCCCCGCCACCCTGCTCGCTATGCTCGCCAACCCCCCGCGTAATCGCTTCGCGATTCCAAATTATTGTCTACCCCTGCCTCGCCAATAGCCCATGGTATGAATAAGCAGTTGCAGACCTTTCAAATGATGTGACACACGACTGGTGTTGTAAAGTAATAAAAAATGTGCCCCCCTGGGAGGCAGAGTGGGAGGCGACACAAAAGACATCCATAATATGAATAAGCAGCTGCAGACCTCTCAAATGATGTCACACGACTGGTGTTGTAAAGAAATTAAAAATGTGCCCCCCTGGGGGGCAGAGTGGGGGTGACACATAAGACATCCATAAAATGAATAAACAGTTGCAGACCTTTCAAATGATGTGTCACACAATTGGTGTTGTAAAGAAATTACAAAATGCGCCCCCTCTGAGGGCAGAGGGGGGGATTACACACAAGGTATCCATAATATGAATAAGCAGTTGCAGACCTCTCAAATGATGTGTCACACAATTGGTGTTATAAAGAAATTAAAAATGTGCCCCCCTGGGGGGCAGAATGGGGGATGACACACAACACATCCATAATATCGCAGTTTCAGACCTTTCAAATGATGTGTCACTCAACTGGTGTTGTAAAGAAATTAAAAATGTGACCGCCCCCCCCCTGGGGAGAGCAGAGTGTGGGGGTGACACACAAGACATCCATAATATGAATAAGCAGTTGCAGACCTTTCAAATCTTGTGTAACATGACTGGTGTTGTAAAGAAAATAAAAATGTGTCCCCTCTGGGGAGCAGAATGGGGGATAACACACAAAACATCCATTATATGAATAAGCAGTTGCAAACCTCTCAAATGATGTATCAAACGACTGGTGTTGTAAAGAAATTAAAAATTTGGCGAAATATTACAGTTATCGCCAAGTTGGCGTCACTTTTGACAACTAATTTTGGTCGCCAAATTTGGCGATATATCGCCAAGTTGGCGACAAACTTGGCGATTGTTGGCGATGGCAACCTTTCCTCTCTTTATGGTAACCCATATGGCGATGCATAGACGGAGCCCTTTCCTGATTGGTCTATTCGACTCATGGAAGGAGTGGACAACCCGGATTCGTTAGTTCCGGAAATCTTCCACATCAGCATCATTCCAGGAGTCAATCCTTTTAAGGCTAGTTTTTTTTTTACTATAGAAGGATATTTATTTATTTAAGGTATGAGAGCACATTAAAATGTTAATATGGACTTTTTTTAAAAAACTAAGATTTTTTTTTAATTAATTGCCATCCTAACTATTTTCAGAAATATTATTTAGAAGTTTATCTAAAAGAATCAAATTAATTACTAACCCTCTTTAAAAAAATCTTCGAATAGAAAACTATTTTTCCGTTGATTATAGTCCATTAATACACTCTCTTACATCGTCGCCTCAGAGCAACAGTAGGACATCTAATAATAATAATGCACTATATGGCCAAAGGTGACCGGCCACTTGCGATTTTAAACATTTTGTTAAATATCTAGAAAAATACATGAGGAATTATCCTGAAACTATAAGTGTGTAAATATAATAGCACAGGTCATACATTTCCGGGAAGATTTTTTCCCGAAACTACATAGGAGACCGTCAACAAGTTGAAAAAGAACGAATATTTTTGGAAACCCTGTCAAAATTAATCTAGCAAAAGCGTTCAATCTGCAAATTACGATTAAGTGTCTTATTGTGATAAACTGTGTTCATTTTTATGAGGATAGCTTGTATACTCGTAGAAAAAATTGAAGCTTCTATAAAAGAAGTCTTAAATTTTTCCAGGTTTTATACTAATAGTTTGCAGAGTTTTTAATATAAAATAATATTCTTTTTCGAAAATATGACAAATAACATTGTACACAATACCCTGTAATCAGAAATAAAAAATAATAAAAATTGTGTGAAAAATGAGCAGGTTTACTAAATATTTTTTCATTGCGCATCTGTGAAAGCTATCAAAATGTAATTTCCATAATGTGTTAGATAAATGTATAGATCAAGTTTTGTAAAAGTCTCAAAAACACGGCTTAAAAATTCTGAAAGTGATCGTCGATAGAATAAGCTCAAAATCAGTTCCCAAAGTGAAGTAAAAAATTATGAGCTCTATCCAAATATAGTAGTAAGTGAAATATATAACTTAACAATCATTGATTAAGAACAACGACTTACCTTGATTTTATCCTATAGAAGAGAAGAATATTCACAAACACCATAAATCTGTTAGTTACTTATAATTCATCAGGAATTTAATATTCGCAAGTAAGGCTGCCAATTGTGAAGCAGAAACGGCCAGAATGGTCTCATTCTGTCAACAGACACGTAAATCTTTGATTTTTTCTTCGCTGTTGTGTCAGATACTCTCATATGAGCTCTAGTGAAGGCCATTCTGAATTGCCATATGTTCATAATTAACTCAAGTGACCCTATATTATTTTTTAATGAATCTGTATATGCATTTAAATGCATGAGTTATTATCAATATCGTTAATTCATGCTCTATGGCTTAGAGGCTTAAAAATCTAAAAAATGTTGTACAATAAAATCTTCTAAGATGGAATAGCATATGAAAGAAGAAAAATCCATTTATACAAATTCTTAGCAGATACACCGTCTAATATAAATGTATTATATTTGTTTTGCAGGAATTAACACATTTTTCTTTTTCAAGACGGAATTCTGTCATAGGTTTCTTTTCACACAGGTTTTATTGTATTAAAACTTTTTTGCCTTGAAAAAAAGAGCTTTTTTTAAAAAAAAATTAATTGTAAAATAATAATGATTTAAAAATATATGCATTTTTTGCAAAAATTGTTGGACAGGGCCAACTTTTACTGATTTTTCCGAACCCCAGGGAAGAATACGGACTAAGCCCAGCTCGAATCTGAAAAAAAGGTAGGCTGTCCCGGCCCAAGTGTGCAGAAAAAGTAAATGCTACACTCGACACGAGATTTGTGAATAAAAATTAACTTGGGTCAGTGCAAACCTCGGATTGAGGCGTTTAGAAGTCAATTCCACTAACTCCATTTTTTCGGGTTCCGTTCATGTGACGAAACTCTATTCGTCTCTGTCTGTCTGTCACAGAGTCCGTACACAAAAACTACATAAGTCAGGGAGCTCAAGTTTTGTGTACTTACAGCTGAATACCTCTTGTCATACAACAAATCATAAAATTTTGAAAAAGACTATTATTTTAATTTAAATATTATTTTTAATATCATCTGTTCATTCTTATTGTTGCCACACAAGTTTAAATATATATAAGAATTTTTTTTTTTTTTTTTTTTTTTTTACCCTTTACGTTTACAAGAAATGGAGTTCTGTTACCACAATTACATAAAATTGATGTTAAAAACTACAAAAAATTTAATATCTTAAAAATAAATTGAAATAGAGCTTTTAATCACATTTAAAAGTGCACTTTTTTCCCTATACGATGGTGTAAAAATTGAAAATGTATATTTAAAAGCTTAAAATTTTTCAATAGCGTAAATTTCAAAATTAAAATTGCATTTCTTCTAAGGTATCCTGGGGTAATAACGCCATGTTAAGCTTCTACCAATTTTCACGGCTTAGTTTTAGATTGTATTTTTCAAACAAATATAGGATTTGATAGAGCAACTCATGGACTGTCTATATAAAAAAATAATTTAACAGATATGTATTCATAAAATGTAATGGCTTGATTTCTTGACCAATGCTATTTGGCGTTATTACCCACCTATATGGGTAATAACGCCATGCAAACAAAACTTTAAAATAAGATGGAATAATGGCATGTAGATTGCCCAATTCGAAAAATACAAACTCTGCAGCTCTAGAAATTGACAAATTGCATTCTAAGCTATTGAAAATGTTCATTTTTTTGTGAAAGTGTTTTTTGTAAAGGTGTGGTGTGTGTGTGGGGGGGGGGGGGGAGGCAAAATAATATCAGATTCTAAGCTATTTTTTGCTTAAAAAGGACCGTTTAAATAGAATTATTAGAAACATTGCACGGTTTTAACTGTGTTTGTTTGAATCAGTATTTAGGATGTAGTTCGGCCACTGTTGGGAATCAACCGGGGTATTAATGCCAAGGATTGGCGTTATTACCCCGGTATACTTATTACGCAGTACATTTTACACTACAAATTATCTCGAGAAGATATCCAAAATCTTCTACAACATATTGAAAGTACATGAAATGCTCTACAAATTTATGTAATAAACAAAGTATTTCCAGATAAAAAAAAAAAAATAGTCTTCACATCACAAAACGTACATCGCAAATTTTAGATCAAGCGTTAATTTTAGTTGCTTCTAAAAGCAATAAGACCTACAAATAAAACAAATTAACTTTAAGCTTTTTTTTTTTTTTTTTTTTTTTTGCGATTGATATGACTCAAAACCTTTCTGCGTAGAGCACATGGGTGTCATTTACCAGATTATTTCATAATTATGCATAATATTAGCACTTGGCGTTACTACCCCGCCTGGCGTTATTACATCAGAACACCTTAATTGTTGCACGCAAATTTAAATAAAATTATTATATATGGGTCATTCCAGAATTAATAAATAAAAATAAATATCCCTTTTGAGAATTTTTTTTTCAAAATTTTTTTCATTTAAAATGAAATAAAAATATCATTGAGAGGGTTGTATACATATTCAAGAGTAGAAATTGAATATCAGCAGCACACTTTTTAAAAAATATTTTTCATTACACTAAGAAACACAGACACATTGTCTGAAAAATGTCCCCTGTGTTACCATAGTTTAAATAATCTTCTCATTTTTTTCTTATTAAAATAGAGAATTGCTTTTACAATAGTAACACTTTAAAATAAATGCCCTTTTTCAGTGTCATATAGTTTTTTGTTTGTGTATATATTTTTTCATGATATAGGCATATTATGTCCCCCCGTGTTACCCTTTTTTGTATTCTCCCTGTATAAAACTTTATATAACTTGGTAAAAATTACTCTAATATAATAAAATTACAGTAAAACTTATTTATACATATTAGCCAATGCATATTATAAAACTGATTCATAAGAAAGTTTTTTTTCTTGTTTGTCAGTAACACAGGGGGCAATAACGTAACAAAGGGGACATCCTAATTGAACATAAAAAATTTAACAATCTTAAAAGTGTACTTATGTGTTAATTAAAAATTTATTACTGATACAGACCAACAAATGCATTAAAAAACAGGATATTCTGTTGCATTTCATTTTTAAACTTGGGTTTTTTGTCCCTTAACAACATATCAACCAATATCATGGTAACACAGGGGACTAGTAGGAGACAAAATGAAATAAATTATCACCTGTGTATTACTATTTTCATAGAAACAATGTAAAATTAGATGGAATATTTTCTTTTAACTAAGACTTACAATTTAAAGGCCAATAAACTAGAAAATTAATAATTAATCAAAATAAATCAATAGTAACACAGGGGACACACAAAAAACACACCCACCTTCAAAAATCCCCTTTACTTAGATAATATTCTTCAAAATTTAACAAATGAGGAAAATAACTACCTAGGATGAATGCTAACTCTAAAAGTACATGAAGACTATTGTTAACAACATTTAGGTTGCAAATTCTTATTATAATAGGAAGAAAATGGTGGCGGTAACACAGGGGACAAAAATTAAGGGACACAGGAATTTTTCTTATAAATTGAAAAAAAAATATTTACAAAAAATATTTAAAGTATATAGGGATAATATAAAGACTACAAAGACATAAAAAATATTCTGAAAGATAACTTAAACGATACATATAGTAAAAAAAATAGGGTTTAAAATGCAAAAATTCTTCTTGGGACATGGCTTTTTACAGGATATAATTATTATGAAAGTTATTTGAATAACAATAAATGAAATTTATCTCAAGTTTAAAAATGGTATTAAAGAAAAATATCTTTAAAATATAATTTCCAATATTTAAATTTAATTTTGAAACAAAATTTTAGAAAATATAGTATTACAAAGTGTCGGGACACCAAACGGTGCTTTATTTTTGGAATGAGCCATATATAATATAAATTAATGGTTTAAACAGATCACGCAAAAAATGTGCTTATTTGTTTTTATTTCATCATATTAAATCATATTTTTCATATATTTTGACACGCGAAGTGAAATATTTTTTAACACGCTCTTATTAGCTTCACCTATATGCATGTATGTAAAGGAATCTTTGAATGTTATTTTGACCCACTGTAAGACATCATATTAAATTGAAGCTTTGTACACTTATTGAGAACCGATGACAATTCAATAATTTGAAAACTTATTGCCCCTTAAAAGAATTAAAATCAAAACGCCGGATAAACGGATCAAAAGCAATTTAAAAAATTAACAGTCACCTGACATTCTAGACACATGACAATGACTGAAACACATATGAAAACCTTAACTATGCAACCGAAAAAAAAACATTTTAAACTTTTTAGTTCCACCTGATATAAAAGCGTGTGTTTTAGTTTTTAAAACTGTTTAGCAATTATTTTATTTATTAAATTGTTATTCATTTAAAATACTAGTTGCTTCTGGTGACCAGTTTGGTCTCCCTTAAATGTATGCTAAGCTTTGAAATATTTTACTTTAATTCATAATTTTATTTACTTGCGCACCTTTACTAAATCTGCAGATTCTGATAGAGAAATCAACAAATCTCTGCGATCAAGGCAGCATTTTGGGGAATAATTCAATATTCTGTTCTGGCTGGCACGATTGGCGAAGAAATCCCAAAATAGCGCCGAAAAACCGCTTTTCGGTTGTTAATTTAACAATAAAGTGTTTTGAAGGAGGTATTAAACGAAACCCTCTATGCGATCTGCGTTCACAATTACCCACTTGTTTTAGAAATTCAGGTAATGACAGGATTGGGTTGGATTTTTTCCAGATATATATATGCAAGGATTATGAATTACTCTTAATTATAAGACAATTAAAAATTATAGTCAAAATATTGTGAAAAAATTGCTGTGTTTTTATAGATAAATAGCTTTGACCTCCTCATTCCTTAGACAAACATTACGAGAGACCGCTAAAATCATTCTAAAATTATTATCACATAAAAAGATGGTGGAACCAGAGAGGAAAGTAGAGCTCAATTTAAAAAAATGTTACGGTAAAAATTGGCAAATATTAAGTGAGTAGAAAAGAAATGGAATCAGATTATCTGTAAAGCTCATGAAATTACCAAATTTTTGTTAGCTCAAAATGTGGACTGAGCTTTACTGATGCCTTAAAATCAATCAAAGAAAAAGAAGCATTTTTAACACACTTCAAATCCCAGTCAACCATAACCAATTTAAAAATCTGCATTCATAACTATAAGTATAGGCTGAAGTAATAAAGAACGAGAACTTAAAAGGTCCATTCAGTACAAAGTGTGAACAAAATTGCATTCCAGAGGTTTTTAAGGAGTGGAAGATCAAAGCTCTAAGAAAACTCAAAATTTTTAACAATTATACGATTCAACCATATACTAAGTATTTGTGTTCGGAAATATTTATCTACATCAATTCCTCAATAACCTGACTTTATTAATGTTGTACTTTAATTATTACTTCATAGTTAATATTCGTTTAGCATTGTTGAGCTTAGCTGATTTGAGACAACATAACTATACATTCTTATAACTACTGTACCAAGTAATAACTTTGAGTGGACAATAGTATGATTCTGAATATAAGGAACAAGTAAAGCTCAGTCCACATTTTGCAAAAGAAATCAGATTATTGAAGAGAATAATGATTTTTATGATATAATTTTTATATCTTTAAATAGTACGAGATAAAATTACAAAAAAACTATAAAATTCTCTTACAGTTTTTTTTTTTTTTTTTTTTCTTAATACTTAAACTTTTTTTCTTTCACTAAGCCTTTATTTATACGAGGTGGAACCCTCGAAAGAAAATCTTTAAAGAAAAACTGTTTTATTTATTTGTAATAAATCTGCAATATTAGTTACAGTGAAAAATACATTTTATATTGGTCAGTCTAACTCTCAAGCAAATATTATTTTAAGCTAAAATTATTAAAATACTATAAAACTCAATTATTCAAATTATTAAACAAAATAAAACCGAAATTCACCGGATTTTATAACAGACACATTTTATTTTATTTTATTTTATTTTATTTTATTTTATTTTCAATTTTAATAGAAAATGGAGCGATTCTGTTGCCACAATTACAAAATTGGTACTAAAAATTTAAAATAATAATAATATATTTAAAAAATTGAGATACAGTTTTGAAACAAATTGCATTTAAAAGTACATTTTTTTCTCTATACAACGGTGTAAAAATTTTAAATGTACGATGTTTAGAAATGTAAAATTTGCAGTACTGAAAATTGCAAAACCAAAATTGTACGGGAAAAAGTTGCGCATTTTAATTTCCTTTTTTCTTTTTTTTTTTTTTTTTTTTTTTTTTTTTTTTTTTAAATAGAAAATGGAGTGATTCTGTTGCCACAATTACAAAATTGGTGATAAAAACTATTAAAAAAATTAATGTCTCAAAAATAAATTGAGATATAGTTTTCAAACAAAGTGCATTTAAAAATACATTTTTTTCTCTATACGACGGTGTAAAAATTTAAAAAATGCAATATTTAGAAGTGTAAAATTTGCAGTAGCGAAAATTGCAATACCAAAATTACAGGAGAAAGTGTTGCCATTCGCAAAATGACGTATGCGTTACGCACATATGAGTTTGGCCTTTATAATATAAATATTTCGTTCCTACCCCTTACAATTAATTTGGAGCTGTGGTCTAACTAGCCAGTCCTAATCTGTCCCTGTGATGGTACTAACGATTCATTATTGAATTTATCGTTTTCATCTTAATCGAGAAATACTAAAGTAAAAGACAATTTTAAAAACACTGGACAGGATTTTTTTTATTTTTACTTATTTATTTTAAGATTTCCTATTTACCTAACCCTCCTAGTACCAGGGTTTAACTTTTAATAAGCGTTCTTAATTTCGAATTATCTGAACCAGAAGTTTACTTTCATTGAATGTATTTTTTCCCCTGGAAGGTATCTATTTAATTTATTTATTTGATTCAAATTACTGTTTTGTTTTCTGGTCCGAAACGTTAAAATTTCAAGAAAAAAAAAAAGGTGGGGGGGGGGTGTCAAAAATCAGCTTAGTGATTACTAGGACCTATAATTTGCTATTATGTAGTTGAATTTAAAAACACATATCACAACTGAAAACGCACTTTAGGAGGGGTACGATCTCTCCGGGCGTGGAAACTGATTTAGATGATTTTGATTTTGTGAACTGATTTGACAAATTTATATCACCATCGTCGTTTGTTTCTTCTTTTTTTAATATTATATACAGTAAAACCTCCAAAGTTGACCACCTCTCTAAATTGACCATCTCTCTATGTTGACCGAAATTTATTAGTTTGAAAGGTCACAATGCATTTTCAATGGAGATTTACCTCTCTATGTTGACCACCTCCGTAAGTTGTATGTTGACCACTTTTTAGTAGGTTTTACTCTGTAACTTGACCACTGATGTCTTCTTGTATTTGTTTTCTCTTTCGTTAATTCTCCACCCGGTTTCCAATTTTTTTTTATTTTTTTTTATTATTATTATTATTTAGTTATTCAACTTACCTGAGGAACATTCGTCCCCCTAGTGGAGCTCCATTCATTGTTCACTTTTATATATGATACAATAGAAGGTAAATTGCAGAATTCCTTGAATATGTCGAAACATATTAGTGGAGTAGGGGATGTGTGTAGCGGGGAAACACCGTGTCTTTTTTTCTGAATGTTGTGTCGTGGCGGGATCGGTCGTAATTTACGAATTTTTATTAAAAATGGCGCAAAGAAAAGCTGTAAAAGAACTTAAATTAAAGGAGAAAGTGAATCTTCTTAATTTTCTGGAAAGCAGCAGCCAAAGAGAGATAGCGGAAAAATTTGGTGTGGGCTAGACAACTGTATTATGCAACATTATAAAACGCAAGGAAGAATATCTGGAAAGACATTCTTCTCAAAACAGGGGACTCCAAAGAAAGCGCAGAAGAACGCTTTTCGACGCTAAGAACAAAGCCACGTTTCATTGGTTTAACCCTTTCTGGCACACTGTGCCCAGTCCAGGATACCTAATTTTAATTCCAAACTTGCAAAAGGCACCAATATTATTTTAGTAAAATTTTGCTTTTATAATGAAAGCTTAAATTAAGGAATTCTTAATTTAAAAAAAAGTCGTTTGTAAATTCCGTTGACAGTTGATAATTTCTCATTTTACTAACAGAATTTGCCCGTGCTAGAAAAGGTTAAAATAATGAGATCAATCCATGAAAGAATATTGGGACTGATGCTTCAGGAAAAAGTAAAAAACTTCCAAAAGAATTCGAAATAGTGGACTTTCAAGCGTCAGCAGGTTGGCTTGAAAAATTCAAACTACGATACGAGGTTTCTGAAAAAGTTTTGTGTGAGGAATCGAATTAGGTTTTAGATGAAGTGGTTCAGAAGTTTATTGAAAAATTAGCAGTGTTTGATAAAGATGTTAAAGATGAGAACATCTTTAATACTGATGAGTGCGATCTCTTCTTTAAAGCAATGCTTGATAGAAGTCTAGTAATTAAGGGTGACAGTTGCAAAAGAGGAAAATTTTCAAAAGAGCATTTTAATTTTCTTCTATGTTCTAGTGTGACTGGTCAAAAACTGAAGTCTATGGTGATCAGCAAATCTGCAAAAACTCGTGCAATTAAAAATGTAAAACCTGAAAGCCTTCCTGTTTTTTTTTCGGTTTTTTTTTTGGGGGGGGGGGGCGGGGAAGGGGGAGAACGAATAGATCTGCTTGGATGACCAGTGCTTTGTTCGAAGAATGGTTTAAAAGAATTGACGCAGAAATAAGGAAAAAAAAGCAGTCTATTCTGCTTATCAAAAACAACTGCCGACACCTGAAAATAAAAAACATGACAAATGTGAAACTAAAATTTTTGCTTCCAAACATAACTTCGAAAACACAACCTTTAAATCAAGACATTATTGAGTCTTTCAAAGTGCACTACAGAGCTCAATTTCTGGAATGGATGATCATGTAAGCACAAACCTATAGTCCTTCTGCATTTTTCATCGTCAACAGCAGCGTCAGTAAATGCTGTTCATGGGACTATTGCTGTTCATGGGACATTGATTTTGAAGATTATGTTACCATGGACGATGAGTAAGTGACATTTACTAAACCAAACCCAGAAGCAATCTTTAATGAGATACCCCCTGCAATTAAGCACAAAGAGGACTCTAAGAAACAAAACAGACTTTGAAGGGGATGATGATACTAGTGCCGACGAAACTGAAAAGTACCCAACTCTGAAGGAAGACGATGATGGAGCAATTCAAAGATTTCCCAGCAGAAAATGCCCAAAAATGCTTAATGGACTTTTAAACCGTGAAAGTGATTTTTGCAGTTAACTAATGAACAAAAAGAGAACTCAAATGAAATTTAATTATTCTTTCAAAAGTTGTAAAAATGTGCTGCACCATAGGTGAAAATAAAAATGATTAAGTGGTAATTTTTTTCTAAATTTTTACTTAAAAAATACTAAAAAAGTTTACTAAATTTTTACTAAATATTTTCTAAAAACTCTCTAAGTTGACCATCTCCATATGTTGACCACTTAATTCCAGTCCCTTGGGGGGTCAACTTATGGAGGTTCTACTGTATATAGAACCATTAGATAATACTACAATTCAACATCAAAATATGGAATAACTCATTAAATAACAAACTATATCAAACTGAGGAGTTTGCAGTTACATATTAACATATAGGGATTTTTTTTTTTTTGGGGGGGGGGGACACGCATTCTCAAAATAGCGTGTTGTTTCTTTCTTTGAATCCGAAAAATTTTTATACTATATTGTTTGATACATTTTTTCCATATTTGTTTTTTAGATCTCCTTTGCCAAAATATAAGTGCAATATTCTTTGATGTTATTTAGTTGTGGCCGTGTCTACGCTGCCGGCCGGTCGGAACCGGAATATTCAGGCTAGGAAACCGTCTGGTTTGTTTACTGAAAAGCGCCCTCTATCGGCTGCCGGCTGGCCGTAACATTTTGTTTTGCTGCGGATACGTCTTGATAGAAACTCGCCAAATTCATCGCCTCGCCAACCAGTTGTTAACGATCTCTTTAGGGTTATAGTCTTTGATCATAAAACATTATTTATATTTACAAATGGTTACGCATTTGTACTTAGCAAATGAAATTAATAAAGTATTAATTTTGTTTTGAAACTAACTACCGTCGTTTATATTTACATTATATAAATTTCTAAACTTTTACCTCATACTTTTCAACATTTAATAAAGTAAAATAATATAAAAGAAATAGAACATTTTTATAAAAGTTAACTTTTGTTTATGTTTCTGACTGATTATTTTATTCAAAATTGGTCATATATTATTTTATAAATGTTTAAAGGGAAAAAAAAAACTTTCTGTCATGTACTAAATGAAAGTTTTTCAAATATTAGTGTTTTGTAATACCTTTATAAAGATTAATATTATCAATCTATTTGAAAATATAATTTTTTTATGTTTATTTTACTCTATTTTGATTTTTTTTTTTTTTTTTTTTTTTTCTCTGTGCTATGATTTTGCCGAATGGAACATGTTACATTTTATGTACTGTATTTTTTTATTTGTGTTTTTTGAGATTTTACAACTTTCCTTAGTTTATGCAAAAAGGATTATTTAACCAAAACTTAAAAAGGTACAAAGTTTATCATTTTAAACTTCCAAAACACATTTTTAATTCGTCTTTCATTGATGTATAATGCTCAAAATCATCTAAATAAGTCAACAATTAGTTAATTCTTTGTTTAAAATAACTTATAATTTTAAAATTTTGTGTAAAACTTTAAAAAAATAATTGTTTTTTGTATTTTTATTATATATCTTTTATAAACAGTAGAATGTAAAGTCATAATATAAAATGTCCTGATCCACAACAATTTTTATGTTTTAATATTCTTGAAAACAGTAAAATAGTTAAATTACATAGCTTTATAAATAAGTGGGATCAGTGATTGAAATTAAATATTTTGTCAAATGCTCCTTATAAAATAAAATTTAGCAATAAATTATATTATATTAAAATATATTGTTAGATATATATGCATTATTAGAAATGAAAGATATTTTATATTTAACGCTATCATATATGTACATACATTTCTTATTTCTTCTGTATATCTTTTTGAGCAAAATAATATATAAAGGAAATTTTCCTTTAAAAGTTTTTGAATTGTTTTCTAAATACTCAGGTTTTAAAATAAGCACAATACATCTTATATGCACATACACTATCATAAAATTGAGAAAAATGATATATAAAAAATTTATTAAATAAGAAATGTGCAAGAAGAATTATTTTCAAAATGCAAAGTGTATATAATAAATAAATGACATTATTGTAAATCCAATCCAAAATTAATTAAAAATGCATTACAATAAATAAGACCCCTTCCGAACGCAGCCCCAAACCCCTCTCATGTATTTTGCAAGGTGTATAAATCCTGGGAAATTTATAAATTCCAAATACAGTAGGCTCCCTTAAATCCGCACAGCTTGGAACCAGAGATTTTGCAGATTTCCAGTCGTTGTTTACATCTTTTAAACAGTAATTTGAATTTAATTAATAATGCAATCGAAACTATAATGAATGCTTACAATATAATAAAATATTAAAATAAATAATAATTTAGATAATTTTTAAAATGATTGAAATACTAAAAGCAAATCTCAAGATAATAATCAATAATGTTTGATTAAATATTCATTAAAACATAAAATGCAATTTTTCCTAAATTATTCAATGAAACTTGCCTCATAAAGGTATATTACTAATTCACATCAAAATAATAAAGTAAGGAAATTTTATTTCAAGTTTAGCAAGACTTAATAACTATAAAAGATGGATTAGTACATAAATATATTTGGTAAGAAGATTGTGATTACCAATTATATTAGAACATCTTGAATTTTTTCAGAAATAAATTTATTTTTCCTTCATGAAAAAACATGAATTCAATAATATTAATAAAAATTACAAATTAAAATATATATGGAATTCATATAAAACTAAAAATGTGCAATTTTGTGTTTATATCTGAACTGAATTCTTCATTGTTTACATTTGTAAATTATGTGCAGATTTTAGAGAGTTGCGGATTTGAGGGAGTCTACTGTATAGCCCTTCACCGCCTTTCTAATTTTACATGTCTGTTTCACAAAAGTTCCAATTCTAAGCATCTCTTAAAATTGTTAGATTTTCCTGTCTGCTAAAAGGTAAATACAGTAGACTCCCTCAAATCCGCAACTCTCTAAAATTTGCACATAATTTACTGATGTAAACAATGAAACTTTCATTTCAGATGTAGGGATAGAATTTGATATTTTTATTTTTATATCAATTCTATTTATATTTTAATTTGTGATTTTGATTAATATTATTGAATTCATGTATTTTTATGAAGGAAGAATAAATTAATTAGGAAAAAAAATAAGATATTGCTGATATCACTGGTAATCACAATCTTTTTACCAAATATATTTATATATTAACCAAATTTTTTTGGTTATTAAGTCTGACTAAACCTGAAATAAAACTTTCTTGTTTTATGATTTTGATGCGAATTAGCAATGAATCTTTATAAAGCAAATTTTATATGAAAAATTCTTCTTACCTTTATAATAAATATTTTATCATACATTACTGTTTATTAACTTGATCTTTGCTTTTAATATTTTTTTAATCATGTTAAAAATTATCTAAATTTTTATTATTTTAGTTTATTACTTATATTAATATTTTATAATATTGTAAGCCTTCATAAATGTCTCGATTTAATTGTCAATTACATTCAAATTACTGTTTAAAAAATGTAAACAAAGCAATGACCAGAAATCCGCAAAATTCTAAAATCCGCACAACCTCTGGTTCCCAAGCTGTGTGAATTTGAGGGAATCTACTGTATAAATAAAAGTATTAAAATTTTTTAATGTAGATTGATACTATCAACTCTATTAATGTTTATACCTGTAATATGAAAATAAATTAAATTGATACCACACAGCCAGAATTCGACTTGAAGGAAGGTGGGATTGTTGATGATTAGTCCAATAGTTGGTAGTTATTTGAAGACCATTAGTTATATTGCTATTAGTCTTTTTAATAAATGAAATCATAATGCATAGCTGCCAACCTTCCTCCCCCCCCCCCTTTTAAAGTTAAGAAAGAAAACGTGTATTCAACCATAAAATGTGTTTAATATAATTATCTGACATGTCTTATTTTTTGTGTGATACTTCTTGGATTTATTATTATTATTAATTCAAATTTTTGATTCTAACTTTTTTTTTTTTTTTTAACTCCTTTATCTTTTGATAATTCAGGTTGGTAGATATGATTTTTTTTCCAGATAGTAGAAACAATAGCTATGCTGGATATGACTCACCATTTACTGTGACATTTACAGCATTTAGTAGTGTTACAAAGTGAAATAACCTAAAATTGTGTTGGATTTCAACAATGCATTTCAAAAGAGATGAGAATGCGATAAACTAGAGGAGGGTGCTGCGTCCTTCAAAAATGGCTTAAAATAAACTCTAACAAATGAAGTCCACTATATTAAACTAGATAATACCTAATAGAAAGCTCTGACTGGCGAGCTACCAACTGATAATGAGTTCAGTTTGAAATATTTTCTTATCAATCTCTTATTGGAACATAATTAAGCTCCGATTTTGTTTTTAGTTAAAAATTGAAAATGCTCTAAAATCCCAACTGGTTACATGTTAATTATACATAAAGACAGTATAAATACTGGTTTCAATGAATTTTTGTTATGATAATATCTGAGTTACTTTGTTTTTATTTGTAAAAGTATTTATATATAAATATATATATATATATATATATAAGACCATTAATTGTAAACAATATTAACCATTTGAATTTAATAGAAAAAAAAAAAAAACACATTGAACATGAGGAAAAATTTAAATAAATAAATAAAATGAATATAATAAAAATTTGTAGAACCAAAGCATAATTGTCAAGCCCCAAATACTTTGGAACTACAAATGAAGTGTGTGGTTTCATCTTCGTATTTGCCATGAAAAAGCAAAATAATACGAATTTGGGGCTAGCAACACACATAAAACCAAAATTTATTAAAGAATTACCAATATATATATATATATATATTGGTAATTCTTTAATAAATTTTGGTTTTATGCATATTGGTAACATGTTCAATTTAGAAATTGAATTGGTGGTGCCAAGGACTTCATGAAAAATAGTTGAGAATGTTAACTTCAAGCAAAAGGCCAAATCTAGTTTCTATAAACCTGGAAACTATTTCAAGTCAAATGAATCTCTGAAAAAATTTTGTTAATCCAAAGCCTGATATTGTTCAAATTGGATTTGAAGTAAAAGAAATTAATCTCTATTAAAAGCAGGACTACCACTGATCTGTTTTTGAACAGCAGTAGTTTTTAGAAAAAAAATCATGGGAGGTTTCTGCGAAATTTATACGGATTTTTCTTTTTTTTTAAGGGTTGTTCAAAAACAGATAGAGTAGGAAACTTGTAATAGAGTAATTTCTAATGACGCTACAAATTGACCAGTCAAGGCTAACAAAAAAGACAGGCTACCGCACATAGGCGTAATTAGAGAATTATTCTAGGGGGAGCCACGGCCCCATCTGTTTGATAATTTTTAAACAATAATTGTAAAAACTATTATTGTTTGGAAAACAATAATAGTGTGACAATGTTGTTTTATAGTAAACTGTTTGATAATTTCCAAACAATAATAGTATTAGTAACTAGTCGGATGTGGCAATCCAAAAACTTTCTTTTTCTGATTTATTTTACGATTCACTTTTGCTCTCAAATGCACCATGCACCATACTGGGAAATTCTCTTATTTAGAAACTATATTAGGTGCCATGACTGTGATTTTTTGATAAATGCAGAAAATATTACAAAAAATGCAGTCAAAGTTTGTCTTTTGAACCAAATTTTCCAAAACGGGAGATCTGGGAAGGAAAAAAAGGGTCATGCTGAGAAAATATTTGTCAATAAATCAAACTCTAATGATTTCAGAGAAAAACGAAATCTTATAACATATCTTCAAAAATTATCTCAGCAAGTTTCATGTTTTTTCTTTTAAAAATGAATCTTTAAATGTATAGGAAATTTTTGAGCTGTTGAGAAAGAAAAACATTTTTTCGAATACACCCTTAATGCATCAAAATTTGCTACCTCAATGCCAAAATTAAATGGCAATTTATGATCATTGTGAAGATTTTAAAGACATAAAATTCCATACATTATAAAATAAGACTATTGCGGAGATGTGAAAAAATGCAACATAAAAGTGCCAACTGTTGGGCGATTTATACCAAAACATAAACAGCAACAATATTTATCGAGCTATACCTAAATCTGAAGTTTGGGGAAGTTCGCTGATTAGTTCTTGAAATAGAGCTACTGCAGGAATTGAAAAAAATTCAGCATAGCAGCGCCACATATTGGGAGATTGACAACAAAACATGAACAAAACTAGTTCATTCCACGGATTTACTGAATTTAAAGTTTGATGAAAATTCGTGCACCTAAGAACCTGAGATAGAACTATTGCGCAAATCGTGAAAAATGCAACAAAGCAGTGCCACCTGTCGAGCAATTTACATTAAAATGCAAACAACATCGATTCATGTTGAGGTCTAACTGAATCTGAAGTTTAATGGAAACCCGTGTATTAGTTATGGATATATAGCTGTTGCGTACATCCTAAAAAATGCACCGTAGCAGCGCACCTGTCGAGCGATTTGCTCCAACAACTAATAAGTATCAATCTATATCAAGAACTACCTGATTATAATTTTTAATTAAATTCCGTGCGATAGTTCTTGATTTCCGTGCGAGCTATTGCAAAAATCTTGAAAAATGCAGCATACCAGCGCCATCTGTTGAGCGATTTACACAGAAACGAATACAATATCAATTCATGTTAAGTACTGACTGAATCTGAAGTTTGGTTGATATCCGTGCCTTAGTTCTTCAGATATAGCTGTTGCGTTACTCGTAAAAAAAGCAGTGTAGAAGCGCCATCTATTGAGTGATTTGCAACAAAAACTAATCAGTATCAATTTGTATTATGGACTACTTGAATATAAATTTTTATTACATTCCATGCATTAGATTGTGTTCAGACAAATACGTATGTCCAAAGATAAATATTTTCTATAATAGTCCAAGAGCCATCAGCACAAAACCCTATGTTCTCGAGCACAAGAAAAGAACCCTGAATTTTACAGAAGATTAGTAATACAGGAATCTAATGATCCATATCTGTCGGAAGCGAAGTAGTGCATAAGCCAAAAATTAATACTAGTAGTGGTTTATTCATAGGTGTAGCATTGTACTTTCCTGCACACAGTTTTCCATGTTTTCATACTTTTGATTGTTGGACAAACACAATGCTAAACCTACAAGTCAACCACTTTGAGCACCACTTCACTTCCGAAAGACATGGATCATGAGATTCCCCTATTCTTCCTTAAAATAAAGGGTTTTTCTTGTGCTCGAAAACAAGGGTTTTGTGCTGTCGGCTCTTGGACTATTATTTCGTCCGCAGCCATCTCCGTTTTTACATAGTGCGGCATTGGCTTGACGTGATTCTACCTGCGATCTTGAGTTTTTATCTCGTGTCACCTTCATTCATTTCTTGGTCTGAAGGAGCTATCTCGAACCGCCCGTTACGCTTATATATGCCTTTAAACAGCATGCTAATAGCATTCGGTAGTGTGGACTTTACCCATGCTGCATCAGCTGCGGGTATATCGAAAAGAAAAACGTCAACCGACATGAAGCACATTTTAACACAGCTTTCTCTTCGTGCAAAAATAATCTTTTTAGGAAGGTATATACCAGCAGAGGCATGAATGTTTATTGTAACAACATACATCTGACTTGTGTGCTCGACATGAAGCCTGCTTATAAGCCATCGTCAATTTTACAGAGACGAGATTGCACAAGGCAATTTTACAACACAAGAGCAGTACAACCGGGAGCTCCACACAAAGAGTGCGTGCAATGGAACCAGTGAGATTCGAACCCACAATCTCCTACACTCGCAAGCGAATAGCAGCGTGGTTTCTTAACCACTCGGCCACGGAGACCCTGCATGAATGTTCACTGTTACCACTCGTGGGAAAAGTCCATTGGTATCCGGGGGGTTTAGTCACTCCGTTCAACGTGTAATGTCAATGACACGATGTTGTATGCAAGTCTTCGGCCTGGAGTTCCGATTAGTTCCACCCTACTTGTTTATGCATATGCCTCTCATACTTTGGCACCCGCGGAGTTAGGCCACGTCATTTCAAGGCTTAACGTCAGTAACACATTGTGTGCGGAACACAGAATTAATATTTTTATTCTGTCTCTGTTGCTCATGATGAATTCGAATTGGTTTCAGCTCATTTGGATACATCACTTTGCGACATAGCAGTCCATCCTGGTTGCAGACGTCTCCCGACACTCTCAGGACCAGAAAAAAGTGTCGTTTTAAGCGGAGTGTCGAGTTAACCGAATTTTGGAGAAAAATAAGTTTATGAAAAGCTCTATCTTTAATTTAATACAATTTTAAATTCACCACTGTTTTTGCATTTGTAAGCAACTGAAAATCATTATTAAATAAACGAAGAAACGAAATTGAAAAGACTAAAATCAGATTAGACTTCCTTTTTTATTGTAACATGAAATATAGATTGTCGGACGTTCTTCTCAGCCCGCACAACTTTGAAGAAAGTCCATGGTAATTATAGCTGCCACCACCGATATTATTAGATGATATCGGTCACCCACTGTGAGGACTGTGTAAATGAACACTGACACTGTCAATTAACTGAATTAACAGTTTATTTAGAATATATGTACACACTAAATACGCTATTTACAATTATATACAGTTACAACTCGGATATATGTGATCCGGTTCAACATTAAATTAAATACAGTAAAGGTTGGCTGTATACCGTTTAAATTACACCTTCTCCCTCACACTCAATGCACGTTAGATTCACTTTATCGGAGATCAATTTCGAATCTCCCAATACATGTATACTCGGCCTATGCTGTCCGGCCCAGAGCACAACACCAGGACGTCTGCGTCCCTTGCTCTCCAGATACGAACTGCTTACGCTCTACAACACAGAGCACCCTCTACAAGGACCTCTGTCCTACACACTCTCTAGGTACGAACCCCAGATACCAACTGCTCCAATCTGAGACAAGACTTGCTCTTCTCAAATCACTGTTTCCCAATGTCAACCCCCTTTGGAGCTTATTCATTGGACACATTCCACATTCCTTTCTTGATTAGTGACATGTTGCTTGTTTGCTCATCATCCACCTACATCCCTGACGGATGAACACGCCTCTCAGCAATCTCCTCTTTCTCACTCACCACCTGTACAGGATTACCTGTCAATTCTCCCTTCAACAAAGAAAGAATGTCACCTTGAAAATTCTAGTACACAGCCAGTGTAATACACAAAATATTAAGATAGAGAAATAACGGAAATTCCAATCTTCAGCAGAGATGGTCTCAGAACCTGACACCCCCCCAACTTAGCGGAAAATATGCCCTTTAGGGGCTAATTTTCCCCAAACATATAGTAATATCGCAGAAGAGTTCAATAGTCTCTTTACAGATTTCTTCATTGTGCTTATTACATAGGTATTTCCAGGTGTCTGAACATTATCTACTGACATCTCTACTGAACCTTGTACTAATATTAATATAACATAAACAATACACATGCTAATACACTATTATAAACACAAAATTCAAAAATATTTACACATACACAGAAAAAAAAGTTAAACATGTGATGACATCCCTTTAAGGTTGTCCACTACTTGGTCGTTGATGTTGATGGGCTAACAAGTGGTTGTTCTTTCCAGCTCTTTCTATGTAGCCTGGAAATTGCATCGGCATGTTGAGCTCCTGGACGATGAGAAATACTCAGGTTCCAGCGTTGCAAGGCAAGAGGCCATCTAGTGAGTTTGGGTGACCTTGGGGTAGTTTCAGTGAGAAATTTTAATGGATTGTGATCTGTAATGATCTCAATTTGAGATCCATAGGTCCACTTTTCAAACTTCTGCAACCCGAAGAGAACACTCCAAGCCTCTTTCTGTACACTCTGCCAAGCATGCTGAGCCTCTGGCAATTTCTGACTGGCAAAAGCTGTCGGTTTAAACTGACCCTGTTCATCTTTTTGAGTAAGACAACATCCTACTGCCAGGTCGGAAGCATCTGCGTGGAGCTGATATTCCCGGCCTACGATAGGTGTAGCCAAACTCGTCACTTTACATAACTCATCTTTAAGAGTATATAATGCTTTTTCTGCCCTTTCATCCCATGGTACAGTATTTTTAACCTTCCCTTTGGTTAATTCAGTTAAAGGTATAGCAATTTCGGCATAATTTGGAATATAAGATCGGTAAAATCCTATTAATCCCAAAACAGATCGAACTTCCTTTTTAGTTTTTGGTCTTTTTAAATCCCTTATTGCTCCTATTTTCTCCTCATCAGGTGCATGCGTTCCACCCCCATTTACATGACCTAAAAACTTAGTCAATTTCTCTCCAAAGTTTCATTTATCCAGCCTAATCCTAAAGTTTCTATTTTTAAGTTCTTCAATGACGGCCCTAACATGCTCACAATGCTCTTCCCAGGTGTCGGAGAAAATGATGACATCATCAACATATGCTTCCGCATACCTCCGATGACCTTGAAGAACCTCATTCATATCTTTCTGAAACGTAGCAGCCGCCCCTGATAATCCAAAAGGCATAGTACGCCACTGATAAGTTCCGTTATGCGTTGTAAAAGCTGTCAAATGTTTACACTCCTCAGCCATTTTAATCTGCCAATAACCCCTCAATAAATCAATCGAAGATAAATATCTAGCCGCCCCTGCGGTATACATGATTTCTTGCGAATCTTTCATCGGAAAGGTTGGAACCTGAGTTACCGAATTTAAAGCTCTATAGTCTGCTATACAAAGTCTAACAGTTGCGTCTTTTTTCGCCACGCAAACAATTGGATGACTAATTTCAGCATTTGACACTTCGACTAAATTTAATTCTAGTAACTCCTGTATCTGCCTATCTACTTCCTCTTTATAAGCTACCGGTACACTATATAACTTTGGCTTTTTCCTTGCCACCCCCGATTTAAGATCAATACGATGTTCCCCTACTTCCGCTGGTCGTACAGGATCCATAAACACCTCTTTATTCTCCCTCAAAATAGACTTTATATCTTTGACTTGACTATTAGATAACCCTTTTATTTCGAACCTCTCTATATCTCGTTCTATCTGTTGATCCCGGTCCAAAATAGGAATTTCCCCAACTTCTCCAAATTCCTCATCACCTTCGAAAACAATATTAACTACATTACATTTAACAATAAACTCGTATTTTGTTTTGGTGCACGTGCTTCCTACTCCCGTCGGCTAACTCAACTATAAACGAATGCTGGTTTCGTTTTTCGACGATAGTTGCCGGCCCTTCCCACCCAGAATATAATTTATTAGTCGAATCGGGGTTAACAGTATTACTTTATCGCTTACTCCAAACGTTTTTTCTTTTGACCTTAAGTTATAATGATACGCCATTTATTTTGTTGCACCTCAGACGATAATTTTGCCTCATTTGCGGTTCGTTCTAAACGTCCCCTTAGTTTATTCAGATACTCATGAATCGGCATAGTATCTAACTGCGCCCCCTTATTTTCTCCTGCCCAGGATGATTTGAGAATCGATAAAGGACCCTCCGGCGCTCTACCATATAATAACTGGAAAGGTGCGATTCCCGTCGTAGAATTTGGGACTTCTCTATAAGCCCATAATATAAATGGTGTTTGTTCACGCCATCTTTTCCCTTCTTCTCTAATAGTGTGATGTAACATACGTTTAAGAGTCTGATTAAATCGTTCCACAAGCCCGTTAGACTGTGGATACTGTGGGGTCGAAAATCTTGGACTAGAGCCTAACCTTTTCTCAAATTCTTTCGTTAAGTCGGCAGTGAAATTGGTTCCATTATCACAGGCAATTATATTTGGAATTCCTGTCCTCATAAATATTTGAAGTAACGCATCACACGCGGTTATAGCCGTTAAATTTTTTAGAGGGATCGCATCCGCCCACCTGGTATATTGATCAATTAAAGTTAGTATATACTGATGCCCTTGTGAACTTTTAGGATCAATAGGCCCAATTAAATCAACATTAACCACCTGAAATGAAAGTTCCGGCCGCGATACTGAGGAAATAGGAGCTCTCTATCATTCACTTTAACCGCTCTAGTCAATTGGCACTCTAAACATGACTCACAAAATTGTTTAGTCTCTTTCGCCATTCCCTCCCAATAAAACGAATACCTGATTCTCTGTAACGTTTTCTCTGCTGCATGATGCCCTCCAAATACCAAACTATGCGCTAATTTTAAGATTTTTTCTCTTCTTGCCTTGGGTACTAATAACTGCGCTATAGTTTCGCCTACCAATTTCTCTTTATGATATAATAAGCCATTTACAATATAATAATCCCCCTTTTCCGTTTTAGCTAATTCCCAAGCTTTCTCTAACTTTTTACATTCCAATTGGGATTTCTTAAACATATCTGAATTGCTAACAATAGCTTTAATAATTTTTTTCACTTCCGTTTTTCCCTATTCTGAGTTTGTACATTTTCCGACCTCGCTTCTATTGCGTAAGCATTACAATTATCGCTACTCATACCTTCCTTTTCACTCGAGTTATCAATAATAATTTCCGAATTTTCTAATTCTGGGGCCTCTAGCAATGGCTTCTCGCTGACAACTCATTAATCACCTCGGGATGTAAAATTACTTGCTCATTAGTATTATCGGTCACTGCGCAAAGTACTTCCTGATGAATTATATTAGTTTGTCCGAATTGCGGAATAGCTAACGGTAATTTAACCAACGGCGATTTAACTGCTTTACCGAATAACCCTTGTAAATAAATACTACCCGCTCCTTTTAATTTCTCTTCCGGTACCAAATCTTTATGAACAACACTAATTTCACATCCAGAATCAACCAATCCCTTTGCTTTTTTGCCCATTTACACTAACTTCAATTTTCTCAAGTTTATTTAATTTCTCACCTATAAGGAAAGGGCAGCTGACGTCACTGTGGACGAACTACTGTGGATAAGGGAGAAAACCAGTCCGTTCTTTAACGACTGACACTGTACGGATGAGCTCCGGGAATTTGATTGGTCTAAGCTTGCCATTGCATAAGTAAGTATGGTATGATTGGGCTACGTCGTCAAGATGATTCCTACAATGATCGCTATGACAAAAAATGTAGCGGTCGATTGGTTGACAGAAGTGTTTGTTTGTAAACATGCCCTTTCCTTATAACATTAGTTCTCTGTTCGGCCTTTGCCGATATTCTCGCCACAATAGCTCCATTAGGTAACTCTTTGCTTTCTTTTGCCACAATCTTATGCACACCCGCTTTCGGATCTCGCCCTTTGTTACCATTATTTCCCTCCTTACCCACTTTATTACAAAAACGTTGGTAATGACCTCTCAAACCACATTTAAAGCATTTAGGCGCTGAAGCATCACTAGGTTTCTTAAAATCTATTTTCCTATCCGAAAAAGAATTAGTCTCATTACTCCCGTTTTGCATCCAATTACCACTAACTTTGCTATCCTCCCTCGGTTTCATTTTTTCACCGTTTACGTGCCTATCTTTATCTTTAAAACTCTTATACGTAACGGCGTAAGACTTATGTTTAGCGTCAAAATAATTGTCACATTCTTTAGCAATTTTAGAAGCTTCTAACCATTCACCTTGGTGAGTTAACCCAATATATGACGCAGTATCCTCATCTAACATACTTACTAATTTATCAGTAACTATTAACTGGTTGACCTTTTCATAAGAGTCAGCACCTCTAATCTTACAATAATTTTTTCATGTTGCTATTAAGCGCGATACAAATAATACGTGTGTTTCGTTCTGGTTTCTCTTAGCCTTCTTAAAATTTTCCAAACACGCCTTCGGTGTCGGCTCATGTTCCCTTAGAACTAACTCCTTTAATTCCTCATAATTCTCCATTTGTTCCGTAGTGGTATAAATTAACAAATTATCCGCCTTATCTCCTAACACATTTAGTAGAATTTCGGCCTGCTGGTTTTCCGGTACATTTTTAGTTTTGAATGCCCTTTCTAAACTGTTGAAAAATAAATTCCATCCCTCTGTCCCTTCTGGTACTTTGATGGACAGAGATTTAACACTTTTGATCAATTTTTCGATGTTACTTTCATTACTAGATTCCCTAGACCCATTAAAATTATTTGTCGATCCTTGAACTCTTAACCTCACCATTTCTAATTCATGTTCCATCCTTAATTTTTCTCTTTCTAACCTTTCCTGTTTTTCTAACTTTTCGAGTTCTAACTTTTTCTGTTTTTCTAGCTTTTCGAGCTCTAATTTTTCCTGTTTTTCTTCACGCTCTAACCTTTCCTGTTTTTCTTCGCTCTCTAATCGTTCTGCAACAATAGCGTCAGATAATTCCTTAATAACCTCTTCGTCATACTCATCACTGTCCATTATCTTTTTCTTAAGGCCCCTGTCCTCGCTCGAGGAAACGCTCGCGAGCTAATGCTATTCCTATGGGGAAGCATTTTTCTAATAACGCTTTCGCATTTTGACATTTTTGAATAATTTTTTTTTTTTTTTTTGCATTGGATACCTGAGGTGCATGCCGACAGCGCACCTTTTTTTACTTTTTCGATTTTGGTTGCAGATATTTTTTACAAAGTTAGTTTCACTTTCAAAACCGGTTTCGAAACTGAAAGTGCTTTTTGAAAAATATATCTGCAACCAAAATCAAAAAAGTAAAAAAGGTGCGCTGTCGGCATGCACTTCAGCTATCCAATGCAAAAAAAAAAAAAAAAAAAAAAAAATATTCAAAAATGTCAAAATGCGAAAGAGTTATTAGAAAAATGCTTCCCCATAGGAATAGCATTAATTAGCGAGCGTTTCCTCGAACGAGGACAGGGGCCTTAAGCTGAATTCTGGTATCATCTTCCGCGAATTCAACACCCAATTCTTCGGCTATCTCCTGAAGATCCACCTTTTTTAGTTTCAATAAGAAAGCCATACTTTCACCGATTGTTATTACCCCCCCCCTCACAAGAATATTTAAACCTATCAAATTAATATTTCCTAGATTTCTAACTTAGTACAGTTATGCCCCACTTAGTATACTAATTAATAACATTCAGATAATCGATGCATTACATTTCTGATTAACCTACTGACTAATCTAATTTTTCTCAACCATTGATATCACACAATATACTTCCAATAAAACAAACGGTAAAACAGTAATTCGATTTTTATGCAATATAGATTCCAATTTGTACACTTAGATGATATCATACAATTTACATAATAATACCGATACGATGAAATTGAATAAAAGTATTGACGTCAATCAAAAAATCCACATAAAGAAAAATTGTATAACTTGCATATATAAATTTCTACAATTATCCTCACTAAAATATTTCCAAATTCAATGCTGGTTCTCACACTTAAAACAAATATGATCTTGAGTATATTGGTTTTGATCACAAGATCTTCACTTTTTTTTTTCCTCACTATGGCCCTTTTTTGAGCCTTTTTTTTTCTCACTATGGCCCTCTTTTGAGCCTTTTTTTTTCACTATGGCCCTCTTTTGAGCTTTTTTTTCACTACTATTGGCCAATTAAAATTCTAAGCAAATGTTGTTGTCAACTCTTCAAACTTAAAAAATATTGCTTCATTTAGATATTACTTTAACAATAATTTAATTTTAAGTAAATTTAATTATTCCTTCCAACTACTATTAACACAATTAGTAAAAAATATATATATAGAAAGCCAATACTAGTTCAAGTTATTATGACCTTTCCTTAAAACAATAGCAAATATGGTCATTAATACTTTATAGGTAGGAAGTATTGATAAAACACATAAATAATCTAGACAATTTATTTAAATTACTATTAATTATACAACAACAAATTTTGGTTCGAGATGTCAGCAGAAGGAAATGATCAAAACACCTTACCTTATACTTTATTTGCTGGGGTACTTTTCTATTCACAGGTAGTTCCACGATGTAGCGATAATATGGCACAACATTTAGTTCAGTTCTCTCTAATACTGATACGGCACAGGCACAACATTTTGGCACACACTCAACGATACGGCATTACCACGCAAGAATTCCACTTGGTACTCCGGCACTAACACACTGCAACACGGCTCGCTGGTCACTGGTCTCAGGCGATTCTATCCCACCGCTGCCACCAATTTATCGGACGTTCCTCTCAGCCCGCACAACTTTGAAGAAATTCCGTGGTAGTTATAGCTGCCACCTCCGATATTATTAGGTGATATCGGTCACCCCCTGTGAGGATTGTGTAAATGAACGCTGACGCTGTCAAGTAACTGAATTAACAGTTTATTTAGAATATATGTACACACTAAATACGCTATTTACAATTATATACAATTACAACTCGGATATAGGTGATCCGGTTCAACATTAAATTAAATACAGTAAAGGTTGGCTGTGTACCATTCAAATTACACCTTCTCCCTCACACTCAATGCACGTTAGATTCACTTTATCGGAGATCAATTTCGAATCTCCCAACACATGTATACTCGGCCTATGCTATCCGCCCCAGAGCACAACACCAGGACGTCTGTGTCCCTTGCTCTCCAGATACGAACTGCTTACGCTCTACAACACAGAGCACTCTTTACAACGACCTCTGTCCTATACACTCTCTAGGTACGAACCCCAGATACCAACTGCTCCAATCTGAGAAAAGACTTGCTCTTCTCAAATCACTGTGTTCCCCAATGTCAACCCCCTTTGGAGCTTATTCATTGGACACATTCCACATTCCTTTCTTGATTAGTGACATGTTGCTTGTTTGCTCATCATCCACCTACATCCCTGACGGATGAACACGCCTCTCAGCAATCTCCTCTTTCTCACTCACCACCTGTACAGGATTACCTGTCAATTCTCCCTTCAACAAAGAAAGAATGTCACCTTGAAAATTCTAGTACACAGCCAGTACAATACACAAAATATTAAGATAGAGAAATAACGGAAATTCCAATCTTCAGCAGAGGTGGTCTCAGAACCTGACATAGAGTTGCAGTTGGAGGCTTGTTTGTTCTAGCTCCTGATCATTTTTGAACGCCGAGTCTGAAGAAATTCCTGTCTCTTTTTTCTTTTACAATTTCAGAAATTATTACATCTCATGATGTGGTGACATTCTTATCAAAATCGATGCATATCTAGAATCTAGACGTTCCACGTTATGTCCATTTCACGATTTATAATTTTTTAAACAGTATTGAAGGGATGACTTTTCTATACATTTGAGATCTGGTGAACTTTGATGAAACCAACATGTTTGAAACTGTTCTGAACTGTCTTAGATTTTCTTGCACTTTGCTTTAAACAGTGTTGGTGTTAGTGTTATGTATAATGGTCGATTATCTGCACGAGGGATATAAGCCCTATGGGGAGTGCCTCCGTAGGGGGTCTTTCTAAAGAAACCTAACCCGTATTTACGCAAAGAAATCCAAGTTTCGAAGAAAACCATGGAAAACCCCGAACGGTTAGGTCGACGGGCTTGATTGGGTTCAAAACCAAGCACCTCTCGTCTACCAGCTTCGAGAGCAGAACCTCTCAGCCACTGGTGGGATTTGCTGTAAACAGATTTAAACATTATGAATAAAGTGTGGTGTGGAAATGAAACGCTTAACATTTCCTAAGTGAATACGTATTGCACTCTCAGTGTGAAACACAATGGATGAGTAATTGTGGATGGATTGGAGTTTCGCGCAGGAAGAAATCTCTCCCTCACTGATTCTGTCATTCATAGTGTGTGGATTTACTTATTGAGATAAAGGATTGAAATAAATTTTCTCCTTTATGTCAATGAGTATTTAGACACTTTTGTAAAAAGTTTGGCTAAGACAATAATTATTGCTTAATTTCCGTGCTTGCCACATGGATTATGAAAAATGGTAAATTATCATAAACCGTCCGGATATTCTGAGTTGAAAACTATTCAGTGACATAAAATCCGGAGTTTATTTGCATTAAAATTGTATACAGAAAATGGGAACTTTTAAAAACTGACATGAGAAACGGTGTGATGTGAAGTGAAAACCAGGTATCTAGATAGAGAGATCTGACTGTAATTACAATATAAGCAACAGACACATTCAAGTTGGCTTAGCTTGGGCTTTAACACAACATGACCAAATTTTATATAAATGTAATACATAATGATAAAAGTTTTGATTTTCCAACTGAGACTAAAAATATATATATATATATTTACACCCGGACTTGACTGAGGATCTTGACCCTTTCGGGTTTGGTGTTCTATTAATAGTACATGTCTTTTGACGGAGTATTATTTTATTTTGTTTTAAAAAATATCTTTGCTACTATTTACATGTAATAATTAGTATATCTATGCATCTACTATATGACTTCATTCATGTTTAGGCATTTTGTAATAATAATAATAATTGTTTTTATTTGCTTAATTCTTTTTGCGCCATTTGCTATTCTTTTATTTTAAACAAACATTTTAAATTTAAAATTATAATTACTTTCCTGAAAGAATGGTGCAAATAAACAAGGATTCTTAAGACTTTTTGCGGCATGTATACGTGTCACTCGTCCCCAAGGGGTTAAAAGAATTTTTCAGTTTTCTGTGTAAAAAAATTCCATCATAGGCAGTTTTTTTCATCAGTTTAATTCAATTTAAATAAGCCTAGGAATCTACGATTCTTCAAAAAGAATAAATTATAATGCAGTGGCGCAGCGAGCATCAACCCCCCCTCCCCCAGAGCCATGACAAAAATACAGAAATTTCAATTTTTGTGAACCGAATCATAAAAAGTGAAACTAAAGTTAGAATTTTATTTGTTTTGTTCTCGAAATCCGCCGCTTTATTGAATCAAATTTTATTTAAAAATTTGATTCGTTTAAGCGACAGTATCGTATTTTCTTTTAAAAACGGGGAAAGCACATGGTAACGGTATCAGTATCGAAAACTGGTCACTCAATTTCGGAAAAGGCGGCATTCATTTATACTATTGGAAATCAGCCGAAGGCTTAAAGGAATGGTGTATTTCCTGTCACTGCCAATGTCATCTCGGGTTTTTCAATACTGCACCATGAGGGGGGGGGGGTCTTAATTAGTTACATCTGTTTCTTGCTCTTTTTTTGGAAATGGGACTGGATTCTCGAATTCCAGGAAAAAAACGCATGCTTGGTAAACGGAAAAAAAAGTGACATAAACTACAAAAGCGGAAAAAAGTGACAAGGAAAAAAGTTACCGGAAAAAAATGACAAGGATTCATTTTGGGGATTCATTGGTTAAGTATAAAAGGGGGGTCAGGGGTCGGTTCAAAATTTAGGTAGATGGGTTTTTCATGCTGAACTAACTGTTCTGATTCAATTTTTGGATATACGTTCATACTGAAAAGACATTTACCTGATTTGGGAAGAGTCGATTACACCCTCCCCTTCCCCATCCGCCCTAAATTAGATAAATGGGGTTTTATGCAGAATCATCCAGAGTGTGTCAGATTTTTGATATAGGTTCTTTCTGATAAGACTTATATATAGTACATAATGCCTGAAGAGATTCGGGAGTTTAATGGTTAAGCATAGAGGGGGAACGGGGAAAAACCTCTCTTAAATTAAATTAATAGCTTTTTACGCAGAATTATCCGAATTGCTTCGAATTTTGGATATGGGTTCATTATGATAAGACGTATCTCTGATTAGTTATGGGGTTCTTTTGTTAATTAAAATGGGGGGTGATTATTCCTCCCCCTTAAATTAGATAAATTGTTTTTTTATGCACAAATATCCGATATATTTAAAATTATGGATATAGGTTCTTTCTCATAAAGTGAATCCCTGAATAGTTTTAAGGGTATAATGGTTAAGTATATAGATGGGGGAACGGGGGATAACCCTTAAATTAAATAAATGGCTTTTTACGCAGAATTATCCGGTTTGCTTCAATTTTGGATGTAGATTCATTATAATAAGGCGTATCCCTGATTAGCTATGGGGTTCTTTTGCTAATTGAAAAGGGGGAGCGGGCACTTATCCCCCTCCTTAAATATATATATATATATATATATATATATATATATATATATATATATATATATATATATATATATATATATATATATATATATATATATATTGCACTACTATCCGATGTATTTCAAATTTTGTATATAGGTTCTTTCTGATAAAGTGAATCCCTGAATAGTTTTAAGGGTTTAATGGCTAAGTATAGAGAGAGGAACGGGGGATAACTCACAACTAATCAGGGATTCGCCTTATCATAACGAACCCCCATCCAAAATTAAAGCAAATCGGATAATTCTGCGTAAAAAGTCATTTATTTAATTTATAGAGGGTTATCCTCCATTCCCTTTCTCTATACTTAGCCATTAAACCCTTAAAACTATTCAGAGATTCACTTTCTGAGAAAGAACTTATATCCAAAATATGAAATACATCGGTTATGTGTACATAAAAAAAATTTATCTAATTTAAGGGGACGGGGGTAATAATCAACCGCCCCCTCCTTTTTAATTAGCAAAAGGGATCTAATCAGAGATACGCCTTATCATAATGAACCTATAATCCAAAATTTGAAGCAAATTCGATAATTCTGTGTTAAAGCAATTTATTTAATTTAAGGGGGGGGGGGGGTTATATTCTATTCCGCTTCTATACTTAGCCATTAAACCCTTAAAACTATTCAGAGATTTATTTTATCAGAAAGAACCTACATTTAAAATTTGAAATACATTGGATAATTCTGCATAAAAAAACGAGTTATCTAATAATTGAGGCGAGATAATTCCCCGTCCCCGCCTTTATTAATAAGCAATAGAACCCCATAACTAATCAGAGATATGTCTTATCATAATGAACCTATATCCAGAATTCCAAGCAAATCGGATAATTCTGCGTAAAAAGCTATTAATTTAATTTTAAGAGAGGTTATTCCCACGTTCCCCCTCTATGCTTAACTATTAAACTCCAAAATCTCTTCAGGCATTATATACAATATATAAGTCTTATCAGAAAGAACCCATATCCAAAATCTGACACACTCTGGATGATTCTGCATAAAACTCCATTTATCTAATTTAGGGCGGATGGGGAGGGGGGGGGGTGTAATTGTCCCTTCCCAAAACTAATCAGATAAATGACTTTTCAGTATGAACGTATATCCAAAAATTGAATCAGAACAGTTAATTCAGCATGAAAAATCCATCTACCTAAATTTTGAACGCCCCCGACCCCCCCCCCCTTTCATACTTAACCAATGAATTCCCAAAATCAGTAATAAATCCCCAAAATCAATTCCTTGTCACTTTTTTTCCTAGATTCCGCATGCTTTGAAGGATAGGCTTAATTCCACAAACATTCTGTTGTTAGTTGCTGTAGTGCTAAAGTTTCCTTTATTGTGTGTTTTGCTATGGATATTAAATCCTCTTCAGAGAAGAAAATTATGAAAAAGATGGATATAAGAGATCCTTTTTTTAAATCTTTCGAATTCCTTCAAGCATTTTTAAAATCCAGGTATGTTTGGAAAGTATATAATTCGTTTATATTTATGTCTCTGGAAAGATATTAACGGCGCCGTGCGAAACGGGGAAGGGGGGAGAGGGCGGTCGCCCCCGGCGCAGAGATTTAGGGGGCGCCAAATTTCAAACTACTTTCTACTTACAACTACTTTAAAGTGACTACTTTCAGACAATTTTTTTTAATTAATATTAATTGTTATTTAAAAAACGCCCGACATAGGCAAGTGGGTAAACGGAAAAAAAAAAGTTACCGGAAAAACAATTATCGGAAAAAAAGTGACATAAACTACAAAAGCGGAAAAGAAATTACCGAAAAAAAAGGGACTAGGAATTGATTTTGGAAATTCATTATTGATTTTGAGGATTCATTGGTTAAGTATTTAGGGGATATCAGGGAGAGGCTCTTAATTTAAGTAAATGGGTTTTTCGTGCAGAATTAACTGTTTTAGTTCAGTTTTTGGACATATGATAACCCTCCCCCCCCATCTGTAACTTCTCAAATTAAGTTTTATCAGATTCGGTTGGAATTTCGGACATAAGTTCATTATGATAAAACGTATCTCTGATTAGTTATAGAGTTCTTTTGCTTATTATAAAGGGAGGGTGGTCAATTACTCCCCCCCCCCCCCCCCACAAATTAGATAGATCGGTTTTTAAGCAAAATTTTCCGATTTATTTCAAATTTTAGATATAGATTCTTTCTGATAAGGTGAATCCCTGAATAGTTTTAAGAGTGTAATGACTAAGTATAAAAGGGAGGAGGACGATGGATAATCCCTCTTAAATTAAATAAATGGCTTTTTACGCAGAATTATCCGATTTGCTTCGAATTTTGGACGTAGGTTCATTACGATAAAACATCTCTGATTAGTTACGGGGTTCTTTTCTTTATTATAAAAGGGGGGGGGGCAAGCAATTATTTCCTCCTCAAATTAGATAAATCGGTTTTTATGCAGAATTATCCGATGTATTTCAAATTTCAAATATAGGTTATTTTTGATAAGGTGAATCCCTGAATAGTTTTAAGGGTTTAATGGCTAAGTATAAAGGCAAAAGCAGAGGATAACCTCCCTTAAATTAAATAAATAGCTTTTTATGCAGAATTATCCTATTTGCTTCAAATTTTGGATGTAGGTTCTTTATGATAAGGTGTATCTCGGATTAGTTATGAGGTTCTTTTGCTAAGTATAAATAGAGCTAATGGATGATTATCCCTCCCCCTTAAATTAGATAAATTGCTTTTTATGCATAATTATCCGATGTATTTCAATTTTTGATAGAGGTTTTTTCTCATAAAGTGGATCCCTAAATGATTTTAAGGGCTTAATGGCTAAGTATAGAGGGGGAATTGGGGATAACCCCACTTAAATTACATAAATATCTCTTTACGCAGAATTATCCAATTTGTTTCAAATTTTGGATGTAGTATCATTATGGTAAGGCGTATAAGCTAATGAATATAATTAAAATAGGGAGGGATGCAGCAGTCCATTCAGGAAACCCTTTCGGGGAAAGAAGCTTGCTTTTCCCCATTCGACGGAGTGGGGTGTTCGGTAGATATCGCGGGCGGCTAGTCTCTTAGGAAATTTGCCGATCAAGGGATTTCCCAGTAAAGGTTTGCCGCAAAAATACTCAAGTAACATAAAAAAAACGAGTTGAATGCAACTGAACGCAAATAACAAATAAAAACAATTTTTTTTTTAATTCTTTAATTTAATGATTGAAAACTATTATGTCAGAAAACATTATAACACATTTTACCTTTTTTATTATAATAATTAATTTCCATATAAAACTGTTTTTAATTTGTGAAAAAAAGTAATATACTCAATTATTTGTTGTAATTGTCATTTTAATTTACGCCAAATATTTATCATTTAAAACTGGATTTTTACTAATTAATGTCCCATATTACACATCACAAAATATAATCCTTACTAATATTATAAATCGGAAAGTGAGTTTGTTTGTTTGTTTGTTTGTTTGTTCCGCTTTCACGCCGTAACTACTGAAATGATTGCTTTGAAATTTTGCAGACGTAAAGTTAGAAGTCCGGATTAAATAAGAGGGTAATTTTTATTTATTTTATTCAAATATTTTCCTTAATAATTCAAAATTTAATTATTTTTCATACAAAATCAATAGGCATTTTTCAGATAAAATTTAACCATTTTCCTTTCCTGTTGCCAAGAAAATAAAAAATTGGAATAATAATTTTTCAGCGGCAATGAATTTTTAATAGAAAACTTCCACGCGAAAAACTATAATAAAATAATTTAAAAGAAAATAAATATGACGTCATGTTTGAAATAAAAATAAAAGGTGTATTTTTTATAATACATTTAACAAGGATATTTGTTTAGTTAATGGGAATTTTTGTGTAAAATATGGTGACATAAATTAAAAGTAAAAAGAATGAAAAAGAATTATATTTTTAATAAAATGGTTCACTCATGAAAATGTGACGTCATAGTTGAAATAAAGCAGGTACTTTATAGCAGTCGTTAAAAATACAAGGGGTATGAATATCAGTAGCTAATGGAGCGAGATAAATAATGACGTCATATTTAAAATAAATCAGAAATATTTTTTACTTATACTAATTAATAAGTTATAAGTTACATACAAATGAATATTTTTATTCAAAACTCATAATTATCGATGAAAGAAATTTTTTGTGGGGAAAAGGTGGAAAATAAAATCACTGATTAATATATTTTTGGCTCGATTTTTTAACACTTTCGAACAAAGTTGAAAAGTTATTATGCTTTCGGTTTATCTGTCTGTCTGGTCGCTTTCCAACTTTCGTAAATATACTCCGATTTCCATGAAATTTTTGGGCATTATTAACGTTTACCTAGCACGAATACCTATTGAAAATGAAGTTTCTATGATGATGAGTTTATTTACAGGGATAGTCAAAAAATTTCCTTATATTACGGCATTATGGGGAAAAATCGTTTTAATTAAATTTAACGATATTACAGCCTGTAGAACATATTCAAATTTATATGCATTTACAAAGTGCACTAAAATATGCATTTTGTAAAGTATGTAGTGAAAAGGGCACTTACTATTCATTTACAGGGTCAGACAGAAGAATTCCATTGCATAGGAATAAAGGGAGGAACAGTTTCCGACATATTTTAATTATGGTAAACGATTTCATGTATAATCAAATTGATATATGTTGCTGAGGCTTAATGTAAGTTATTTCATGCATAATACGAAGTGCATAGCATTTACAGGGACACACAAAATATTTCAAATATTATGTATTCTACCCGAAGTACTGTATATCATGGATGATGACTGTTGCATGGATGAAATGCATTTTGAATTTTCGCTAAATGTATGCATATTAAATGGAGAGTATAAATGGTAATAGTATAAATAGTTAAATTTAGATATACAGGGTTACACAAAAGATCTCGGAAAGGTTACTGAATATGAGCGTAATTTACTTAAAGGTGGTTTTTAAATAAAATATGCATTTTTATTTTGAACTGCATTTAGTAAACTAAGAATGTTTGTTAGTATATATATAAAATGATAAACAGGGTCCCGCAAAGAACTGGATACAAGGTTGTCTTCGGATGATAATTTCTGAAAATGTAATTTAGGTAGTAATAAGAAATATTTTTGTTTGAAATAAATTTTAGAAAGATACTTTCGTGTATTAAAGGCACTTGGAAAATTACAGGGCTGAACAAAAGAATTCAAGAATGTTTTTTATCTATTATTATTAATCGCTGAAAGGAAAATTTTGACCAGCAAACAAATTAGCGACTAGGGATTATCAGAAGTTTTTTTACCATAAATTCGCGATAAAAAGTTAATTACACATGCTTTTCATCATCGAAATTTTTTGCTTGATTGATCAATTATTTCTTCTTTAAATGTTATGTGAACGAAGTCACGGGTAACTGCTAGTATAATATAAAACATTAAAAAAATATATGTTAGAAAATTTTAATGTACAAACTATGTTGTATGCCACGAACGAATGAACTAGTGAATTCATTAATTTGTAGTATTAAAAATAGTTTTTATATTACTAGCTTATGTTAGTAATTAGAAAGTTAATTGTTTAAAAACCTGTAGTTCTTGATAGATCTTCAGGTTTAAACTCTTAAAATAAAATAAAATAAAATAAAATAAAATAAAATAAAAAAACGATTTTAAGAAAAACAGGATATGCAGGGAACAAAATGAAAAACAGGATACTAGCTTATGTTAGTAATTAGAAAGTTAATTGTTTAAAAACCTGTAGTTCTTGATAGATCTTCAGGTTTAAACTCTTAAAAAAAAAAAAAAAATAAAATAAAATAAAATAAAAAAACGACTTTAAGAAAAACAGGATATTTTTTTCTTTGTTACGATATTTATAGAATACTGCAAAATGCTATGCAGAAACATAAATCACAGTTTTAAATGCAAACCGCTTTTGAGGATATATAAACAAACCATTAAAACTATTCAGGGATTCACTTTATGAGAAAGAACCTTTAGCCAAAATTTGAAATATATCGGATAATTGTGCATAAAAAACAATTTATATAATTTAAGGGGGGAATAATCGCGGCCCCCTTTTTATTAGCAAAAGAACCCCATAACTAATCAGGGATACCCCTTATCTTAATGAACCTACATTCAAAATTTGAAGCAAATCGGATAATTCTGCGTAAAAAGCCATTTATTTAATTTAGGAGAGGATATCCCCCCATGCACCCTCTATACTTAACCATGAAACTCCCAAAATTCTTCAGGCATTATATACTCTGACGACACACTGACAACTTTAATCGTGGCAGAAGATAGATAGCGAAGTCTTATTGTGAAAAGATATGCAGGGGTGAAAGTATCTTCATTCAAAAGCTGAGAAGAATAGGTGCTATTGATCTCAAGGGACATGCCTAGAAAATGATTGCACTGGTCTAGTGGCAATGAGCTGAGGGGGGACACTGGGATTATTGAGCACCAAGAGGGAAGGAAGGTAGTTGGAAGAGAGACATGTGCTGGTAATGTACAAGAAAGTACATTGATGTAAGATGGCTTAGACGTGCTAAGCGAAATGTAAAATTTGAGTGTGGCTCCTATGTAGTTGTAATGTCGTTTTATTTATTTTTTTTATAATTGATTTATGGTTCTAATAAAGAACTTGAGGAATTAAAAATGTGTTATTGATGAACTTAACAAATAAACCAACTTAATAAGGAGAAACTCAGGGCGCGACACCACAATATTATATATAAGGCTTATTAGAAAGAACCTATGTCCAAAATTTGACACACGTTGGATAATTCTGCTTTAAAAAAATCATTCATCTTATTTAGGGCGGAGGGGGGGGGGGTAATCGTCCGTTCCCAAAACTAATCAGGCAAGCGTCTTTTCAGTATGAACGTATACCCAAAAATTTAACCAAAACAGTTAATTCAGCATGAAAAGATCATTCACTTAAATTAAGAGCCGACCCCCCCCCCCCCTTTCATACTTTGTCCATAAATCCCCAAAATCAATTCCTTGTCACTTTTTTTTTCCAGTAACATGTTTATCTTGTCTCTTTTTTCCGTGTCATTTTTTTCCGTTTTTGTAGTTTGTCACTTTTTTCCGGTAACTCTTTTTCCTAGATTCAGGCAAGTAGATATCATTATTAAAAAGCTATGTAACTGATTCTTTGATAAGATCTTTCAGAAGACGATTCTCACAGTGGATGATTTGAAACGAATTTACGACGTAGTAGCAACAAAAAGGAGAAAAAATGGTTGTCATGCGATCAAAATCGCTTATAACTCGTTAACTAATTTATTTATTTAAAAAAAGAGGAAAAAAAAGATGGCTACTTTGTTTATCTATAAGCAACTCAGGGGTGATTCTTGTCCGAAAATTTAAGGCATCCTCTTCCGTAATTTTGAAATTGGGTTATCAGTTCCGCATAGTTGCCAACTTGTACGGTTTTGAGCGCGGATAAAACAATCGCGGAGAAATATAAATTTCGTGAAAGGATCGCCGAAAAAGCACACATTTCGTCAATATTTCGTGAAAAAAAAGACAATTTCGTCAATGTTATTGCCAACGAACTTTGTCAAAAGGATCGCGGAAAAAAAGGCAATTTCACCAATTATCGCAGATAAAACGCTGATTTCGTCTGAAGACCGCGGGAAAACGTCGATTTCGTCTAAATATTTCTGATATAATGCCGATTTCGTTAAAAAATCGGGAAAAAAACGCCATTTTCGATAAAAGATTGCTTAAAAATATTTTGTCAAAAGATCATTGAAAAAAAGGCCGCTTTCATCAAACGATCACGGAAAAAACGCCGATTTTGTCGAAAGACAGCGGAGATAAAGCGCCGTTTTCAAGAAAAGATCGCGTAAAATTGCAAATTTTGTCTAAAAATCGGTAAAAAAAACGCCGATTTCATAAATAAATACACTGAAAAACACCGATTTCGTCAAAAGATCGCGTAAAAACCGCCGATTTCGACAAAAGATCGCAATAAATCGTCGATTTTGCTAAAATATTGCAGATAAATCGCTGATTTCGTTTAGAGGTCGCGGAAAAACGCCGATTTCGTCAAAAGATCGCGAAAAAACGCCGATTTTGCTAAAATATCGCAAATAAATAGCTGATTTTATTTGAAGGTCGCAGGAAAACGCCCGTTTCGTCTGAAGATCGCGGATAAACCTCCTTCGCGAGGGGGGGGGGGGGTTAACTCGCGGAATCCCCCCCCGCCGATTTCCGAAAAAAAAAATTCAACCAGAATCACCCCTGAAGCAACTCTACCCCCCCCCTCCCCCAGAGCCGAATTCTGGCTGCGCCACTCTCTAATGTGTAATTATAGCATAATGACGACTTAAAAGTATATGCCTTTTTTGCAAAAATTTTTCGACCAAGCCAAATTTTACTGATTTTTGAACAGACTTGAACACTCGAGAAAAGGAACTTCATACGGGATGATTTAACCGGAACTGATTATTTTGGTCCCTGAAGACTAGGAACAATGAAATCAGTCCCAGCTTCGTACGGAAAGATTAAGTTAGGCCCGGTCCGAATGCCGTTAATGGAAAGTTGCGGGCCGAGGCCCGGCCCGTGCAGATCTCTATATTACCATTGTACTTCAGTTGCAGCATTTAGAAGTGCAAAAGTGGTCTTATCGTGTGATTTAAGAAATTACAATGGAAAAATAATTTTAAACTACAGCAAAAACTTGGTAATATGGAATTTTAATTGATGGGAGGAAATTCCATTTTAGGCAGGTCTGTTATAGTTGCATTGTATAAAATTTCCGGAACTAAAAAAATAACACTAAGCTAAAATGCCGTCACACGCAAGAAAAAAAATGTTTTAAAAGGGGAACGCATTTCCTTTCAGTGCGATTCCGTGTAAGATTTTATTTTTGCCATAGACCATTTTTTTTTTTTAGATTTTTGTATCAATTATATGAAATTTTGCAGACGTAAAGTTAGAAGTCCGGATTAAATAAGAGGGTAATTTTTATTTATTTTATTCAAATATTTTCCTTAATAATTCAAAATTTAATTATTTTTCATACAAAATCAATAGGCATTTTTCAGATAAAATTTAACCATTTTCCTTTCCTGTTGCCAAGAAAATAAAAAATTGGAATAATAATTTTTCAGCGGCAATGAATTTTTAATAGAAAACTTCCACGCGAAAAACTATAATAAAATAATTTAAAAGAAAATAAATATGACGTCATGTTTGAAATAAAAATAAAAGGTGTATTTTTTATAATACATTTAACAAGGATATTTGTTTAGTTAATGGGAATTTTTGTGTAAAATATGGTGACATAAATTAAAAGTAAAAAGAATGAAAAAGAATTATATTTTTAATAAAATGGTTCACTCATGAAAATGTGACGTCATAGTTGAAATAAAGCAGGTACTTTATAGCAGTCGTTAAAAATACAAGGGGTATGAATATCAGTAGCTAATGGAGCGAGATAAATAATGACGTCATATTTAAAATAAATCAGAAATATTTTTTACTTATACTAATTAATAAGTTATAAGTTACATACAAATGAATATTTTTATTCAAAACTCATAATTATCGATGAAAGAAATTTTTTGTGGGGAAAAGGTGGAAAATAAAATCACTGATTAATATATTTTTGGCTCGATTTTTTAACACTTTCGAACAAAGTTGAAAAGTTATTATGCTTTCGGTTTATCTGTCTGTCTGGTCGCTTTCCAACTTTCGTAAATATACTCCGATTTCCATGAAATTTTTGGGCATTATTAACGTTTACCTAGCACGAATACCTATTGAAAATGAAGTTTCTATGATGATGAGTTTATTTACAGGGATAGTCAAAAAATTTCCTTATATTACGGCATTATGGGGAAAAATCGTTTTAATTAAATTTAACGATATTACAGCCTGTAGAACATATTCAAATTTATATGCATTTACAAAGTGCACTAAAATATGCATTTTGTAAAGTATGTAGTGAAAAGGGCACTTACTATTCATTTACAGGGTCAGACAGAAGAATTCCATTGCATAGGAATAAAGGGAGGAACAGTTTCCGACATATTTTAATTATGGTAAACGATTTCATGTATAATCAAATTGATATATGTTGCTGAGGCTTAATGTAAGTTATTTCATGCATAATACGAAGTGCATAGCATTTACAGGGACACACAAAATATTTCAAATATTATGTATTCTACCCGAAGTACTGTATATCATGGATGATGACTGTTGCATGGATGAAATGCATTTTGAATTTTCGCTAAATGTATGCATATTAAATGGAGAGTATAAATGGTAATAGTATAAATAGTTAAATTTAGATATACAGGGTTACACAAAAGATCTCGGAAAGGTTACTGAATATGAGCGTAATTTACTTAAAGGTGGTTTTTAAATAAAATATGCATTTTTATTTTGAACTGCATTTAGTAAACTAAGAATGTTTGTTAGTATATATATAAAATGATAAACAGGGTCCCGCAAAGAACTGGATACAAGGTTGTCTTCGGATGATAATTTCTGAAAATGTAATTTAGGTAGTAATAAGAAATATTTTTGTTTGAAATAAATTTTAGAAAGATACTTTCGTGTATTAAAGGCACTTGGAAAATTACAGGGCTGAACAAAAGAATTCAAGAATGTTTTTTATCTATTATTATTAATCGCTGAAAGGAAAATTTTGACCAGCAAACAAATTAGCGACTAGGGATTATCAGAAGTTTTTTTACCATAAATTCGCGATAAAAAGTTAATTACACATGCTTTTCATCATCGAAATTTTTTGCTTGATTGATCAATTATTTCTTCTTTAAATGTTATGTGAACGAAGTCACGGGTAACTGCTAGTATAATATAAAACATTAAAAAAATATATGTTAGAAAATTTTAATGTACAAACTATGTTGTATGCCACGAACGAATGAACTAGTGAATTCATTAATTTGTAGTATTAAAAATAGTTTTTATATTACTAGCTTATGTTAGTAATTAGAAAGTTAATTGTTTAAAAACCTGTAGTTCTTGATAGATCTTCAGGTTTAAACTCTTAAAATAAAATAAAATAAAATAAAATAAAATAAAATAAAAAAACGATTTTAAGAAAAACAGGATATGCAGGGAACAAAATGAAAAACAGGATACTAGCTTATGTTAGTAATTAGAAAGTTAATTGTTTAAAAACCTGTAGTTCTTGATAGATCTTCAGGTTTAAACTCTTAAAAAAAAAAAAAATAAAATAAAATAAAATAAAAAAACGACTTTAAGAAAAACAGGATATTTTTTTCTTTGTTACGATATTTATAGAATACTGCAAAATGCTATGCAGAAACATAAATCACAGTTTTAAATGCAAACCGCTTTTGAGGATATATAAACAAACCATTAAAACTATTCAGGGATTCACTTTATGAGAAAGAACCTTTAGCCAAAATTTGAAATATATCGGATAATTGTGCATAAAAAACAATTTATATAATTTAAGGGGGGAATAATCGCGGCCCCCTTTTTATTAGCAAAAGAACCCCATAACTAATCAGGGATACCCCTTATCTTAATGAACCTACATTCAAAATTTGAAGCAAATCGGATAATTCTGCGTAAAAAGCCATTTATTTAATTTAGGAGAGGATATCCCCCCATGCACCCTCTATACTTAACCATGAAACTCCCAAAATTCTTCAGGCATTATATACTCTGACGACACACTGACAACTTTAATCGTGGCAGAAGATAGATAGCGAAGTCTTATTGTGAAAAGATATGCAGGGGTGAAAGTATCTTCATTCAAAAGCTGAGAAGAATAGGTGCTATTGATCTCAAGGGACATGCCTAGAAAATGATTGCACTGGTCTAGTGGCAATGAGCTGAGGGGGGACACTGGGATTATTGAGCACCAAGAGGGAAGGAAGGTAGTTGGAAGAGAGACATGTGCTGGTAATGTACAAGAAAGTACATTGATGTAAGATGGCTTAGACGTGCTAAGCGAAATGTAAAATTTGAGTGTGGCTCCTATGTAGTTGTAATGTCGTTTTATTTTTTTTTTTTATAATTGATTTATGGTTCTAATAAAGAACTTGAGGAATTAAAAATGTGTTATTGATGAACTTAACAAATAAACCAACTTAATAAGGAGAAACTCAGGGCGCGACACCACAATATTATATATAAGGCTTATTAGAAAGAACCTATGTCCAAAATTTGACACACGTTGGATAATTCTGCTTTAAAAAAATCATTCATCTTATTTAGGGCGGAGGGGGGGGGGTAATCGTCCGTTCCCAAAACTAATCAGGCAAGCGTCTTTTCAGTATGAACGTATACCCAAAAATTTAACCAAAACAGTTAATTCAGCATGAAAAGATCATTCACTTAAATTAAGAGCCGACCCCCCCCCCCCCTTTCATACTTTGTCCATAAATCCCCAAAATCAATTCCTTGTCACTTTTTTTTTCCAGTAACATGTTTATCTTGTCTCTTTTTTCCGTGTCATTTTTTTCCGTTTTTGTAGTTTGTCACTTTTTTCCGGTAACTCTTTTTCCTAGATTCAGGCAAGTAGATATCATTATTAAAAAGCTATGTAACTGATTCTTTGATAAGATCTTTCAGAAGACGATTCTCACAGTGGATGATTTGAAACGAATTTACGACGTAGTAGCAACAAAAAGGAGAAAAAATGGTTGTCATGCGATCAAAATCGCTTATAACTCGTTAACTAATTTATTTATTTAAAAAAAGAGGAAAAAAAAGATGGCTACTTTGTTTATCTATAAGCAACTCAGGGGTGATTCTTGTCCGAAAATTTAAGGCATCCTCTTCCGTAATTTTGAAATTGGGTTATCAGTTCCGCATAGTTGCCAACTTGTACGGTTTTGAGCGCGGATAAAACAATCGCGGAGAAATATAAATTTCGTGAAAGGATCGCCGAAAAAGCACACATTTCGTCAATATTTCGTGAAAAAAAAGACAATTTCGTCAATGTTATTGCCAACGAACTTTGTCAAAAGGATCGCGGAAAAAAAGGCAATTTCACCAATTATCGCAGATAAAACGCTGATTTCGTCTGAAGACCGCGGGAAAACGTCGATTTCGTCTAAATATTTCTGATATAATGCCGATTTCGTTAAAAAATCGGGAAAAAAACGCCATTTTCGATAAAAGATTGCTTAAAAATATTTTGTCAAAAGATCATTGAAAAAAAGGCCGCTTTCATCAAACGATCACGGAAAAAACGCCGATTTTGTCGAAAGACAGCGGAGATAAAGCGCCGTTTTCAAGAAAAGATCGCGTAAAATTGCAAATTTTGTCTAAAAATCGGTAAAAAAAACGCCGATTTCATAAATAAATACACTGAAAAACACCGATTTCGTCAAAAGATCGCGTAAAAACCGCCGATTTCGACAAAAGATCGCAATAAATCGTCGATTTTGCTAAAATATTGCAGATAAATCGCTGATTTCGTTTAGAGGTCGCGGAAAAACGCCGATTTCGTCAAAAGATCGCGAAAAAACGCCGATTTTGCTAAAATATCGCAAATAAATAGCTGATTTTATTTGAAGGTCGCAGGAAAACGCCCGTTTCGTCTGAAGATCGCGGATAAACCTCCTTCGCGAGGGGGGGGGGGGTTAACTCGCGGAATCCCCCCCCCCGCCGATTTCCGAAAAAAAAAATTCAACCAGAATCACCCCTGAAGCAACTCTACCCCCCCCCCCCTCCCCCAGAGCCGAATTCTGGCTGCGCCACTCTCTAATGTGTAATTATAGCATAATGACGACTTAAAAGTATATGCCTTTTTTGCAAAAATTTTTCGACCAAGCCAAATTTTACTGATTTTTGAACAGACTTGAACACTCGAGAAAAGGAACTTCATACGGGATGATTTAACCGGAACTGATTATTTTGGTCCCTGAAGACTAGGAACAATGAAATCAGTCCCAGCTTCGTACGGAAAGATTAAGTTAGGCCCGGTCCGAATGCCGTTAATGGAAAGTTGCGGGCCGAGGCCCGGCCCGTGCAGATCTCTATATTACCATTGTACTTCAGTTGCAGCATTTAGAAGTGCAAAAGTGGTCTTATCGTGTGATTTAAGAAATTACAATGGAAAAATAATTTTAAACTACAGCAAAAACTTGGTAATATGGAATTTTAATTGATGGGAGGAAATTCCATTTTAGGCAGGTCTGTTATAGTTGCATTGTATAAAATTTCCGGAACTAAAAAAATAACACTAAGCTAAAATGCCGTCACACGCAAGAAAAAAAATGTTTTAAAAGGGAAACGCATTTCCTTTCAGTGCGATTCCGTGTAAGATTTTATTTTTGCCATAGACCATTTTTTTTTTTTAGATTTTTGTATCAATTATATGGAATATGAATTAATAATACCAACGATAACTGAAACATTTACATAAAATAAACAAAGGTTGATTAAAAGCATAAATATCGCTGCCTACGACACTTCTGCATAAATTAAGAATATAAACATGAAAAAAAAAAAAAAAAAAAAAAAAAAAGATTTTTTTTTGGTCAGAATTTTTCCGCAAGAGTAAAGATCAATGTTTTGTAGAAATTCACTCGGACCGACCCGGGTTCGAACCGAAATTTCAACTTTTTTTTCGGGTCGGGCAGAGCTCGGGCCTTGTTTTTAGCTATTATATCGGGCCGCTAAATTTTCTCTATGGGCCAGGCCGAAATTTTAACTTTAATAACGGGCCGGGTCTGGAACTTTCGGCCCGTGCAGACATCTATGGTAACATAAATATTATTAAATTAAGTGTCATCCAGGATTGTGAAGGATGAATTTTATTTGTATTTTATAATTAAATATATAAATGTAATAAAGAAAACCTGATAAGACGGAATTGAAAGGTACAATGAAGTATGTTTTAGACTATTTCAATCATAGCAGGTTTATCATTTATTAAAAACAAGTCACATTCTTCTTGTAAGAAAATAAAATTCCGTTTGAGAAAGGATTCTGTTATAGACATGTTTCGTTTTCACATGGTTTGCTGCACATAAATTTTTACTTTACTTAAAAGGAGATTTAAAATACTTTATAGATAACTAAACTAATTGACAAAAAAAAAAAAAAAAAAAAGTGTTTTTTGAGTGTCTTACTGATTATTACTATGCTGACTATAAATATGAAGAGCTTGATGTTGATATCATCTAACGATCTGCACGGGCCGATTTCCATTAACGGCATTCAGACCGGGCCTAACTTATTTTTTTCGTACGAACCCGAGACTAATTTCATTCTTCCTAATCTTCACGGACCAAAATAATCAGTTCCGGTTGAATCATCCCGTATGAAAATCCTTTTCTCGAAGTGGCCAAGTCTGTTCAAAAATCAGTAAATTTGGTTTGGTCTAAAAATTTTTGCAAAAAAATCATATACTTTTAAGTCGTCATTATTCTGAAAAATCCCTGTCGGCTGGGCCTATAGGCGGAGGTAGATTTCGAAGAGTGCTCATTTCAACAAAAAAAAAAAAAAAATATATATATATATATATATATATATATATATAATTTCATTTTTCTGCAAAAACTGGTTTTATCAGAATCATCTTAAGAAAAATTCAGCTCAAATGCCCATTTTGACAACATATTTTGAAATAGATTCTGAATTTATTAAAAAATCGACCAAAACAGTACATTATACAGTTCCTAAATAACAAAAAACTGTCAGTTGAATGCATTTAAGAAAAAAATTGAATTTAAAAATGAGACATAAAATAACCGATTTGTTGTTTGAATACATCCTTATTTCTTTAATCATGATTGCTTCGGAAAATTTTGTGCGAAATACTCACTTTGACAGTATTTTTAAAAATATATTCTATCTTTATCAAAAAACTGGCCAATGCGTCACAGTATATAGTTCCTAAATAAGAGGATCTGTAAATTGGATGCGTTTGAGAGCGAAAATGGATTTTAAAACAAGTCATAAAAAACGCAATTTGCTATGTGAAAACTTCCTTAAATTTTCAAATCACGAAGAATTCGGGAAATTCTGTTCAAAATACCCTTTTTGGTAGCCTTTTTCAAAATATATTCTGTCTTTATCAAAAAACCGATCAATGCATCACATTATATAGTTCCTAAATAAGAGGATCTGTAAATTGGATGCATTTGAGAGCAAAAATGGATTTAAAAACGAGTCAGAAAAAAAAAACGCAATTCCTTATTTGAAACTTCCTTCAATTTTCAGTCCCGATGACTTTCGGAAATTCTGTTCAAAATACCCTTTTTGGTAGCCTTTTTTGAAATATATTCTGTCTTTATCAGAAAATTGACCAATGCATCACTTTATAGTTTCTAAATAAGAGGATCTACCATTTGGATGCGTTTAAAATCAAAAATGAATTTAAAAATGAGTCAGAATATAAGCAGTTTGGATTTGAGGTTTTTTCTCCAACTCCTATTTTTGTTTTTCTTTTTGCTATACGAATTGGTCCTATGAAAAACTTGTCAATATAAAAGTTGTAGATATTTTTGAGAAGATGTAAAATAAATTTAATCAGATTTGATAGCTTAAAAATTGACGGAGTTATGGATTTTTCTCTTTTTTCAGCGCCCTTTTTCTTTTCGTTTTTAATTTTTTTTCATCTGTAAAAGTTGGTCCTATCAAAAACTTGTAAGTACAAAAGTTTTAGATAATTTTAAGAACATTTACAAAAAATTTAGTTGGACTTGATATCTCGAAAATTGACGAAGTTATTATTTTTTTTCTCTCAAAATCCCTGTTTTTTTCGCCCCTTGAGCCCACTTCTAAATTTATCAAAAATCTGTCATGCATATACTTTTGGCCCATTTTTAAGAAGTAATATAAACTTTAAACCGATTCGATATCTACTTTAATTAAAAAGTTATGGCGTTTTTTCGGTTTTCACAAAAACATCCCCCTATTCCGACCCCCTTGGTCCGATTTTGCCCATTAACGAACTTAGCCAAAATTTTATCCCCTTTGATTTTATGTACCAGTTTGGTGAAGAATTATAGAAGTTATCGTGTCCATAAAAAAGTGAGATATATAGATAGATAGATAGGTAGATAGATAAAAAAATTGGTGCGATTGCAATAGGTAGTATTTCTTACGAAATCTACCTAAAATGAAACATTAGAATTTATTCTTTTTGAAAAATCGTAGATTTCTTGGTTTATTTAAATAGAATAAAACACATGGAAGAAAAAAAAAAAAAAAAAAAAAAAAAAAAACAGCCCGTGACGGAATTTTCATTTAAACTGAAAACCGGAAATTTCTTTTAAATTGTTCATCCATGAAAAATAAATACAGTAATATCCGAGGAAAAAAAAAAAAATAAATAAAAATTTGCACCTGCTAAAAGAAAACGTATTTTTTTTTCTTTCCAATGAGATTCCGTCTTAGAAGATTTTATTTTTACTATATGCATTTTTTTAGATTTTTATGTCTTCATTACATGGAATATGGATTAATAATACTAATGCTAACTGAAACATTTACATACAAGAAACAAAGGTTCATTAAAAGCATAAATATCGCTGCCAACGGCACTTCTGCATAAATGGAGACAAAAAACCTGAAAAAAAAAAATGAATAAAAGAAACCTATTTTTGGTCAGAAAGAATAAAATCAACGTTCTGTAGAAATTTACTGGGGGCGGTCCGGGTACAGGCCGTAATTAAAAATTTTTCCAGACCGGGCCAAGCTCGGGCTTTGTTTTTAGCTTTTATATCGGGTCGAAATTTTAACTTCAATAAGGTGCCGGGCCGAAATTTTAACTTTAATACGGGACAGGCCAATGTTTTTTCGTTCGGACCGGGTCGAATTTTTTTTCGATGGATCGGGCTTGGAAATGTGCAGACCTCTAATATCATCGAGACGCGAGATGGTAGCAAAGGTTTTTGATTTTTTGCGGAACAATGATAATTAATTTGCGTTCCTTCAAAACTCCAATGCGAAAGTATTTCTTAAGAATATTAAAAAAAAAAAAAAAAAAAATCGTTACTTTATAAAAAAAAAAGCCTGTGAAAACAAAACCTGCGTATGACGGAATATCGCTTTAATTGGTAAATTTTATGGTTCTAGTCAAAAGAATTTAAAATATTTAGAATACTAAATAAGACTGAAACCTGCGTAAAGCGGAATTTCCCCTTATTTTGCGTTCCTGTTTAGCGCTTTTTATTTAAACTGTACATTCCTTTTTGAAGAGCATACACCCCCCTTGGATCCACCATTAATAGAGGGAATGCACTTTATATGTATTCGTTTTAATGTATATTAATTATTACTTAAAATTATAAATATATTTTCCAAAAATTATGCTGAGCTTATTCATATTTCACTTAATATTACATTTGATACTAATATTAATATAAATAAATATTGTAAATAATAATTCATCTATCCAATGTAAAAATAAATAAAAATTAAAAAATCATTTAAAAATATTGGAATGCGATCGAGATATCTTTTATTTATATATTAAATGTCTTCTATAGGAGTGTCATTAGCGAACGGGTCTTTTTGTTTGATTGAAGATACATTTTATTCAGCAATTTAACCGAATTCCAATAGATCTAATTTGTGTAGAAAAAGAAAATTCGATGCAATCAACAATCTTCGAAATTCCAAGCTTGCAAAGGTCTCATCTCCTTTCCAAATTCTACTCCCTAACCCCCTCCTCCTTACAGGAAACATAAAACCAACGCAACGTCGCGCTTCTTGGATATGCTAGCACCAATCATGGCGATTTATCGCTCTGATCATCCCCAAGACCTTGTTGCTCCCTTAAACGGGTTTCATCGCCCTATTTGGCGACTTTTTTGAAGCTACACTGATCTCTGGAAAGATAATAGTAAAACAGAAGACTTCAAAATACAGTTGGCAAAAAAAGTATTTGTACACTTCATTTTTTAAAATTATAATGAAATTAAATAAAAGATTTAAGCAAAAAATACTGTAATACATTAATGTAATGCATTTTAATAATATAAAAGCAAAAACAAAATAAAACGAATTGATTTTTTACATTAAAATAAACAAATATACAAAAATATAATGCAAAAAAAGTATTTGTACACTACACTAATGTACTATAATTAATAAAAATTTAGTTAAATGATACAAAATAATATTTTGTGTGAATTCCTTTAGCGTTTATGACTACTTCTAGATGGTGTGACATAGATTCCACCAACTTTTTTGTAGTGGTCTGGTTTATTTTATTCCATGATTCAATAACAGCTTCTTTAAAACTGTTTTTCACTGGTACATATTTTTTTCGGATTTTTGCATCCAATTGCATCCTCAAATTTTCTATTGGACTCAAGTTTAGAGATTGCAGAGGAGTTACCAGTCGCCTTCGAGCATTGTAGAGTAACCATGTGCTGGTGATCACAGCAGTATGCTTAGGTTGTTATCCTGCATAAAGTGAAAAGCTTCCTCTGCACGTAATTTCTTAGCACTGTTTAATAAATTATACCGCGACACATCAATGTATGTTAAAGCTGTCATTCCAAATGTCCTGCTCCATTAGAAGTTATACACCCCAAAACCATAATATTCCTCCCACCATGCTTGACAGTTTGGAGTATATGTTTTGGATCTAGAACAATTTTATTTTTACGTCAAACATTTCGAATGCTTGGTGGTAAGAAAATTCCGAATTTTCTCTCATCAGAAAAAAATACTGTTTTCCAAAAATCCAATGATTTGCTTCTGTATGTGAAAGCGAATTCTATGCATTTTCGACTATTTGTTTCACTGATGAATGGATTTTGCCTTGAGGTTCCTCCTTTTAAATCTGCATTGAGAAGAATATTTCTTATTGTTTGAGGTAATACTCTGATGTAAGAAGATGTCGCAAGGTCTCCAGCAAATTTTTGAACTGAACCCATAGGATTTTTTAAAGCTGTTTTAACAACACTCCTTTTTTCCCTCATTGTTAATTTGCTGAGAAGTCCTGGTTTTCATTGAATTTCGATGCCTCCAATTTCTTCATACTTTCTCATCATGTATCCAATAGTTGTAAATGGTAATTTAATAGCTTTTTTGATTTCTTGGTCTGATTTTTATTTTTATTAAGCTCAAAGATATGATTTCTTATGTTCAAAGGTACCTCTCTAGTTTTAAGTACAATTCTCAAATACTTCAAGAGCAAATTAAATTAAATGCCAGACAAACATAGTATGAAGTTAATAATTATTAAAAATACCAAATTATGTTACAACTTTAAACCACAAACATTATAAACACAGTGCGAATCTTGCTGTGGAAATGTACAAATACTTTTTTTGCAAGAAAATTTTAAACTTTTCCAGTTATAAAATTTATTTTACACCTTGATAGAAAATTTCTGTCGTGAATTTAAAAAGCACAGTAAAAACACTCTATTAAAACCATTCGTGTATAAATATCTGTTTTTATTTAGTAAAAAATTGAAAATATTAGAGTGTACAAATAATTATTTTGCCAACTGTAGAAAATTTTTCTTCAGTATAAAATATAAGAAAGAGTAGGGGGGAAAAAAAGCAAAGTATGCATCTTACACTTGTTATACTTATTTCTAACTTTTTAAACATTTTCTCTGAAGATTAATGATCTTAGTTAGAGTATAGTAAAAAAAAAAAAAAAAAAAAAAGGAACATGTAATTGTTAGAAATGTTATATAATATTTTTTCGGAACTTAACATATTTTCTCTACTCAGCAAGATTTTCACGTTTTCTTTACAAAAAGTTTAATCTGAGTAATCATTAAGCGCATACACTCCTCCCACATTCCTAGTCTTTGAAAAGAAAATTTACATTAAAAAAAGGTGTGTATTTGTCGGCCGATTATCTACGCTAGGGATATAGGCCCAGGAGGGAGTGCCCTTCGTGGGGGTCTTTCTAGGGGAACCTAACCCGTATTTACGCAAGGCTCGAAGAAAACCACGAAAACTCCGAACGGTTAGGCCGACGGCCGCGATTGGGTTCGAACCCAGCACCTGCCGTCTACCAGTTGAGAGGTCCAAACCTCTCGGCCACTGGTGGGGCCATTAAAAAAAGGAAAAGAAAGAAAGAAAAACTTTAATGAATATAATTGTAAAAGTACCATTTATTGCAATTTTATTCAATGTGTACTTATGCTAGAATTTAGTTTGTTATTGTCTATTTGTTAACTAACAAGGTTTATCTTTCACTTTTCTAAATGAATATTGATCTATAAGAATAAAATATTCAAGCATTTATTTTTTTCCCTGTGCAGGGGTGAGGAAAAAAGCCATGTAAATTTTTAGCTTCTTTCTTTATTTAAATAAATGTATAGTGTATGGGTAAGTAAATATAAATACTTGTGTTACACTTAATATAATAAATCGCTTAAATATCTACACAATACTTTTAAGGTGGTTTAAAAGAAATTTCACCCCCCCCCCTCATTAGATTTATAAATTGTCATCTAATATATCATACCAATGTTGCATTGTTTTTATTTCCATAGTAATTATAATTTTTGTGCAGTTGTTCCTAATTTATATTTAGACTTATATTCCTAAAAAAAGATCCCTGAATAGTCAAATATTTCTGTCAATTCCATACATGGTTATAATATAATTTCCTTTGGGTTTAAAAGAGTACAGCCGGCTAGAAAGGGCATGTTTTGGATCTTCTAGGGTTTTCTTCAGATGCTTATAGATATTTTTCAGATTCTTAAGAGCAGTTCTTTTTATTTTGAAATTCATTCTTTCAATTTTCAAAGCATTTAAAGATAATATTGAGTGGATTTTTACTATACAAGCAAATGTTTTAATGCAAAAAATAGACCCTTTTTCTTTTTACTATTTTAAAATCATTGGAATGTACATTTGAAAATTTTCCAAAGGGGAATAAATCTTCAGGACAAAAAAAAGGTAGGCGAGTAAAAATAATAAGAAATTAAAAAGGGGAGTAGAGAACTTAAAAGGCAGTTTAAGAAATAGAAAATAAAACTACTTACTCTTTTTTTTTTTTTTTTTTCAAATTGTTTTAAAAGCAAAGTATCTAGGAGATTTGCCCCAGTGCACGGCCACCTAGTAATAGGTAGAGCACTATGCACTAGAGATTTTCTCCTGGCAATTGCTCTTAATATATCTGATGATTTGATCTGATATACCACGGTAATTCAGGTAATCTGCAGGCTCAAGCTCTCAGCTTTTTCTCAATCTTCAAGCCGTAATCACTTAAATGAATGGAATCTCTTTAACTTAGAGATCATTAAACAAAAAATAATTTAAAAAAAACACATTTATTAACCATTTGAAAAATGGTTGTTGTTTTCGGGAGAATGGACCCGATGATGTTACCACTTTTGAATGATGTTACCACTTTTGAATGATGTTACCACTTTTGAATTTAAATTAAATTCTTTACTTTTAGAAGAGTTTTTATTTGAATTTAAATTAAATTCTTTACTTTTAGAAGAATTTTTATTTGAATAGTAAATTAAAATGGTTAAAATCATTGTAATAAAGGAGAAAACTAACAAATTTAAAAATGGGTAGACGGAAATTAACAGATACGGAAAAAGCCGAAGCCAAAGAAATGAATGAACGTGAATATCGCATTCAATGATATTAAACACAATACGCGTACTTAAACAATCATAAAGTGATTTTTATTTCTTCTTTTGCTATTTAAAATAAAAATTTAGTCAACATGTATAAGTTGCTTATTAGTTTGGCGATTCGTATCATTTGGCGAAATTGGTCGACGGGATAACTGAGTAATACTGTATTTGGTTTGGCGCAAAAACGTCTTTCAATGCAGAAAATGATAAAATCAAAAGATTATTGAGCCGCTGAAAACCAATTACGTGTTGAAAGGCGATCACGAAAAAGGAAGCAATTTAATGCCGAACCGATTAATTGTAAAACATCATGTCGCCAGGGCGACCAATCCACTAGCCATGGCGTTTTACTATCGGTCGGTTCTAACCAGGAAAATTTGAGTGCCAATAGTGATTCTAACAAGCCGGAAAATGTTATAGCTATTACTCTTGATTTTCCACCACCTAAAAAGAAAACTAAAAAGCAATCGGCTTGGGAAAAACTGGGAAAAAACTTTTTTGATTCGATGTCTGATGGACCCATTCACAGATGCATGTGCTGCGATCGATTTTGGTTTAAAACCTCCATCACCAAAATTCTGCTCTGTAAAATCAAACAATATATGCCAAAGTCTTACAAGTATAACAGTATATGCCAAAGCTGTATTTTAATAATGATTACTTTTGCACCAACAATGTTAAATAGTTTGAAATGTTTCTTTCGTCGCCAACTTTTATGCTTGGCGACAATAGAGTGATATAACTTAAACGAACCGTACCTTCAAATTGCAGCATGTATAAAGTCATTTATAGCAGTGGCACGGATAATACACAATAAAACAACTGGTATTTAGCTTAAAATGATAGATGAATGTATCGAGTGAAACATTTTTCAAATGGTTGGGGTAATTTCTTAAATTACAATTTTTTTTTTTTTTTTTAATATATTTACTCCTTTACAAAGAATATTCTTTCTACACGCTCACACACCACCGCACGAGGAAGCCGTCAGCCGTTAAATAAATGAAATGACGCGCAAGCTTTGATGACGCGGGCTAATAAAGGCGGGGAATATGGACGCTTACTAGGCATGCGCAGCCAGCCGTATTTTTAGTGCTGTGGCTGCAGTGCCGGCTGCCAGCCGGCAGCCTAGACACTTCGTTTAGTTGTTCAAATTAAACCTTTCAAAATTCCAAAATAAACGCCAAACATGTATTCAATAGAATTTACGTGTTTTTACACTTTTAGATTTTGTGACACCTGTCACAAAGATGTGTGGGCAGGGGGGGGTGGGGGTGCCAAATTGAAACTTCTCCCCGGGAGCAATTTTCTCTTCACACGGCGCTGGTTGAAAGTAAGGGGAGGCAGAGGGGGAATGTGCCCCACTCGACAGAGCGAAAAGGCGTCAATTATAGATATTGCTTGTCGATTTTTTTTCATGTCTATGTTTAGCACAATATAGTTAAAATCGTTCTGTCTGGGCGTAAATATGCTAAAGCATAGAAGAATCAGTACTACTCTATTATCCCGTCGACCAATTTCGCCAAATTATACAAATCGCCAAAATAATAGCCAAATTATACAGATTGGCATAATTTTTATTTTAAATAACAAAAAACAAATAATTAGTAGAATATTAATAAAAATACAAATAAAAAGTCGAAATAAAAATCACTTAGTGACATTTTAAACACGTGAATCGTATTTAATGTCATTGAATATGACATTCACGATCATCCATTATTGGCATTTAATCTTATAGTTTGGCGATAATTTTTTGGTTGACGGATAAACTAGTAGTACCGAAGAATCTAAGGATGAAGGCATAAAGATCCTGCAAAAAGCGGAATATTCTCGCTTCAGTTTTCAAGATTTTAATGAATAAATACTGGACAAAGCAGATCGCGTTGTTCAGTATTACATATTTTAAATTTTAAAATAAGTCGGCTATTAGAAAATTAGTAAAATTCTCTTTGTAAATATACTTTGCGGGGGAGGAAGAGGGGACGCCAAAATCCGTTTGCCCCGAGTGCAAAAAATGCTATTTTCGGCCCTGAATCGGGCCCTACTTGAATGTTTAACTTAACGCTTTGCGGTGCAGACCAAATTCATTGCTTTAGTGCTGAAATTGATAACTGCCACCGGAATTTTAAAACAACTTTATTTGTAATTAAGAAAAAAGCTACTTTGCTGGTATTGAATAAACGGAATTTTTTTAATCAAATTTCCGATGCCAGTGTAGCGTTTGGGAATTAAAATTAAGTGGTTTCATATATATACCACCGCGACGCAAGGGGTTAATAGCAGTCGGATCCTTGGCTTGAAAATATCGACCGACATAGAGTTCGATTGTCAAATACAAAATAAAAATGGTTTCGGAATTGCAATTCAGAATGAAGATTAACTTTTAGTGCTGCCATCTATTATATTATTATGAAACGAAAACTCTTAAATCAGAAAAAAAAAAATTCTAAATTGTTTTTCTGGTAATTTTACAAATCACTCATTCATTTCAAGTACTTCTTCAATTTTCCATAAAAAAAAGAGTGAATCTGAAACGTTTAAAGTATTTCTATTTTTTTTTTTCAGACATAAGTTATCGTAATTCCAATGCTTATTTTAATGTGGATCTCTCAGATATCAAATCAGTGATATTTTATATAAAGCGAAATATAATTATAAAACTTACTTAATATTAGAGTTGTTATTAACGTCAACATAAAATTTAGCATGTTCAATATACATTTTAATTAAAACAGTATATTTTTAGGAAACGTTAGTACATTGAAATTTTTATGGATTTTTCAATTTAACCCTTTCGGGTCCGAATTTTTTTTCAATTTTTAGAAAAAATTACTTTTACGTTAATAACATTAACACTAGCTATCCAAATAGATTAACGACTATTTTGTTGTCTGTAAGATAACGAATGTTGCTGTTGTGCGTACTATTCAATTAATATTCATACGATAATAGGCTAAAGAAGAATTTTTGGAGATGTTTAGAAAACATTGTATTACAATAAGATTTAAATTGTGTTAAAACTTTCTTATACTTTTTGCTCTTTATTACACGTGCTTCTTTCAGGAAAGTAACTTTTATTTTAAAGACTAAAACATATGTTTTAAATAAAAAAATTGCAAACAGCGCAAACAGAATGAATCAAATAATAATTATTATTATTATTACTAAATGCTTAATTAGAAATGAAATCATACAGTAAATACATAGACATATACTAACATTAGTACATGAAAATAGTATCAAAAATATTTCTTAAAACAAAGTAATACTTCATTAAAAGACATGTACTATTAACAGTACACCAGACCTGCAAAGGTTAAAAACACGTATAAAATAATATTTTTTTTTCTTTTGGATTTTTTTAATTATTTGAAGTTTTAAAGGACAGTTTGGAAAACTTCGAATTTTCTTACTGAGACACTTTTCTAAATATATTATCTTTTTAGTAATTTTTAGCTCACAGGCTATCAAAGCCTGGGAGCTTATGTGCCCGTCCGTTCTGTATGTGCGTATCGCGATAACTCATGATAAAAATATCCAATTCATTTGAAATTTTGGATATATGTATATTCTCATAAGGCGCTTCCCTGATTAGTTTTTGGAGTTCATTCGAAATGTATAAGAGGGGGAACAGGGGCAAATGCCCCTCCCCTTAATTTATATAAATGGGTTTTTCATGCAGAATTTTCAGTTTTCGTTCTAAATTTTTTTATATGATAAAATATATCTCTGATTAGTTTAAGGGGCTCAATGATTAAGTATAAAACGGGGAAATGGAGGGAGCTTTCCCTTCCCCTTCATTTGTTTTTCGAACGAAATTAACTCTTGAAAATATAAGGCTGAAATATACAATTACTATTCGTAGCCTGTGAGCTCAATGTCATCAATTTAACTGGGCAATATTCTTTTTATTTTGTTCATTTTTTAGAGATATTCATATTTTTATGATGTTGAAACAGTATCACCTTACTGAGCTATCCGGCAGGAGCTGTATCAAGATCGTAGTCAGAAGAGGGCAGATGCGCGAGACCATTTGCTGAAATAAAATGAACGATCTATATGCATTCCGTGTGAAGAATTCATTCCATATGCATAAACAAAAACATTGTAGCTTAAAATTTATAATAGAGGTCTTCAAAACGTGTTCAAAAGGTCATAGTTGCCCCATCGAGAATATTTTAGAAACTCACTGTATCATTTCACATATTAAGAAACAAAAGTTTAACGCGACAATGAAAGATTTTTGTAGCGCCTTATAAATCCTTTGTATAAAATAAATCATAATTAAAAAAGCATGTAAAAGCTACACATAATTTTCTTCTACATCAACAGAGCCCCACCAGTGGCCGAGAGGTTCTGGTTCTGACCTCTCTACTGGTAGACGGCAGGTGCTGGGCTCAAACCCAATCGCGGCCGTCGGCCTAACCGCTCGGAGTTTTCGTGGTTTTCTTCGAACCTTGCGTAAATACGGGTTAGGTTACCTTGGAAAGTCCCTAGTCAAAAATGTGTAAAATGCGCCGGTAATCATGGCTTGAAGGATTGTTCTATCACAGTAGAATCATGTATCAATTGTATGAGAAAGGACGATGAGACAGATACGGCATATAGGGCCGACAGTTATGATTGTCCATGTTACAAGGAGTATAGGAGGAATCTTTTATCCAGAAGATTATAACAGCAGTTTCAAAGGCTTATCTTGACTCTGGAAAATTGGTCATAGTTCAAATTAATTTGAACCACTGCTCAGATGCGAACGATGCTTTGGCTTCGTATGCTGAGAGTAATGGTGTACATTTTTTCTTATGTCAGGATCCATATACTCGTAACGGTACTTTTTCTGGACTCCCTCCGGGGTGGCTTTGTTTTCCATCTATTTCTCTTACTTCAATGATACTTTGTACAGACTCGTCATTGTCTATTGTGAAAGGCTTTTGTTCGAATAATTCAGTTTTTATTACGATAACTCTTAGTCAGGGACCTTTGATTATTGGGTCTGTTTATTCTTCACCTTCTAGTGATCTTGATAAAGATATGTCTTCATGGATTAATTATTATCAGAATACTACTCGTATGATTATCGGCGGTGACTTTTATGTTCCGATGCATATACTTGGCTATACACGTGAAGATAATAGAACAGAAATTTTTGCAGACTATCTCATGATGACGGATCTTAGACTTGTGAATACTTCAGATGCTCCCCATTCTTATGTTCACGACAATCAACTTGGAAGACCTGATCTTACCCTCTTGGGGGTTGATATTATTCCCTTTCTACAGAATTGGCGTGTTGATGATACAGTGTTTTCTTTCTCAGATCATCGATATATAATGTTTTCGTTGTGTTTGAATCCAGTTTTTAGAACCTATGATAGGTTCAAAACAAAAAATAAATCAATGCACAAATTTAATAAATTATTCAGTGAAAAACATGATTTACTATGTTCATCACTTATGAGAGTGCATGGTCCGGCTTCTCTGGACGACTGGATTGAAAATTTTAATGAATATCTCCAATATGTACTTCAAAGGTCCTTTCGTCGGGGCAGTATTTCCTATAAACCTACCATTTCTTGGTATACTACTGAACTGAGAGTATTGAGAAATAAAGTTACTGCTGCTTATAAACGTTATAGAAAGAATTTAGACAATCCTGCATATAGAGAATCCTACATATTATTACGTCATGAATATAAAAGAAAAATTAGAAAAGCGAAGCGTTCTAGTTGGTTAGATTATTGTCAGCGAACTAATGAAGCATATGGTAACGTTTTTAAGTTCGTCTCTAGTAAAAAAATTTAACTACCAAGATATGGCTTTCTCTACCAGGGAGAATTCATCCGTTTTTGACGCATATGATGACATAGCTCATCAACTAATGATTGAACATTTTAAGGTTGACAATGTACCTGAAAATGCTTATAGTTATGAAAGCTCATCGGATTACACGGATGATCCAGATTTTCGCCCTTTTTCCAAGAAAGAACTAAATTCTGTTTTGAAACAACAACATAATAATAAAGCTCCAGGTTTTGACAATGTGGATGTGCTAATTGTGAAGAATCTATGTTTTAATTTTAATTTTTTAATGTTGTCAATTTTTAACACTTGCTTTAAATATGCACATTTCCCGGTCAGCTGGAAGAAGAGAGTTGTTATTTTCTTTAAGAAAAGAAATAAGCCAGAGGGCTCTTATCGTTCATATCGACCAGTTACCCTGTTGCCTATTATAGCAAAGGTCTATGAGAGGCTGCTGAAACTTAGAATCACAGTAATGCTCGAGGCTGCTGCATACCTCGACGGGGACCAACATGGTTTTCGCGAGAGGCGGAGTAGTCTGACTGCACTCTCCTCTCTTCGTGAGAAGATTAAAGAAACTTTGAAGGCTTATAAATATTGTGCGATTGTGTCATTCGATATAGCAGGAGCATTTGATGTGCTTGACTGGAATGTGGTTGCTAACATAATAGATCACTTGCCTATCTACGATTATTTGAAAGAAGTATTCAATAACTATATTTCATTTAGACTTATAAGTTTTAAATTTACCGTTGGCATTCGATGGTTTAGACTGTTCTGTGGCTGCCCACAGGGTTCATGTTTGGGCCCTTTGATTTGGACAATAGTTGCAGACCGAATTCTTAAACACAGTAAAGAAGTAGCATTGAATTTAATTTCTTACGCTGATGACTCTGTGGTTGTTGAAGGTGCGGACACTAGAGCGTCACTTGAGAATAAAATGAATAACACTGTGAATATTTTTTCTACTGTCTGTGCTCATTGCAACTTGCAGCTTAATAATACCAAGACGGTTTCTATGCTTTTTGGACGTAATACCATGAAAAAGAGACGTCCTATTTTTAAACATAGTGGTAGATCAGTACCTGTGAAGGATAATATTCTTTATTTGGGTTTTCTTCTAGACAGTGCCTTCCATTGGTTAGATCATCTTGAGATTATTCGAAGTAAAGTTATGTCCTTTACTTGCAATATGTGAAAAGTGAGAGTAAGAGATATAGGGGTCTCTCTAGACCTATTAAAGGTTTGGTACAACACTGTATTAAAAAAGCAGATATCATACGGACATGAGGTCTGGTATCGTGACCTTCAGTCCCATGGTATTCGCAGATTGTCCTCTTGCCAGCGAGTTTGTCTGTTGACCATAATTCGTACATATCGTACAATTTCAACTGAAGCATTGTGCGTTTTGGCTGGAGTTTTACCTATAGATATAGAACTCTCTAACTCTGCTCGTCTTTATGATATGATCCACGGAAATACATCAGTAGTGGTGGAAAATACTACTATTTATTCTGAGGATTTGGTTAAACGTGTGCCAACTTATTATTATCCGAATTATTGCGAAAGACATCATGTGAATTTTCTGAATCCAATACGAAAATCAATTCCTGATCGTAATTATCCAATAATTTTTACTGATGGATCGTACATGCAAAGTGGAGTTGGTGCTGCTTTTGTAGTTTATTTTAAAAATGTAGAAATATTTAATTACAGAATCAAGCTTAATGTTAAAAATTCGATCTTTCAGGCAGAATTGGTGGCAATTTCGGAGGCTATACAGTGATGCGGACGAACTGAGTTTGCTCACTTCTATTTATATACTGATAGCCTGTCATCGACTTGTGTTTTGCATCATCTATTTCCATGTGATCAGCTAGTATATGATATTTTCACGAACTTACGTGTACTTAAAAATAAAACTGTTCATATAGAATGGGTCAAGGCCCATGTAGGCATTTTGGGTAACGAACGTGCTGATGAACTTGCCAAATCAGTGGTTCTGAATAATGTTTATGACAAAGTAGTTAACCTTCCAGTTCCTGTGAGTTATTTAAAGAATTACTTTCGAAATAAGAATATTCGTGATTGGCAGGATCGATGGTCTTTTAGCGATAAAGGTAGGGATACCTACATGGTTATTCCTGATATTAGTTTAAATTATATCTGTTGTTCACAAGTGGCTGCATATTTCGTTTCTGCGCATGGTGCGTTCCCTACTCTGCTCTACAAACGGGGAAGGAGAAATAATGATAAGTGTATTTGTGGCAAACGCGGTGACATCGCGCACTATTTATTTGATAGTTGTTGTGTTTCAGCAGTCAAGTTTAATCAAATTAGAAATAGAACCATAGAGTGGAATATCAGAAATGTTCTATTTTCACATTTTAATTATAAGAAACTTTGTGCTATTTATAATGATCTGAATGCACACTTTACATTCATTCGTTACAAATTCTGATGTTGTAACTTGGTTTCAATTGACAGGACTGTGAACTTTAAATCTTTGGACATGCTCCTGCTGTGTGACATAGTGTATAAATTTGACCCTCAGCTAAAACTGTATTGAACTTTTCTGACTTTTACTTAATTTTTTTTTCTTTTTTTAAGGCTTGGTGTTTATATTAGTTTTATTATATTTTTAGTTTTTGGTTTGTTTTGGAACATGTATGATTTATTCTTACATCTCACTTTATTTTGTATGTGTCTTGTTAAGTTTGTTAATTATTTTTTTTTCTTTGTTCCGTCAGTCAGACGTTTGTCAAATTGTCAACAGTGTTTTTCATTTTTATCATTTTGTGTATTTTAGTGCCATGGCATATTATTGCTGTATATGTTATTTATGTTATGGAATGGCCCGTTGTTTGTAATTTGGCTGGTTGGTTGTGGAATATTTCCTCCGGGAATTAAACACCTATGCCAAGTTTTTTGGTGGGTGCCCCGGGTGGGTGATCCCCCCACACACACACACACCCAGAGCCTATATCCCTAGAGTAGACAATCGGTCCTACACAAAATAAACCAAACCTACATAAGCAGAGGCGCCGGCGAAATGAATTTATCTTGTTAGTGTCATAAAAATTTAAAACTTTATGAATACCGCTATATGCTTTTACTAGCAGTTACCCGTGACTTCGTTCACATAACATTTAAAGAAGAAATAATTGATCAATCAAACAAAAAATTTCGATGATGAAAAGCATGTGTAATTAACTTTTTATCGCGAATTTATGGTAAAAAAACTTCTGATAATCCCTAGTTGCTAATTTGTTTGCTGGTCAAAATTTTCCTTTCAGCGATTAATACTAATAGATAAAAACATTCTTGAATTCTTTAGTTCAGCCCTGTAGTTTTCCAAGTGCCTTTAATACACGAAAGTATCTTTCTAAAATTTATTTCAAACAAAAATATTTCTTATTACTACCTAAATTACATTTTCAGAAATTATCATCCGAAGACAACCTTGTATCCAGTTCTTTGCGGGACCCTGTTTATCATTTGATATATATACTACAAACATTTCTTAGTCTACTAAATGCAGTTCAAAATAAAAATGCATATTTTATTTAAAAACCACCTTTAAGTAAATTACGCTCATATTCAGTAACCTTTCCGAGATCTTTTGTGTAACCCTGTATATCTAAATTTAACTATTTATACTATTACCATTTATACTCTCCATTTAATATGCATACATTTAGCGAAACTTAAAAGCACATATCATAATTCAAAATGCATTTCATCCATGCAACAGTCATCATCCATGATATACAGTACTTCGGATAGAATATATAATATTTGAAATCTTTTGTGTGTCCCTGTAAATGCTATGCACTTCGTATTATGCATGAAATAACTTACATTAAGCCTCAGCAACATATATCAATTTGATTATACATGAAATCGTTTATCATAATTAAAATATGTCGGAAACTGTTCCTCCCTTTATTCCTATGCAATGGAATTCTTCTGTCTGACCCTGTAAATGAATAGTAAGTGCCCTTTTCACTACATACTTTACAAAATGCATATTTTAGTGCACTTTGTAAATGCATATAAATTTGAATATGTTCTACAGGCTGTAACATCGTTAAATTTAATTAAAACGATTTTTCCCCATAATGCCGTAATATAAGGAAATTTTTTGACTATCCCTGTAAATAAACTAATCATGGTAAGAACTTCATTTTCAATAGGTATTCGTGCTAGGTAAACGTTAATAATTTCCAAAAATTTCATGGAAATCGGAGTATATTTACGAAAGTTGGAAAGCGACCAGACAAACAGACAAACTGAAAGCATAATAACTTTTCAACTTTGTTCGAAAGTGTTAAAAAATCGAGCCAAAAATATATTAATCAGTGATTTTATTTTCCACCTTTTCCCCACAAAAAATTTCTTCCATTGATAATTATGAGTTTTGAATAAAAATATTCATTTGTATGTAACTTATAACTTATTAATTAGTATAAGTAAAAAATATTTCTGATTCATTTTAAATATGACGTCATTATTTATCTCGCTCCATTAGCTACTGATATTCATACCCCTTGTATTTTTAACGACTGCTATAAAGTACCTGTTTTATTTCAACTATGACGTCACATTTTCATGAGTGAACCATTTTATTAAAAATATAATTCTTTTTCATTCTTTTTACTTTTAATTTATGTCACCATATTTTACACAAAAATTCCCATTAACTAAACAAAAATCCTTGTTAAATGTATTATAAAAAATACACCTTTTATTTTTATTTCAAACATGACGTCATATTTATTTTCTTTTAAATTATTTTATTATAGTTTTTCGCGTGGAAGTTTTCTATTAAAAATTCATTGCCGCTGAAAAATTATTATTCCAATTTTTAATTTTCTTGGCAACAGGAAAGGAAAATGGTTAAATTTTATCTGGAAAATTCCTATTGATTTTGTATGAAAAATAATTAAATTTTGAATTATTAAGGAAAATATTTGAATAAAATAAATAAAAATTACCCTATTATTTAATCCGGACTTGTAACTTTACGTCTGCAAAATTTTAAAGCAATCGGTTCAGTAGTTACGGCGTGAAAGCGGAACAAACAAACAAACAAATAAACTCACTTTCCGATTTATAATATTAGTAAGGATTTACGGATAGTATGTATGCTTCTCGTGTATCCTTATGCTTCATGCATTATCAATATAATAATAGCACAGTAAATATAGCATTATTAACATTTTTGACTTTCTATTGTTTAAACTAAAGGATGAAACTAAATAGATTAATACTTCATGCAAATATAAATAAAATGATTTTAAAGCCTCATAATTCAAGCGTGTGTACATCTCTTGTTTTTACTATTTAACTGATTTATGTGTGGCCCATGGAACTTTAAGAATTTATTGAAGTGACGCTCAAGTTTGAAAGGCTGAATAATTCTAATCTATAATGTTGGATATTCTCCGCTAAGAAAATTCTAATCATTGTATTACCTGGAAATAATCAGAGTCATTTAAAAAAAGTCTATATTCTGACGTGTCTCTGTGCTAGTTCAACATCAGTATAAAAATACTTAGAGTTTTCAAAAGATTGTTATGATCATTAAATTTTCTGTTAAATTCCGATCTATAAATTAAGAAAATATTCTATTGAGGTTAGTCATTAAAATAATCTATCAAAAATAACTGTTGTTTTTATTTGGTTTGGCTATTTTTTCCCTCTTCCTTTTTTTTATTTAAAATATAACATGAGAATATCTTCATCATCATATTCAATTTTATCTATTAACCTCTTGCGCTCTATGATGTACGCACGCTACGCCATGCTATTTCGGCCATTTCCAAAAAATGGTATGCGCAGACAATCTTATCGTAAATAAGACAAAAGTTAGAAGAAAAGCAATGTCCATTATCACACTTTTATCCTAAGAGAAAATTAACACGTTCGCTGTCGCTTACATGAAGATGTGATGATAATTAATGCCGCACTGTAGAAGTGGGTTTTTCCCAGAAGCCGATTTACTTTTTATAACAAAGAATCAGTGAAAGATTTTCCCGCGCCAGTGCGTGACTGGCTATTGGACATCACCTCACATCATGTGCTGGCGCGTGAGTAGCCCCTTAACGTTGGCGCCAGCGGCAGCGAACGTATTAAACATTTTATTTATCTTTCGGAAGGGCAACAAAAAAGGGATATTTCATTTTCTCATAGGTGAAAACACATAGAAAGAGGAACGAGAAATGGGATTTTTCATTTTCTGATAGGGAAGAAATGTTATCCACATTGTATACTTGAAAATTTTGTCATTTTTTTAAATAACAATATCACGAGGCCCCACTTTTTCTTTTCCATGTATTTGTACATATATTCACCTACTCCGTGACATATGTTTTATTTAACTGTGGCGCTTATTTGAAATAACATTACTTTAAATGTTGCAGATTTTTAAAATTTTGAGTATTTAACAGGTTATATCTGCTAACAGCAACAATATCTCGGTATAGTACTATATTATTTTGCTTGTCCTAGTAGTATACTTTCTTATTCTATAAGAAAAAGTTTGGAGTATACTATTGCTTAAATAAGGTATTAATTGAGCAATAACTAGGTATTTTAATAAGTAGGGTTTTAATAAGTACGTATGGTTATACTAATAGTTTATGTCGAAAGAATTTTGGGATGCTGTTGCTTGCGAGATATATATAGTGCTCTAAATATACCAGCATTTCACTTTTCACGAAAAATGGCATTCATAACCCTGAACTTTGACATTTTCTATAGAAAAGAGGAAATTCTTTTCAGTTCTTCAAAATTACAGATTATTCATCAAATATGATCTACCTCCACATATAAAAAAAGCAAATCAAAAAATACAACCTCACACTTTGTGTGATTTTCAAAATAAAGGCTCTTAAATAGTAAAATTTAGGATACAAGATATTTGAGAAGTTCCGAAGTAGAAGTTTATTGTACAAATGACTCCACAAACGAAAAAATATAGAACTATTGCTAATAGAATTTTCTTATTTTATAATTTTACATTCATATTACTTTTAGCTCCTTCAATTTTAAAGTATTACATCACATAGGATTTTTATTATAATAATTATTAGTATTAAGTTTTTCCCCTGTGATATTTTTTTTTTTCATTTTTAAAAAGTTAAATAGATATTGAAAATTAATTCATGGAATATAACTAAAAAAAAAAAAAAAAAAAAGAATCATCATTATCGCTCTCAAAAATTTTGTAAAACTGTATTTTTATATGAAATCTAAGCCTCGTTTGTAAAACAAATTCAGAGCTTTTGAGTTGGAACGGGTTTGACCTATCAAAATCCACAGACAAATCTCTGTTATAGACCTCCTTGTGAACATTTTATAGTCGTGTGAAGAATATTATTCCTTGAGAACCATTACAAAGGAACACTTTCCTCATAAATCAGCGGAAGTTTTTCTTTATCTAAAAATCGATTGCTATTGTAAATCAATTTAATGATCGGGTTTTTTATTTTCATTTTTTTAAGGTAACTTCACACGTTAACTCAGGTGTAGTGAAAAAAAAAAAAGTGAGAGAGGCCCACTTCAGGGTTGGTCGACTGAGCATAATCACCTTGACCTGCCCACTTGAGGTCCATAAGGGCTCACTTACGTCACTAGATCCGGCGAAGTCTAAAAGAGAAAATGATGGTTAAAATCAAGATTGTCATCCTTGAATAACCACAAAATCGACCACTCACCCGCTTCTCGACAGGAACGGGAAAAAAAATCACAAAATGAAGAATTCCGTGACTAGAAAAAACAATAAATGTGTATATGTGTAAATGTGTAAATGTTTACTTTACTCTCATGAACCCATCCAAGTTTCACTTCCACTGAAATTTATTGACTGCATGAATGTACTCTTTACTTTCTTCTATCTTTACAAGAAGAAAGCATTGGATACGTGAAAATTTTCAAATCCTGTTTTCGATGGATTTACACATTTTAGGGGGTCAGAGACCCCAAAAACATGTTTTTTTTACAAAATGTCAGTCTGTATCTGCATGTGACAATAATTTTGTGGACGCTCTATCTCAAGAACTAATGCAAGGAATTTCACAAAACTTTATATTCTGTTATACCTCGATATAAACTAGATCTGATTAGTTTTTGGTGTATATTGCTCAACAGGTGGCGCTGCTATGCAGCATTATTCACATTTCTGCTATAACCATATCTCAAGAACTATAGCATTGATTTTCATAAAACTTTTGATTTAGTTAGAACTTGATATAACATGGTGCTGATTACGTTTTGCTACAAATCGTTCAACAGGTGACGCTGCAATGGTGCATTATTCGTGATTGTCGCAATATCTCCATCTCAATAACTAATGCACAGAATTTCATAAAACTTTGGATTCTGTGTAACCTTGATATAAACTAGATCTGATTATTTTTTGGTGTATATCTCTCAACAGGTAGCGCTGATATGCAGCATTTTTTGCAATTTCGACAATAGCCATAGCTCAAGACCAACTGCATGGACTTTCACAAAACTTTATATATAGTTAATACCTGATAAAAAATTGATCCTGGTTAGTTTTTGCTATACATCACCCAACATGTGGCGCTGATATGCAGTTTTTATAAGATTTTGCAATAATTCTATCTCAAAAAACTAATGCACGGATTTTCATCAAACTTCAGATTCAGTAATAAGTTGACATAAGTTGTTGCTGATTAGATTTTGGTTTAAACTACCTAACAGATGGTTTTGCTATGCTACGAGATGTTTTCAGGATACATTTTTCAGGAAGTATTAACATACATAAGATAGAAGAAAGTTTTGGGATTCCCATATCTGACTGGTTTCGAATAGGAGAAGGGGTAGTGCAGTGGGAAAAGATTATAATCAGAAGTCGATGTACAGAAATGGGGGTGGGGAGGGGAGATATGGAGACAGGACAAAAGTATTTATTGTGGAATCAGATAGTGGCAGATGAATGGTCTGCTCCAAGATACATCCGCTTTAGGGATACGTCTGCATCTGAAGTTGTAGTAAAAATTTATAATTTAAAAAAGAAAAAAAAATTACCGGCTATTGTCAATGAAACTGCCAACAGCAGTTGAAAATCAACTAAACTTATACTCGATATCGAAATTGCGAAAGCTTGATATTTGCAGTTTTCTCTCATTCATATATAACTTTTTTTTATTTCTTTCAAACATACCGAAAGATAGAAAATTTTTATTAAAAAAAAATATTTTGCACCTTTTCTTTTTTTATGATAGAAAATTTGTATATATTTTTCTTTGAGAATTGTCAAAGATGCAGAATTTTTCAAGGGTGCATAAATAATGTTAGGACTCTACAAGTCTGACTAAGAAAAACTACGGAACTTTATTCTACAAAACTTATTTTATTTTTTGCAAACTTTCTATAAAAAAGGCGCAAATGGAGGGAGCACTCTTCAGTCATATTTTGGCCCTTTCAAATTTTTTAGTAGAAATTTGTGCTTCTTGTACTTTTAGGTAGATTTCGTAAGAAATACTACCTATTGCAATCGCACCAGTTTATATATCTATCTATCTATCTATCTATATATATATATATATATATATATATATATATATATATATATATATATACATTACAAATTAAAAATTTTTTCGCCAAAACTAACCTTTATACTACCTTAATTTTTTTATAATAATGCTCCGTACTTACTTCAAATTATTAAATTAAAATCTTGTTTCTAGATCTAATCTGATAATCTGTATGCAGACGATATAAATTCTTAATTTGCCTTAAAAAACATTATTCCAGTATGCGTAAATATAAAAAGATGGCTCTAAATTAAAAATATTCTTAATTAAAACTTTATTTCTTAATATTCCAAATAAAACTGATTTCTTCTATGTTTTTATCAACCCTTTTTAAGAAAATCTTATTAAATTTATTCCAAAGCCATACCTTTCAAAAAATATCATTATTTTATTTTATCTATTTATTTATTTTTTCGCCGTCAACCTTTGATGTGTGCATTAATAAATTCATTTCTTTTCTTTTTCTCTTAAAATTAATCATTCATAAAAGTCGTCTGCCTAAAAAATCCCGATTCAATTATAAATTGGTTAAATAATATTTTTTAAAAAATAAATTTATCGTCTGTGTAAAATAGCCTCGTATCTGGACAAGAATTCTGTTTACATAAAAGGATGATAGTTTGAGATTACAGAAAGTTCTAGAATTTTCTTTTGAGTTTTAAAAGGTGGAAGTCTCGAGATGAGAAGGGAGAGAGATTCTGGAGTTCTTTCGTCGATGAGTACGGCTGATTGAAGTAAATGATGGAATATTTTTTGGACATTTCGGTAAAAGATCGTTTGCAAAAAGGAGTTTTTCCCTCTATAATGACTACAGTTGAATAAATAAACTATGTTTTTGGCTCCTAACTTTAAAATGTCACAGTCTTTTCTAGAGTCGACAGGATTTCGTGACAACATGTCTGCTTCGACATTTGTTGAACCCTTTTCATATTTTATCTCATAATCAAACATACTAAGTTTGAGCGACCATCTAAAAAGCCTACCTCTTAAGTTTTTAACACTCTTTAACCATACTAGAGATGCGTGGTCCGTATGAATTGTAAACTTGACACCATGAAAGTAATGATAGAATTTGTCAAGAGTATCTATAATAGCTAAACATTCTAATTCAGTTATGAAATAATTTTGCTCATAACTCTTCAAAATTCGAGAATGATAAGCAATAGGATGTAAGAAATTATCTTTATCAGGTTGTTTTAGAACGGCACCTACTGCTATCTGAGAGGCATCTACAAACATATGTAAAGGTAATTTAGGATCATAAATTTTGAGGATGGGTTTTGCAATTAAAGAATTTTTTAATTTTTCAAAAGACTCCTGGCACTCTGAATTCCATTCCCATATTGTGTCTTTTTTAAGTAATCGATTTAGAGGATATCTAATTTCAGCATATTTATTAATGAATTTATGGTAAACATTAATGGAACCTAGAAATCGATTACTTAAAAAAGACACAATATGGGAATGGAATTCAGAGTGCCAGGAGTCTTTTGAAAAATTAAAAAATTCTTTAATTGCAAAACCCATCCTCAAAATTTATGATCCTAAATTACCTTTACATATGTTTGTAGATGCCTCTCAGATAGCAGTAGGTGCCGTTCTAAAACAACCTGATAAAGATAATTTCTTACATCCTATTGCTTATCATTCTCGAATTTTGAAGAGTTATGAGCAAAATTATTTCATAACTGAATTAGAATGTTTAGCTATTATAGATACTCTTGACAAATTCTATCATTACTTTCATGGTGTCAAGTTTACAATTCATACGGACCACGCATCTCTAGTATGGTTAAAGAGTGTTAAAAACTTAAGAGGTAGGCTTTTTAGATGGTCGCTCAAACTTAGTATATTTGATTATGAGATAAAATATGAAAAGGGTTCAACAAATGTCGAAGCAGACATGTTGTCACGAAATCCTGTCGACTCTAGAAAAGACTGTGACATTTTAAAGTTAGGAGCCAAAAACATCATCGCCAGGGTCCCCGTTCTTTGCACAGAAGTCATGGCCAGCGAGGAAAAAAATAAAATAATAAATAAATTCAAAATAAATTAAATTCAAAATAAATCAAATTTAATTCAAAATAAATTAAAAATAATAAATAATAAATAAAAATAAATTAATAAATAAATAAATTCTATAATTTTTCACCAATCTCCACCAAACTTGTACATAAAATCAAAGGGGATAAAATCTTGCTAAGTTCGTTAATGGGCAAAATCGGACCAAGGGGGTCGGAATAGGGGCCGTTTTTGTGAAAACCGAAAAAACACCATAACTTCTTAATTAAAGTAGATATCGAATCGGTTTAAAGTTCATATTACTTCTTAAAAATGGGCCAAAAGTATATGCATGACAGATTTTTGATAAATTTAGAAGTGGGCTCAAAGGGCGAAAAAAACAGGGATTTTGAGAGAAAAAAATTCATAACTTCCTCAATTTTCAAGATATTAAGTCCAACTAAATTTTTTGTAAATGTTCTTAAAATTATCTAAAACTTTTGTATTTACAAGTTTTTGATAGGACCAACTTTTACCGACGAAAAAAATTAAAAACGAAAAGAAAAAGGGCGCTGAAAACAGAAAAAATTCTATAACTCCGTCAATTTTTAAGATATCAAATCTGATTAAATTTATTTTACATCTTCTCAAAAATATCTACAACTTTTATATTGACAAGTTTTTCATAGGACCAATTCGTATAGCAAAAAGAAATTAAACAAAAATAGGAGTTGGAGAAAAAAACCTCAAATCCAAAATGCTTATATTATGACTCATTTTTAAATTCATTTTTGATTTTAAATGCATCAAAATGGTAGATCCTCTTATTTAGAAACTGTATAAAGTGACGCATTGGCCAGTTTTCTGATAAAGACAGAATATATTTATAAAAAGGCTACCAAAAAGGGTATTTTGAACAGAATTTCCGAAAGTCATCGGGACTGAAAATTGAAGGAAGTATTCAAATAAGAAATTGCGTTTTTTTCTGACTCGTTTTTAAATCCATTTTTGTTCTCAAACGCATCCAATTTACAGATCCTCTTATTTAGGAACTATATAATGTGATGCATTGGTCAGTTTTTTTATAAAGACGGAATATATTTCAAAAAAGGCTACCAAAAAGGGTATTTTGAACAGAATTTTCCGAAATCGTGACTGAAAATTTAACGAAGTGTTCAAATAAGAAATTACGTTTTTTTTCTGACTCGTTTTTAAATCCATTTTTGCTCTCAAATGCATCCAATTTACAGATCCTCTTATTTTGGAACTATATAATGTGATGCATTGATCGGTTTTTTGATAAAGACAGAATATATTTTGAAAAAGGCTACCAAAAAGGGTATTTTGAACAGAATTTCCCGAAGTCTTTGTGATTTGAAAATTTAAGGAAGTTTTCACATAGCAAATTGCGTTTTTTATGACTCGTTTTAAAATCCATTTTCGCTCTCAAACGCATCCAATTTACAGATCCTCTTAGTTAGGAACTATATACTGTGACGCATTGGCCAGTTTTTTGATAAAGATAGAATATATTTTTTAAAATGCTGTCAAAATGAGTATTTCGCACAAAATTTTCCGAAGCAATCATGATCAAAGAATTAAGGATGTATTCAAACAACAAACCGGTTATTTTATGACTCATTTTTAAATTCAATTTTTTTCTCAAATGCATTCAACTGACAGTTTTTTTTATTTAGGAGCTGTATAATGTACTGTTTTGGTCGATTTTTTTAATAAATTCAGAATCTATTTCAAAATATGTTGTCAAAACGGGCATTTGAGCTGAATTTTTCTTAAGATGATTCTGATAAAACCAGTTTTTGCAGAAAAATGAAATTAAAAAATTTTCATAAACGGCCAAATGAAGTTATTAAACTAGGTTTATCTCTAATCATATTTTTTATTTGTTGTTGTTGTTGTTGAAATGAGCACTCTTCGAAATCTACCTCCGCCAACAGGCCCAGCCGACAGGGATTTTTTCAGCAATCAGGCCCTCATTCTTCACTTTAATTTTTAGATCGCCGAAGTGGGAACATGCTCAGATTAAATATTTTGCTCAAATTACTCCAAACTCTTGTTCCAGAACTTGGCAATACTCGCTTCGATGAGGAAAACGAGTCAACAAGTATTAGAAAGTTTACCAATATCTTCGTTTTCATTTTTGTCTAAAATCGTCTTTATCAATCAAATTTTATTTCCGTATGTTGCCACTCTCAGATAAATCTATGTTACTCTTCCCCCCTCCTCCCCATTCCCTGTCTGCGAAATTATTAAATGGAGGCCGAAAATCCCAGTCAAGAGAAATCCAAACATTTCATTGGTTACTGAGTCATGTCCTTTTCAGAAATGATCTCTTAGCAGTAGGAGAAACGAAACGTCCCCTATTTTATTTTCAGAAAAAACTTCATGTCGGCAATTTTGAAGCGACTGTTATATTCGGTTTTCATTTAAAATAAACCATCGAAATTAATTCAAGGTATTTTGATAACTTTTTATAAAATATAAGTGAAAGATTTTGATTTTAAGTCATAAAAATTTTGAAATGATATGGTACGTACGTTTTTAATTAATGAAAATTAAAAAGGTTTTTTTTATATTACTTTTAAAATCCAAAATAAGACAAAAATTCGCATATTTCCCTAAAAAGATTTCATAACTGTACTTGAATACTAAAAAACTGCCAAAAAGTTTTGCCTAAGGGAAAATAATTTTTAAATAGTCAGTTTTTCAATAAAATCAAAACACTGTCTAGCTAGTGCCGTAAGGAATTTTCACCTTGTTATTAACATAAAAGTTTAAAATTTTTTAAAAGATGCTCAGAAAGATTCATAAAAATGTTAGTATGCCTCGAGATCTTTCAAACGCCATTTCACATTTCTGTAAAAAGATTTTATAACTATACCTGAATACTAAAAAACTGCCAAAAAGTTTTGCCTAAGGGAAAATAATTTTTAAATTGTCAGTTTTTCAATAAAATCAAAACATTCTCTTAAAGCTAGTGCCGTGAAGGAATTTTCACCTTGTTATTAACATAAAAGTTTAAAATTCCTTAAAAGATGCTCAGAAAGATTCATAAAAATGTTAGTATGGCTCGAGATCTTTCAAACGCACATGCGTTCATTTTTAAGGGGAAATGTGACTGATTGTAAAATAAGAAAATACATGCGTTTAGTCTTACGTGTATTTTCTTATTTTACAATCAATGCGTGTGCGTTTGAAAGATCTCGGGGTATACTAATATCTTTATATATATTTTTTTTTTTTTGTTTTTTTTTTTTTTTTTTTTGTTTTTTAGCATAGTAATTTTATGCAATTTTTAATTTTTATGTCAGTTTCTCAAGCAATTTTAAACACTGGGAATAAACAGAACAATAAATATTGCATAAACATTTTTATAATATTATTTAAAATAACTTATTTTGTTTATACTACGCTGTCCATTAAAAATAAAAGTTTAGCATTATATAAGAAAAGTTTTCATGAAAGATTTTTTTTAATTTTTTTCATTGATAGTATTTGTGTAATTAATAAAAATTACCATGTTTTAATTGGTCTTTTTTATCGCTTAAGATGTTTTTAAAATACTTTTTTAACTGAGAAAACTCTAACTGAGAACTTTTTTAAGTGAGTGTCTAGGTTCGTGGTAATAGTTTTAAATAAACCTTATATTTGGATGATTTTTATATTTTTAACTTGATTTTGTCTGAAATACGTGCCCGTTAACTGTATGAAAATTGAGGAGAAGCTATTCATTATTGAGATTTCTTATGTAATTTTTTCATGATTGTATGGAGAAGTAATAATCAAATTAAAAATTATTTGCTCTACTGGTGAAAAATGGGGTTAAGAAGAGAGGAGTGAGTGATTAGTAATATAGAAACCAAAAGCTTTAAATCAATGTGTCACATGCCCCCGTCCCCGCATACACACAGGGGAATACCTCCTAATAGTCTAGGGCTAAAAAGAGAGCTCACCAACGAAGTCCCATAAAAAGTCTCAACTTTAGTCAAGCCTTCAAATGAGGTAGAATATCTAGATCAGCTTAATTAGGAATTGAATTAGAGAATAAGGTCCTCCGAAGAAATTTGAGTGAGGGTATGTAGAAAGGTTCATAATATGAGAGTGCGCTTTGAAGGTTTTCTGCTGATATATCACATGACAGTTTAGCATGCTTGATTGTACGCACAAAAAAATCTTGCAAAATTGCAATGCAAACCGATCTCAATTTTTTTAGCTCTGCATTCCATCATAGGAAAACTCTATTTTTAACAAAATTATTTCTGAACGAAACTCTGTTAAACAATCTACCCGTAGATATATTAGTCAAAAAGCAAGCAAGCAAAAATCTTAAGCAAGTATTTAAGAGATTTGCTGAAATTGCTATTGGAAAATAGTGGTATATATACTTTTGAATTTTTTACGTTAAATAAGTAATATTTATCCCAGGGTTCCATCAAAAAACCGCATCTAAAGTAATAGAAAATTGCACGGTTTGAAATATTTGATCATTCCCTCTTTCCAAAAAAATATTGCGCCCGCTTTCCTGCCAAAATTTGATGCCTCTTACTTTTTAAAATCTTTATTGTACGTTATAAACTATCTGAAAGTTCCAAATCGATCAGTTCGTCAATTTTCTTAGTTTTAGCAAATTCGCTAATAATAAGCTCGTATCCCCAAGGAGGTCTCGGTAGCTTCATCGCCCCCTCGCCCCGAGCCCAACCTTTCCCGCTTCTCTGTGTCTTTAATTTGTGTAATTTTCCTTTTAAATAAGTCCGGTATCAGTCTCTCATTTTTTCTCCATTCTTTTAAAGAGTCGGGACGTGGCTAGGGACTTGTGAAACTGGCATCTGCTAGAAAGTCAGACATTCGGGTCAAAACTATAATGGGTCGGATATTCGTGGACCTACTTATGTCAATTGGAAAAACACAGATAAAGATATTGAACTGCAACGGTTAAAAACTGCAACGGATTGATCAAAGATTAAGGATGATCCTCCAAGATCAAAAAATCCCTGTCGGCTGGGCCTATAGGCGGAGGTAGATTTCGAAGTGTGCTCATTTCAACAAAAAAATATATATGATTACAGATAAACCCAGTTTAATAACTTCATTTGGCCGTTTATGAAAAGTTTTTAATTTCATTTTCCTGCAAAAACTGGTTTTATCAGAATCATCTTAAGAAAAATTCAGCTCAAATGCCCATTATGACAACATATTTTGAAATAGATTCTAAATTTATTAAAAAATCGACCAAAACAGTACATTATACAGTTCCTAAATAACAAAAAACTGCCAGTTGAAAGCATTTGAGAAAAAAATTGAATTTAAAAATGAGTCATAAAATAACCGATTTGTTGTTTGAATACATCCTTAATTCTTTAATCATGCTTGCTTCGGAAAATTTTGTGCGAAATACTCACTTTGACAGCATTTTTAAAAATATATTCTATCTTTATCAAAAAACTGGCCAATGCGTCACAGTATATAGTTTCTAAATAAGATGATCTGTAAATTGGATGCATTTGAGAGCGAAAATGGATTTTAAAACGAGTTATAAAAAACGCAATTTGCTATGTGAAAACTTCCTTAAATTTTCAAATCTCGAAGACTTCGGGAAATTCTGTTCAAAATACCCTTTTTGGTAGCCTTTTTCAAAATATATTCTGTCTTTATCAAAAAACCGATCAATGCATCACATTATATAGTTCCTAAATAAAAGGATCTGTAAATTGGATGCATTTGAGAGCAAAAATGGATTTAAAAACGAGTCAGAAAAAAGCGCAATTTCTTATTTGAACACTTCCTTAAATTTTCAGTCTCGATGATTTCTGAAAATTCTGTTCAAAATACCCTTTTTGGTAGCCTTTTTTGAAATATATTCCGTCTTTATCAAAAAACTGACCAATGCATCACATTATATAGTTCCTAAATAAGAGGATCTGTAAATTGGATGCGTTTGAGAACAAAAATGGATTTAAAAACGAGGCAGAAAAAAACGCGATTTCTTATTTGAATACTTCCTTCAATTTTCAGTCCCGATGACTTTCGGAAATTCTGTTCAAAATACCCTTTTTGGTAGCCTTTTTTTGAAATTTATTCTGTCTTTATCAGAAAATTGACCAATGTGTCACTTTATACAGTTTCTAAATAAGAGGATCTACCATTTGGATGCGTTTAAAATCAAAAATGAATTTAAAAATGAGTCAGAATATAAGCCGTTTGGATTTGAGGTTTTTTTCTTCAACTCCTATTTTTGTTTAATTTTTTTGCTATACGAATTGGTCCTATGAAAAACTTGTCAATATAAAAGTTGTAGATATTTTTGAGAAGATGTAAAATAAATTTAATCAGATTTGATATCTTAAAAATTGACGGAGTTATGGATTTTTCTCTTTTTTCAGCGCCCTTTTTCTTTTCGTTTTTAATTTTTTTCATCGGTAAAAGTTGGTCCTATCAAAAACTTGTAATTACAAAAGTTTTAGATAATTTTAAGAACATTTATAAAAAATTTAGTTGGACTTGATATCTTGAAAATTGACGAAGTTATGAATTTTTTTCTCTCAAAATCCCTGTTTTTTTCGCCCCTTGAGCCCACTTCTAAATTTATCAAAAATCTGTCATATATATACTTTTGGCCCATTTTTAAGACGTAATATAAACTTTAAACCGATTCGATATCTACTTTAATTAAGAAGTTATGGCGTTTTTTCGGTTTTCACAAAAACGCCCCCTATTCCGACCCCCTTGGTCCGATTTTGCCCATTAACGAACTCATCCAAGATTTTATCCCCATTGATTTTATGTCCAAGTTTGGTGGAGATTGGTGAAGAACTATAGAAGATATCGTGTCCATAAAAAAGTGAGATATATATATATATAGATAGATAGATAGATAGATAGATAGATATATAAACTGGTGCGATTGCAATAGGTAGTATTTCTTACGAAATCTACCTAAAACATACAATTGGAAATATCCACGTTTTTCATGGGGAAGGATTCATGTTGATTTTGTCGGGCCAATCTTTGAACATATGTTTTTATTAATTGTGGATACACATTCAAAATAACTCGAAGTCTACCCTATAAAATCGACAACTGCCTTGAAAACAACAGAATATCCATTGGCGCACCAACGGAAGAAGCTAAGGGGGCTGAAGCTCATTCCAGATTAAACTGGATATTTATTTATTTTTTAATTATGAAAGAATACAATTATTATTTTATATAGATCCTTAATTTTTTTTATTAGATTTTAATTTTGTCACCTGATTTTTTCTCTTTTAGGAATTTTATTATGAAATTCGATATATTAGCCTGATTAAAATTTACTTAATGAAAAATATAAGACATGTGCAGCTTCTTGCTCTCTTTAACTAGCATAACATTTTGATAATTTAATGATAAAACTTTAAATCGTTTGACTGCAAACACTCTTTAGAATTATCCAAATACAAAAACACACCAAAAAATTATAAAAACTAAAATGTTTTTAGCACAATATTTCATTATTTAACATGCTAAAAGCAATTCAGAATTAGCCCCAGAAAAACTTTCCAGAACTTTCTCTGGTTTCCCTGGCTAATTACGACTTTGACAAAACAATAGAAACTTTTGCTCGTTATAAATTACCAGTCATGTTAGTCAGCGGCAATGGACCGCATTTAACTTCAAACGAGCTCAAAAAATTTATGCCAAATAATGGAGTCTATAAAACGAGTGTCCTTTCAAGCCTTCCAACAATGTTCAAACATAAAAATGTGTACATACTTTGCAACAATCTCTTCGAGCAATGCAAAAGTATCCTGGTAGTATCAATCAAAGCATTAACTGTTTTTTGTTACAGTATAAAAAAAAATCACTCTATATGACTATGATGCAATCTCCAGGAGGTATGTTCTTAAAAAGATAGATTCGAAATATCTTCTGGTTCATAAAAAGTGAAGCTGTCAACCCGGAACTGCTAATGACAGTCATATCACTTAAGTTTTTATTATATAGATTATTATTACTATTAGTATTATTATATTTTTCGAAGTTCATTTATGCTGTAAATAAAATCAGTCAATTAATAGAATGCTATTTACTAAAAGAAAATTGTTACTTTTGATCTTTTTTAAAAAAAAGTTATTTGTGTTAAAAATATGTTATCAAATTTCTTTAAACTTTAGCAATTAGTGAAATAAAAATTATTAACAAACTGAATAAAAATGTAAATCTTACTTTTTTTTCGTTGAATTATATGTATTTCAAAATAGAAAGCATTTAAACTTCAAAAAGCTCTTTATCTTAAAGCATTTCATTGCAGTGTCTTCTACTGAACGCACCAACACTGCTAACTCCATGGTGCAGCTGAACGAACACTTGCAAACTGCTGAATTAGCTCTAACGGCAACCGTCACGGCGTTGCGTGAACTGAACGAACTGAACTCATTCCAATAGACCACTAGCATTGGGCGGAACACGCAATGTTTCGCACAAGCGTTACGGTATTTGATTGGCTTTCGGTGAACGGCTGTGGGATAAATGGAAAAGCCGATTAGCTATACTCCACCGTGACGTTCTCTGACTTCAGAAATGCTTGTGGTTGATTTACTTCGGTTCACGGGCTTGTGCTAGTTTGACGCACGTTATTTCCTCATTTTCCTTGTAACTAATTTGACATGTAACTCTTAATTTTTGTGTATTAAATTTATAATGGATAGAATTATCTCGTAATTTTTCTGGCTCCAAGTCAGACAGTTTTACGCTACGCTATTTTATCTAACAGCTTCTTTAAATGAATTCAGCGGCATGCTACGATAGAAGCTGAAGTGGTGACACATGTTTGAACTTTAGATTGCAGCGATATGATCGTGTGGCACCCTTCTTAGACTTTCAATTGATGATCAACAACCTATAGAATACTGTGGATTACTACAATTCAAAGAGATACACCTCCGTATTTTCGTTTTTATTGTGAAATGTGCCACCGTTGCGGACTGTTAGCGCCGTCTCCGTTGTAAGCCTGACTACAACATGTCCAACTTCAAGGGGATGCAGCAACCGACGATCCTGTAGTTTTCAAGGTAAGACCTCATATTACTCCTGTTAACATCGGTTATTTCAGCTTTTCTTAAAAATTTGATATATATTTTTTATCATTTTGCCATACCAGACGACGCGGTTCAACCCGAACTTCAGGTTTATAAAGTAGGCCTAAAGCTGCCACCTTTTTGAGATAAACACCCCCATATTGTGGTTTACTAACATAGAAGCGCAATTTATTGTTTCAGGCATCACTCAAGATGCAACTAAGTATTACTGTGTAATTTCAGCTTTTACTTCAGACATTTTAAATTATGTTAGCGATATAGTGTTATCACCTCCCCCGACGGATAAATATGAATCCCTTAAAAAACGTCTCATTTCCGATTTTTCCGGCTCTCAACAGAAACAAATTAAAGCTGTTCTTTCAGAATTTGTTTTAGAGGATGACAAGCCTTCACATTTGTTGCGCAAGATGAAACAACTTGCAGGGAAAACATTCGATGAGGATTTCTTAAAAACGCTCTGGCTACAGCGTCTGCCCACACAGGTGCAACGTGAAAGCCATCCATTCCGTATCGGAAGATACAGTCAACTGCAAAAAGATTTGAGCGCCGTACCCCTCACAGAAAATTTCAGAATGCACAATGAGAAAATATTACTCATTTAAGAGAAATTTTGCTGCTGTCATTTATCAATGTTTCGTCTTCAAACGCTATGACGTCATACTTTATGAATTTAGTACATTTGCGATGACTGCATTTCAATTTCATAATGTGCCATTAGGAAATATTACATATTTAACGATTTTTTTTTCAATCTGGCTACAAATACACTTTAACAAATTTGAACCTTTTGCCGCATCGTCACTCCTCTGCTTTTATAGAATAGCTCTCTTTTGACCAATGAGACTGCTCTATAATCATTTTCTATAAAAGTGATGGAGTGATGATGTAGTAAAAGAGTCAATTTTTTAACACTGTTTTGTCTTTGATGATTATTTAAACGCTATGACATTATAGTTTACGGATTTCATACATTTATGATGACTGCATTTCAATTTCAGTATTACGTCATTTTTTCGATAATTTAAACAATTTAATATTTGTGTAACTGTTTGTTTCACTGTGTCATTGAGGTACGCGTGGTTGACGGTATATATAGATTCTCAATGAGTTCACGTTTCATTCTTGCTAAATATTAGATGCGATGTTCGATTTACTTTACGAGCGATTAAAATCAATTTGGACAATGTGGTACGTTTTAATTTCAAGATTAAGTTTAAGTTTTTCTTCCCGTTTTGGATTTTTTTTATTTCGTAAAATTTCTTCTTGGCTTCAAGGAACTGTTTTGAAAATTTCTATTATTCTTAGATTGGAGATTTTCGATGTCATACATTTCTCAAAATCTCAGTCAGTTATTCACAAAGTTGTAATTGAGACGAGATTTAGAGAAACTATGACATCGAAAATGTTCAATCCACGAATAATAGAAATTTTTATCAATAATATATGAATTCTTTTTTATTTTTCTTATTTTACAATGTAAATTACTTTTATTTTTCTTTTATCATTATACATTTTGAATAGTTTCCCATATTTCTTTTTTTTTATTTTCTTTTATCATTATACATTTTGAATAGTTTATCAAAATCTGCACCAACACTATATGATTTATTTTCTTGTTTTACATTGTAAATTTCTTTTATCATTATACATTTTCCCATATTTCTTTTCATTTTTTTCTGCTTTTATCACACATTTTAAATAGTTTATCAAAATCTGCACCAACATTATTTGAGTTTTTTTTTTATATTTCTTGTTTTATATTTATTTTTTTTCAATCGATCCATCTGTGAAAAAATATTTACTGATTTTATGGAAATACGTTTTCAAATACATAGTTTCATTTTTTTTTCAATCCATATTTAAAGATTATTTGCTGAATTTATGGAACGCGTTCAAATATATTTTCTTTCCAGTTTCTTATGTTTCGGTTTATTTTACTATTACTAGCCAAATTTCTAATATGAAAAAATATGAGAATAAGCTTTTTGTTCTTGCTTTAAAGTTTGAATTCTTGTCGATTTATTTAAATGACAATATATTTTCTTCCCAGTTTCTTATGTTTTGGTTTATTATTAATACCCAAGTATATAGGATTCCTAATTTCTACTGATAATTTTTTTTCTCAATGCGAGAAGGAAAAAAAAAAACATGAACCTTGAAATTAAAACGTACCCGAAACATGTTCCAACTAATTTATTCAATCCCGAATACCCGCCAAATAATATATTTTCTTCTCAGTTCGATTCGATGCTTTTCATAATCAACAGACACGGGATTTTCTAATTTCTGTCATGGAATTTATGCGAGTCACATCATGAACTTCTTTTTTTTTATTTTTTGCCTTTCGGCGGCAATGGAATCTTAGTTCTTTGTTTTCACTTGATCACCTTGAAACTGTATGATGCGAGCGAGCGAAAAAAGGGAAAGGAACTCTTACTTTGAACTAACCATTCGCTCGCCTCCCCCCCCGCTCGAAAGCCGTGAACGCTGTCCATCCGGATGATACACCCCGCATTCCGTTTCGACTAATCGCAGCAGCCTCTTTTGAGCGGATCTCTAGCAGCAGTTGGGGAGGCGGGCGCGATGCCAAGACTTTAAAAAGAAGCTTCGCGCCCTTTTTCATTTCTTCACAGAGTTTTGACTTTTTTTATCAAGCAAACTCCCCGACACGAATCATGGCCTCTACGCAGTTGCTGGAGTTACCCATCGACATACTGTTGATCCTTTTTCGAACGTTCATCCCTTTAAGGGACAAACTGCGTCTTTTGACGAGCATGCCGGAATTTCATCCCATCTTGACGCACCGGTCGGCTTACCTCTCGTCCCCCGTGCCCTTTTCGACCGCGTACCTGCAACGGCTGAGCCGAATCCGACCCGGCTGGTACTTCGCCACGCGAAACTGGACCCATCGATTCTGTCTTCGTCTCGATCCCGAAACCCTGAATTTCGCAATCTATCACTTTTTCCTCGAAGGATTCGAAGGCCATTACAAACCCGCCGTCCTGCACCAAAGTTTCTTTCGCGGATCCATCGACCGCGTTTTTCAAAACATCGAAAGTTTCTTGACGCAGTTCCAGTATCTAGAGGAGGAGGACGAGGGAGGGGAGACGACGGCATCCAGACCCCCCCTTTCGCGGCAACAGCAGCAGCAGCATCAGCCCAAAATGTACATGTATCGCCTGGAAGGCTACGGACTCGTACTGATCGACTCGACCGCTTCGCGAAACGGCCAACACAACTTACGGTTCTACGACTGGAGCGAAGTCAAGATCCTGCCCGGTCGCTGGCAACAAATCTACTGTCGATGGCGTTTGGACACTCATTTCAAAATCAAATGGAAACTCAACAAAACCCTCCACGTCAAATGCATGACCCCTTCGCCCTATTACTGTCACTGCGAAACGCGATTTCAAAGACTGTCTCCGATAACTTATCGAGTTTCGCCGAATCTCAGCAGTCTGAACTGGAACGAACAAGAATCCGTGCCTCTAGTGGGAGTGCAAGAATTTCGGCTGGAAGAAGACGAAAACCACATGGAATCCAAAATGACTTATCACGTAAATTATAAGTTTTATAACTCGTTAGAAGTCGAAGTCATCGCCAGAAGAAACGAACGACTGAGAAGCCTGTTGGAATAAAAAACTTTTTCATCACCAACCCTCCCCCACCAAAAAAAAAATCTTTCCCATATTGCTGATGGAATTTTTTTTTCCATCAGATTGTTCAAAGGGAAAGGCAAAAAATTGCGCCAAAGGTTTTAAAAAGAAAAATTGGTTTATCCAATTTCTTTTTAAAACCTTTGGCGCAATTTTTTGCGACAAACAGAGTACCAACGTTGGCACAGAAAATAGAATGAAAGAAAAAAAAAATCTTTCCCATATATTGCTGATGGAATTTTTTTTTCCATCAGATTGTTCAAAGGGAAAGGCAAAAAATTGCGCCAAAGGTTTTAAAAAGAAATTGGTTTAACCAATTTCTTTTTAAAACCTTTGGCGCAATTTTTTGCGACAAACAGAGTACCAACGTTGGCACAGATAGAATGAAAAAAAAAACGATCTTTTTTGCTTCCTTTTCGGGAGTAACGGGCAAACACTTTTAAAATTTTTCATGCTATGTTTTTGAGACTTGTAAAAAATTGTTCTTTACAATACATACATACATATATATATATATATATATATATATATATATATATATATATATATATATATATATATATATATATATATATATATATATATATATATATATATATATATATATATATATAGTAGACTCCTTCAAAGCCGCACTCCTAAAATCCGCAACTCTCTAAAATTCTCACATATTTTAAGGATGTAAACAATGAAATATTCAGTTCAGATGTAGGTGCAAAATTTGACTTTTTTAGCTTTATATCAATTCCATACATTTTTTCATTTGTAATTTTTGTTAAGGTTATTGAATTCATGTTTTTTCATGAAGAAAGAATAACTTATTTCTGAAAAAAAATAAAGATATTGCTGATTTCATTGATGATTACAATCTTACCGAATATATTTATGTATTAATCAAGCTTTTTTTAATTATTAAATCTGACTAAACTTGAAATAACGTTTCATTATTTTATGATCTTGATGTGAATTAGTAATGTACCTTTATGAGGCAAGTTTCATTGAATAATTTAGGAAAAAAACACATTTCATCTCTATATAATGAATATTTAATTGTACATTATTGATTATGGCACGAAAATGTTAAAGTGTTTTTTTTTTAATTCCAATATTGGTGACCTAAAAGTATTTTTAAAAAAAGGACAAAAATGAACCGAGGAAAAAAAAAAGTTTTTTTTTCTCTCTCGGTTCAAATTCGTAAACCGAGTCGTTTACAACGTTTTCTTTGTTCTCGTTTAAACTGGTGCAACCAGTCTAAAAAGCTCCTTCCCGTCGTCGCGTCTTTCGTCTGTACCAGCAACCAGGGTTCCGTCAATCCCCGATGTCTCGACCACTGTTTTCGAGGAACCACGCGTCCCCAGGTGATAAAGTCTAATAGTTTTTTGCCCGATTTCAATTTGATCAGTTTTCTTACGAGCGCGTACATTTCCACACCGTCGCTGCATTCACTGTTGCTGCCTCTGCCACACCGGTAGTTGCAAATTCCTTCGCAACTCAAGGACCTAACAAGCGGACGTCCCAAAAATCTTTCGAGATCGACGCTTCGAAAATATACCGTACCGTTTGTGGTGACGTGACAGTGTATCGCCGCACCAATTTTTTCATTCACTTCTTTTAACAATCTCACGCGAAAAGACATTCTTCGGCTCGAAAAGAGAGAAAGAGATTCAATAGCTATACTTTCAAACCCAAAAAAAAATAGACCGGACTACTAAACTTTATGTTTTTCATTTAATCTCTCTCTCTGAAAGATAAAAAACGCAGTGTTGGATCGACAAGACAAAGACAAAGAGTCTGCATACCTTTTAGGGTGTAGGGAAACAACAACTAAAAAAAAAACCCCATCCTGTTTCGTGAGAAAGTTGACAAAGGCATGCATACCCTTGAGGGGGGGGGAAAAAATGTTTTTCAGATGGGAACGAAAAAACAGAATGAAAAGAATAACATCCGTTGACCTTGCATGCCGAAGCAATCGAGCCGCAGCCGGTTAGCCTTGAGAGCCGACTGGACGCGCCCGCACGTCCGCCCGCTCGCTCGCTCCAGTGCATCGAATGGATGAGAGGAGGAAAAGGAGGAGGCGGGAGGGGTAAGAAAACAACACGCGGAACGTCGACTAGAAGAATTAGAAGTTGAAATAAAAAGGGAAATCTTTTTGCGAACAAAGATTAGAGACAGAGAGGGCAAAATGGCAGCGGTCGCGGAAACATCCACGTCTATGTCTTCTTCTTCTACTACTACTACTACTACTAATACTAATACTCTCGCGCCCTCCCCTATCCGACTCACGGATTTACATCCCGATATCCTGTTAACGCTTTTTCGCAACTACATACCTCTGCACGATAAATTGCACGTGCTTTCTAAAATGGAAGAATTTCGCACTCTGGTCCGGTGTCGCGGGGCCTACCGCATACCGCGCGGAGCACCTTTTTCGAACGCGTATCTGCGATTCCTGAGTCGCATTCGTCCCGGATGGTACGTGGCCCGAGAGGACTGGACGCACTGCTTCCGCTTGCAGATCGACGAGAGCACGCTGCACGTTTCTCTCCGTCATTACGTGCTCTTTCCGCCCGAAATTTTGCAAACTTTGCTTTTTCGGCACCACTGGCAGCAGCAGTCCCGCGTCGGCGTGGTGGCCTGTCATCGGGCGACCCTCGCGCAATTGCATTCCAACCTGAGCAATTTTCTGGTGGACTATCACCCGTATCACCTGCTCGCCTACCATCTCCCGGGTCACGGATACGTCCTGATCGAGCATTCCTCCCCGCGTCGTCCCACCCGTCTCTTTCAGATGCGCTTCTACGACGGCACGACCTGCATGATCGAAGAGGGACGGAAACGCGAAATGAGAGATTTCAGCAGCGGCGGCGACGGCAGCAGCGCGCATTTTTCGGTTCTCTTTTCGGACGACCGAACCATCACGGTGGAATGCCTCCTGCATCGCACGTGTCGCCGTTGCGATCCTCGCGTTCGAGTCCTGTCCCCTTTCGAGTTTCGATTCGAAACGGATTTCAGAACCTCCTCCCTGACTTGGAACCATCCCGAGGGGGTCCCGAGTATTCCCCTGGCCGGTCGACAAGTGTTTCGTTTGCAAAAAGACGGGCGTCACGTGCTTTCCGCGGCCCTGTCGAGTAAAACTTATTGTCCGCTTTCGAAAAAAAAGTGGAAAATTGAAAACAAAGCCGCTTGGGTGGAAGAACAGCAGCAACAGCAGCAACGGAAAGAAACAGCAGACAAGAGAAAGAGAGAGGCGGGGGTTGAAGATCAGCAGCAGCAGCAGCAACAGGATGACGACGAACCTCTTCGTAAAAAATAAGTAAGTTTATTTATGCCTTCTTTTCCCTCGGGAAAAGGTAAAAAAATAAGCCAAAGGTTAAAAAAAAGAAAGGAGTAAAAAAAAATTGTTTGGATCTTGGTCCAATTTCTTTTTTTTACTTCTTTTCTTTTTTTAACCTTTGGCTTATTTTTTTACGACGCATTCAGTACCAACATTGGATACGTGTCAAACGAAAAAAAAAATTGAAGTCATCTTTCCCGCCCCTCTAACATCCCGATTAGATTCGCTTGAAGACATCGACACTCGAAAAAAAAAACAAAAATCACAGAGAAACAAAAATTGAAAGGGGAAAAAGAGGATGGTGGTGGTGGTGGAGGAAAGTGAGATAACGAAAAAAACCTTGAACCGTTTCGATGGTCAAGGAACTGCTGCTCGCTCTTTCATTGGTTACGAGTTGGTTTTTCTTTTTTTTTCTTTCTGTATCTGTGTGTGTGTAATATTCAAAGGAGGTGGAATATGAGAGAGGGATGGGATGGGAGATGGTTTGACTCTTTTTGTTTTTTTTTTCTTTAGACCCTCAACTATTTAACGTTGTCAGTCCCGTGTCGGGTTCTATATTTCGAAAAAGATGGCGACTGTTGCAACTGCTCCTCTCGTCCCTGCTGCTGCTGCTGCTGCTGGTGGTGCGGCGGCGGTAACGAAATCCACTCCTGCGACCGTCGTCCGTCTGTTCGACTTGCCCCCCGAAATCCTGTTTTTGATTTTTCGGCGCTACGTTCCGCTGCACGACAAAATCTATCGTCTGCTGAGCATGCCGGAATTTCGACCTTATCTGGAAGACCGCGCGGCCTACCTGTCGCGTCCCGTCCCTTTTTCGAAAGAGTACCTGTACGATCTGTTGCGAAGCATCCGACCCGGACTGTACGCGGCTCGCACCAACTGGTCGCATCGCCTGTGTCTTCGAATCGACCCGCAAAACTTGAACGTGTTCATCCATCACTATTATTTGGAAGGATACAATCCCAACGAGAAATTCGACACTCACTACTATGTCGGGCCCGTGGATCGCATGAAACGACACCTCGATGTTTTTTTCCGAGATTTCATGCACTTGGATCGATCGCTGCTGCTCACTTATCACCTGAAAAATTACGGATACATCGTCGTCGGTCGCTCTCCGCATTTCCCGCGGAGCCGCGACGCCTACAGGATGAAATTTTACGACTGGACCGAAGTCGAGATCCGGATCGATTCGAGGCGTCCGGTGACGTCCGGTCGTGTCAGCCATTTCCACGTGACGCTGACCGCGGACCACAGACTCTTGGTCGAATGTTCCTGCGCTTCCCTGTTTCGAGTCTGCCGCTGCACCCGCGTCCTGACGGAACTGTCTCCGATCGAGCTTCGAGTCGCCGAAAATTATCGCTCGCTCGTCTGGGACGTGGCAACAGAAGAAGGACAACAACAACAACAACAACAACAAGCCGAAGCCAAAGCCGCCGAAGAAGAAAAACACAAAACCATTGAACAAATCGGTTATCAGCAACTCAATTTGTTAGAAGGAGGATATTTCGTGGAATCCAATCTGTACTATAACTTGGGAATGTACCACCCGTACATTCGGGTGTTGGAAAACGAATTCCAACGCCTTTTTCATTAGCAGCTCAACATCAACAAATAACTTTTAATCAATAATCAAAGACTTTAAAAAAAAAACTTTTTTTTTTCCACTTATCAATCTTTAACAGGAGATTGAAATAGGAAAAAAAGTAAAAAAAATGCGCCAAAGGTAAAAAGGAAAAAAATTTTTTTTTTTCCTTTTTACCTTTGGCGCATTTTTTTTACGACAAAAGTGTTACCAACATTGGGCTCGATCATTTAAAAAAAAGAGAGATGGAGAAAAAAAACAATTTTTTTTTTCATTCAACAGATTGTTTCGCTTTTGAAGGCGGCAAAAAAAAGGGATCGAAAGGTTGAAAAAGAAATTCTTTTCAACCTTTCGATCCCTTTTTTTTGCATCACATTGATCACCAACATTGGTTTCAACATAATAAAAATAAAAAAAATAAACATAATTTTTTATAGTAGAAAAACGAACTTTATATCGATTTTTTCTAAAAACTTTGATGAAAAGTACATAATTTTTTAAAGAATAATAGACTTAATAAAATAATGCAAAATTTCGATCGGATCGCGAGTTTCAAAAATTGGATTGAGTCAGTCAAAGTCGAACTAGTATAGCGGTAGTAGAGGATAACTTTGTCATCTCCAAGCGGAAAGTGACTTTAAACTCATAAACGACTCCTATTTATACTGTCAAAAAAAAAAAAAAAAAAAAAAAAAAAAATTTTTTTTTTTTTTTTTTTTTTTTTTTTTTTTAATGTTTATATTATTAAATGTATAATTCTTGGAGAAAACTCACAATTCTCCAGTTTCAAATAATTTCTTCAAACGATTTCTTAATATTAAAAAAAAAAAAAAAAAAAAAAAAAAAAAAAAAAAAAAAAAAAACAATTTTTTTTTTTTTTTTTTTTTTTTTTTTTTTTTTTTTAAATATTTTATAATGTATGATTTAATCGATTACAAATGTCATCTACTGTAGGTGTAATTTCTTGTTGGAATGCATAGCCTACCGTTCCGAACGGGTGCATGACCCTACTGGTGTGGAGAATCCACGATGTAATATTGGTTTCCTCAAAACATCTCAGCAACACATTTAGCGCATCCTGATAAATTACATCGACTTGATCTTCAAATTTTTGCATACAGAGTACTGTAAATTTTCCTGCAACAATGAGACATTCTAAAACAATGCATTGATAGGGCATTGGTAATATTCCGGCCGACGACAATTCGTGGCGAAGTATGTTAAACTCTCCCACTTCTAATGTAGTTTTAACAATTTCGCTTAATTTTCTTTCTAAGATGGGACAAATATCCGATAATACGTTCACTTCTTCAATACTGACATTGAGTTTGAAGGGATGTTTTTGAAAGAAACGTCCTTGCATTCTTAAAATTGTAGTATACATCATCCATTCAATTTCATTTAATTTTGAAAAATCCACCGGTTTGTAGTGGTCCAGATGAGAACCATTGCTCACATTTGCAAGATATATAGATTCTGCAAAAAGATCTGGTAAAATGTAATCCATTCTGACCACCGACCTGTCCAAACGACAAACGTCAGAATGGCAAGAATAGCAAGGAAAATCGGGCAAACGTGCCATTGTTGCTGGAGTGTGGCAAAGTCGAATGAGGCAAGGCTGATGCGCGGACTGATATTTATATTAAAAAAAAAAAAAAAAAAAAAAAAAAAAAAAATTTCTTCAAACGATTTCTTAGTATTTAGAAAAAAAAAAAAAAAAAAAAAAAAAAAAAAAAAAAAAAATTTTTTTTTTTTTTTTTTTTTTTTTTTTTTTAAATATTAAGAAATCGTTTGTTATATTTGAATGTCTTCGAAACTCCAGTGTCTAGCTTGGGTTCAGTTTAGGTCGCGATGCCCCCGGCTCACTTTGGATATTTTTAAAAGGTTTCCCGGTCTCGCCCCCCCTCCTCCCGATTCGGCCTTACGAAAATGTTTCTCCGGGGATCGCGGTGCGCCTCGGATTTCCGACTCAGTTTAGGAATTTTAAACGGTTTCCCGGTCTCGCCGCTCGATTTAGATATTCCAACGTGTTTCTCCTGCGGTCGCGACGCCGCGGTTTTCGTACTCAGTTTAGGAATTTCGAAAGGTTTCCCGGTCTCTCCGCTCGATTCAGATGTTCGATAACGTTTCTCCTCTGGTCGCGACGCCTCGGCTTTCCGACTCAGTTTAGGAATTTTAAATGGTTTCCCGGTCTCGCCGCCCGACGTGGTCTTTCGAACGCGTTTCTCCTGCGGTCGCGACGCCTCGGATTTCCGGCTGAGTTTGGGTATTTCGAAGGGTTTCCCGGTCTCTCCGCTCGATTCAGATACTACTCGAACGCGTTTCTCGGGCGGTCGCGACGCCTCGGATTTCCGGCTGAGTTTGGGTATTTCGAAGGGTTTCCCGGTCTCTCCGCTCGATTCAGATATTCGAAAATGTTTCTCCTGCGATCGCGACGCCTCGGTTTTCCGGTTCGGTTTGGGTATTTCGAAAGGTTTCTTCGTCTCTAAGCTCGATTCAGATGTTCGAAAATGTTTCTCCTGCGATCGCGACGCCTCGGTTTTCCGGTTCGGTTCAGGAATTTCGAAAGATTTCGCGGTCTCGCCGCCCCCTTTGGTCGTTCGAACGCGATTCTCGGGCGGTCTCGACGCCTCGAGTTCGCGACTCGCTTCGGGAATTTCGAAAGGTTTCTCGGGTTCTCGCTTCTCGGACTCGTGGCGACCGCGAATCGATTTTCGTACTTTCAAACGTTTCTCCGGCGTCCCGAGTGCTCGCTTCCGTGGAGAATTCTTCTCGGAGTTTACGAGATCTCGCGGCGCCTCGGGCTCTCGCTTCGGGGAGTCGTCGTCGTCTCCCGGAGCGACGGCGGCGGGAGCGGCAGCGGCAGCAAGAGCAGGAGCAGCAGAAACGGGAGCAGCAGCAGCAGAAACAGGTGGAGCAGTGGGCAGTAAAAAATCCCGGACCAGTTTCGGGGAAACGAAAGGTTCTGGCACAGGCGGCGTGCTCGAAGGTTCTTCGAAGGCGAAACTTTTCATCGAGGGCAGGTTGCTCTCGGAGTCGGGAAAGGAGTCGAAGAGACTCTTGTGCGAGACGTTCCAGATTACATCCTCGGGAATAAAACAGTCTTCCAAGACTGAAAAGTCAATGTCCGAGGCAGGTAAAGAAAACGGAGAATATTGGAATAACGGGGCCATCTCGACGAGTGGCAATGTCGAATGAGTCAAGTCTGATGCGCGGACTGATATTTATACTAAATTGAAAAAAAAAAAAAAAAAAAAAAAAAAAAAAAAAATTTTTTTTTTTTTTTTTTTTTTTTTTTTTTTTTTTTTTTTTTTTTTTTTTTTTAAATACAAATTCTAAATCTCTAAGGTTTCACAAAAAGCATGAAAAATTATTTATAGAGACATGATGACATTTATATATTACAGTTCGCAAATTGCGAATTCGCAATGTGCGAGTTCTTGAATTCTTAATGGGTTTTAAATTCTCACTTTGGGTTCGGTGGGAAGCAAAAACATGAAAAATTATTTTTAGACATGTTGACGTTTACATATTACGATTCGCAATTCGCAAGTTGCGAATTCGCAATGTGCGAATTCTTGAATACTTAATGAGTTTCACAAATTGTCAGGGAATTCAGTTGTAGTAAGGGAACCTGACCCGTATTCACGCAAAAAAAAAGACGTTCGAAGAAAACCTCGGAAAACTACGAACGGTCAGGCCGACGGTCGCGACTGGGTTCGGACACTGTACCACCTACCGTCCACCAGTTTTGGAGATCGGAACCTCGCGGCCGCTGATGGGGTCATTTACATATTCGCAATTCGCAATTCGCAAATTACGAAGTCTTCGATACTTGATGAGTTTGAAATTCTCGCTTCGGGTTCGGTGGGAAACAAAGAAAATTTTAAATGTATTAGAGGTCATTGACCTTTGACCTTGAACCAAGGTCAAATTATAAATTAACTCTGTGTAATTCGCAATTCGCAAATCACGGATTCGCAAATTACGGATTCTTCGATACTCGATGAGTTTCAAATTCTCACTTCGGGTTCGGCGGGAGGCAAAGAAAATTTTAAATGTAACAGAGGTCATTGACCTTTGACCTTGAACCAAGGTCAAATTATAAACCAATTATTAAATAAATCAAATTACAACTCTGTGTACAGGGAAGACGCAAGTTTACCCAATGTTAGTATACCTTCGATTAACCTAGCTAATAAGTTTGTTTTTACATGTTGATTTTAATAAATTGTTTGATTATTTTTTGTTTGATTTTTTCAGTACGAGTATGGGAAATCGGTAAATTATTTTTATATACTAATATGTGTGTAAAAAGTTATTAACGATAGAAATTTTACTAAAAAAAATTTGATAAAAAAGGAGACGAGTCGAGTGGTATAAAGGCGCGAAATAGAAACAAATATTTTAAACCGCGAGGCGGGAGCGCCAGCGACCGCCTCGCGGTTTAAAATATTTGTTTTTATTTCGCGCCTTTATACCACTCGACCTCGTGATTGAAAACTCAAACTCTAGGTCTTTTGGCTTTGCCGACTTCCTGCTTCAATTCCTCATTTTCCGTTTTCAGCGATTCGATTTCGTTTTTCGCTTCGGCGAGCTCCTTTTGAAGTTTTTCAATTTCGATTTTCGCTTCGGCGAGCTCGTTTTTGAGTCTCGCGATTTCTCCTTCGTGCAGCTGATGAATTTTGTCGTTCAGCTGATGGATTTTATCGTTCAACTCGGAATTTTTATCGTTCAACTCGGAATTTTTATGGTTCAACTCGGAATTTTTATGGTTCAACTCGCAAATTTTGTCGCTGGACGCGGAACATTTGTCCGTCAGGGTTTTGACGTCCTCCGCGTGCCTCAGTTTCCGTCGGGCCGCTTCCTCTTTCAGCCCCGCGTTTTCGGACTCGAGCTCCCTGTTTCTGTCGACTATGGGCTTGAACTCGTTGATCAGGGACTGTTGGTAGGGCCGGGGCGTCCAGTGGTCTTCCCCCACGACGTAGTAGAAGAGGTTGCCCATCTGGGCTTGCTTTTCGAGCCAGGCTTCACGAGTGAGGTTTTTCAGAGTCGGGTTGCGTCTGAAAAAAAGACGGCGACCCTTCGTGAGATGTAGAAAAATGTCCGTCGGACCTCGGCGACAGGGTTGAAATTCCTTCGCGACCGGGAGGACGGTGTTCAGCGTGATTCCGGGGATGTGTTTGATTTTGAAGCGCCATTTTCTTTCGAAGAAATCCATGTCCGCCTGTACCATTTTGTCTCGCTTCAAGTCTTTGAAGGTCAAGTTGAGCAGTTCCAGGAGCCCGCCTTCCCACTGCAGGACGAGCGGCAGCCGGTAGTCTTTGGGGAGGCTTTCGAAACAGTAAAAATGGTTTCGTTTTTCGGCGGCACCACCCTTTTTGTTTTCGGCGGCGGCGCCCGAGAAGTTGCAGCGGGACTCGCGCTTGGACAGGTAGCCGATGGTATGGACGAGCTGCATGGCGGAGTCGATGGGTTTGCAGTACAGGCACCTGAAGTTTCTGCGGGGCCTTTCTCCCACCTCTATTTTCGCCCACACGTCTCTCAGAAAGTGGCCGGGCGGAGACGACACCACGATCATGTGCCTGTGCTGCCTGAGTCGGGCCTCCGAGGGCTCGCCGCCGTCGCACCAGCAAGAGAACGGGAGGGTGCGAGTCCTGCCTTCGTCCCCGTCCACGGCTTCGAGAAATCCGGGAAACGCGGGAATCCGGACCATGGCGTGAAACCATTCGACGGAGTTTCCGAGTTCCACGTACTTCCGGACGCAGGAGACGGCCCTGTCGAGAGACTCGTCCTCGAAGGTCAGGGGGTTCGGGTCGAGGGGCATGGGCCAGACGAGATCATAAGCGCGCGGTGGCGGGTCGAACGCGCGGTCGAACAGACACTTGGCCCGGGCCATGGGCTTCGAGTCGAAGGGAACGGGTTCCGGTTTGGCCACGAGAGTGGGATTTTCTGGCGGTAAAGTGTTCTGTTTTAGAAATTTTCTCCAACATTGCAGCAAATGATCCACGTGCTCGAGTTTCTGTTTGCTCGACCAAGATGTTTTCCCGAGGCACCAGACGCAGCAGAGTCTGGGATTTAAATTGTGCGATGCGGAGCAATGTTTTTCGAATTGGATGGATACGAGAGAAGCGTTACAGAGAGGGCATTGAAAAGAGGAGGAATTCCGCTTAATAAAACTCCAATAAAGTCTCAAATTGTCGCAATTGTCTTTCGGCATGATGATGCGGTCGGTATGATGAGACAAAAAGTAATCCGACAAAAAAGATAATTTGGGGTACGACTAAATGCATTTATAGGTCCCAAAAAAAAAAAAAAAAAAAAAAAAAAAAAAAAAAAAATTTTTTTTTTTTTTTTTTTTTTTTTTTTTTTTTTTTTTTAAATAGGATTAAAGGCTCATAAATAAATGAAAACTTAAATTTCAAGTCTTTTCGCCCTATCGAGTTCCTGCTTCAATTCCTCAAGTTCCCTTTTGAGCATTTCATTTTCCTCACTCAGCTCTTTGTTTCGATCGACTATGGGCTTGAATTCGTCGATCAGGGACTGGAGATACGGACGAGGGGTCCAGTGGTCTTCCGCCACCACGTAGTAGAAGAGGTTGCCCGTCTCGGCTTGCTTTTCGAGCCAGGCTTCCCGAGCGAGGTCCTTTAAATCTGGGTTGCGTCTGAAAAAGAGACGGCGACCTTTCGTGAGGTGCACGAAAATGTCCGTGGGACCCGGACAGGGTTCAAATTCTTTCGCGACCGGGAGGACCGTGCCGAGCGTGATTCCGGGGATGTTTTTTATTCTGAAGCGCCATTTGCTTTCGAAGAAATCCATGTCCGACTGCACCATTTCGTCTCGCTTCAGGTCTTTGAAAGTCGAGTCGAGGAGGCTCGCGAGACCGCCTTCCCACTGCAGGACGAGCGGCAGCCGGTAGTCTTTCGGGAGGCTTTCGAAACAGTAAAAGTGGTTCAGTTTTTCGGGCGAATTGTCTTTGTATTCCGAAGAGAAGTTGCACCGGGACTCGCGTTTGCACAGGTAGCCGATGGCGTGGACGAGCTGCATGGCCGAGTCGATGGGCTTGCAGTACAGACATTTGAAGTTTCTGCGGGGCCGCCGCCGCTCTCCCACTTCTATTTTCGACCACACGTCTCTCAGAAAGTGTCCCGGTGGCGAGGAAACTATGATCATGTGCCTGTGCCGCCCGAGTCGTGCTTCCGAGGGCTTTCCGCCGCCGTCGCACCAGCAGGAGAACGTGAGGGTGCGCGTCCGCCCTTCGTCCCTGTCCACGGCTTCCAGGAAACCCGGAAAAGCGGGAATTCGCACCGCGGCGTGAAACCATTCGGCCTCGCCTCGGAGTTCCACGTACTTTCGGACGCAGGAGACGGCCCTGTCCAGGGACTCGTCCTCGAAGGTCAGGGGGTTCGGGTCGAGGGGCATGGGCCAGACGAGGTCGAGGGCTCGCGGCGGCGGCGGGTCGAACGCTCGGTGGTCGAACAGACACTTGGCCTGGGCCATGGGCTTCGAGTCGAAGGGAACGGGCTCCGGTTTGGCCACGAGAGTGTTCAGTTTTAAGAATTTTCTCCAACACTTTATCATGTGACCGCCGTGCTCGCGTTTCCGTTTGCTCGACCATGAGGTTTCCCCGAGGCACCAGACGCAACAGAGTCTGGAATTTAAATTGTGCGATGCGGAGCAATGTTTTTCGAATTGGATGGATACGAGAGAAACGTTACAGAGAGGACACTGGAAGGAGGTGGGGTTTCGCTTGAGAAAATTCCAATAAAGTCTTAAATTCTCACATCCGTCTTTCGAAGATCTGTTTTGACAAGGCGGCATGATGCGGTGGTGGGTACGATGAGACAGAAAATAATCTGACAAAATGACAATTTGGGGGGTACGACTGAAAGTATTTATAACATTTTCACAATCTCAAAAAAAAAAAAAAAAAAAAAAAAAAAAAAAAAAAAAAAAAAAACATTTTTTTTTTTTTTTTTTTTTTTTTTTTTTTTTTTTTTTTACTTAATTTTCATGACATAATATTTTGAGTCTTTACACAGTTAACAACTACTGCATCGCTTAGGAAATACCAACACCGATCAAACAACTGAAGGTCAAAGGTCAATGACCTCTTTAGATTTTTTGTTGACACAAAGAAGTTATGAGTTATTTAGAAACTATTTTATAATGCATTGATTCGTTTCTGAATAACACATTTAGAAAATATTTTATATTTGATTTATTCAAAAAAAAAAAAAAAAAAAAAAAAAAAAAAAAAAAAATTTTTTTTTTTTTTTTTTTTTTTTTTTTTTTTATATAAAACTTAGTTGTTTCAATAATAGACAAATAATTTTGTAAAGTTTTAAAAGTGCTACTGCACGTATTTATTTACAAATAAATCTCACAGTTTAAATATATACAAAAATCAGCATTCAATTCTCTGATTTTTTCCAAAAGTTTGATGGGTAACACGACCCGGTCGGGGCGATAGAGTCCAGATGACCACTGGTCAGCGGCATTGGAAGCACGGACATCAACGGCGGCAGCCGGTCTCGACTCCGAGTGAAAAGCGACTCTCTGCAGTATGCGGGCACCCGAGTCGTCGAGGTGACCGCTGCTCTGGCGGCGACTGCCGGGGGGCAGGGTCATCGACGGCAGCAGCCGCTCTTCGACTCCGCCGCCGTCTCCGAGCGAGAAAGCCGACTCTCTGCGTCCAAAGTCGAGTCGAAGTGACCGCTGGTCAGCGCGGACGTCAGAACGAACGGGACGTTTCGATTCTCCGGTCCCATTTCCGAAAGTTGGACGGGCGACGCGACCCGGTTCCGATAGGGTCGAGTCGAAGTGACCGCTGGTCACTTCGCTGGTCACGTCGAACGCACGGTCACCCAAAGTCCGCCCAAAGCACGGTCATCGTCGTCCTCAGCAGCAGCAGCCGGCATCGGCTCCGAGCGAAGTAGTTTGAATGTCATTTTTCTTGGGTCACAGGAGGTGGGTGCATTATCGGCCACACGGCGCGCAGGTCACTCCAATGGACGGCGGTGGAACACGCGAAACACGTGAGCACGGATTCTGGATTTTTTAAATCTTGTTTTATTTTTCTTACGAGGCAACCGGCATGACATTCGTGACCACAGCCGTGTAAAATTATCTTCGAAAGTTTTCTGGGATCTTTGCATAAGCGACACCAAAGTCGAGACGATGATTCCTCGTCGGCAAAATCGGGCACTGAGGCGCAGGCATTAACGGCGGCGGTCGGTGTTGAATGTTCCATCTCCGAGCGATAAGTGACTGCAGATCGCTCAATATCTACCTAATTATACCTTCAAAAAAAAAAAAAAAAAAAAAAAAAAAAAAAAAAATTTTTTTTTTTTTTTTTTTGAATTAATCTCCTTTATTTAGATTTTTATATCTGAGACAGAAGTCAAAACTCGTGGAAAATAAACTTACAAAACAAACCAATATATATTATATCAAAAAAAAAAAAAAAAAAAAAAAAAAAAAAAAAAAAATTTTTTTTTTTTTTTTTTTTTTTTTTTTTTTTTTTCCGATTAATCTCCTTTATTTAGATTTTTATATCTGAGACAGAAGTCAAAACTCGTGGAAAATAAACTTACAAAACAAACCAATATATGTTATATCACAAAAAAAAAAAAAAAAAAAAAAAAAAAAAAAAAAAAAAAATATCGGCAAAATTTTTCAAAGTCTGGAATTATTTCGGAGTTCGGCAAAATTTTTCAAAGTCTGGAATTATTTCGGAGTTCGGCAAAATTTTTCAAAGTCTGGAAATATTTCAAAGTTCGACAAAATTTTTCAAAGTCTGAAATTTTTTCAAAGTTCGACAAAATTTTTCAAAGTCTGAAATTTTTTCAAAGTTCGACAAAATTTTTCAAAGTCTGAAATTTTTTCAAAGTTCGACAAAATTTTTCAAAGTCTGAAATTTTTTCAAAGTTCGACAAAATTTTTCAAAGTCTGAAATTATTTCAAAGTTCGGCAAAATTTTTCAAAGTCTGAAATTATTTCAAAGTTCGGCAAAATTTTTCAAAGTCTGAAATTTTTTCAAAGTTCGACAAAATTTTTCAAAGTCTGAAATTTTTTCAGTTCGACAAAATTTTTCAAAGTCTGAAATTTTTTCAGTTCGACAAAATTTTTCAAAGTCTGAAATTTTTTCAAAGTTCGACAAAATTTTTCAAAGTCTGAAATTTTTTCAAAGTTCGACAAAATTTTTCAAAGTCTGAAATTTTTTCAAAGTTCGACAAAATTTTTCAAAGTCTGAAATTTTTTCAAAGTTCGACAAAATTTTTCAAAGTCTGAAATTTTTTCAAAGTTCGACAAAATTTTTCAAAGTCTGAAATTTTTTCAAAGTTCGACAAAATTTTTCAAAGTCTGAAATTTTTTCAAAGTTCGACAAAATTTTTCAAAGTCTGAAATTTTTTCAAAGTTCGACAAAATTTTTCAAAGTCTGAAATTATTTCAAAGTTCGACAAAATTTTTCAAAGTCTGAAATTATTTCAAAGTTCGACAAAATTTTTCAAAGTCTGAAATTATTTCAAAGTTCGACAAAATTTTTCAAAGTCTGAAATTTTTTCAAAGTTCGACAAAATTTTTCAAAGTCTGAAATTATTTCAAAGTTCGGCAAAATTTTTCAAAGTCTGAAATTATTTCAAAGTTCGGCAAAATTTTTCAAAGTCTGAAATTTTTTCAAAGTTCGACAAAATTTTTCAAAGTCTGAAATTTTTTCAGTTCGACAAAATTTTTCAAAGTCTGAAATTTTTTCAGTTCGACAAAATTTTTCAAAGTCTGAAATTTTTTCAAAGTTCGACAAAATTTTTCAAAGTCTGAAATTTTTTCAAAGTTCGACAAAATTTTTCAAAGTCTGAAATTTTTTCAAAGTTCGACAAAATTTTTCAAAGTCTGAAATTTTTTCAAAGTTCGACAAAATTTTTCAAAGTCTGAAATTTTTTCAAAGTTCGACAAAATTTTTCAAAGTCTGAAATTTTTTCAAAGTTCGACAAAATTTTTCAAAGTCTGAAATTTTTTCAAAGTTCGACAAAATTTTTCAAAGTCTGAAATTATTTCAAAGTTCGACAAAATTTTTCAAAGTCTGAAATTATTTCAAAGTTCGACAAAATTTTTCAAAGTCTGAAATTATTTCAAAGTTCGACAAAATTTTTCAAAGTCTGAAATTTTTTCAAAGTTCGACAAAATTTTTCAAAGTCTGAAATTTTTTCAAAGTTCGACAAAATTTTTCAAAGTCTGAAATTATTTCAAAGTTCGGCAAAATTTTTCAAAGTCTGAAATTATTTCAAAGTTCGACAAAATTTTTCAAAGTCTGAAATTATTTCAAAGTTCGACAAAATTTTTCAAAGTCTGAAATTATTTCAAAGTTCGGCAAAATTTTTCAAAGTCTGAAATTTTTTCAAAGTTCGGCAAAATTTTTCAAAGTCTGAAATTTTTTCAAAGTTCGACAAAATTTTTCAAAGTCTGAAATTTTTTCAAAGTTCGACAAAATTTTTCAAAGTCTGAAATTTTTTCAAAGTTCGACAAAATTTTTCAAAGTCTGAAATTTTTTCAAAGTTCGACAAAATTTTTCAAAGTCTGAAATTTTTTCAAAGTGCGACAAAATTTTTCAAAGTCTGAAATTTTTTCAAAGTTCGACAAAATTTTTCAAAGTCTGAAATTTTTTCAAAGTTCGACAAAATTTTTCAAAGTCTGAAATTTTTTCGAAGTTCGACAAAATTTTTCAAAGTCTGAAATTTTTTCCAAGTTCGACAAAATTTTTCAAAGTCAAATTTTTTCAAAGTTCGACAAAATTTTTCAAAGTCTGAAATTTTTTCAAAGTTCGACAAAATTTTTCAAAGTCTGAAATTTTTTCAAAGTTCGGCAAAATTTTTCAGTCTGAAATTATTTCAAAGTTCGACAAAATTTCAAGCGAGAGAAACGGAAGAGCAGCCGACTGGCAGCGCTGTCATATGTCAACTGATCTGGTGAAACAATCTCACCCCCCCCCCCCAAAAAAAAAAAAAAAAAAAAAAAAAAAAAAAAAAAAAAAAAATTTTTTTTTTTTTTTTTTTTTTTTTTTTTTTTTAACCCCTCTCTATCAGAAACTCTTTAAAAACGGCACTTAAAGGTTTTCCCCTTACATAAAAAGAAAAACACCTCAGACTTGTAAAATGTTTTTAAACATTGTTTCTGTTCAACGGAGCCACTTTAAAGTTTTCCGGAACACCAGTTATTCGTTGCAGAAAAGATTATTCTTCTTAGTGGGCTTCCGGGGGACCCGTCCGACGCGAAACGCGGTTTGAGTTTCGTCTTTTCGTTTTTTGTCTCGTTTATAACGATCGTTGAATATTGCCTTTTTGATGCCGGTCTCCGTCGGGACGGCAAAAAAAAAGTTTGCAGCAGGCACTCGAAATTCGGCGCGAACGTTCCCCCTCCGTCAGAGCTTTCGTTTCCGCTCGGTTTCGCTCCCCTGCCGGGTCGACCGGGGGAGAGGGGCTCTTTGGAAATTTCGGGTCGAAACGCCGAAAACCTCCCTTCGTACGCGTTTAGGGGCGGAAACGTTTCATTTTCTGCTCGGTGAAGAGACCCCCACCCGCCCTTCGATTTGGTACCCCCGAGGAATCGCTCTCTGTATCGATAGAGGTCGTTGACCCCTAAATAATGTTTTTGTCAGAATCGAAAAACGGGATCCCGGGGGTGACCGAAGAGCGCCTCGTCCGCCGTCGGACTGTTTTTCGTTTCGGTTCGGCACGCGTTCTCCGACCACCCCCCGTTCACGACTCTGGCGGGTGTGCCACCCCCTTTTTTCCGCGAGACACTGATTTCGGCCGAAAAGTTTATCGAGCTCCGCGGTCCCGCGAATCGCGGGACGACTGAAAAAATTAAATTTTTGAATCCTACGATCGTTTTCCGAAAGTTTGATATGCGACACGACCCAGTCTACTCGCCTTGCCTTTTTTAAGCGAATTTCCGCCGACCTAGAGACGGCAAAAAAAAAGTTTGCAGCAGGCACTCGAAATTCGGCGCGAACGTTCCCCCTCCGTCAGAGCTTTCGTTTCCGCTCGGTTTCGCTCCCCTGCCGGGTCGACCGGGGGAGAGGGGCTCTTTGGAAATTTCGGGTCGAAACGCCGAAAACCTCCCTTCGTACGCGTTTAGGGGCGGAAACGTTTCATTTTCTGCTCGGTGAAGAGACCCCCACCCGCCCTTCGATTTGGTACCCCCGAGGAATCGCTCTCTGTATCGATAGAGGTCGTTGACCCCTAAATAATGTTTTTGTCAGAATCGAAAAACGGGATCCCGGGGGTGACCGAAGAGCGCCTCGTCCGCCGTCGGACTGTTTTTCGTTTCGGTTCGGCACGCGTTCTCCGACCACCCCCCGTTCACGACTCTGGCGGGTGTGCCACCCCCTTTTTTCCGCGAGACACTGATTTCGGCCGAAAAGTTTATCGAGCTCCGCGGTCCCGCGAATCGCGGGACGACTGAAAAAATTAAATTTTTGAATCCTACGATCGTTTTCCGAAAGTTTGATATGCGACACGACCCAGTCTACTCGCCTTGCCTTTTTTAAGCGAATTTCCGCCGACCTAGAGACGGCAAAAAAAAAGTTTGCAGCAGGCACTCGAAATTCGGCGCGAACGTTCCCCCTCCGTCAGAGCTTTCGTTTCCGCTCGGTTTCGCTCCCCTGCCGGGTCGACCGGGGGAGAGGGGCTCTTTGGAAATTTCGGGTCGAAACGCCGAAAACCTCCCTTCGTACGCGTTTAGGGGCGGAAACGTTTCATTTTCTGCTCGGTGAAGAGACCCCCACCCGCCCTTCGATTTGGTACCCCCGAGGAATCGCTCTCTGTATCGATAGAGGTCGTTGACCCCTAAATAATGTTTTTGTCAGAATCGAAAAACGGGATCCCGGGGGTGACCGAAGAGCGCCTCGTCCGCCGTCGGACTGTTTTTCGTTTCGGTTCGGCACGCGTTCTCCGACCACCCCCCGTTCACGACTCTGGCGGGTGTGCCACCCCCTTTTTTCCGCGAGACACTGATTTCGGCCGAAAAGTTTATCGAGCTCCGCGGTCCCGCGAATCACGGGACATCCGAAAGAAAATCGTTTTCGAGTCGTTTGATTTTTTTTGCAAAAGTTTGACGTGCGACGCGACCCGTCCGGACCCGTTTTTTCGGACCCGACCCGAACCCGACCCGCCTGGAACGGGTCGTGCGACCCCTCCGACTTTCGGAAAAAAATCGAAGAATTCGAAAATATCTCTGTTTCGGTCGGCATCCGCTTTTTTCGTGGGTAAAGGGGGCGAAAACGGTGAAATCGAGTCGTCTGGAAATGCTGAAAACGACCCCGGAGGAGGCCCCGTTCGCACCGACGCCGCCGGATCCCGATTTCGAGACGCGGACCGACCCGTAGATTCCGAAAAACATTTCGCGGCGTTCCGTCGATCGCGCGGTGCCCCCGGGGCCAGAAATTCGAGGTCCGAAATTCGAGAGGGCCCGGGGCCCCCTCGACACCGCCGGAAAGGGGCAGGCTCGGTACCGTCGGCGAGAGGGTCGCGAGACGTCACGGCGACAGTCTCCGCGATCTCTTCGGCCGAAAACCCTGCGCGGGAGACGACGTCGAATATTTCACCCGAAATTTCGAGAGGGGTTTCCGACCCCTAGTCGACCGTGGAGAGGGTCGGAACGGCGTCGGAACGAAAGCCCTGACGGAGAGGGAACCTCCTCGTCGAATTTCGAGTGTCTAGTCGAAAAGTTATTTTTTTCGCACGTCTCAGATAGGTACCGGAAATAAAACAATTAATTAAAAAAATTTTTTTTAAATGTGATTAAAAGTTTTTTTTAGCGAGATGTGTCGGAAGACATTTTCAAAATTTTCGTTTTTTTAAAATTTTTCGACATAGTGACAACGTTGTACCCGTAATTTCGCTCTTAGTTCATATATTGTACGACAGGGGGCGCGCTGTAGAGTGTCACTGATGGAAAAGGACGCATTTCTAAAAAATCGATACGAATCCACCGATAGCTTGCTCGAGAGGTATCTGAACGATGTATTAAAAAAATTAAAGAAACGTTTTGTATGAATCTATGAAAAAAAAAGCATTTATAAATTTACTAAACGATAAAATTAGTGAGCTTGCAAGTCCGTTAAGCTGAAAAATAATATAAGATTAACAAAGTAAGTGATTTTGAGTCCCAGAACTCTTTTAATCCTATATTTTGCTATATAGCTAAAAATCGCGTGTGAAAAAATCCAATCATACCACTTAAATTTAGAAACATCTTAAACAAGAAATTTAGATGCGAATCGCGCTAGAAACATACCTTAAAAATTATTTTTAAATGTAATTTTGTATCGCTTTTTACGTTTATAAAGAATCTGTGAAAAAGGCAATTAAAAAATTCATAAAAATCATAAATTTAAAAATATAAGCTGATAGAAGTGCTGTTTTTTTTTTAAAAAAAAATTCGATCTCATAAAGTATACAGACTAAAAATTTTCAACACTGTTATTTTCGATACTGAAGACGCCTGGGATATAAATAGAAAAAAAAAATATTCTATGCGAAACGCAAAATTTACCTTTTAAAACAAAATTCTTCGTAAATTAAATTATAGTACAAAAAATATCTCGGCATTTATATTTAAGTTACAAAATCAGGGCGTTTCGTTAAAAAAATCGCTCTTGGGTGGCGAAGCGACCGCGTTGCACACAATTTTAAAACATTTCGCGTTCGAATGATGAGTTTTGAATGCTTAAAACGCGGCAGGGAATTAAGCTCCGCCCACTCGCAAAGATATTTTTAATATTTACGCTAAAGATGCTTAAAATGTGATCTGAATACCGTTTCGGCGTCGCGAGGCGTGCGAAATGAAACGGTAAGAGTCTTTATTAATGTATTTCGCTGAGTTTTGAACGAGTGTTTTTCGAATGAGAGGCGGTCTTTGATCGAGATTGAAATTACGTCGCCAGTCACGTTTCTTTGGTGTGCACAGCGATTTTTCGTAAAAAAAATCGCTCTTGGGTGGCGAAGCGACCGCGTTGCACACAATTTTAAAACATTTCGCGTTCGAATGATGCGTTTTGAATGCTTAAAACGCGGCAGGGAATTAAGCTCCGCCCACTCGCAAAGATATTTTTAATATTTACGCTAAAGATGCTTAAAATGTGATCTGAATACCGTTTCGGCGTCGCGAGGCTTGCGAAATGAAACGGTAAGAGTCTTTATTAATGTATTTCGCTGAGTTTTGAACGAGTGTTTTTCGAATGAGAGGCGGTCTTTGATCGAGATTGAAATTACGTCGCCAGTCACGTTTCTTTGGTGTGCACAGCGATTTTTCGTTAAAAAAATCGCTCTTGGGTGGCGAAGCGACCGCGTTGCACGCAATTTTAAAACATTTCGCGTTCGAATGATGCGTTTTGAATGCGTAAAAAGCGGTAGAGAATAAGCTCCGCCCACTCGCAAAGATATTTTTAATATTTACGCTAAAGATGCTTAAAATGTGATCTGAATACCGTTTCGGCGTCGCGAGGCGTGCGAAATGAAACGGTAAGAGTCTTTATTAATGTATTTCGCTGAGTTTTGAACGAATGTTTTCCGAATGAGAGGCGGTCTTTGATCGAGATTGAAATTACGTCGCCAGTCACGTTTCTTTGGTGTGCACAGCGATTTTTCGTTTAAAAAATCGCTCTTGGGTGGCGAAGCGACCGCGTTGCACGCAATTTTAGAACATTTCGCGTTCGAATGATGCGTTTTTGAATGCTTAAAACGCGGCAGCGAATAAGCTCCGCCCACCCGCATAGATATTTTTAATATTTACGCTAAAGATGCTTAAAATGTGATCTGAATACCGTTTCGGCGTCGCGAGGCGTGCGAAATGAAACGGTAAGAGTGTTTATTAATGTATTTCGCTGAGTTTTGAACGAGTGTTTTCCGAATGAGAGGCGGTCTTTGATCGAGATTGAAATTACGTCGCCAGTCACGTTTCTTTGGTGTGCACAGCGATTTTTCGTTAATTTCGGAACTTTTACTAGCGTTGACAGGTACTGACAGATATTTTTAATATTTACAATAAAAAAAATTAAAATATTATTTAAAAACCATTAAAATGAGGTTTTTTTTTAATAGAAAATTTTTTATTCCACTCATACCGCTTAAATTAAGAAATAATTGTAAATATATAATAAAAGCAGGATTTCTCTCAAATAAAGCCGTAATTTTAAAAGAAACTAATAATCACGCCCCCCAAAACCACTTATCAGTTACTTGTTTTTAATATTTATGATAAACATTGAAATGATGCTATGTAAATATAAAAACTAAGAATTTTTTTTTATTTTGTAAGAAGAAACACGAGTTTTCGTTTAGCCACTCCCATTTCAAATAAATAAGGTTCAGATTTAAACGTATTCTTAATATTTATGATAAAAATATTGAAACTGTTATTTAAATACTCCTTAAACTTACAAAATATAAAAATGAAAGAGATTTTATACCAATCTTTCAATTAGTAATAAAAAGAACCCTTCAAAAAATCGATTTTATATATCAGAAACAGGATTTCACTCCAACTATGTCGTAATTTTAAATGAAGTACCCAATATAAACTTTTGAAAATTTTATATAATATGGGAAAATATATGAATATATTTTTTAGAAGAAATGGTACTTTCCAAACATCTATAAAATATGATTTTTATTTTTGTAAATTTTTTAATTGTTTTTTCAAAGATTTTTTATAAACATAAAATTATATAAAAATTTCCAACTATGTACTTTTAATATCTATATATATTCAGTTAATTACAAGTAATTTTGTGCAGTAACTTTTGAAAAAATGAGGTTTTTTAAAATAGAAAACTTTTAATTCGACCCACACCACTAAAATTAAGAAGTGACTGTAGATATATATCAGAAGCGTGATTCGGACTTCAATCTCATCCCCGAGGGGATGAAGGGAAGCGCCTGCTACCTTGCGGTGTTAACGAAAGCGCTTTTCCCGTTTTGGATGCCGGAAACCTTGCGGTGTTAACAGAAAGCATCCTTCGGCTGTTCCGGGCAGCTCGTCAACGCGCCGAGTGGCCGTGGAAGACCTGGACGGCTGAGGAGGGACTCCTGCCCTCCGCTCTTCGTTTATAACACTTTTTTTTTTTTTTTTTTTTTTTTTTTTTTTTTTTTTAAACTTTTTTTTTTTTTTTTTTTTTTTTTTTTTTTTTTTTTTTTTTCGGGAGTTGTTCCTATAAATTGGAACAACTCTGTTTCGCGAGACCACTTTGTGTCTCTCAGCGCTGCCGGTCGGACTTCCAGGTGATTCCAGACTTTGAAAAATTTTCAGGTAATTCCAGACTTTGAAAAATTTTGCCAAACTTTGAAATAATTTCAGACTTAGAAAAATTTTCAGGTAATTCCAGACTTTGAAAAATTTTGAGGTAATTCCAGACTTTGAAAAATTTTGAGGCAATTCCAGACTTTGAAAAATTTTGAGGTAATTCCAGACTTTGAAAAATTTTGCCAAACTTTGAAATAATTTCAGACTTTGAAAAATTTTGAGGTAATTCCAGACTTTGAAAAATTTTGCCAAACTTTGAAATAATTTCAGACTTTGAAAAATTTTGAGGTAATTCCAGACTTTGAAAAATTTTGAGGTAATTCCAGACTTTGAAAAATTTTGCCAAACTTTGAAATAATTTCAGACTTTGAAAAATTTTTAGGTAATTCCAGACTTTGAAAAATTTTGAGGTAATTCCAGACTTTGAAAAATTTTGCCAAACTTTGAAATAATTTCAGACTTTGAAAAATTTTGAGGTAATTCCAGACTTTGAAAAATTTTGAGGTAATTCCAGACTTTGAAAAATTTTGCCAAACTTTGAAATAATTTCAGACTTTGAAAAATTTTGAGGTAATTCCAGACTTTGAAAAATTTTGAGGTAATTCCAGACTTTGAAAAATTTTGCCAAACTTTGAAATAATTTCAGACTTTGAAAAATTTTGAGGTAATTCCAGACTTTGAAAAATTTTGCCAAACTTTGAAATAATTTCAGACTTTGAAAAATTTTGAGGTAATTCCAGACTTTGAAAAATTTTGAGGTAATTCCAGACTTTGAAAAATTTTGAGGTAATTCCAGACTTTGAAAAATTTTGAGGTAATTCCAGACTTTGAAAAATTTTGAGGTAATTCCAGACTTTGAAAAATTTTGAGGTAATTCCAGACTTTGAAAAATTTTGCCAAACTTTGAAATAATTTCAGACTTTGAAAAATTTTGAGGTAATTCCAGACTTTGAAAAATTTTGAGGTAATTCCAGACTTTGAAAAATTTTGAGGTAATTCCAGACTTTGAAAAATTTTGAGGTAATTCCAGACTTTGAAAAATTTTGCCAAACTTTGAAATAATTTCAGACTTTGAAAAATTTTGAGGTAATTCCAGACTTTGAAAAATTTTGAGGTAATTCCAGACTTTGAAAAATTTTGAGGTAATTCCAGACTTTGAAAAATTTTGCCAAACTTTGAAATAATTTCAGACTTTGAAAAATTTTGAGGTAATTCCAGACTTTGAAAAATTTTGAGGTAATTCCAGACTTTGAAAAATTTTGAGGTAATTCCAGACTTTGAAAAATTTTGAGGTAATTCCAGACTTTGAAAAATTTTGCCAAACTTTGAAATAATTTCAGACTTTGAAAAATTTTGAGGTAATTTCAGACTTTGAAAAATTTTGAGGTAATTCCAGACTTTGAAAAATTTTGAGGTAATTCCAGACTTTGAAAAATTTTGCCAAACTTTGAAATAATTTCAGACTTTGAAAAATTTCGAGGTAATTCCAGACTTTGAAAAATTTTGAGGTAATTCCAGACTTTGAAAAATTTTGCCGAACTTTGAAATAATTCCAGACTTTGAAAAATTTTGCCGAACTTTGAAATAATTTCAGACTTTGAAAAATTTTGCCGAACTTTGAAATAATTTCAGACTTTGAAAAATTTTGCCGAACTTTGAAATAATTCCAGACTTTGAAAAATTTTGCCGAACTTTGAAATAATTTCAGACTTTGAAAAATTTTGCCGAACTTTGAAATAATTTCAGACTTTGAAAAATTTTGCCGAACTTTGAAATAATTTCAGACTTTGAAAAATTTTGCCGAACTTTGAAATAATTTCAGACTTTGAAAAATTTTGCCGAACTTTGAAATAATTCCAGACTTTGAAATAATTCTCGACTTTGAAAATATTTCGCTATAAACTGACTTCGGACTTTGAAACTTTTTCAGAAATCGAGACTTTGATGAAAATTAACATCGTTGTGGACTATGTATTTTTTTCGCGACACGAGACTTTGATAATATTTCGTGTTCATGCTCGACTACGTTAAAAACTTTGAAAAAATTCCTCATTTTTACATTTCTCAATACTTAACTGAATCCAAACTTTTTTTGAGATATTGGTATAAAGTGAATGCAACTGACTTAGGAGACCAGCTTGCGTTTGACAGGCCGATTAGGGACTCCTACCTTCCGTTCTTCGTTTATATAAAACTTTTTTTTTTTTTTTTTTTTTTTTTTTTTTTTTTTTTTTTTTTTTGAGATGGTGTTATAAAGTGAGTGCAACTGACTTAGGAGACCAGCTTGCGTTTAACAGGCCGAGAAGGAATTCCTGCCTTCCGTTGTTCGTTTTAAAAAACTTTTTTTTTTTTTTTTTTTTTTTTTTTTTTTTTTTTTTTTTTTTTTTTTTTTGAGATGGAGGGGTTGTGTATAAAAGGGAGTGACTTTGGCTCGCCAGATCAGTCGGCATCTGGCAGCGCTGCAAGCCGGCTGCTCTTCCGTTTTTCTCGCTTCGCTCTCGAACTTCTGAGGTGTTGGAACGACGCCTCTCGCCGCGGACTTGTAAAATTTTTGGACACTGGAAACCTAACGGTGCTAACGAAGGTGTCTCGCGGAACTTGTGTTTTTTTCCGATACTCGCTCGAATCAGAGGTGTTGGAACGACGCCTCTCGCCGCGGACTTGTAAAATTTTTTGGACACTGGAAACCTAACGGTGCTAACGAAGGTGTCTCGCGGAACTTGTAATCTTTTTCCGAATCTCTCGCTCTCGATCATCAGAGGTGTTGGAACGACGCCTCTCGCCGCGGACTTGTATTATTTTTGGACACTGGAAACCTAACGGTGCTAACGAAGGTGTCTCGCGGAACTTGTGTTTTTTTCCGATACTCGCTCGAATCAGAGGTGTTGGAACGACGCCTCTCGTCGCGGACTTGTAATATTTTTTGGACATTGAACGTTGCTGGAGTTGGGGGGTCGCTGAACTTGTAATTTTTATTTCTACGCTTTCGCATCAGAGGTGTTGGAACGATGCCTCTCGTCTCGGACTTGTATTATTTTTGGACATTGAACGGTACTTACGAAGGGAGTCGCGGAACTTGTATTTTTTTTTACGCTTTCGCATCAGAGGTGTTGGAACGACGCCTCTCGTCGCGGACTTGTAAAATTTTTGGAAACCTAACCGTTTTAACGATGGTGTGTCGCGGGACTTGTAATTTTTATTGAAATATGCCTGTTTTTTTTTACAATTTACTATTATGTTGTTTCGGTAAAATCATTTTCCTTTCAGACGGAAATTTTTTAAAAAAAAATGTAGTTTTCGCGTAATTAGCTTTCCAAATACTCTCCGCTTCAAAGTCTCTTCGCTTCATTCCGGATCATGGAAAGGGTAAGTGTTTTTTTCATAAAATGTATCTTTCATTTTTCCAATTTCTTTTTTTTTAACTCAACTTTTTTTTTTTTAAAAAAAACTCAAATGTATTCGTTACATTTTTTGTTAAACACATGCATGCACGCACTCAAAATCCATTTCTATCTTTTCGTAACCAGGCGCGAGAAGAAAAAGTCCGCTAGGATCCTGGTACTAGCGGTGAAAAAACATCGAGAATTTTTTTTTTTTGGTTAGAGCGCGGGTTTTCTTCGGCCGTCGTACATTTCATTAAAAAGAAATGGTTCCTAAAAATTGCTGAGCAACCCGGTCTGTGAAGCCTCGTGGGAGGGGGAGACGGGTCGGCAATCCATCTTTTTTTCGAAACCAGGCGCGAGAAGATAAAAGTCCGCTAGGGTCCTGGTACTAGCGGTGAAAAAACATCGAGAATTTTTTTTTTTGGTTAGAGCGCGGGTTTTCTTCGGCCGTCGTACATTTCATTAAAAAGAAATGGTTCCTAAAAATTGCTGAGCAACCCGGTCTGTGAAGCCTCGTGGGAGGGGGAAACGGGTCGGCAATCCATCTTTTTTTCGAAACCAGGCGCGAGAAGATAAAAGTCCGCTAGGGTCCTGGTACTAGCGGTGAAAAAACATCGAGAATATTTTTTTTTGGTTAGAGCGCGGGTTTTCTTCGGCTGTCGTACATTTCATTAAAAAGAAATGGTTCCTAAAAATTGCTGAGCAACCCGGTCTGTGAAGCCTCGTGGGAGGGGGAGACGGGTCGGCAATCCATCTTTTTTTCGAAACCAGGCGCGAGAAGATAAAAGTCCGCTAGGGTCCTGGTACTAGCGGTGAAAAAACATCGAGAATATTTTTTTTTTGGTTAGAGCGCGGTTTTTTTTCTTCGGCCGTCGCACATTTCATTCAAAAAGAAATGGTTCCTAAAAATTGCTGAGCAACCCGGTCTGTGAAGCCTCCTGAGAGGGGGAGACGGGTCGGCAATTTCTTTAACGTTGCTCATTTTTGTATTCCACAGTACATCCCTACTTTGAGTTGAAAATAAAAAATCCACCGAAAAAAAATGTAACGAATAAATTTGAGTTTTGAGAAAAAAAAATGACTTGAACGAGAAGAAATTGGAACACAAAGGTACATTTTTTTTTAAAAAAAAAAAGTCTGCTCTCGTAATTGAGAAAAAAATAAGAGAGGGAAGGGTAAGAAGAAAGGGGGCAATTCGGATCCGAGCCATTCTTTGTGTCGTCCCACAGTGCGCGGTCCGAGACGACCTAGAGTGGTAAAGATCGTAGGCTGAGATGACGAGGGCTGCCCCCTTTTTTCCTTTTTTTTAACAGGATGCTTTTCGCATCAAAATTCTCTTTTTTTCGGCATTTTTTATTTCGCGTGGAGGGGGGGAGGAGGAGGGAAAGGATTGTAAGGAAATGAATTATTGCAAGTAGGTACTTTGGGGTTTTTTTCTCAACCTCCATTTTTCTCCACTTCCGTGGTCATTTTGGGGGAGGCAGTAACTGGTCCATGAGGGAACGTTTCCGAATCTTCTGGTTCCATTTTAGGTCGTTCTTGTCTCTCACGCGGATCCTGAGAGTAGCTTTACGTGTGGTTACCTTGCGGGCCCGGCCCGGAACCCTGGGGCGGGAATTTGTCGCGTCACGGGGCGCGGCCGATTTCCGCAGCAGATGCGGTGGCATGACTTTGTACTCACCGTAGATTCGGTTCCATGGATGGTCTGAGCCTCTCACAGATCGGTGGAAAATATGCCGTGTGGTCTTGCCGGGAGACAAGAGTCGACTTTCCTTTGAATTGAAAAAAAAATTATCTATCAAAGGATGTCGATGGCCTGATTTGAAGAACCTTAGTGACTTCATCGCTTCCGAAGCATATGAAAAGTCCTAGTACGATTTAGTTACTGGACAGCTTCTGTGAGGTATGGATGGAGTTGCTGCAGACATGGTAAAGCCTGCTTCAGGTGGGTGTAAATATCCATTGTGGATGGCCCATGCTGTAGAGTCGAGGTGGACGGTTCGGAGACGTACGGGTTTCTCGATGACGGATCGGTCTGTCTTTTTCAATCAGATAATGGAGGAATGAAAGTGGAGAGGAAAGAAAACCCCGAAAAAAAAAACAACAAAAAATTACTGAGCAGGGAGCGCGTGTGGGACGAGTCGAGGGGTCGCGCGCAGCAGGTGCCTCTCAAGGGAGGTTCGTAAGTCGTTTTGGCGACCTTTCGACATCGGACTGTGACGAGGGAAACGAAAGAGTTTTTTATATCTACGCGCGCGCTTCTCTCTCGTCTGTCTATAACAGAGAGAGAGACAGAAAAATAGGGGTAAAAAAAAAAATCATCGTGATCTGGATGTTTCATCCGGACTCACACGATTCATTTTTTATAACGAGAGCAAACTTTCTGGTCCAATAAAGTATATTTCATAAAAAAAAAATATTGTGTCTTGTCTGATATTTTGTGTCTTGTGTCATTTCTTTTTCTTATTCCCAAATATAGGGCGCACAGAAAAAATAAGAGTATTTTGGAAAGCCGTAGGTTATGAACATTGTACATTCAATTAAAAACGACTTTTGTTTTTCAGCTACTGTAACATCGACAACAAACCCCAACCCATAAAAAAAAGAGTCGACTCTCCCCCCCCCCTTCAAAACAGGTAGACGGCACCCTCCGTCAACCTGTTTTGAAGAAAGATTCGAAGGGGTTTTTTTTTTCAACCTTCGAACTAAATGCGAGTTTGTTTATCATTGATCCTTTTTTCGGTAAAAAAAAAATGACCCCTTGCCACGGAGAGGGGAAGGGGTCTTTTTTTTGCCAAAAATATATTTTTACATAAAACAAAAGAATTGTGGAGTTGCGATAGATTACAATATCGCAGCGGGTGGTAAATGGTGGGACTAAAAAAAAAATAATAATAATTTTGTTTCGGTAAAAAAGACCCTTTCATTTAAACGAAGGGGCATTTTTGGCATAAAACATCTTTTTCAAAAAAAAAAAGAATTGTGGCGTTGCGATACGTTTGAATATCGCAGCGGGTGGTTATGGTGGGACACAATTCTAAAAAAAAAAATTTTTTTTTCCTTTTCCATTTTTCGACCAAAACCAACCACATCTTCCAAAACAAATGTTGGAAAAATGACTTGAACGAGAAGAAATTGGAACGCAAAGGTAATTTTTTTTTTAAAAAAAAAAGTCTGCTCTTGTAATTGAGAAAATAAAAAACTTATCCGCGTGGAGGGGAGCGCGTAATGGAGAAAGGGGGCAATTCGGATCCGAGCCATTCTTTGTCGTCCCACAGCGCGCGGTTTCTATTCCGAGATGACGTAGAATGGTAAAGATCGTAGGCTGAGATGACGAGGGCTGCCCCCTTTTATCCTCTTTTTTTTTCCAGGATGCTTTTCGCATCAAAATTCTCTTTTTTTTCCGCCATTTTTTATTTTCGCGTGTGTGTGAGGGGGGGAGGAGGGAAAGAGTTGTAAGGAATGTATTATTGCAAGTAGGCATTTTGGGGTTTTTTTTCCCTCATTCTCCATTTTTTTCTCCACCTCCGTTTTTTTTGAGAAGGGCAGAAAGTTTCCAGATGAAGTGGTTTCCGAATCCTGGTTTTTCGGTCAGGTCTTCTCGTCTCGTCGCAACGATCCCGAGAGTAGCTTTACGTGTGGTAGCCTTGCGGCGGCCCGGCCCGGAACCCTGGTGTGGGAATTTTGTCGCGTCACGGGGGACGCGGTGGATCCCTGCAGCAGATGCGGTGGGCTGACTTGGATCCGCACCGTAGACTCGGTTCCATGGAAGGCCTGAGCCTCTCACAGATCGGCGGAAAATATGCCGTGTGGTCTTGCGGTGAGCGAGAGGCGACATTCCTTTGAATAATAATAAAAAATAAATCTATCAAGTGACAAAGGAAGTCGGATGCCTGATTGAAAAACTAACAACTCCATTGACTCCGAAGCGAAACGAAAGTCCTTGGGCTTAGTAGTGGAGACGAAACGTCCAGGTGCACTGCTTCGTGAGTAAATGCTCGAGTTGACGCTAGAAACGGTAAAGCCTGACAGTCGGGCCTAAATCCATGTTACCCTAAGTTGTTTGACAGAATTGGGTGCCCCGTTTCTTTAGCAGAGTCACGTTGGACGGAATCGGAAGCCGTTGGGACGCATGTCACTAACTGGACCGAGTCTGATTTCGGTCGGCAAGAGTCTGACTTTAATGACGGAATGCGGACTGCCTGGATCAAAAAGATAATGGAGGAATGAAGGTGGAGACGAAAGAAAACCCCGAAAAAAAAATCAAAAAATTACTGAGTAGGGAGCGCGTGTGGGACGAGTCGAGGGGTCGCGCGCAGCAGGTGCCTCTCAAGGGAGGTTCGTAAGTCGTTTTGGCGACCTTTCGACATCGGACTGTGACGAGGGAAACGAAAGAGTTTTTTATATCTACGCGCGCGCTTCTCTCTCGTCTGTCTATAACAGAGAGAGAGACAGAAAAAATAGGGGTAAAAAAAAAATCATCGTGATCTGGATGTTTCATCCGGACTCACACGATTCATTTTTTAACGAGAGCAAACTTTTATTTTTTATTTTTTTTTTCTGGTCCAATAAAGTATATTTCAAAAAAAAATATTGTGTCTTGTCTGATATTTTTGTGTCTTGTGTCATTTCTTTTTCTTATTCCCAAATATAGGGCGCACAGAAAAAAAAAAGAGTCGACTCTTCCACATACCTATTTTTCCCTTCCCCCCCTCAAAACAGGTAGACGACACCCTCTGTCAACCTGTTTTGAAGAAAGGTTCGAAGGTTTTTTTCCGTGGTTTTTTTTCACCTTCGAACTAAATGCGAGTTTGTTTTTTGTTTATCATTGATCCTTTTTTCGGCAAAAAAAAGACCCCCTTGCCACGGAGAGGGGGGCATTTTTGGCACAAAAAATATATTTTACATAAAAAAAAGAATTGTGGAGTTGCGATAGATTACAATATCGCAGCGGGTGATAAATGGTGGGACACAATTCTAAAAAAAATAATAATAATTTTTGTTTCGGTAAAAAGACCCTTTCATCAAAACGAAGGGGCATTTTTGACACTAAAAAAAAAAAAAAAAAAAAAAAAAAAAAAAAAAAAAAAGAATTGTGGCGTTGCGATACGCTTGAATATCGCAGCGGGTGGTTATGGTGGGACACAATTCTAAAAAAAAAATTTTTTTTTCTTCCCTTTTTCCGACCGAAACCAACTCTTAGCACTCTACCAAAAATGTAACGCATATATTTGAGTTTTAAGAAAAAAAAAAGAAGTGTTAAAAAATGACTTGAACGAAAAGAAATTGGAACACAAAGATACACTTTTTTAAAAATCTGCTAATATATATATATATATATATATATATATATATATATATATATATATATATATATATATATATATATATCAATCCGGTTTAATCAGTTTTTATTTCTGATAAAGAAATTCAAATCCTTGAAAAAAAAAAAAAAAAAAAAAAAAAAAAAAAAAATTTTTTTTTTTTTTTTTTTTTTTTTTTTTTTTTTTTTTTTTTTTTTTTAATATATAAGTTAAAAACTCTTGAATGACTGCATTATGATAAGACTGATTGTAAGAAGATTCGTAAATCATTATATTTTTTTGGTTTCAAAAGCATTATGTTGTCTAGTCGCTGGGTGTTTTTTTCAAACTCAGATTCTAAAGGGCCCGTTTTTTACCCAGAGAAACATGTGTATTTGATATATTCATTTGAGTATTCTAAAGATGGATCTCATACTATCCGTGGACTTGTAATTTTTAAAGAAATGTGTGACATATACGACTGTCAAGCGTGGTATCGATATGCAGTTTTTGATAAACATTATGATACAAGCAAATCGTTTTTAGACAAGTTCAAACAGAATCGTTATTATGTGGAGTATGGATCCATACAGGCCTATTAAATCTAATTTACATAATATAACTCAAATTCCTGAACACTAAATAGGTTCCAAATTCTTAAAAAAAAAAAAAAAAAAAAAAAAAAAAAAAAGTTTTTTTTTTTTTTTTTTTTTTTTTTTTTTTTTTTTTTTTTTAAAAACATAATCCATATCGTTGAAACATCGTTGAAACATAATCCATAACAATAAAAGATGCACGATGTGTATCTTTTATTATTATGGTTATATTTTTACTATTATAGTTATATTTAAAAAAAAAAAAAAAAAAAAAAAAAAAAAAAAAAATTTTTTTTTTTTTTTTTTTTTTTTTTTTTTTCAACGAGGCAAGACGTGATTTGGATGCTCTCTCCAAATGTACGTGTTTTAATGGTTTATAATACTAAGTTATGCTTATGTTTTACTTTTTCCAATTGATGTACGTATATGCACACGCACACACATATAAATATATGAAATACAAATATAAATATATAGTCAATTTTACCATTTATTTCATACATAAAAATAAAAAAAAAAAAAAAAAAAAAAAAAAATTTTTTTTTTTTTTTTTTTTTTTTTTTTTTTTTTTTTTTTTTAATGTCTGTGTGAAACAAAACCACCACCCACGTCCTTTTGGATTGGAAACGAGCGAGAGGCGGAGTCCCACTCTCTTATAAAACGTCCTTCTCTCTCCCAACCAGTTTCAGTCTCACCATGATGATCCAGCTGCAATTCACCGCTCGACCCGCTTTATGGGGCTTCATCGGGAGAAAAGGCATGCTATTTTGGCTCGACACCTCCGTCGCCGATTTTTTAAGAAGGCCCGAAGGCGTGGAGGGCCAAGCCCCGGTCCAGGAGGTGGCGGACGACGAGGCCCTGGAAGAGTACCCGTTGAGCTGGCTGCGGCGTAAAGTCGTGTCGCATTATTACCTGATCGACCTGCTGTCCATGCTTCCTGACAAAAAACTCCTCGAGACGGTCGCGTCGGAATTTCGAGTCACTGTTTCGCAGGAAAAAGGGGTGCATAAGCTCCGGCAGTCGACCGCAGCGGATGCGATTCCCTTTCGGATGGTCATCCACGACCTCGTCCACCGGAGACGACCACCGGCCTCACTTACCTGCTCACCCACCAGCCCAGACTACACACCAGCATCGCCAGCCCACACACCCACATCGGAATTTCGAGTCACTGTTTCGCAAGAAAAAGGGGTGTATAAGCTCCATTATTCGACCGCAGCGGATGCGATTCCCTATCGGAAGTTCATCGACGACGTCATCCGCCGTAGACCGACCGAGCCAACCTACTCACCGGCCTCGCCTGCCCGTTCCCCCGCGAGCCCAGTCCACTCTGCCACGAGCCCCCGCTACACGCCGACCTCGCCGGTCTACTCTCCCTGCAGTCCCTGCTACAAGCCGGCCTCGCCCCGCTACACGCCGACCTCGCCGGTCTACTCTCCCTGCAGTCCCTGCTACACGCCGGCGTCGCCCCGCTACACGCCGACCTCGCCGGTCTACTCTCCCTGCAGTCCCTGCTACACGCCGGCCTCGCCCCGCTACACGCCGACCTCGCCGGTCTACTCTCCCTGCAGTCCCTGCTACACGCCGGCGTCGCCTTCCTACACGCCCCAGCCAAAGAGTCGAGGATCTTCCCCCTCCGTCGTCACTTGCAGCTCCAGCGATTCCAGCGACTCGGAGGACACTGCACCGAGCTCTCCTCAGGATTCCAGTATTACCATTATCCTGGACAAAATACCAGCGACGAAAGTCATTATCAGGTCGAAAGGACTGATACAAACCATTTACGCGTAACCTGGTCCATGTCTGTATGAAAAAAAGATTCCTCGATAAAGGTTGTTCTGTTGTAAAAGGTGTGTTTCTTTCCCAGCAGAAAAAGGGGGTTGAAGGAAGTTGCCACGGCAACTTCCTTCAACCCCCTTTTTCTGCGAAAAAGGCTTTGCCAATCTTGGACATTTTGAAACTGATCCGGTCAAGAGAAACGATCCAATGTTAAAAAAATATTAAGATTCATTGAAAGCGATGTGTTTTTTTTTAGAATCAGGTTTCTCTCACACAAAACAAAATCAATCACACAAAACAATCAACAACAATCATCAACAAAACAATCACACAAAAGGTACCCAAGACATACGGTTTAAAAAGACTGTTCTTTTAAAAGTTTCTGTAAATCTTTATCCTCACCCAAAATTTATAGTGTTTTACAAAAAAACCCCAAATCTATGGCTTAGTTCATGGGTTGTCGTCACAAAAACGGATGGAGTCAAAAAAGTGAATCAAAAGATACTATTTAAAATTCCATGAGGGCATGACTCAAAATAAACAGATTTTTTTTTTTTTTTTTTTTTTTTTTTTTTTTTTTATTAAATTTTAACCCGCAGTCACTTTTCGTTCGGAGATGGCGGAGACAACACTGGCTGCTGTCGATGAGCGTGCCCCAGTGCCCGATGCCGCTGGCCAGTATTTGTCTCGAAGATTATGCTGCGTGTACTGCAGAAAGCGGAGAGGAGGGTCCGGAATTATACTGAGACGCTGCGGCCACGAATTCCATGCGGGATGCATCATATACAAAATTAAAGAAGATTTGAAAACACCCGAGCCTACGCTGACGTGCTACGCCTGCTCCACTCCCCTCCATTGGCGCGAGTTGCGCGCTATATGTACGATACTATACCATCCGCACAGCTACGCGAGACCGAGAATGAGAAAAACTGATTTGATTTTAGAAAAAACTTTGACTAAGATCATTAGAAAACTGAAAAGAAACGATGAATCATAAAAAATTAGAGACTGATGTGATACAAACAAAAAAGTTTGTAATATTTACTTTGAAAATTTTTTAGAACATTGTTTCTTTGAACTTTGAAATTATTTCCGTCTTGTTTTTTTTAAAAAAAAAACTCGCATCAGAATACCAAATTTTTTTTTTTTTTTTTTTTTTTTTTTTTTTTTTTTTTAAATAAATAGCGTCTCCTCTCGTAATCGCATTTCACACTTTTTTGGACAGTTGTGTGTTTTTTTAATAAATAACGTTTCTTTTCGCAATAACATCTCACACCTCTTACGGCTGTACTGTGTGGCGGGTCATCCCAGAATTTTGTAACGTATATTTCCTGATCATGGATATTCCGACTCCTAAAGGGACAGTGACGTTTGATATACATAAATTTGGTCAACAAGACTGGGAGAACAATGGCTATAAGAAATGTATTTGTTTAATAGAAAGTCGTCAAAAGGATGAGAAACGTATATTAAAAACATTCAAAATTAGTCAATATTCATATTTCGAAGAACCCTTTTCTTCATTAACAGAACAGCTGAGATCTATTGGATATACTGTTGAACATCCTTTGAAGCATTATCGAACGCCCTTTGATGACGCCTTTATATATAATTTTAAGACAGAGGATTTTTATGTACAGATTAAAGTATATTATGGGCCAGGGTTCTTTTTGCCTTAAGCCAAGCTATAAAAGGTCACACACAAAAAAAAAAAAAAAAAAAAAAAAAAAAAAAAAAAACATTTGCAGTCAGTTTTTCGCTCGGCCATATGAAGTTATATCACATAAAGTTTAAGCCTTATAAAGTTAACAGTTTGCATAATCGTCTCACACCTTTACAAAACATGACTAGTGTAGAAGTCTCCGATAGTGACAATTTGCAAAATTCTTTTTACCCTTTCTTGGGTAAAACATCAACCAATTACATATTACGTGGTCCACGGAAACAGAGATTGAATAATGTGCTACGCTGTTTTGAGTCTAATGCAATGACGATGGCCTATATTATAAACGAGTTATTTCAAAGACCTGCTGTTGAATGGCATATTTATGATGCCATACCCACGATCCCAATAGATTACTCGCAACTTGCTCAAAACGATAAGTGTGTCTTGTGCAAAATCAAGTTTCGTCCTTTGGAGGCGGTTAAACTGTTACCCTGTCTTCATTGTTACCACGATGCGTGCCTAGCGAATTGGTGTAAAGAAAACGACGATTGTCCGTATCGGGAAAACGAAGACGACGACGAAAGGAGCCATTGTAAACAAAAGGTTCACTTTCCCAAGGATCCAGAGTTTCTGTGGCGTAACGAAATGATTTTTCAATTAATGGACGTTTTATTTCAAAAACATGAATTTTTTAGAGAGTTTATATTGAATCGTATCAATGAAAGTGTTTCGACGAGTGTGGATAAAAACCTGGATGAATGTGCCATTTGTTTTGAACAGTTTCAAAAGGAGCCCAAACAACTTCCTTGCACTCACAAGTTTCATGAACTTTGTATCCAAACATGGTTCGAGAGAAAAAACACGTGCCCTTTGTGCAGATTTAAAATGGAAAAATTGTTATAAAAATGTAAATCTATCACGCAGTCAATGTTTTGCTTAAAGAAATTGTGTCCTTATAGCGATGTAAATAAATATGTATTTATAATTGTAAATAAATAAAACTTTTATGTTTTTTAAATATTTCGTGTGACTTTTTTTCCCAAAGAGGGGTGTTCACGAAAGTTGTTTTGTCAACTACCTTGATATACAAATCTTCAGGTCAATGACCTGAAGATTTGTAATTTTACAAGCGCCAGAAAAAAAAATTTTTTTATTCTCGAAAAAAAAAAAAAAAAAAAAAAAAAAAAAAAAAAAAAAAAAATTTTTTTTTTTTTTTTTTTTTTTTTTTTTCGCGCTAGTCTACTGGCTCTCAGAAATTTTTTTAGTGTAATTGTAAAAAAAAAAAAAAATTCTGAGAGCCAGTAGACTAGCGCGAAAAAAAAAAAAAAAAAAAAAAAAAAAAAATATTTTTTTTTTTTTTTTTTTTTTTTTTTTTTTTTCGCGCTAGTCTACTGGCTCTCAGAAATTTTTTTTAGTGTAATTTAAAAAAAAAAAAAAAAAAAAAAAAAAAAAAATTTTTTTTTTTTTTTTTTTTTTTTTTTTTTTTTGACATAAATATTAACCTGCGCATCAGACGTGTCTCATTCGACGCCTCCTCTTGTCACTCGTCGACATGGCCACGTTTCTTCAAGATTCCTTTCCTGATTCCGAGAACAATCTGACCTCGGTGAAAAATTTCACTCTCGAAAAACTTTCGAACGCGTCCTCGCCGGAGCTAGAAACTTCCGTTTCTCTTAAACTAGACCGGGATCTTTTACAACCCGATGCTGCTGCTGTTGCTGCTCCTCCTGCTGCTGGTGGTGATGATGATGATGATGATGACGACGACCACGATGACGATCGAGGAGACGACTCCCCGAAACGTGGACCCGAGGCGTCCCGAGATCTCGCAGACCCTGCGACGCCGCCCGTCGCGTCCCTCGGCGGCCGAGAGGATCCGCAGCGGAAGCGGGCGCTCGAGACGCCGAACGAGCGTTCGAAAATTTCTAAACCGAAACGAGAGTCTGAGAAACGTTTTGAAGCCCGAAAGTCGAGCAGCCGCGAGTCTCGGGTGCTGCAAAAGTCAAAAAAACATTTTGAAAAAACTGAAGTCGAGCGGCGACAGTCTCGGGTGCTGCAAAAGTCAAAGAAAAAGTCGAAAAAAAATAAAGGCGAGCATCGAGAGTCGAAGAAGAAAAAGTTAAAAAGATTTCGGCGACGGCGGCGCCCGGAGAAGTACCAATGGAGAATTGCCGTCTCCGACGAGCACGATGACGTCAACTACTCCGAAATCTGTCGCATTTACGATTTCGATCGGATCCCGTTCATCAAGGATCGCGTTCCGCGAACGTCGTGTTCGTATTACACGGACGGATCCAAGCGGCAAGAGCATGCCGGGTGCGCCTTCACCGCCGTGTCCGACGACCGACGGACCGTCGTCGCGGAAAAACAGATCCGCATTTCCGACGGTCTGTGCATAGTCACGGCCGAACTCCAGGCGATCAAGGAGGCCGTGACGGACGCGCGCGAGAGGGGCGTCCGCGAACTGGACGTCTATACGGATTCCAGAGCGGCGATCGGATTCATCGAGAGATCCTGTCTTCGACGACATCGAGTGGCCGATCAGATCAGAGATTTCGTCGCGAAAAATAAAATCAAAGTCTTTATGCACTGGATCAAATCTCACGCCGGTCACGTCCACGGCGATCGGGCGGACGCGTTGGCGAAAGCCGCCGCGACCAGGGACCAGGTGGACGTGACTGTGGAACCCTTTCCGTATCGAACGAAAACACGTCCAATATGGGTTCGACGCAAAGAGGCGAAAAAAAAAGAACAAAACACGAAGAAAAGAAAGAAGAGCGAAAAAACACGCCGCCGCCACGACCGAGGATCGGGTGGTGGACGCAAAGAGGCGAAAAATGAACGAAAAACGAAGAAAAGAAAGAACAGCGAAAAAACACGCCGCCACGACCGAGGATCGGTCGCGGACGCAAAGAGGCGAAAAAAGAACAAAACAAAAGACAAAATAATAAAAAAAATAAGAGCGAAAAAACACGCCGTCCCGACCGAGGATCGGGTAGAACAATGTAACTTGGTAACAATGTAGATAAACATGTATTTATAGTTGTAAATAAATATAACTTTTATGTTTGAAAAATGTTTCGTGTAATTTTGATTATTTTTTTTGCATGCACTTTGCAAATTTTTCTGGCGTCTGTGAAATTAAAAATCTATATAGGTCATTGACCTTTGACCTATGACCTTCATTTTTTATTTGGGAGCTACTTGAAAAAAATTTTCTGAGAGCTGGTTGAAACAAATTTAAAACGATTACGATTGTATAACGAATATATATATATATATATATATATATATATAAAATAAATTACTGGCTACTTCTCCTTTAAGGTAATTACCCTTAAGGTAATCCCTTGATGTTAATCTTCCTCTTGTTTACCTCTTTATTCTGACATGTCAATTAAAGTAAATTTTGACTCATAAATCTTTTTTATCTTCAGTAAAAATCTAAAACCCTAAGAAGATGAAATCATTTTTTGCATGCACTTTGCAATTTTTCTGACGTCTGTAAAATTAAAAATCTATATAGGTCATTGACCTTTGACCTTTGACCTTCATTTTTTATTTGGGAGCTACTTGAAAAAAAATTTCTGAGAGCTGGTTGTAACAAATTTAAAACAATTATGATTGTATAACGAATATTATTTATATATTTATATATATATATATATATATATATATATATATATATATATATATATATATATATATATATATATATATATATATATAAAAAAATTTCTGACTACTTCTCCTTTAAGGTAATTACCCTTAAGGTAATCCCTTGATGTTAATCTTCCTCTTGTTTACCTCTTTTTTTTTAGTTCTCTTTTGAGGTGGTGGAGAATAAAGGGTAATAGGTAATACTTTTTCCGGGTTTTTAGAATCATTAATTGTACTCCCCTGGTTAGAACCGACCGATTGTAAAACACCATGGCTAGAGGATTGGAGGCCCTCGAGACATGGTCTTTTACAATTAGTCGGTTCAATATTAGATTGTTTCCTTTTACGTTCTCGTCGCTCCTCTCGTAATTGATTTTCATGAGCTAGATAATCTTTTGAAGACCTCGTTTTTTGCTTTACGAGACGATTCTTAATACGTTGTCTTTCTTTGGCTTCAGCTTTTTCCATATCTGATAATTTACGTCTAACCATTTTTGTAATTGTTAGTTTCTACTTTATTAACAGCGATTTCAAACATTTCAATTTATTATTCAAATATAAATTTATTCAAAAGTAAAGAATTTCGCTTAAAAATGATAATATTTCAAAAGTAGTGACGCACGGGGGTCTGCACGACCGAAAACAACAACCATTTGTTCAAATGTTTTTTAAAAAAAAAAAAAAAAAAAAAAAAAAAAAAAAAAAATTTTTTTTTTTTTTTTTTTTTTTTTTTTTTAATATATAAATTGGACTTCTTGATAAATCTAAAATGACTTTTCGCCGGGAGATTCGCAGAGTCAAGATCTACTAACGTGTCGGTTCCACTTTGAGAAAATCGAGTGGCTAATCCCTCTTTTTTTTATTTCGAGTCAATCTCTCGTCGCCACCATGTCGTTCGTGATCGTCTACAATATTCCCGGAAAGTCTTCGATCCCTCATCATTATCTTACCGGGATTGTCGGTTCAGATTGTTTCGTCTATTGGCTGTGTAAGGACGTCGCCGCCGTTTTGGGGTACAGCAGATCCTACGCGAGAAGACTGAGCGATAAGAAAGTACGCGATGTTACGGGGCCTTTGGATAACGTAGGTCCCGATTTCTTACGGAAACGGATAATTTCTCATTTCGATTTGAGTTTTTTGCTCAAAAAAGCGAGAAGGAGTACGGTGCGAGACTTTGAACGGAAAATAAACAGCCCAGGTACCCGAGTGGCAGTGAATCCCGGAGGAAACGTTACAAATTTAAAAGATCCTACTTATGTAGTGATAACCGAGACGAAAGAAAACCACCGCTCATTTTTCCTCTGGTTAGAGACGCTTAAAGTGACGGTGTTTGAAAATCTATACAGTATGCCAGTTTTAGACGATTCATTCGTATCGTCGTTCATAGAGCACGCCGAACCACCTGAAACGATCCCCGAGAATTTTCCGCCGGCGATTTTTTATAAATGTAACGGACGCACAATCAAATATTTACCCGAACCGTAATTTTTTTTTTCTCTCTCGATATCCTCTACTGATGACAGTTTTGAAGAGTCCAGCGCTGACTTAATTAATTGTGAGATATTTTTTTTTATAAGCTTGGAAAGAAAAAAAATAAAACACACGAAAACCTTTTATAAAATATTAAATAATATATTTATTTATATATCTATAAATGTTACATTCAAGTGTACATTGTTGCGAGGACACAATTGCTTTAGATTACAAAAAAAAGTTGTAAGGTTACATTTGCGAGTTTTTTTTTTCGTCTCGTCACAAGTTTTTTTTTGATGGTAGATTGTCCTCCCCCCCTCGCGTCGTCTGGAATCACCTCTTTGTCTCGACAGTTTGTCCAGAATAATTATAATAACGATATTTTTGAGAATTATAATTATTGTAACGATAATTTCGGGGATAGTAACGTCTCCATCTGCGAGTTGTTTCGCCTCGCCCGTGTCCGAGTCTCCGATGGTAGCCCCGCCATCTGGAATCGGGGTCTCTCGGTCTTCCGTGCCCGTTCCGGACGAACGCCGCCTCGTCGGAGATTTCTTCGGGAGGTGGCGAAAGGGAACCGTACGCGTCGATGAATTCTTTCCGCTCTTCCTCGCTCACGTCGACCACGAGCAGGTCTCGGGACGAGGATTCCTCGCCGCGAGTGTCGGGTTCGGATCGATCCTCCTCGACCGTAGCGACAGCGGCGGCGGCGGCGGCGGCGTCGGACTCGAATTCGGGATCTTTCGGAGACGTAGAAAGTCGTCGTCTGCATAAAACTTTGTCCCGAAAATCGCATAAGATTGCCGGCCATACGAAAGGTTTCAGTAGACGCTGATGGGTCCATTTTCGGTAACACGGTCTTTCGAAAAGCGAAAAATCCATCTTGGTCGAGTGCCGCGGGAAAAATGGAAAGATTTGAACTGACTCCTACTTGTAATCACCTTAAAAAAAAAAAAAAAAAAAAAAAAAAAAAAAAAATTTTTTTTTTTTTTTTTTTTTTTTTTTTTTTTTTTTTTTTTTGAAAACTCTTACTGGTTAAAATATTATTTAAGAATTTACCTACCGCCTTTATCTTTCAGAGCTTGCCACCGAGAAAAACTTGGAACTTTTTTACCATGCGTCTTTCGGAAGTTTGTCTCGTGATTGATTTTGATGGATTCTGCATCGACAAAAAATTTTACTGCAGAGAGATGGGATATGCCTCCTTGACAGACGGACGCAGCGGATCGTACAAATTCAAATTGAATCATCTGGTAAATCAAGTGACCCCCCAAGAGTGGAAGACTATAAATTATTGTACAAAAAAGGTGCACGGCTTGTCTTTTCAATCCTTGCCTAACGAGACAGATATTTTTGACATCAAATTTTTTAATTCAATTCTAAAAGTGGAATACGAAAATCACAAAACAGAACAAAAATATATTGTGGCGTTCAAAGGAGGACATATCGAAAAAGACGTGTTGATAAAATTGGGCATTCCGTACGTCGACTTAGAAGATTTCGAATGTCCAAAATTTGACGAAATTTCCCATCCAATAAAATATATTGTGGTAAATGGTTGCGGAATCCATCAAAAACTGCAAGATAATAAAAAGATGGCCCACTGCTCAAGAACTGAATGCGTCGTTTTTGCCGACTGGGTGAGGGAACGGCTTTAATCCCTTGGGTACGAGCGACACGCATACGTGCCACAAAATGGTTTAAGAATCCCTGATAACATACTCTCAAAAAAAAAAAAAAAAAAAAAAAAAAAAAAAAAAAAAAAAAAAAAATTTTTTTTTTTTTTTTTTTTTTTTTTTTTTTTTTTTTTTTTTTTTTTGAAATTGTATATATATATAGAAGCTCTTGATCAACTCAGTCACTTTTCTCTTGGAGATTGACATCTGCATCCCATCTTCCTTTGCCTATGAGATTTTTATGGAGATTTCAACTTTTAACACAATAGAAATTCCTCAAAATGCTTTACCCGATCTTAAATGTAGGTTGTGTAAAAAATCTATAAAGCTTACTTATTTGTTTATGATGAAATGTGGGCATTTTTATCATCATACTTGTGTTTATAAAATTGGACGTGCAACGAGATGCAAGACGTGTAGGGATATTTCACATATGGACGAAATGAGACTTGCAGAAACCGAGCAGTGGATCGAAAACAGAATTCGAGAAGAACAAATGTAAAAAAAAAAATTTATACATACAAAAAGTTTAAAGCATAATAACCATGTCGTTTAATTTTCGAATTGCGCGTCCTTCTCCAAGCTTTACTCCAACGCGTGTTGCTGTTCCTCATACAACGAATTACGGGAAAAGACTAGTGGAAGTATGCGAGAAAGCTTTTCCTATGGATATGATATGTAATATTTGTAGCACCGTCATACATCCAACAGAGATGTTTTTATTCGCATGCGGACATTATTATCACGGATACTGTGCAAAGATGATTGTAAGGCACACCATTCAACACATTGAATGTAAAAGATGCACCAAAAATTGCAGCGATGAAGATTTTAGGAGACTACAAAGTTTACCATCAAAAAAGCCAGAAGGTTATGATATATATTTTATCAGTGTGATAAATACGCCCATAGCTCCAAACACCCATAACGCATAACATTAAAAAAACTATAGAGGTCATTGACCTTTGACCCTCTTCATTTTTTATTTGAGTTACTTTAAAAATGTTTCCGAGAGCAAATTGTAAAAAAGATATAGAAAATATATCTTGTTAAAAAAAAAAAAAAAAAAAAAAAAAAAAAAAAAATTTTTTTTTTTTTTTTTTTTTTTTTTTCACGGATTATGATTGTATAACTAGGAGCCATCGATCAGCAATCTCCCATTCCCTCTTCGCCATGGAAGAAGCGTCCAATGCTCCTGTTGCTCCTGCTCCTGCTGCTGCTGCTGCTGCTGCTCTTGAGACGCCAGCTCGAAAAAAAATACGCCTTGCCGTCTGCGAACCCATTCTTCGCCTGGCCGAAAGACTTGCGGCCGAGAAGAGACTTCGCCGCGACCACCTGCCGCCGCCGACTACGACACCACCTCCTCCCGGAACGACCCGCGTGGAACGCCCGAAATCTACCTATCGACACGACAAGGTGACTGCCGTGATGGCCGTTCGCGACAACGCTTTCGCCTTAGACAACGGAGTCCACTGCGTCTTCGTTCGAGAAGCTTCGACGTCCGCCTTCCTGGCCAGAGAGTTGGACGAAATGCGAGTGGGAACGCTGCACTGTTTCGACAAACACACTTACGGCGCCGTCCAGAAAAGCCTGGCGAAATTTCCGTCGCCTCGCCTCCGCGTGTGTCGGCTGAAACCCTTTCCCGTGAAACCCTGCTTGTACTGCAAAAGAAGATCGTGTCCCCTGTGGAAAGCGAACGCGGGAATTTCGCGTCTGCACGGCATCCCTTTCGATCCGATGGAGCACGGGTCCGCGACGACGACGGGACTCGAAGGGGAGGAGGAAGAGGAGGAGAGGGAGGAGGAGAAGAAAAAGAAGAAGAAGACGCGCGTTTACCGACACAAAAAGACTGCGGCAGTTCTAGCCATAGGAGGTAACGGATTCACTCTCACCAACGGCGTCACGAGCACTTCTTTCGAAAAATCTTTCAACAACTCGATTCTTTTCCGGGAAATTTCGGAAATGAATGTCAGAGTTCTCAACTGCATGGACGAACGGAGTTTTAAAATAAGCTGCGACCTTCGAAAATCGTACGCCAGAGAGTTGAAGAAACTCCAAGTCGTCTTGTTGGACGCCGCCGTCGAAGTGAAAGACTGCCCGTCGTGCAAATCGAAAAACTGCCACAAATGGAAGGCTTTGGTGGGCATCGCCTCTAGGTACAAGTTGAGGCATGATCCCATCAAACATTGAATTTCGAATCCTTATTTTACAAAGTGACCGTCGCAAAAAGAAAAATTAAATTCTATCAAACATTAAATTTCGAATACTTATTTTACAAAGTGACCGTCGCAAAAAAAAATGTATCGTCCAACAGAAATTTCCCAAACTTGGTGTCTTGGAAACTGAAAAAAAAAAAAAAAAAAAAAAAAAAAAAAAATTTTTTTTTTTTTTTTTTTTTTTTTTTTTTTTTTAAATATAAAAGGGAGTGACATTGTTTCGCCAGATCAGTCGGTGTGCAGTAGCACTTTAAAACGAGGATGGCGACGGCACTTCCACAGTTATTAGACTTGCCCGTGGACATTTTGTTCCTGATTTTGAGAGACTACGTTCCACTCAAAGATAAATTGCACACGCTTTATAAAATGCCTGAATTTAGATCGTTTCTAGAACATCGTGCATCTTATCTGAATTCTCCTGGTCCATTTTCGATGGACTATATTGAACTTTTGCGCTTATACAGACCCGGCTATTATGTTCATCGGATTGTTTTGGGTTGGTGGACCTATCTGCGATTCGATGACGCCACGTTACAATTCACAGAGTATCGCTTTGACTTCAACCGCTGTTTCTTCCGACCCAACAGCCGTGTTGAGTTTTCTCGTCAATCCATTTCGACCATGAAAAAAGAAGGAGAATTTTTGCTTCGTTTCCAATCTTTCGAAGAGAAAGAGTCAAAATATTTGCTCTATCATCTGGAAGTGTATGGATACATTACGGTTCTCTATACACCTCCTTTGTGTAAAATAGCCTTTAACGCCTCTTTGCAAGGGTATCGCGAAATTTCGATCGACAAACCCATCCGTGTGAAACATTTTCTTGGAAACCGTTTTTGGGAAGTGACGTTGACCCGAGAGAAAAAAATAACCATGAAATGTGTGGACCATGTCGAGTGTCGTTGCAAAAAATTATTTTATGAACTGGACCCTATAACCTTTGAATTTTCAAAAGATTTCACGTATCTGACGACGGATAGAGGGGGGATAATTACTGTGCAAACATGTTCCAATTACAGACTGGCGGACGAAAACCACGTTGAAGGATTTACTGTATACCACAATTATGAAGAAAAAAGAGGAAGATTAATCGTAGAAGAAGACAAACACGACCCACAGTTGAAGAAACTTCTAATGGATAAAGACACAATCTGTAAGTTTGAAAACTTTATGTAAATATTTTGAGTCTTGACACAGTTAACAGTTACTAGGAATACCGACAAAAAAAAAAAAAAAAAAAAAAAAAAAAAAAAAAAAAAAAAAAAAAAAGTTTTGGATAGTATATATATTGAACGCGAGGCTTCGAGCGTCAGCATTTCAAACCTTTCTGGAAGCCCAGCTCGATGGAATCGTGTATATTTTGTGCTCAAAGTGTCAGGCGACGATCGAGATTGAAAAATTGTGGTCATAAAGCACACGGAAAATGTTTGAAAAAATATTTGGAAACTCATGATGACATGCGGTGTCCTAAATGTGGCGAAAATTTGAAATCGGCTGATTTGTGGTACGTTCTGCATCATTACGAAACAAGTTTCACCCCTGAACGTTATCGTGAATTACATAGACGCATGCGAGTCATGTCCTTCAGAGATGCAAGCGAGTTGAGCGGCGCCGAATTATCAGATTGATCAAAGGGGGGAAAAAAAAAAGTTGACATCGACCAAAGTAACCAACCATCCCACTCGTTCTTTTGCTTTAGTCGAGAGGCGGGGTGAAACAACAAGACTCCGACCGTTTCAATTTGCATCTAAAAAAACTCGTTCTTTCATTCGTGGCTAAACTTCCAAGGACAGTACGTGACTGGCATCTCTTTTTTTTTTGAAGCTGGAAACTCTGAACCGAGTCGTATATAAACGATCGAAAAAAATTCTTTTCATTCTCATTGCTGTTGCTACCGTTGCTACTACTACTCCTACTACTACTCCTCCTCCTTCCGAGAGAGACAGAGAGAACATGGCATTCTTTAGAATCCAAATCAGATTGAATGAAAGGACCGAAACCGTCATGGGCGTGTTGGGAGACCACGACGGACAAGTTTATTATTCCGTGGACGACGTGGTCCGGTTCGTTCCCGCGTCCATGCGGCGCACCACTTGGATGCCGAGTCAACGTCTGGATGAAATTGTGATCGAACCACCGTTTCCCAAAACCATGATGATGATGGGACATCGAGACGTCCTGGATGCGCTCCGGTTTCTCCCGTGGTCGCATTCCAAGCGGTTCGTGCGAACCCTCGAATACGGCTGGGTGACAGACCTGCCGTACGATTACAACTTGAAACTTTTCATCATCAAGCAATGCGAAACGGGAGACGGGATACAATATCATCAGTGGATTGAGGATTTTAAAAAAAACTATGGACCTGTGCTGCTGCGACAAAACTGACAAAACACCCCAATCTTTCTCAAACCGAAAAAAAATCGGTGTTGAAAGAGTAAAAAAAATGGGGGGTCGAAGAAAAAGTCTGGATTCCAGACTTTTTCTTCGACCCCCCATTTTTTTTACGACAGACGACATACCAATATTGGTGAAATGTTATGTTAAAAAAAATTGGTTTTGTAAACTGTTTAGAAACAAAAAAAAATAAAAAAAAAATTGAATTACAAATCTCATGTTTTTATTTCACACACATACACAAACTTACACTGTGTACAAGTGGTTTAAAAAAAATGAATTATATTTTTTTTTACATCGAAATTTTTTTTAACATGGAAAAAATCATCTTTTATTTTTGCAATGTTTTATTAAAAGAGTCCACAAGTACTTTGACGGAGATGAACTATTTAAAAAAAAATTGTATATACGCATGCTAATGTTTTTTTTACAAATAATAAAGTATGACATCGCCTCCCAATATTGGAAACCAATAAGTTGCAAAAAAATGGGCCAAAGATTTGGGGGGGGATTTTTTTTTTCACCCCCCCAAAATCTTTGGCCCATTTTTTTGCAACTTTTTTTTTCATAATTATGTAAAAAAAAAGTTAGTTCTCATCATCGATTGTTCTGTTTTCCGCCTCTTCTTGGGCGCATTTTTCTTTAAAGTTTTGTATCCAAGTGTCGAACGGTATACCTTCTTTCTCGTCAAAAGTTTGTTGGAGCACAGGAGGACTGTTCCCGTCGTTCTGGATTTCTTTCACGTACCCGAATCTCAGGGCATAGTACACCGATCCTTCTCGCTCCGATTTCAACAAATCGAGCAGGGCCGAATGTTCGATCACCCGAGTGTCCGATCTCAATTTGCACGCGTTGGTGACGTCTTTCATCTGGCAGGTGGCCATCGAGACTCGCCATCCGTAACTCTGTCCCGTGGCCAGGGCAATATCCGAAGTGCAAAAGTACACTTTGCCGTCGTTTCCGACTACTCCTAAAATGTCGAAAAAGTACCAACGTTTCGAAATATGGAGTCGAAACAACATGTTGACTACCAAACGAAAAAACAAAAAGAACAGAACCGTGAAGTATAAAGTATTACTCTTACGAATGAGTGTGCGTGCGCGGAGAGAGAGAGAGAGAGAGAGGGAAACTCCACCTCCTGTTTCTTTTTTCTTGTCGCACCACGTGGGGAAAAGAGGGAGATTAACTTTCGTATCTCTATTTTTTTTTTAAAGTCTCGAAAACCAATATTGGTAAGCAAATTGATACAAAAAAAATGGGCTGAAAGGGAAAAATATCCCTTTCAGCCCATTTTTTTTGTACTTCAACACTGAATATTCAGCATAAGAAGATTTTTTTTTTTTTTTTTTTTTTTTTTTTTTTTTTTTTCAGTCCTTGGGTAAAAATTCTTGAGCAGAGCTTCCGTGCAGTACAATCAATTTTTTAGGTGGAAAACCGGAAAGCCAAATCATGACACCTTCTTCCGAAGTGTTGTCGTTTACGAGACGAAATCTTTTTTTCGGAGGCAACGCATTTAAAGGTTCGGGACGTTTGGTTGGTGGTGGTGGTGGTGGTGCAGCAGCAGCATTATCATCGTCGTCGTCATCATCCTCTTGCTCCCCTTCTGTGAAATTGTAAGGCGGATCGGCCGGAGTGTAGGGTTCGAAAGCCGAATTTGCACTGACTTTCAAATGAACGCAAGTCGACAAGTTAGAAAACTGACTGCCGCCGCCGCCGCCGCGAGGATCGGGTACCGGACTGGGCGGTGGTGGGTACGGAGGAGACGTGGGTGTATATTCGCCCGATAGGCTCTCTGTAGCGAAAGTATCCATGGAAACGGGTTCGATAACCACAGCGGCAGATTTAGCGTGTGCAATCACCGAATCTGGATTCGCAGCAGTAACGGGATTGGGATTCGCAACGGGAGAAATCCTTATAGGGGGCGATACGTGGTAGGTAGGGGTTTCTTTCGAATAACCGGGTTCCTCCTCGTCTTTGTCGTCTTCCTCATTGAGATGTCGAGCGACTTCGGCGGCGGCTTCTTCGGAGGCGGCACCTTCTTCCTCGGCATTCAGAGCCCTTCTGTAGGCGTCGATCCATTGGTAAAATTCGACTGCATCCCAATCGCGTCGAGAGCAGTGTTGGGCGATTGGAAACTGAAAAGTTTTTTTCACCCGAACGTAAAACTCTTTGCCGCTCAGGTTTTTGAAGGCGACTTGCGCTCGTTTCGATTTGCAACGTTCGAACACGTAGAGCGCGTGGTTGTGGGTGAAGAGCTGCAATTTCAAAAGAGATTTTTCCAAACCCCGAGTCCAGTACTCGCTGGTGACGTCTTTCACTTGGGTGGTCGAATGATTGCGAGCAAAGTGATAGGGAGATCGATAATTCAAGTATCTGGCCACAGAAACGGCTCCCCAGTACAAGTTTCCCTTATTGCCGATCACACCCCACAATTTACCACTCGTTTTGTCGAAACTCACTTGAAACAGCATCTTTTTTTGGGAAAGGAGGGCTCTCGATTAGTTCGCACGCGAATGAAGAAAAAACCCCGACGAACGAGTTGTTTTATAGTCTATGATTTCTCTCTCGGTAAACGAGGGGTGGTGGTGGTGATGGATACACACGCACGCGGGTGAGTAGAGAAAAAAAAAATAATGAGAGAATCAAAGTCGAAAAACAGCGCGCACATGTTACTAAAGAAAAGAAAAATTCCGCATCAGTGGCGATTGGAGAAGTAGGAGGGGGGAAGAAGAAGAAAACCCGTTTGCTAGGCAAAGAGGAAGAGGTGTGTTTCTCGCTCGCATACTCAAAAGATGAATAAATTATTCACATCATCTCTAAAGAAAGTAAAAAAAGGGGGGGGAGGGGAGAACAAAATGAAAGAACTATTATGTATTTTTTTTCAATGTTAGGTATCAATCGATTACTATTTTTTTTTTAAAGTCGCGATTCCAACATGAGTCTGATTGCAATTTTTTTTTTGTAAATAAAAAAAAACAATAGGTTAAATGTAAAAAAACAAAGAATTGCACTTATGTATAGAGTTTTGAATCATATAGATCTTTTTATTTTACACTTATTTTTTTTTATGGAAAAAAGTTTCCAACGTTGGTCACGAGTTGTTTGCAAAAAAATGGGCTAAAAGAGCCGTGCTTTTTTTTTTCGTTTGTTATGCAAGCACGACTCTTTTAGCCCACTCTTTTGCCTCTTCAAACAGAGTTATTTTTAATTGCTACGAGAAAAAAGATGCCAACGTTGGTCATGAGTTGTTTGCAAAAAAATGGGCTAAAAGAGTCGTGCTTTGTTGTTTACACGCACGACTCTTTTAGCCCATTTTTTTACCTCCTCAGGAGAAGTTTTTTTTTTTTTTTTTTTTTTTTTTTTTTTTTTTTTTTTTTTTTTCAGTTTATATATGTACTTTTATGAATCGGGGTATTATTTCATTACTTTCGAGACAGTAAAATTTTTTGGTGGTACCTTTCCACGTTAGCAATAATATTGTGGGATATCCTTCTGTATTATATCTCAATATTTTAGCATAATCCATGGGAGCAGTCTTTGCGACCGGAGTCGTCGACATGACACTGTTTTGCGGCTGTTGTCGTTGTTGCTGCTGCGATTGTGGCTCTGGTTGTTGTTGTTGTTGTTGTTGTTGTTGCGGTTCGACCACTGCTACTTGTAACGACTGAGGTTGTTGCTGCTGCTGCAAGAGGATTTCTTCTTCCGTCGTGCGATCGACGTGCGTCTTGTACAACTTGTCGACCGCTTTTTTTTTGAAAAAAGTAAACCACACGAAAAACAGGTCGAGCGTCAACATGTCCGTGATGGTCATTTCGTTCACGATCATCAGTTGGGTGAGATTCTGGAAATCCGCGGGATCGTGCTCGGCCAGCACTCGGACGTACGTTTCCGGCGAATCCAGTTTTCGAGCAAATTCCTGGACCGCTTCGACGGGACTCGCCAGCAAGAGTTTGGTCGCGGATTCGTGACTCGTGACGTGTTTTCTCGACTCGTTTTGTGACAGGAAAGATGGCAACAACGCGTCCTTCAGAGTCGCGGCCAGGTGTCTTACGCGCACGCTGCTGCTGTAGTCGCGATGAAAAATTCCCAGGATGCGGTTGAGGTCGGACGTGAACCAGTAGAGGGACTCGTCGAATCCCACGAACCCGGTCAAGACGTAATGTTGGTAAGGATTCGGTTTGTACTGGATGCAGAAAGCCATGATAGTTTGTCGTCGTTGTGTGCGCGCGTTTGGCGAGAGAGAGAAAGTAAAACACGCGCCCAGGTTACTTGTCCGCATATACGAAACGAGTTTATATTTTTGTGTTTGTGTGTGTGAAGAGGCGGGACTATGATGAGCGAGCGCAGCGAACCGGAGGACGACGGGAGAGGGAGGGAGTAAACAAAAAAAGAGCGAATGCGAGAAGAAACCACTTTGAGAAGAAGAAGGGGGGGGTAAAAAAAGTTAAGGTGGGAAATATCCGTAAGTGCGTGTCTCTGCCACCGCGCCGCCGCATCCTCCCCTCAACGAGTAACGAAAAAAAAATAATAATAACAGGATGGATGGATGGATGGATGGATGGTGGTGATGATGGAAAAAGAGATGCGCGATAACTGGTCTTTTTTTTTTCTTTATTGGGAGAAATGATGGCTCAGTGTATAGGTTGAGAAAATGATTATTTTTTTTCAGCAAAAAAAACCCGATATTGTTTCGAATATTTCTGTTCAGGAAGAGTTAAAAAAAAAGAAAATGGGTCGAAGGCAAAATTTCCTTCGACCCATATTTTTTTTGTGTTTGAGATGTTACCAACGTTGGAGGAGGGGGGAGGGGAGAGAGAATATACCAAAATATTACTTTAACAATTTATTCTCTATAACTTTGAATATATATTTTTTTTTCGCAAAACGTGAAAATGTAAAATTCTGAGGTGGGTCCGGCGCTCAACTTATTTTGCTGTCGACTGTAGAGATACCGTCTTGGTACTGTAAATATAATTTCATTTAAATTTTAACAGTACCAAGCCTAGTACGATTCCTTAACCAAAAACGCGTACCGAACCAAACGAGCACACTGGTGACAATCGCAATGATTATCACGACTATCCAATAACAGTAAGAGAATGAAGATGCCGCCACGGGTTTTCCTGCTGTTGCTGCTGTTGCTCCAGAAGTAGATGTCGGATTCTTACTAGTCGTCCCACTGCTATTATTTGGAGCGGTGGCTGAACCGGCGGCGAGTCGATACGTTACATTTGTATTTTTATTAGCATTCGGATCGACGGGTTGGACATGGACGGTTACACCACCACCCCCTCCTCCTCCCTGGATCTGTAGTGAATCGTACTCGCAGTAGGGAGGATCTTTTAACCATTTTAAATTTTCGCATAAAATAGTATGCTCTCTTCCGTTCCCACAATCCAGTATTATGGTAGATGGCGTGATCGTTTTAATATTATACTTTTTTATCTCAGGTGTCAGTTCGCAAGGCACTAGAGGTACGCATTTGGCATCGTCTCCGCTCCAAGTGCCGTCCGCCAGACAGACGCGTGTTCCGTTACTCGCGTTCTCCAATTTGTATCCCGCATCGCAAGTAAAAACTGCAGTCTCATTATAATCGCGGCTCGGACATTGCATCTGCCCGTTAAGCGGGGCATAGAGCGGGGGACACGTGACGGGTGTGCAGAGCAGGTCCTGCGGAATGTCATCTTGCCACGTGCCCTTTTCCGAACACTGGAAAATACCGGTGGCGTGACCCGTGAGTATATAACCCACTTCGCAACTGTACTCGATTTGGTTGGGATAGGTAAACGAATGTCCGTCGATGATACCGTGGTCGATCATTGGAGGATCCGGACAAACGACGGGATTACAACTGGCAGTTGCGGGATCCCATTTCAATTGATTCCCGTCCAACACGACTTTAATTGTAACGTGATTGGGTTCGTAACCGGCATCGCAATTTAACGTGGCCTCGTCATCCAGCTGGAAAGGAGCAACGCTATTGCTTTCGAAGCGGCCGTTGGACACTCGGGGAAGATCCGGTATCGGCAAGGTGCAGAGACCAGAAGCGGGATTCCATTTTAAAAGACCGTTGACGGCAGACGACTCCAAGACAGATTCCGTGGGTCCGATCGCAACGTAACCAGCATTACATGTCAACGTGGCTTTATGGCCCTCTATAAAAGGAGATTTGGCCGTGCTGCTAAAAGTACCGTTGACAGCGTCAGGCAGTGTGTCGAGAAAAGGAACGCAGGTGGCAGAGGGAGGATTCCACTTGAGACCAGTACCGGTCAATTCTAAAACTGATTCCGTTACACCCTGCGGAGTATAACCCTGATTACAATTTAACGTAGCCCTGTTACCTTCCGAGTAGGGTGGTTGGTCAACGGAGGTGAACGTACCATTTTGAGCGGTGGGTAAATCATTCATGATTCTTTTTATTTATGGTCGACACGTAGAACACTTTTTTTTTCAAAATTGTAAAAATAAATTTAACTCGTGCAAAACAAAATAATTTACCAAATTACAACAACGATTTGGCTAATGGAATTATGAAAAGGGAACTCACAAACTTTGTTTATGCAAAATGTATTTTTTTAAAAAGGTCATTGATCTTTAGATTTAGTACATCTGTTTTTTTAATTCGAATATAACTTGCAAAAATTTCCATATAAACAAACGTCGTTTGTAAAATTAAAAAATCTAGAAAAGACATAAATCTTGAAAAAAAAAAAAAAAAAAAAAAAAAAAAAAAAAAAAAAATTTTTTTTTTTTTTTTTTTTTTTTTTTTTTTTTTTTTTTTTTTTTAGGTAACACCTTGATATAATGCCTTAATGTTAATCTTTCTCTTCTTTAGCTCTTTATTTTGACATGTTAATTGATATAAATTTTGACTCAACTTTTTTCTGGCGTCAGTAAAAAATATAAAGTCTAAAGAGGTCATTGACCTTTGACCTTCATTTATTATTTGACAGTTACTTGGAAAAATTTTTGAGAGATGGCTATTAAAAAAAAAAAAAAAAAAAAAAAAAAAAAAAAAAAAAAAAAAAATATATATATATATATATATATATATATATATATATATATATATATATATATATATATATATACCTCTTTAATTAGGCGTGTTAATAAATATAAATTTTGACTAATAACTTTTTTCTGGCGTTAATAAAATTAAAAATCTATAGAGGTCAATGACCTTTGACCTTTAACCCATATATATATATATATATATATATATATACTTCTCCCTTAAAGTAATTTTCTGGAATTATAACATTAGAAAAATCTATGTCGATCCTTGTCTTATTTACCTCTTTAATCAGACGTGTTAATAAATATAAATTTTGACTAATAACTTTTTTCTGGCGTTAATAAAATTAAAAATCTATAGAGGTCAATGACCTTTGACCTTTAACCCATATATATGTATATATATATATATATATATATATATATATATATATATATATATATATATATATATATATATATATATATATATATATATATATATATACTTCTCCCTTAAAGTAATTTTCTGGAATTATAACATTAGAAAAATCTATGTCGATCCTTGTCTTATTTACCTCTTTAATCAGACGTGTTAATAAATATAAATTTTGACTAATAACTTTTTTCTGGCGTTAATAAAATTAAAAATCTATAGAGGTCAATGACCTTTGACCTTTAACCCATATATATGTATATATATATATATATATATATATATATATATATATATATATATATATATACTTCTCCCTTAAAGTAATTTTCTAGAATTATAACATTAGAAAAATCTATGTCGATCCTTGTCTTATTTACCTCTTTAATCAGACGTGTTAATAAATATAAATTTTGACTAATAACTTTTTTCTGGCGTTAATAAAATTAAAAATCTATAGAGGTCAATGACCTTTGACCTTTAACCCATATATATATATATATATATATATATACATATATATATATATATATATATATATATATATATATATATATATATATATATATATATATACATATATATATATATATTATTATTATTATTATTATTATTATTATTATTATTATTATTATTATTATTATTATTATTATTATTATTATTATTATTATACAATACTTCTCCCTTAAAGTAATTGTCATGTGCTGTATTATTAGAAAACCCGCGTTTGGTCATTCAAAATTTCATTAAATATTCGTCTTCTTTATCTCTTTATTCTGATATGTTATTAAATATAATTTCTTGAAGAAAACTCACTTATTTTTTTTCTGGCGTCTATAAAATTAAAAATCGATACAGGCTATTCTGTGTTGAATCCTTGAAGATGTCTTTAAGTATTCGTCTTCTTTATCCCTTTATTCTAATATATTTTAAATATATTTCCTGAAGATAGCTCCCAACTAGTAATTTTCAGGAGCTAAACAATTGGAAAATTTATTTTGAGCCTTAAATACTTAATGATACAAATGTAAAGGTTAAATATGCATTTATATTTAAAAATCGGTTTGGAACCTCGTTTTTTGGACTTAAAAAAAGAAAGAGTAGGAAATGTCATTTCAATGCGAAGACTATCCTACGGGAAAAAATTTTTCGTTAATACATGATGCTCATAAAAGGCCACCGTTCCCTATAGGCACGGACATACCCTTTTATTGCACTACAGGTTACAAATTCCAAGATAACCCTGTTCTTTTCGGATCAACGTCTCCCATTTTTATTTGTAAGCTAGATGGTAATTCTGCGGTATGGAAAACAACTACAGAGTGTGTCCCGGTGACTTGTGGTGACCCGGGCCAGGTGCCTCACGCAACGAGAACGGGCTCGGATTTTACATTTAACAATAAAGTGGAATATGAGTGTAAAGACGGATATAAATTGACAGGAGAAAAATTTCTATTTTGCGGTCATAACGGAAAATGGATGCCGACGATCGACAAAGTGAAATGCGAACCATTATCTAACAAAGATGAACCATTAAAAAAACCATTATCTAACAACGATAAGCCATTAGAAGAACCATTACCTTCCAATATTAAACCATTAGAAGAACCATTATCAAACAACGATAAGCCATTAGAAGAACCATTACCTTCCCATATTAAACCATTAGAAGAACCATTATCAAACAACGATAAGCCATTAGAAGAACCATTACCTTCCCATATTAAACCATTAGAAGAACCATTATCTAACAACGATAAGCCATTAGAAGAACCATTACCTTCCAATATTAAACCATTAGAAGAACCATTACCTTCCAATATTAAACCATTAGAAGAACCATTACCTTCCAATATTAAACCATTAGAAGAACCATTACCTTCCAATATTAAACCATTAGAAGAACCATTACCTTCCAATATTAAACCATTAGAAGAACCATTACCTTCCAATATTAAACCATTAGAAGAACCATTACCTTCCAATATTAAACCATTAGAAGAACCATTACCTTCCAAAGTTAAACCATTAGAAGAACCATTACCTTCCAATGTTAAACCATTAGAAGAACCATTACCTTCCAATGTTAAACCATTAGAAGAACCATTACCTTCCAATGTTAAACCATTAGAAGAACCATTATCTAACAAAGAAAAACCATTACAAAAACCATTACAAAAGCCATTATCTAACAAAGAAAAACCATTACAAAAACCATTATCTAACAAAAAAAAACCATTACAAAAGCCATTATCTAACAAAGAAAAACCATTACAAAAGCCATTATCTAACAAAGAAAAACCATTACAAAAACCATTATCTAACAAAGAAAAACCATTACAAAAACCATTATCTCCCAAAGAAAAACCATTACAAAAACCACTATCTAACAAAGAAAAACCATTACAAAAACCATTATCTCCCAAAGAAAAACCATTACAAAAACCACTATCTAACAAAGAAAAACCATTACAAAAACCATTATCTCCCAAAGAAAAACCATTACAAAAACCACTATCTAACAAAGAAAAACCATTACAAAAACCATTATCTCACAAAGATAATCCATTAGAAGAACCAATATATCATAAAGTTAATCCATTAGAAGAACCAATATATCATAAAGTTAATCCATTAGAAGAACCAATATTTCATAAAGTTAATCCATTAGAAGAACCATTATCCCTCAAAAATTCTCAAAATTCAATTGGTTATATTTATTACATTTTCCCAATCCTGTTACTTGCAATGATTATTTTATTTCTGTTTATTTGTTAAAAAAAAAAAAAAAAAAAAAAAAAAAAAAAAAAAAAAAATTTTTTTTTTTTTTTTTTTTTTTTTTTTTTTAAATATATAAGTATCAACATCCTCACCGGCATTCCACTTCTCTTCTAGCTATGGATCGTATCGACCAACTCATTTCTGAAGCAATTTATCAAGAAGTACTGTTAAATAGAAACCAGTTTGTAACTCAGGAAACTATAATCCAACGTTTGTATAAAAAAATTATCGACAAGACGCGTGTTGCACCTTATTATTTTGAAAAGACTCTTCTTTTCAGTAAATGGCACGATGAAATTTTAGACGCCTATCTCGAGAAAAGATCGACTCTGTCGCACGATGAAAAGATATGCGTCGAACGCGTTCTCTCTAAAGACAACCCGAACGTGACCGAGTTAACAAAATTTGCTTCTTGTTGGTACAAATATAATCCTAAAGTCGCCTGTAAATGGTTTGCCGTCGACGGTCTTCTTGGAACTCACCCCAAACACTATGTTCAAGATGCCTTTTCGCCCCAATTCGTAAAACACAACGATGCCGTCAGAGCCTTGTACGCATACCATTCGGAACCTGAAAAAATTAGAGACATTGTCGAAAAAGCATTTCTTTTGAATGAAGGGGAACCGTGCCCTCCCGATCTCGACACCGAATTCGAAATGTATATTTCGATGTACGCAGAAATGGTAGGAGAAGAGACCATGACACTAGTGGCGGCCGAACGCAAGGCCAAAATGCAGCAGCAGCAACAGCAACCGTGCAAACGTAAAAAAACAATCCTCTTGGAAAAAAATTAAACTCTTTTTTCATTTATTTATTTGTTTTTAAATCAACATTCGTTTTCCAACACTTTGCGTAAATGAGAATCGTAAGGACCCGTTTTCGGGATATCTTTCAAGAGATCTTGTTTCAGTTTTACTCGAATGGATAAAGACCATTCCGAAGAGGGTCGCAAGATGTCATAAAGACACAAAAGACGTAGATAGGCTTCGTGCGCATCTTCTACGTCCTTCAAATCGATCCGAGAGGATTCGCTTAAAAAAGGCGTGTTAGGGTGATGTGAGGTAGGGGGTACGACGATCGCTTGATCGGCGAAAGATTCTATGGGATAAGGGATTATTCTTTCGAGTGAAAAATGACTATCCACAATTCGAGTGCGAAGTGGATCATAAGAAAGACGCAAATGACTCGTCAGAACAAGATTCCATTGATGTGAGGGTATCGTCTCATCGAAAGCGGGTTCAATTATAATGTACAAAAGTCGTTTTTTACGATACCAAAAAATAGGCTCGTACTTTGATGCAGATTCTAAATCTTGAATGAGATTCAAATAATTCTGAACGATGTGGGGATATCGACCAAAAGAACCGTAGAGAATAGTCGACCGCCTATCTTTTAAGGCTTCTTCAAAATAATTCATAACTTGTTTTTTTTTAGAAAAAACGATTTAAAAAATTACAAATAAGATTTTAATTAAAATTCTTGTTTTAACAACTGGAAAGGTCAATGACCTTTAGCTAAAAAAAAATTCAAAGTCCGAAGTCAGTTATAACGCGTGTGAAATATTTTCAAAGTCGAGAATTATTTCAGAGTTTGGGAATTATTTCAAAGCCCGGCAAAATTTTTCAAAGTTCGGCTTCAAGCAAGAACACGGAAGAGCAGCCGCCGGCAGCGCTGCCAGATGCCAACTGATCTGGAAGACAATGTTACTCTTGAAAAAAAAAAAAAAAAAAAAAAAAAAAAATTTTTTTTTTTTTTTTTTTTTTTTTTTTTTTTTTAATATATAAATCTGAAAATTTTAAGAATAATTTTCATAAAGATTTGTGTCATATTTTCTCAAACATGTCTGTTTATGGTGAAACTGTTTGCAAGACTTGTTATGATGGAATGATATATTCATTGGAAATTGCATTCGCTACATCTCCGAATAAAATTTACATCTTTCAAATCGCACCGCAAACGGAATATTACGTTCAGACAATGAGAGATATGGGAAAGGTCAAATCTCGATTCAAAAATAAAGATCGTTTCTATAGTTGTACTGATCGCAGGCATTCATCTGTCGTGCAAGTTGCTCAGTATAAACTTCATCCAGACATCTGGTTAACTGAATTATATCATTATATTTATTATATGTTCTGGGGGGTTCGAATTTCTAATCTGCCAGACCTAAGGAAGGACATTGTGTTACCTGTTCACAAAACTTATCGACCCGTTTCTAAGCCGACCATGGAATTATGCAGCATTTGCTTGTATGACATGAATTCAGGAGATTTTTTCGCACTTTCAGAATGCAAACATTCTTTTCATAACGATTGTTTGACCTCATTACTAATAAACTCCCAAAATAAAATATTAAAATGTCCATTATGTCGGGCATATCTGGATAAAGATAAATTACCTTCTGCGGTATTAAAAAATACAAATAAAGATAAATTACTTCCTAATCTTACATATGAATTTTTGTTTGTAACAAGGGATTTTTTTCGAATATTCTTGTCTGTTAAAGGAAGATCGCGATGGATGAAATATCAGTACTACGACTGATTGTTTGTTAAAAAAAAAAAAAAAAAAAAAAAAAAAAAAAAAAAATTTTTTTTTTTTTTTTTTTTTTTTTTTTTTTTTTTTTTTTTTTTAAGGAGTGACATTGTCTCACCAGATCAGTTGGCTTCTGGCGGTTGCTCTTCCGTTTCTCTCGCTTGAAGCCGAACTTTGAAATAATTCCTGACTTTGAAAAAATTTTGCCGGACTCTGAAATAATTCTCGGACTTTGAAAATATTTCACCTATAAACTGACTTCGGACTTTGAAAATATTTCACACGCTCTATAAACTGACTTCGGACTTTGAAAATATTTCACACGCACTATGAACTGACTTCGGACTTTGAAAATATTTCACACGCACTATGAACTGACTTCGGACTTTGAAAATATTTCACACGCACTATGAACTGACTTCGGACTTTGAAAATATTTCACACGCTCTATGAACTGATTTCGGACTTTGAAAGTTTTTCAGAAATCGAGACTTTGATGAAAATCGACATGCTTGTGGACTTTGTGTTTTTTTTTCGTGACACGAGACTTTGAAAATATCTTGTCTTCAAACTCGACTGCATAAAATCCTCATTTTTCCTCAAATAATTTTAATTAAGATTCTTGTTTTAAGAACTGGAAAAGTCAACAATCTTAAAAAAAAAAAAAAAAAAAAAAAAAAAAAAAAAAAAAAAAATTTTTTTTTTTTTTTTTTTTTTTTTTTTTTTTGACTGATATAAAAGTGCGAAATTTTAAGAATAACCTTCATAAAGCTTTGTCATTTTTTCACAAACATGTTGTCTGTTTTTGCTGAAGCTGTTTGCATGACTTGTCATGATGATATGGTATTTCCAATGGAAATTGCATTCGCTGCATCTCCGAATCACATTTACATCTTTCAAATCGCACCGCCACCAGAGTATTATGTTCAGACAATGAGAGATATGGCAAACACCAAATCTCGATTCAAAAATAAAGATCGTTTCTATAATTGTACTGATCGCAGGCATTCATCTGTCGCGCCAGTTGCTCAGTATAAACTTCATCCAGACACCTGGTTAACTCAATTATATCATTATATTTATCATATTTTCCCTAAAGAAGTACAATTCAAAGTTCGAGGAGATTATCAGTATCATTTTTTCAAACAGATATGTGGATTCGAGAATGTTTCCAAAATTTGGCTACCAACGGGAGTTGATATCATTGATTGCTTACATAAACATTCTTCTAATTTAATAAAATATCCTTGTGCGGGTATTGAAGTTGGAACCATGGCTTATCACAAAGTTCCTTTGCTAGAAAACCCCCCCATAGACCCACGTTAATTATTGCAATATTGCGAGTTGCCGGCTAGCAAGCACCATCTCAAAAAAAAAAAAAAAAAAAAAAAAAAAAAAATTTTTTTTTTTTTTTTTTTTTTTTTTTTTTTTCTACGGGTGTATATAAAAGGTCCTTTCATACCGTTCCTCCTCATACCGTTCCATTTTTTTTCAATCTCGCGTTCATCATGCCTCAACTGTACGTTTACTGGAAACTTATGAGAAACAACAACGTTCCGTTTCCCTGTCCCCACTGCAACGAGGTACTGGTGCCTTTAGAGTTTGAAAAACATTGCAACGTCCGGCATCAACTCGACGATGAGAAATGCTGCGTCTGGTGTTTGGGCAACACCGTTTGGTTCCGAGGCGAAAGAGACGTCGCGCATTTGTTAAAGTGTTTCAAGGACTTTACGAAATCACGGGCTCGCGAGACTTTGTCTTTCCCCCGTTCGGAGGTACCGACTCTCATGGACTTGAAGCCCATGTGCGAAGCCGACACGTACTTTGACAAGTATTCTCCGATTCCCGAGATGCCGGCGCTTCCCGTCTGGCCTCCGACTTTGAGTTCGCCGACCGCCGCCGTACCCTATCGAGACGCGAGTCTGAATCTGGCCGTCTCCTGCCTGCACCTGTATCTGAGTCTGTGGAAAAAGACCGAGTGGTGTCACGTCATGGTGACACCGGTCGCCTACCTGCCTCTGCTTCAAGCTCTGGACGACGGTAAATCCCGTACTTTGCCGTTTTTCTGTTATTGCGACGGCGGCGGCGGCGGGGCGGCCAAAGTCCATCGACACATGATTGTCGTTTCCGAGTCGAGTGTCGCGAAACGCGTCTGGAAGAAAATCGAGTGCCCTAAAAAGAATCTGCACGTTCGTAAAGAGACGATCGAAAGTCCGATGCAGTTGGTCAATTTACTCGGCCATTTCAGTCAACGTAAATCGAAATGCAGTTTTACTTTCGAAAATCCGCTGGAAGTTCAAGGTGCGACCGACCGACATTTTTACGTGGCCCTGTCTCTGCCGCCGCTCTACCGCCTGGTCTTGGCCGCCCAGTGGGACGGAGGATTATTGGAATTTGTGAATCAGGAGTACAGCGTCGTGGATCCGAGCCTGCTCGTTCCCTGGGCGGAAAAATATCACGGCGTCTGGGGAATTCGAATTTCTAATCTGCCGGACTTGGGGAAGAACATCGTGTTGCCTGTTCAGAAAAACTATCGACCCGTTTCTAAGCCGACCGATAAGTACGTGTGTCTGCTGAAAGGCCAAAAACTGTATTTCGAGGAAACAAATGAGGAGGAGGAGGAGGAGGAGGACGAGGACGATTGGGTGATGGATCAGGCACATCGAGGAAACCTGTTTTTCGATTGCATTGGACGAGAAATTTGGATCCCGACTCCATTGCAACAGAAATTTATCAATTCGGCAAAACCCCTGAAAGATCAAATTCTGGACTTGGAATCGAAATTGTCTCGAGCCAACGACGAACTGGATGAATACAAGTATGATCAAGATTACTTGAGAGATGAAAATCGTCAGTTGAAAAGGCGTATGAAAGAATCTGAAGAAGAATTGAAACGGCTACAAAAAAAACATATAAAAGTGTTGGAAAGAGAAAATGAGGTTTTAAGATTGGAATTGAAAAATCAAAAATAATGTACTTGTATCTTTGATGTCCTAAAAAAAAAAAAAAAAAAAAAAAAAAAAAAAAAAAAAAAAAAAAAAAATTTTTTTTTTTTTTTTTTTTTTTTTTTATTTTTATTTTTTTTTTTTTTAAATATGTATGCATTTTTATATAAAAGAGGTTACAAATGTTTCAATTTATACATTCATCCTTACCAGTCGTTGTTCAACATGATTGTTGTCGCTATTGATACCAGTGGCTCTACCAGGGACGATCGCTATGCCTCGCGTTATAGAGAAACAATACATCAAGTTTTAATTCATTTAAATCCGCCAATACGTGTAATTTATTGGAATGATAAAGTTACATATAATCAAATTGTTCATGAAATAACTAAAAATATTTGCAATTTCAAGTCTAGTGGGTGTACTACACCTCGTTGTTTTATAGAAAAATTGCTGACTGATAACCCCATTGAGTTATACATTTTTACCGATGGATGTATTTTCGAAACAGATGTCCGCGATTGTCGTTATGTTTTGAAAAGGAAAAATCTTCAGTTTGAAAAAGTTCGTTTATATTATATCGGCATTGAATCTCTGATGAATTTGAAATTTACCGATCTGTTTGCGGATTATCCTAAGACTATTCAAATCAATCAAAATTTCGTAGGTTGCGTGGAACCGGGTTTAATTAACTTTGATAACATCACCTATAAGTATATTATGCGTGATGATTCGTTTAAAGCAACCATCTTAACTCAAATCAATTCACCCAACGTGAATAAATCAGAGTTAAAAAATCAGCTAAATTTACTCACTTATCGCATTTTAAAAGAACATTTCGAAAATAAACTAAAAATTCAATCGTTTTATATTAAAAAAAATGTAAAAGGATGTATCGATTATGTTAGAAAGCATTCATATAATTCTGAAAAATCGCATTTTCAAAGTAAAATGTCTGACATTTTAAAATTATTCGATGAAAACATAGATACTTATTCTTTGGAACATTTTAAACCAGCCACAAACTATACTTTGGTATGTGACGAAGAAAAACAGGAAGAGCAGGTTGAAGGTAATCGAAAAGAGGAAAACGAACCGCCATTAGATAGCAAACTCTTAACTTGCGATATTTTGTTGCAACACTGTAAACTTCCTTGCATTCCTCTCAAAATTTGCACGGATGACGTTTGGCTCGATAAAAAAATTTTGCGAAATCCATTTGCACTCTTAGAATCCGATACCCTTATCGAACGAATCGTCAAAAGAATAGAACCGTACGTAATGGATTATAAAAATGTGTATACTCGACTCGAGAATCCTAAAGTATCTCCTTTCTCCAGAGACAGTTTGCAAGGCGTTTACGTACTACATAATGATAGTATTGATGTGCAAGATATGATTAAGCATAACAATTATGTTTTATCAACTTTTTTTCAAAACAGATTGCCCGGAAAACCTATTCTTTGGCATATGATTTTTCTATACATAATGGCTTTGAGAAGATTTCCAGAAATGAAAGACGTTTTCTTTGAAGAAATTCGGTTTTTAGGCCAACAGGATAAGTATTTCATAACTCTGGTACCTTATCTAAATCCAATTATAGTGGAAGATTTAAATTGTTGTTTCTGGTATGTCGCTCACGTATGCCATAAAGCGTTTCCCAACAACCGAAAGAATGTGCTTCGAAAGCCGGATTTCATATCAGGAGTTTTTCTTGAATTTTACAGAAATGTTTACGAAAAAGACTACACCGATCCTCCTGAATTACCTGAATGGCAATTATGGCATATGTTAAGGCGTGATAAAACGGCCATTTTTCGTATTTTATCACATTATTTTCGTCATGAAGAAGTAGTTGGTCTGGAAAAGGCATTTCAAATCATTTTGTTAAGAGAAAAAAAACAACTCACTCATGAACCCCCTAAAGAATTGAAGTTTCTTTCTCATTTCAGTTTGGAAAAAGTTTTGGATGTATATGTAAAATCTCTGAAAGCAAAAGATTACTTTGTTGACTTTAAAACGATGAAAACCGAAAGCATTAGCCTATATGAAGACGAAGACTCTAAAATTGACATGTTATCTCATGTTCAGATAAATCCCCAAACATGTCATCCGTATATAACATGTCCAATCACCGGTAAATATTGGAAAGAATGTATCGGTGAATATAATGTACAAAAACGCTCTTACGTACGTTTATTCAAAAGATTTTGTGAAAATTATCAAAAATATCCAGATAATAGCGATCAGTTACTATGTTTCTTAAACATGTATATTTTTGAACAGAAAAATGAAATTCCAGAAGTATTTGGTATAAATGTCAGAAAAGAATTGGAGAAAATTTTCAATATTTTTAAACCCATAATGAGCTTGTACACTTGTAAAGAATACCTATATAAGGCGAATGCATATTTTAGCGAAGATTATCGAGAAAAAAGTGAAAGAGAAATGCAAAAAATACCAATAAAAGTTTAAAAAAAATAACAATAATTGTAAAAAAAAAAAAAAAAAAAAAAAAAAAAAAAAAAAAAAAAAAAATTTTTTTTTTTTTTTTTTTTTTTTTTTTTTTTTTTTTTTTTAAATATATATTAGGAGAATTATAATGAAACCTTGCATATTACAAAATAATTCAAGTTTTTAAAAATGTTATTTTATGATGATTGTAAAAATTATACTTTAAAAAATGACGGGGTTGAAATTGTGGAAAATGTTTTAAATGACGATGACATTACTAAACTCAAAAAACTGATGTGGGAATGGCTTAATTACAAAACCAAACATTTAAAGAAGCCTGTCGAACAAAATAAACCGGATACTTTTGTCTCATTATTTCAATTGATGCCTAAACACGGAATGTTATTTCAGCATTGGGATTTTGGGCAAAATCCATTATCGTGGGATATACGGCAAAACGAAAACGTAATTAAAAAGTTTGCATCAATATGGAATACATGCGATTTATTAACAAGTTTTGATGGAATCAGCGTTTCTCTTCCATGTGAATATACAAACCGAGGTTGGTATAATGAAAATAAAGAATGGTTTCATAGCGATCAATGTTTTAAACGAAATAATTTTGAATGTGTATAAGGTTTAGTAAATATTTATGATGTGAATGAAGGAGATGCAACTTTAAGAGTATTAAAAGGAAGTCATCAATTACATGGAAAGTTTCAAGAAAAATTTCAAATAAAAGATTCGAGCGATTGGCACAAGCTAACTGCAGAAGAAAAAGATTTTTACATTCAAAACTTGGGACTCGCTTCAGATATTTGTGTTAAAGCAAAAGCTGGTTCATTAGTGTTATGGGATAGTCGAACTATTCATCAAGGGGTTGAACCTCAGAGAGGCAGATTAAATATAAATATTCGGTGTGCGCCTTATGTTTGTATGACTCCAGCTACTCTCGCAAAAAAATCACAAATTGAAAAGAGGATTCGTTATTTTGAAGAAAGGAGAACTTGCAATCATTGGCCGCATAAAGTTAGAGTTTTTCCAATAATACCTCAAATGTATGGTCAACCTGTTCCTCACGTCGAAAAAGATGTTTTAATAGTTACTGAAAAGATGAAAGATTTAGTGGGTTATAAATACTTAAATTTATAATACCATTTTCCCAAACATTTTTAAAAATTTCTTATCTAATAAAAGTGATGCGGGCATGTAAAAAAAAAAAAAAAAAAAAAAAAAAAAAAAAAATTTTTTTTTTTTTTTTTTTTTTTTTTTTTTTTTTTTTAAATATAAAATAGAAAGAAGATACATCTTTTATTGTTATGGATTATTCTCTCGTGGTTGCAAGTATCCTGAGTAATAGGGTGCTTTCAAATGCAGTACAAGATTTGGAAAAACGAACGCACGCTTTAAATTTAATTACACCCGAATGGAAATCTCGTATTGAAAACACTCATGTTTATCAGCTGCATTCGAAGGGAAATGCTACATATTCGGAAGGTCGTTTGCGTTGTAACGAAGTGTTTGAAAGGGTTCTTGGGGGGTATTTAAGCATCGAAACGCTAAAGTTCACAAATGAAATGTACCCAGTTATCGTAGCTGGTGAATGGTGTCTCGAAAGAAAAGGAAATGATTTTTCTATAATTTCTCGGGAATGTGAACCTCTTCGACTTATCGCATCGTCTATGCGAGTTGATTCAGGAAGTAAACTTCATGTCGGTGGTCGATTTTTTATTAGAGTTTGTAATCCGCGATTTTGTCATAGCTGTACACAAAAACACTCGGATCATAAAGTTCCAATCGCTTATAAAAATTGGTGTGTAAACAGTTTAAGAGTATTTGATGGAAATAACATGAAAAACACATTCGCTAGAAATTTACAAGAAGATTTGCTCCTATTGGGTAAATTTATGGGTATTATGTACGTGATAATAGATAGACGAATAACTTATGGATGTAATAAATATAAAATTGGTGGTATTATTCATGAGTTAATTGTCTTTCAAAGCTCTGGTCTGTTGCCTCCGGCCTCATTAATGGTCGGACCCAACTTGGATGTACCTAACGTTGAATTTCAAGATGTACAATATTTCGTAAACAACGGTTTTTATCGGACGGGAAAAGGACACACATTCACCTGTTTTTATTGTCACGCTGCTTTTGAGGATAGTTTACCTTTTGAAGAACAGCTGCAGAAACATGTTAATCAATCCCCACATTGTGCCTTTGCCCGAAAAAGTATCAATTCTATTCCCCAGACTTCCGATAAGTTACCGGAAAAATATATTGATCAATCCCCACGTTCTACGGAAATTCAAAAAAAGAAAGAAGATCCCTTACTCTGTTTTATTTGCTGCGAAAACAAAAGAAAAGTACTTTTTCGAAATTGTGGTCATTTCGTATGTTGCAAGTCATGCGCAAACAACTTTGATACGTGTCCTGTATGTCGTCAACACATTTCAGAGGTTATACAAGTGTTTGTATGCTGAAAAAAAAAAAAAAAAAAAAAAAAAAATTTTTTTTTTTTTTTTTTTTTTTTTTTTTTTTTTTTTTTTTTTTGAGAAATAAAAATTGTTATAAAACATTACAATTAGAATTATAAAGGTTTTATACATTTATTTGTAACCATCTTTCTTCAAAAACAATACCATGAATACTAAAGATATTTTAAATGATGATAGACTAGAACATGAGGATCCCAACTCCCAAAACTTGTTTTTCTGCGAACAAAAGTTACCACCTTCCATTCTATCTCGGTTTCTGAAAAGTGAATTAAGAGTGGGTGGTATTCAAAAAGAGATTGGCCAGAGAAATATATCTCTTACCTACAAAAGAAAGAATGGTATTTTTAAGCCTATCCCTATTTATTGCTATTATGAAACTGGATGGGATGTCTGGTATTTAAGAGTGGGTTTATTGAATTTTAAAAAAATGTATCTTTATAAATTGTATTACGATAAGCATCAAACCAATCTTCCGGATGTCGCAGAATATAATATACTTTTTGATTTGAATGCTGCCATGGACAAATTGGATCCAGACAAAGCCTATGATAAAATAGATGTGTGCGTATTTACTTGCAACTGTACCAGAGACGATTGTAAAGGAAATCCTGAAGGCTATAATATTATCAATTGTGAAAAAATAACGGTTATTCGCCCAGGTTATGAAAAAGATATAAAAGAAATAGGTAAACCTGCTCGGGTACAGAAAATTCCTCAATAATTGTTAAAAAAAAAAAAAAAAAAAAAAAAAAAAAAAAATTATTTTTTTTTTTTTTTTTTTTTTTTTTTAATATATATATATATATATATATATATATATATATATATATATATATATAATAGATTTCTGTAGTATATACTTATTAATTAAAACATTTAAAATGTTAAACTACGACTATACTGCTCATATAACTTTTATTTTACAGAAAGGATATTGGATACCCTGGCATGTATCGTTCACATGCGTCATTCCTCCTTTTGACACAATTTCAATCGGTTTGAATACAGAAAATCTTAATTTTTATCACGATGATCTCAGTTACAACTACACCGTAAACAACTTTCCTAAACCTCGTGGACTGAAGCATACTTACACTGTTGATATATCAGAAATTCGAAATACAATTCAAGATATCTATAAAAAAATGCAAGTTACAAAAAGTGGTTGGGATACAGTTATCGGAGCAGTAGATGCTGCAACATATAATTATTTGAAAGATATAATAGTAGATGTAATTCGTTTAGATTCTAAACCACTAAGTGAAGACCTTACTCTTGCCGCAGCATTTAGAAAAAGTGATAGTGAAAAAAATTGGCAAGAGCAATTTTCGTAAATTATTTCAAAAAAAAAAAAAAAAAAAAAAAAAAAAAAAAAAAAAATTTTTTTTTTTTTTTTTTTTTTTTTTTTTTTTTTTCTGAAAGTTATATAATTTCTTTACATCAGTGAAGACAGGTCAGTCTGTTTCACGAGTAGCAAATCTTCACATGTTTTTCATATTTCATTGAGTTCTGGAAATTAGCATGTTTTCTTGTCCTCTCTTTTCGCGACCTCGCCAATCTTACCCTTTCAATGCAGCCGGAGATCAAGTCTACCCTAAACGTAAAGACGGTTCGGAACAATATAATTACGATGCCACGGGTAACCCTATTTTTGCCAAAGACCGATTCGGTAAAATGCGTTATGCTCGAGACGTTCTCGGAAACGAAATTTATCCCAAATCAAAACCAGAATTTGTTTTTGTGCTCCATCCTCACTTAAATTATCCTCTCTATGCACAAGATGCGATAGGGAATGAATATTATCCGAAATGGAAAGGATGTGAACAAATGATTCACTTAAACGATGGCGAGATGATCGTAGCACGTTACGCGTCCGGTCGGCAGCGATACCCCATGGACCGCCACGGAAATGAATATTTTCCAATATGTAAAATAAAAAAGAAACCGTATTATCTGATCGATGAGCGCGGTTTCGCTTACAGACCCGTCACTGTCAACGACTATGAAATATATTTGAATTCAGAAGAAGCAGAGGAAGAAACGGAAAATGTTTACGAAAAGAAGGATGTTTTAGGCTCCAAGATTTATACAGCGGATCATAAAATGAAAAAAGTTTCAAAATGGACGCGTGTAAAAGATTGTTGTTTATTAACATTATGCGCATTAGTTTTAGGATTAGACCTTACCGTACATTTTTGTCATATCTAAAAAAAAAAAAAAAAAAAAAATTTTTTTTTTTTTTTTTTTTTTTTTTTTTTTTATTTACATATTGTTATAAATAAAAGTTTTGCAAAGACCAAGTTTAATAATGTATTACAAACGATACTGTCAAAAAGATTTGGATTTAGCTATAGCGAATGAGTCTATTACGTCAGAACATGTCGCTCGAATTTTAAAATTTTGGCAAAATGATGTGTTTATTTTAAAAGGAAAAGATTCCTTAGATGCTCTCAAATCAGTTATTCCAGACTTGACGCATATAGATCATGATTTTGAGCAAGACCTCTATTACGTGAAAGTTACATCCTGGCCCCATATTAAAAGAATGTGTTTGAAATTTGCACGTAAAAATCCATGTCGTTGGATTTATGTAACTCAAGACGACGACAAAATACTATTTTGGTACGATTTAGACTCTTACAAATTAAATAAAACCTAAAAAAAAAAAAAAAAAAAAAAAAAAAAAAGTTTCTTTCACCTATATTTTATGTTTTATAGCCATCATTCTCTTTAAAAAACAACGTCATGAATATTTTAAATGAAGATAGAGTAGAACCAGAGAATCCCAACTCTCAGGAAAATGTATTTTTCTGTGAACGAAATGTACCATCCTCCATTATAGGTATGGTTGTGAAATGTGATTTAAAAGTGGATGGAATACAAGAAGAGAACAACAATTGTCAAGGAAATGTGACTCTTGCGTGCAAACGAAAAGAGAATGGTATTTTTAAACCTATCCCTATTTATTGTCGTTATGAAAGTGGATGGGAGATCTGGTATTTAAGAGTGTGTTTATTGAATTTTAAAAAAGTATATATTTATAAATTACATTACGATTGGCGAGCAACGAATCTTCCGGATGTTGTAGATTATCATATACTTTTTGATTTGAATACCGCCATGGACAAATTGGATCCCGATAAAACCCATGATGAAGTAGATATTTACGTATTTACTTGCGATTGTACTCGAAGAGATTGTGAAAAAAATCTTGAAGGTTATAATAATGCTTTGGATTTGGAACCAATTACAGTTATACGTCCAAGTTATGAAAAAGAAAAACAAGAAATAGGTAAACCTGCTCGGATTCATTAAAAAAAAAAAAAAAAAAAAAAAAAAATTTTTTTTTTTTTTTTTTTTTTTTTTTTTTTTTTTTTTTCAAATTTCCTATATAAAGTGCTAAACATTTTCATTTATAATTTAGTTTCTCTTTGGTCAGATGGAAGAAAATCAGTATCTGGATTGTATCCAAAATATATTAAAATATGGTAATAAAAGATTGGATCGAACAGGTATTGGAACTCTATCTCTCTTTGGAATGAATATGCGATGGAATCTTAGAAATAATACATTTCCATTATTGACAACTAAAAAAATGTTTTGGAGAGGAATAGTTGAAGAATTATTATGGTTTATAAGCGGTTCTACAAATTCAAAAGAGTTGGAGAAAAAAGGTATCACAATATGGAAAGATCATAGTTCCAGAGAATACTTGGACTCGCTAGGATTTTATGATAGAGAGGAAGGTGATTTAGGTCCTGTCTATGGATTTCAATGGAGACATTATGGTGAAAAGTATATTGATATGAATATTCGTTATCAAGGTTTAGATCAACTCTTGAATGTCATTGAAAAAATTAAAACCAATCCCAATGATCGAAGAATTGTACTATGTGCCTGGAATCCGTTAGATATTGATAAAATGGCTCTTCCCCCATGTCATTGTTTGGTTCAATTTTATGTTGCAAACAATGAATTGTATTCTCAAATGTATCAGAGATCAGCAGATATAGGGTTAGGAGTACCTTTTAATATTGCTAGTTATTCACTTTTAACTTGTATAATAGCTCATCTAACGAATCTAAAGCCAGCCGAATTTATACATGTTATGGGAGATGTTCACATATATTTGAATCAAGTGGATCAATTGAAACAACAAATACAAAGAAAACCATTTGAGTTTCCAAAATTGGAAATTATAACTAAAAAAGAAAATTTAGAGGATTTTAAATTTGAAGATTTTAAACTTCTTAATTACAAACATCATGGAAAAATAAATATGGACATGGCTGTATAGTGTCTATACACAGGATCGAAAGTAAGTTTAGAAGAGCTAAAATCTGGAGAGTAACAACAAACACAAGAGGTTTCTGAAGGTTATTATCTAAATCAATACAATTATTCATCATTTTAATTTTTATTTAGACACAAACTAAATAAAACTTGACTTTTGAGTTAAAAATTTAAAAAATTTTGTTTCATTTTCTATAAAAATTTGTTAGTTACAAGATGTATTTAAAAATAGCTTTTTTTGTACAAATTTGAAGTGATTTTTTTCAATTTCAACATTTTTATAAAACTCGTCATTCATCTTGAACATTTATATATATATATATAATAAAAAAAAAAAAAAAAAAAAAAAAAAAAAAAAAAAAAATTTTTTTTTTTTTTTTTTTTTTTTTTTTTTTTTTTTTTTTTTTTACATATGATTATTCATAAAATCTTTTGCCGTGATTATTTATCGACAGTGCTTTCGGATTCAGATTCCCTTTCGGTATTTGCTCTCTTTTCGCCTCGGAATCGTTTTAAACTTTTTGCCAAACTGATAATATTTTCTTTACCCATGCTCTCCATGTACAGTCTACCGCATTCGGCTTGAATCTTTTTATCCATCATCTCCTCCTCCGTAAATTCCACTTCTGGCAATTTCACATTGGCCATTTCCTCGATACACTTTCGTACAATTTCGTACATTTGTTTTTCGGGAACCGGAACGTCTTTGAGGGCATTGTAGAGTTCCCGAACCGTTTGGACGTGGAGGCGCTTGTACTCGGGATCGTTATCAAAGATGGTTTTTCGATCCAGCATGTGACCGTACTTGAGATTACCCACATAGTACTTTTGTTCGAAATTGGGACCGTTGGAAAGATTTCCGCCTAGTCCGTCGACCGCCAGCAGTTTATCCATGTTCAGACCGTGACTGGTCAGTGTCTTCAACATTCGGATCAACTTTTCGTTTTTGACGAATCCTTGAGCCAGCGTGTTGACAATGTCTTCGTCTCCCACCTCCATGAGTATTTTGGCCATTTCGGGATGCACGGGAGTATGATTCTTATGCAAGTAATGCAGATAAGACCAATCGATGCCGAGCGTTTCGAGCACGTGCCCGACCAGTAAAAGTTTGAGCGTTTTCAGGTTCACGGCATCGTTTTTTTTCACATTGTAGGCCTGAATGCTGGTATGCAACAGGTCGCGGATTTTCTCCTGCAAGATTTTTTGAGTGTAGGTTTCCATCTTATTTATCCCTCCTCCTCCTCCTCTTCCACGTCTGTCACGATCATCTGAATCACTTGCATCATTTCCTCTTCGAAATGAGGATCGCTCGCAAAAAAGAGTTTCACGGTATCCAGCGTCCAAATGATGGGTCGATTCCCTTCGAATTGTAAAACGCGTTCGACAAAACGTTGGACCACGCCGTGCACGCGTTTCGCTTGTTTGAAAGCGCCTTTCGGTAAGTGTCCGTTGCGTCGGTTCATCGTCATGATGAGATGATTGTATCCCATCGTGAATCCCAACTGATCGGGATGTTTTGTAAACAAAAGGGCGGGAAAACAATGCGTAAATGCCACGTCTAAAACGTCCTGCGAAACTCCGGGAACGGTGAATCGTCGATGCAGATAGACTTGCATTTCGTGTAAGGGCTGCCACATTCGAGAATAATGTTCGATCGATTCCCCGGACCGGATCGGTTTGATGACGCTCTGGTAATAGTCTGTTTTTTTCCTGTAACTGTACTCGCTAGCCACGAGTCGCTGCATGGCCCCGAGAAAAGGATTGGCATCCTGTGCCGCCCAGAAAAATTCACCGCGGCAGATGCGGATCAGGAAATCGAGGGCCCAGTTGCCCACGAGATCCATGTTGTTGGAGCACGCGTAGCAACACGCCATGACGTGCAGTACGTCGAAAGGAATGGCATATTTACCGAACCTTTTTCGAATTCGAAACGATCGAATCAGTTGGACGTAGAGTTCCTTCGCTAGATTCGCGTCCTCCATTTCGGCGGGAAAAGGTCGGAAAGATGTTGTTGCAGGCACGCAGGCTTTCACGTACGGCACCAGTACGTGGAAATAGGTATCAAAGGGATTGGCCGTGGCCGTCAAAATCTTATGCATGCTTTTGATCAATGCGTCCAAAGCCATGCGTTCGTGACTCGTCTCACTACTACCACCGGTAGACGACGACGACGACGACTTTGGATGCTCGTAGACGATACGAAGAAATTCGGTAAGAAATTGATTATCCAAATGGGTCCTTTCCGACGGTCGATCGGTAAAGGGGGCATTGAGGGCTCGCAAGATTCCTACGCTCTTCCGAACGCGATGCAGTGGTTGCCCGATGTTCACGCAATCGTGAATTCCTTCGATGTCGGTGACCGGAAAGCTGATGGGCACTTGCAGGTCCCCCGTCCAAGCGGCATAGGCTTGCGCCAGGGCACTGGATCGAAAATAATCGCCGGGATCGGGTCGGCTAATGTAGTCGTAAAGATTTACGATGACGTCTTTTTGACACTGATGGCAATAGAGGCGCGGGCCCCCCGGTAACAATTGAATGGCTTCTACGTGACAAATTTCAGCTCGAATCAGGTTCAGAAAGTCCATTTTCTTCCGTCTTGTTTTTAGAACTCGTCGTGCCTTTTAGAAAAGTACTTTTGAACGTGCCGCAGACGAGACATTGACCTTTCATGGTGGGTTGATTTTTCACAGACATGCCGTAGGTGAGGTTATAGGTTTTGGTTTGTGTTTTACATTTGGAACAATAAGCTAAAGGTTCCATGACTCTCTTGTTTTTGTTTTTGGCTACAACAACACACAAGATGAACTATCGAGATGAAATCGTCCGTTTATACCAGACCGAAAAATTATCCGAGCGAACTATAGCCAAACGTTTAGAAATTCCCCGCTCCACAGTCCATTATTGGTTGGCCAAAGAAGAGGGCGTCGCCGCAGCCGCCGCCGCCACCCGATCGGCAAAGAGAGGTCGACCCCGCGTGACGACGGGAGCCATCGACACGGCCCTCTATTTACAATCTCAAGAGCACCCTTTTCAATCGGCCGTCGAGATTCGAGACACCGTCGTACCGGGCGTGAGCGTGGACACGGTCCGCAAACGATTAAAAGAGCGGGGTCTACGCTGCCGAATTCCGGCACGCAAACCCGCACTGAAAGCCGAGCACATCGAAAAGCGTTTGAGTTTTGCCCGAAACCATATCGGTTGGTCCGTCCGTGATTGGGAACGCGTTGTTTTTTCGGACGAAAAAATATTCCGCGCGTCCTCGGGCGGTCCACTTCGCGTCTATCGTCCGAGCACGAGTAACCGCTTCGATCCACCCTACATCGCGCTCTCCGAAAATCCGTCGGGCCGATTCACCATATGCGTCTGGATGGCATTCGGTAAAGAATTTCGATGCATGCATCGAGTCGAACAAAGAACGTTAGATTCGCAATATTACACGGAACGAATACTTCCGTTGATCGAAGATCATGTCAGAGAAAACGATTTAATTTATATGCACGATAATTCTTCTATTCACAACAGTCGCGTGTCCAGACATTGGTGCCAGGTGCATAACATTAACGTCATGGAAGACTGGCCTCCGAAAGGGCCAGATATGAATCCGGTGGAAAATGTATGGGCCGAACTGGTGAGACGCGTTCGAAATCATCCAGAGAACCGCAAGCAATTGTGGGAAAATGTATGGGAAGCTTTTCAAAATATCGACGATGACTATTTTCAAAATCTCATCGACTCGATGCCTCGAAGAATTGCTAAAGTCATTGAAGCGGAAGGACGATGGACGAAATATTAAATTCGGAAACTAGTCTGAAAAAATATTAAATTCGGAAACTAGTCTAAAAAAAAAAAAAAAAAAAAAAAAAAAAAAAAAAAAAAAAAAAAAAAAATTTTTTTTTTTTTTTTTTTTTTTTTTTCAAACTATATATAGATGATCGCTCCGAAACTTCATACGTTTTGGCACGGAAACGTGTAATAAGAGTTTATACGAAAAAAGATATCCTCAGGATGTATTTTTTTCTTGAAAATATATTTTCTTATCTAATACGTTATCGTTATGAATTCGAAGCGATAAGTACATTAAATCAAAAAGAGATAGTTGCCTTTGAAGAAATAAAAAAAATTTTGGAAGCTTTTAAAGATGAATATATTGAGCAAATAAGAACCCTGTGTACAGAAATACAGGAAGTGGATGAAAATACTATTGATTCTATGTTATTACGTATTGCCGATGAATTGTTTTCCGATGGTATTGCTTGGAGCCGATTAATAGCTTTTTCTGTTTTCATCGGAGAATTGACTGTCATGTGTATCGAAAAAAATACACCTAAATCAATTGTTGATGTAATGTATGAATGTTTTTCAAGATTAATAATCGAAAAATGTGAACCGTGGATAGAAGACCATGGTGGTTGGGAAGAATGCGCAAAATCGTTTGATGTAAATAAATAAAGTATTACTTGGAAAAAAAAAAAAAAAAAAAAAAAAAAAAAAAAAAAAAAAAAAAAAAAAAATTTTTTTTTTTTTTTTTTTTTTTTTTTTTTCATTGAAAAACTCATTTACTCATTAAAAAAAAAAAAAAAAAAAAAAAAAAAAAAAAAAAAAAAAATTTTTTTTTTTTTTTTTTTTTTTTTTTTTTTTTTTTTTGAGTCTTATAAATATAACTGTGCGTCGCATTAAAATGTGTTCATTATGGCAAAATCAGTACATTTTTCCAAAGACGAAAAAGTTGTACATTATTATGATGACGACCAGTCATTTCCATCTCTTGTACCTTCAATGCAGCGTAGATGCTTAGAAAAAGCATTTTTACAAAAACCTTCTACTGAGCTTGAAAATATGCGAAATTTAATATCTTCTTGGAGGAAAAACGATATTTCTATCGTGTTTGGAAATATAGGTCGACAGCCAGCCCTTTTAAATTATTATTTAGACTTATGTTTTACTGACGAGGATGATATAATAATACAATGTCCTTGGAAAATACAATCAGAATACCAAAAAAAACGCATCAGGAAAGCTGATTTTTTAATCTATGTTGAACCTGTTTTCGGATTCACTGTTCATAAATATTATTCCGTGAAACACTTGGTCATATTGACGAGTCATTTAGATCTGTCTTTAAATGACGAGGATGATACGCGGTTTTATCAGTTACACCTTTCCAACGATAAAATTGAAAATTTTCCAGATTCCACCCTCACAGAATATGAGGTTTTCGTACCCCCCATTTTTCATGAAAAATTGTATCTCGATTTACCGGATAAAATTCTTTTAGATGTCACTTGTTCGAAATCTGCGCACGAAGCCTATTTGAGACTGCTGACCGGTAGGGAAATTATTCGCAAAAAGCCTTTTAATATAAAAATGAACGAAAGAGATGGTCATTATTTGAAAGACTGTTTACGTAGGTCGAAAAATCGCGTCAAAAAATATTGGAATGAATTATGGATGGATGCCATTTACTGGGATGGATTTGTTCATTAACGAGGACAATCTTTCGGCGAACTACTTCCCTTGCAGACGCGTAAATAATCTTCAAACCAGTTTTCGAAAGCCTGATGATTCGGGTGATTGGTTTCGGCTAACCTATTTGTTATTAGTTTTCGTACAGTTTGTTCATCTAAAAAGATTCCGCTACCTAAATCTATCTTGTGTTGATTTTGTAAATGTACTAAACTTTGTAAGGAAACATGAGGTTGATTGTAACCTAAACACCATAAGATGGCATAACCGAAAAAATAAAAATGATTATTTTCATCAGAATAAACAATTAATTCATAGGAATTGCCGTCATACTGTGGAAAAAAATTGTGCGTAAATTGAAAATGAATCCATTTGTGTTTATTCATCATAACCCTTAATTAAAAAAAAAAAAAAAAAAAAAAAAAAAAAAAAAAAAAAAAAATTTTTTTTTTTTTTTTTTTTTTTTTTTAATTTACTAGTTATAAGTGTGATATTCTTTAAATTTTCCTTTCATTCCGTCCTTGCATGCCTCTTCACTCTCGGAGATGAGCCATCTCCAGTTACTCTCCTTACCCGTGGATGTTTTGTTCATCATTTTTCGACATGTGCCCCTAAAAGATAAATTACATACCCTCTCCAAAATGCCTGAATTTCGTCCTTTTTTAAAACACCGTGTATCCTATCTGGACACCTCGGCTCCTTTTTCGTTAAAGTACATCCAATTTCTACATGGACTGCAACCAGGTTGGTACTTTTCTCGAAAAAATGCGTTTCATCGATTTTACATGCAAATAGATGAGACCACATTGCATGTGAATAAATATCACTTTGTATTACAAGAGTCTCAACGCCACCATCGGCCTAATACAAGTATCAGATTCTATCGGGAGACCCTTGACGATACGGTAAACGATTTCGTGGAAGCCTTTTCCAACTTTAAATATTTCGAGGACAAGGAAAATCTACTGACTTATCATATCGAAGGTTACGGTTATATCGTTGTGCATTACGATCCGTTTTCAGAGTTTCAAGAAATTTATCTGAATAAATTGGGCAAATATCTGATATTGTTTCAAGAACCAAAGATATCCTTGATGCGATCGCTGTCTTCCGTTTGTCGATGTTTTTTCGAGGTCTCGTTTACCCGAGAGAAAAAACTCATCGCTTCATGCATAGACCCTAAAAAATGTCAGTGTCGAGATCCTGTTCAAGAAATTGAACCAATTACCTTGGAAATGACAACCGACTTTAAGTTTCTGTTTTGGGAAGGGGTTGATCCTATCCCCCAGGTGATGTGTTCAGAATACAGGCTGAAAGAAGACGAGTACGTCGAAGGGTTTGGGAAATTTCATTAAAAAAAAAAAAAAAAAAAAAAAAAAAAAAAAAAAATTTTTTTTTTTTTTTTTTTTTTTTTTTTTTTTTTTTTTTTTTTTTGAAGCATGTTTATTGTATAAATACTCTACGACTGTTTACTAAATTTCATAATCTACAACTATGCCGAAATTTTCATACGCCGCTCACATCACTTTCATTCGTATGAATAATGAAATGATTCCCTGGCATATTGCTATTACATGTTCTACAAACTATTTTAAAACTACATTGATTGGTTTGTCAGCGGAAGATCTTACTTTTCGTTATGAAGATATGGAATATAATTTAAAAATGGTTGATTCTTTTCCTAGAAGTAATTTTATAAAATTAGACTACAAAGTCAAAAAAGAAAATTTGAAGGATGAGTTGTTAAAAATATTTACTGAAGAATTTTGGAATGACACTTGGGATCCCTTATTCGCCGCAGTGGATCGTCCTACGTATGATTATTTGTCAAAATTATATGATTCAACATCGAAAGTTGTGTTGCTAGATAATAAAACAATCGGTGAGGATTTAACTTTTGCTGCCGCTTGCAGATATCAATCTACAAACAAGTAAAAAAAAAAAAAAAAAAAAAAAAAAAAAAAAAAATTTTTTTTTTTTTTTTTTTTTTTTTTTTTTTTTTTTTTTTATAAAGCTTTATGGACCAGATTGAAAAACTATTAAACGCCGATGATCGTGACCGAGGTTCATTCGGTGCGATAGAAAAAGGAGTTGGCTATGCTACTCTCATTTTGATGGTTCCTCCTATCCTACTCTTACCTCTGCTCTTTACGTTGCTTCGAAAGTGTATTTATAAATTAACTATTCTATTGCTCGGATATCTCAGTCTATTCTTTCTCGTTCTTCGATTTCGATTTTCTTGGATTATTTGGGTTCATAATCGACTGCAACAGTTCCGCACTCATGCATGAATATGAATTCAGATTAGTGGTACAGGATTCCTCTTCCTTCCTACCGCTGCTCCAGAGCCTCGGCTATCCCGTGAAAAATCAATTAGTCTACTATCTGAAACCCCATTTTCGATTTCGAAATGGCACTTTTGAAATGAAACGCATCGAGTCGACCCATGCCGTGTATCACGATGGATTGTGGTTTAAATGGGTGCATTCTGTCGAAAAGCCCTATGCAACTTGGAGTCGAGACACTTGCCTCACTTTCCTCCATAATATTGGTAATTTTCAAGATCCCATTCGTCCGGAATCGCGTGCATTCGTCGCAATCGATTCACACGCGCAACTCTATTGTTTTACGAAAGATCCGAGACGTCACCGCCTCGTTTTTGAATGGGAATACGGAACGTTTAGAAAATCGCTCACTCATTTCGATTCGGACCTATTACTCGGGACCTTGCATCGATATAAAAATATTTATGATCGCATGAGAGGCTTTGCCTCTCCTCCCTTTCAGTTAGATGAAACGTATACTCGGAGATCCGTCACCTGCATCGCGTCCGTTCCGAACGGAAACCAGTACCTTTTCGCTCACAAGCTGGACGGCACGTTTGGATTAATACACAGTTATCCTAACAGGATTAAAGAAAAGTGGGAAGGGTACGAGTGCATTGTACGACACAATGTCACGTTAGGCGAAGGACTGGTGTTTGCAGCCGAGCGCTTGGAAGGGGGTCAAATTTATTTGTTGGACGTTTATCAAGTAAGAGGATGCGAAACGGCGGGATGGTGTCGAAGGGACATACTGTTGGAATTTTTACCTCGACTGCGCTTGATCGAAGGTTACTTTGTACAGACGTATGCCGCGAATCGAGAGGCACTGGACCCGAATCCGTCGGTCCGAGTGGACGGTGTCATCGTGCATGACGCGAAGCGGGACGTCATTTACAAGTATAAAACAAATCATTCGATCGATGTGGTTTATTACAAAGATTATTTTTACATGCCGAACGGTAGGTTTCAAAGTTTGATAAAGGGATTGGAAGACGGTTCTGTGTATGAAATTTCTACTAAAGATGGAAGTGTGGTTAGAAAACGAGAGGATAGATTTAAAGGAAATTCAATTTCGCAGCTGGAAAATATATTAATAAACGGATGGAACGGACCACCTATCGAACCTTTACCTCAGCCTAACAAGAAGAAAAATTTCAAGTAAAAAAAAAAAAAAAAAAAAAAAAAAAAAAAAAAAAAAAATTTTTTTTTTTTTTTTTTTTTTTTTTTTTTTTTTTTTTTACAATAGATATTATTTAACTTCCGTTTCCTTTATCTCTTTATTCTAGTGTTCATAATTTTTTTCTGGCGTTTATAAAATAAAAAATCTATACAGGTCATTGACCTTTGACCTTTGACATTCTTCATTTTTATTTGAGAGGCTTTAAAAAATCTATACAGGTCATTGACCTTTGATTTTTGACATTCTTCATTTTTATTTGAGAGGCTTTAAAAATATTTCTCAGAGCTAGCTGCATAACCTATTTCCGGGGGTCAAAAAAAAAAAAAAAAAAAAAAAAAAAAAAAAAAAAAAAAAAAAATTTTTTTTTTTTTTTTTTTAAATAAAGTTATAAATATATTTCCCTTGTACCTCTTCTTCACTTTCAATATCAGACTTTCAAGCAAGTATCACAGATATTCAGATATTTAGCATGGGTCGCCGTAATAAATTTGCTGTATCATACGGTTTAATAGTAAAAACGAACAACAATAAGGTTATGCTCATAAAACGCAAAGTCCCTTATTGTGTTCAAAATTTTTACGTATTTTTACATGACTTAGGTGTTAAATATAGTAATTATGATCAAAATCCATTTCATCATTTGAAAGATTTTTTTGAAACTAAATGGCTTCCAAGACTTTCGAAGTACGATCAAATCGATTATTATAGATTTCAGAATGGAAAAGTATTTGAAGATATGTACGACTTTCCTCATGGACAATTGACCACAAAAATTACAAAAAATCGATATCAGTGTTTTTGGAATGCATTTAGGGAGTTTCAGGAAGAAACAGGATTTCGTTTTTCGTATAATGATGAAAGCGTTGATAAATATCCCCTTGCAAAAGTTGAATTTAAAGGATGTGACCAGCATATATACACTCAATATTATTTTATTGTGGAAAATGTAAAAGATTTACATCGATTTAGATATTTTGATTCTTTCCATCATCCGTATCGATCTACAGTAAAAATAAAAAACTGGAAAGATGATAGACTTGTGTATGAAAGTCAATTAATTTCAACAAAGGAAGCATATAAAATTTTTAAAGAACAACAGTCTATAAAGAAAGATTACAAGCATTTATTATTACAAGATGCAAAGTATATTCCAAAACGAAATTCCTCCTGTTATCGTCACAAGCTCAATAATTGGAGATGCTCCATTTGTCGGGAATTGAATTCCAAATAATTTTCAAAAAAAAAAAAAAAAAAAAAAAAAAAAAAAAAAAAAAAATTTTTTTTTTTTTTTTTTTTTTTTTTTTTTAAGCACTATAAAAGTAAATCCCCTTCTTGAACAAATCACTTCCGTTCCTTATAGACGCGACAACCTTTAACTCGTATCATCATGTCGAGTGAAAGTGATGAATTGAGTCTATTAAAGAAACAATTGCAGACTCATAATTATCGTACATGTATATTAAATTTTCAAATAACAGCTTTTCGTTACAACAGTCGATTTCGGTTTTTATTAAATGACAGAAACCGTTTTCATCTCAACAATTGCATGTGGTCTGTAAAGAATGCTCAATGTGGCCCTGATACTTGTCATTGTTCTTTTGTGTTGGATTCTCCTGAAATATTTTTTGAAGCCCATATTAATAAGGTTGAAAAATATTATTCTGTCTCTGATTTGCACATGACGAATAGTACTGAAGAAAATCAAAACGATTATAAACCTTACTTTGCAAATGAAGTAGAAGAGAGTGTAAAAGATTTTTATCACTATCGAGTTTTGGATTCTAAAAATATAACGATGTGGTATGAACTGTACAAGAAAAAAAAACATGCTCTCCAGTTTCAAATAAAAGTCAGAGAATTGAAGAAAGAAAATCAAATTGATGCAGTGTATAATGCAGAGAGTAAAGAATGGCATTTAACAGATTGCGAAAGAAGTATTCATTGGCAATCTGGACCTGATACATGTCATTGTCAAACAGCGATGAAAAATCCATGGAAATATTTAAAACAAAAATATAATTTTGTAGACATTTCAAAATTTGTAGATCGATTTAAGAATCAGAAAATACCTGTTTATTATAGAAAAAATTAAAGAGCGTATGTAAAATGCAAAATTTCTTATAACTTAAAAAAAAAAAAAAAAAAAAAAAAAAAAAAAAATTTTTTTTTTTTTTTTTTTTTTTTTTTTTTTAATCAAGTCAGATTTTCAGGGATTGGGCGCAAAAGAAAGTTGCATTGTTTCGCCAGATCAGTTGGCTTCTGGCGGTTGCTCTTCCGTTTCTCTCGCTTGAAGCCGAACTTTGAAATAATTCCCGACTTTGAAAAATTTTGCCGAACTCTGAAATAATTCTCGGACTTTGAAAATATTTCACACGCTCTATAAACTGACTTCGGACTTTGAAAATATGTCACACGCTCTATAAACTGACTTCGGACTTTGAAAATATTTCACACGCTCTATAAACTGACTTCGGACTTTGAAAATATTTCACACGCTCTATAAACTGACTTCGGACTTTGAAAATATTTCACACGCTCCATAAACTGACCTCGGACTTTGAAAATATGTCACACGCTCTATAAACTGACTTCGGACTTTGAAAATATTTCACACGCTCCATAAACTGACTTCGGACTTTGAAAATATTTCACACGCGCTATAAACTGACTTCGGACTTTGAAAGTTTTTCAGAAATCGAGACTTTGATGAAAATCGACATGCTTGTGGACTTTGTGTTTTTTTCGTGACACGAGACTTTGAAAATATTTTTGAGTTCAAACTCGACTGCGTAAAAATCTTCATTTTCCTCAAATAAGATTTTAATTAAGATTCTTGTTTTAAGAACAGGAAAAGTCAACAACCCTCAGCTAAAAAAAAAAAAAAAAAAAAAAAAAAAAAAAAAAAAAAAAAATTTTTTTTTTTTTTTTTTTTTTTTTTTTTTTTTTTTTTTTTTTTTTTTCAAGTTATAAGAAATTTTACATTCTACACTCAAATCATAAAAGAACATGAATATCGACACGCAGGTTATTGTTTTGCATAGTTATGCCAACTTACTTTCTCGACATAATATCAATACTTCTGTCCTATCTTCACTTTCAGTTAAAGAAGAAGATAAACGAATTATTCAAGAAATTCAATTTGCAATCAATCATTTTTATGGTAAATTTAACCAACGCATTCTTCAAGATATAGATACAATAAAAAAAACTTATGGAAATTTATCAGATTGTCTAAGAGATTTGATTTTCCATTCATTTGTAAATGGAATTGATTGGAGTCATATTATCTGTTATATGATCTATCATGTTGAAGCAACGGTTCATTACATTCAAAAAAATTCGGCTGAAAACACCCTAGATTTTGCCTGGTCTATCTTGTGGGAGCATTTTGAAAAGTATTTGAATCCATGGATTCAACAACAAGGTGGATGGTTAATTTTAGCAAATCGGATTGCGACTGCACGAAACATTAATGAACTTTGGAAACAATAAAAAAAGATAGTGAAAAAACAACAACTGTATTTTGAAAAAAAAAAAAAAAAAAAAAAAAAAAAATTTTTTTTTTTTTTTTTTTTTTTTTTTTTTTTTATATATATATATATATATATATATATATATATTTATTCCATCACAGTTGTCTCTTCATCATTCTCTGGTAGCGAGATCGGTTTAGACATCGACACCAATAATGCAATGACGTATTCGCTCATCGCTTTCAACTGCTGCGTGAATCGACTGTATAGCGGATTGGGTATTTTCACCGTTTCCTGATTTTTGAGCATTTCCTGAATACAATATAACAGACACTGCATTTCAATCACGGAACTTTCTTCCTCCATTTTCGAGCAAATTTGATATTTTTCGTATGCCAGATTGAGTTGTCGATTCGTTAAAATTTTAATTAATGCAGGCGAAATCACCTTCTCGTGCACGTAGCGCCACATTAGGTTATAACCCATGTCGAATACCGAATGGAACGCTTTGATTTGTTTCACCCGCATATGGGACTGCACGACGCTTTTGGCCGCGGTGAACATGTACTCAAACTCATTCGGTCCTCCTCTATTTTGAATGATATTTACCAAATTTTCTCCCATTGGAATCTGATGCATCAATTTTTCCATGTACACGGTAAAGTACTCTTTCTGCGTCTCAAAGAGACGTTTTTCAATGTGACTGTTTAAATCGTCTTTTAAAAGATTGGTTTGCAAATCCTGCAAAATGTGAACCTCTTCTTTTTTTTTGATTCTGGGAACCGTAGCCGCCGGTTCCCCCTCTAGCACCTCTTCGTCGTCGTGCGGACGTTTCATCTTAATTTTTCTTCTTCTTTTTTTCCCTCCCCCCTCCCCACACCTTAAGGGTAGACGGGAGCGTTGGTGTTTATGGATCGATAGAGATCCGTCTGGAAAGGATAATCCAAATCTAAACTCCATCGTCCCACGGCCGCATCGTAATGTAAAACGAAAGCGTTAAATCGCTGCAGTTCGGGATAGTCTTGAAAAGTCACGTGATTCGGATTGACGACCGTTCGTCCGCGAAACATGGGATCGGCATTCGCGTCCTGGTCGTGAATCTTGCAGACGGGACTTTTGTAGAGGACCAGATACGCCGCGACTCGATCCCGATGACCCGCGAGCCAAACTCGATGCGTATCGCTGCAGTAGGCGGGTTTAAAATGATCGTGATAGAGGGCTTCGTCGATCACTTCCATGCCGAACATGGGATCCTTGTACACTTTGCGGGTACGAGCGTGGTAGTGTTCGTGCTCTCGAAAAAAATGTTGCGCGTAATCGTATCGCCAGAGCGATTGTCTCAGCATCAGTGGACCTCCTCCGCCTCCTCGTTCGCGGAAAACGGGCACCAGGTCGGCGGCGTCTTTCAAGCGATCGAAGAGCAACAGGGAAATGGGTTCGCGCTTCTCCAAGTAAAAATAGGTGACGAGTTTCACGTCGATCGGTTCGGTGGGATCTTTTTCGAAAATGGACGCGCAGGCATCGAAACCTGGGGAGGATAAGTACTTTTTATCCAAACCCTCCAAAACGACCCCGAACAATCCGTATTTGGGATCGCAGACGCATCCCCAATTGTGTTTATATTTACCGTACTTGAGCGGTCTTCCCGACAAGGCGTCGAAGGAACAGGGTCTTTTCACGCACTTTTGAGTTGCGATTCGGCGGCGGAGATACTCGGCGTGGAACCCGTCCTCTTCCCGAATCGACGAGACGTGCAGCTCGTTTTGTTCGCAGGGTAATGATTTCATGTACTCGAGAAGCGGCACTTTTTGACATTCTAAATTCGGAGCGGCCACGTATCCCGGATCGCAATCGCACGTGCCGCCGCCGCCGCCTGGTAGTGGAACGTAACGTCCGTGGGGTCCGCAAGCTACGTTCACGTTGCAGTCACCCCCGAACACTTTTTGAGAAAAGAGTCTGTCGTCGGTGCAAACACACACTGCAAATACACCGCCTTTCACAGCGTACGAAATCCATTGTCCGTGTGCGGGATCGCATTCTCCTTCCCCTCTCAACAGTTTCGGGACGCACGTACTGCCGAGACAAACGGAATGGGGGTCTTGACAGTCTGCATCGTGACTGCAGGTCGTAATCTTTTCGGGATCTCGGGGTGGTAAACCAATTTGGGGCCAGGATGGAACGGCCGTCGCTTGGGGTTGCGTCCAAAAGTAGAGACCGGTCAAGCCGACGTAGAGAAGTAAAAGTAAAACGTAGAGTATCACCATACTTTAATAAATGTTGATCAACATCAACTGATTCGAGTGATAAAAGAGCCCTTTGGATGAATCCAATACATTATATTTTTCAAGGTATGAAAAATATTTGAGTTTAGTTTGCAGGTTTTTTAAACAAAGAAGAATTTGTCTGACACTGAACAACATTCTTTATTATTTTATGTATATATATATATAAGGACGGCATTAACTAAAGAGCGGAAGGAAATGCCAGAGGAATGTCCTGACTATCCCGTAGAAACTAATTTCACGCTACTAAAAGAGGCTGTTCAGCCGCCGCCGTTTAGTCTCAATACCCAAATACCTTATCGCTGCAATTTTGGCTACATTCTAAGCGATTCCAAATTTATAGCATCCGGAGGAGCCAAGTTTACTTGTAAATCAGTGAATAATGTAGCTACGTGGGAAATGGACACGGAATGCAAACCGATATCGTGCGGCGATCCAGGCCATGTGGATCATGCGTCGAGAAAAGGTCATAATTTTACATTTTCTCAAAAGGTAGCGTTCGAATGCGATGACGGTTACAAGAGGATAGGACCGGCTTTTCGATTTTGTGATGTCAACGGTCACTGGATTCCGCCGTTAAACAGAATAAAATGCGTCCCGGCGACGAGTTGTGCCCATCTAGAGCCGCCCGTGAACGGATTTATAACTTACACAAACAATCGGTCGATCGGGTCCGAAGCTCACTATTCGTGTAACGAAAGCTATCAGTTATCGTCGGGAAATCGGATTCGCACGTGTTCCGAAAAGGCGACGTGGACAGGTAATGCTCCAGAGTGTAAGAAAAAATGTCCCGATCCTTTCCCGCATGACTCTATTGTGACTCCAAAACAAAATACGTACGTGGTGGGAGATGTGATCGTGTATCACTGCCCCATCACCAATCAAACCATGTCGGTGATTTGCAAAGAAAACGGCGACTGGTCCAATCCACCGCCATTATGCGAATTGAAACAACAACCATTACCAAAAAAGAAACCGCAAAATGTATTAAAAGAACAAAAGAAAACGACGAAAAAAGATTTTTATATCATTTATATCATCTGTAGTGCCTTTATAATATTAATTGTGCTTGTGATTTACAAAACGATTTAGATTAAAAACTTTTTTTTTTTTTTTTTTTTTTTTTTTTTTTTTTTTTTTTTTAATAAAGATATGACATGGAAAGATGTGTTTTACGGAATTTGCGGTCTAATCGAACTTGCAGGGAGTTTAGCGACGATATATTTTGCTTGTTTCGTTGTGTTATGAATCTTATGTGCTAATTATTATCTCAAGATATCAATAGATTATCTAAAGTTTAGAAAAAAAAAAAAAAAAAAAAAAAAAATTTTTTTTTTTTTTTTTTTTTTTTTTTTTTTTTTTTTTTTTTTTTTAAATATTAAGTATATATATATTTATTCAAAATATGAGCCTGCCGATAGTTCTCGGAGAAATCTCAACCGACTTGAGATCCCTGATATTGTATTCGCCAGGTATGGACATTATTATTGATATTGAAAATGCCGAAAATTTAAATGAACCAGAAGTCTTCTTTGGTGAAATTGATATATCTGAAATGATTGATACTCAACCTGATTTACAATTGGATCATTTTACGGATATGGACATTTTAATCAACTCAAATAATTTAACGGATACCGAAACCGAAATCAATTCACATATCGCAGAGGGAACGGAAACTTCAATTGATTCAAATAATGCTTGGAATATGGAAACTTTACATAATTCATTGAATGAAACAAATATCACTGACCTAGACTGGTCTTTCATTAACTTTATGAATCTGTTATTTTACAGATATATTTTAGAAAATAGTGAAGAGGAAGAAAATATTTATTTAGAGTATGAATTATCAGAAGCGACAGTTGATCTCTTGCGATTCTTACAAAATATCCCACAAACGCGACCAGTTCCTGAACATGTTATAAATAATTTACCTGTAACAAAAATGGATGTAAATCAACTTAAAAAATTTGAACAATGTCCCATTTGTTTAGAAAATTTTAAATTGGAAGAAAAGGTCATGCTTTTACCATGTAATCATTTATACCATGAATGTTGCGTAAAACTGTGGTTCGAACGGCAAAACCACTGTCCAGTCTGTAGACAAGAGGTATAGCCAATATGGAAAAAAATATAGACGCATTGAGTCCTAATGATGAACCACGAGCATTTTATGTAAAGATGACACGTATGTCTTTAAATCAATTGGAAAATGAAGTACGAAAATTTAATAAATATGCGGAACTTTCTCACATTTTAAATTGTTATTTGATGGTTAGAAGACAACCACCAGAAATGAAAGTGGAAATGATACTTGATGAAAATGGATGGTACTTAAAATTTTGTGACCGATTAGACTTGGTCCAACGTGAAGAAGACTCAGTAGAGCTAATAAATATCGATCCATAATTTAAAAAAAAAAAAAAAAAAAAAAAAAATTTTTTTTTTTTTTTTTTTTTTTTTTTTAATACTATATATTGAAATATTGAAGCTGTTTAGATCAGTCTACAACTTTTTGTCGTCGTTCTAGTATATCTATCATGGACAGCAACAATCACGAATTGCTCAAGTTACGGAAGCGACTAGAGATTTACGATTTCAGAACCAAAATATTACACTTTCAAACCATGGCCGTTCGCCTCAACAGTAGGTCTCGATTTGTGTTGACTTCTAAAGATGAGTTTCACCTCAACGAATGTTTTTGCTCATCAGAAAAATATTCTATCGATAATGTCCCTTGTCGATGTCGTTCAGCACTCGATTTTCCTGATAACTTTTTTGAAAAAAGAATGATGGCTCACTCTAAATATGTTTTAAGTGTGCACCGAATCAAGTCCATAAATTCCAGTACGCAGTGTTATAAAAGGCTGGATTTTAAAGAAGGAGATGAAAGCCTGACTGATTTCTACCAGTTTCGAGTTTTGGATTTTGAAAACATACACAAATGGTACGAAATGTACAAGGCTAAAACAAATGTACTTCAGTTTCGAGTAAAGGTTAGAGAATTGAAAAAGAAACATCTTATTGATGCAGTTTACAACGCAGAGAGCGGCGAGTGGCACTTGACAGATTGTATGAGAAGTATCAAATGGAATTATGGGTCGGATACATGTCATTGTCAATCTGCTATGATGAATCCTTGGAAATATTTGAAGGAAGTGTATCATTTCGTCGACTGGGGTAAAATTTTTGATACTATCTGTAATGAAAAAGTCCCAGTTAAATTTACATAGTTATAAAAATATTGTTTCTAAAATTTCCTAACCATAACTAAACGATCCGTTCACATATCTTCCCTTGCTCTTCTTTTCCATTTTTCGATTTGCCCGTGCTAGTCTAGGAGGTAGGCAATGTTTCGGGTTCATCTTCAAATTTAATCAGCGGTCCCAGATCGACTTGTTTTGTCAGTCTCAATTTATTTTCGTGAAATCCGATAAAATCTAAAATGTTCCCACTGATGCGGTAAACATTATCATTCTTCAAAATATATCTAACGTTAATGTTTAATCGCAAAATGGCCAAAAATGTATCGGTATAAAAGTGTTTTATTTGATAATAAAACCGATTAACTACGTGCTCTCCATCAAATATTTTTGTGTTAAAAATACAAGGTTGGATAATTTGATTGCTATAGTATCCGGCTTTTAGAAATTTCATTTCAAAATCCCAACAGTTTTCGCAATCTATTATACTGCACATTTCAAATGAAAATTTGAAAAAATTCGAAATGGTAACATCTGGTCCTAAGTCGGATGTCATTACACGAGCAATTTTATTCAGTGGTTCTGAATCTATGATAATCAAGTTTGCTTTACGATTGTTCGGTAGGCAAGATATGTTTTTGTATGGTTTTGGTATTTCACACGTAGCGACTAAAATAACCTGGAAATTGGGATTCTTAGATTCCTCACAATAGCAAATATCCGTTGAGAAGGATTTTTTCCATAATTTTTCGGAGTGATAGAAATAATTTTGATACGCACTATTATTTTGCAATCGGCTTGACCAATCTTCCGTCACAAGATTTAAACGGTTATATTTAACCAAATTATTAGTAGCCTTGACCAAAGTTTCGTTACCTAACACCTTTGACACGAGATCATTATAGCTAGCCATATTTTCCTTATTAAAAAAAAAAAAAAAAAAAAAAAAAAAATTTTTTTTTTTTTTTTTTTTTTTTTTTTTTTTTTCATCGTTATAAATTAATGTTACTCAAACTGATTTTAATTTCTCATTTAATTTTTAATGTTTTAACAAAGATATAAAAATGAGTTCAAATCAGATTGATTCATTTGCACAAAATTCTTCAAATAATACTTGTCAAAGAACAAATACCCCAGATCAAAATGTAATGAATAATTTTTTGGAGTGTTACGAAGATTTTGATGAGTATTTAGATGTGGAAGATTTGTTTTCAATTGGTGAAATAGATTCTGATGAAATTGAACGTTGTATAATAGAATTTGTTGCAGATGATTCTTTTAATAACTACACTGCACCGAAAAATCCTGTACCGGAAATTATAATAAGTGCTTTACCCATTATAAAGTTGAATAGTGAAAGATTATCTCAATATGAAAAATGTACTATATGTTATGAAAATTTTTATTTGGATGAAAACTGCATGTTACTGCCTTGCAGTCATATTTATCACGAAATGTGTATAAAAGAATGGTTTAAAGAACAAGATGTATGTCCAGTCTGTCAAAAAACATGTTATTGAAAAAAAAAAAAAAAAAAAAAAAAAAAAAAAAAAATTTTTTTTTTTTTTTTTTTTTTTTTTTTTTTTTTTTTTTTCACATTTTAAATTTTACTTTTTCTTTCTTACAAGACTGCCTTAGTTTTTCAAAAGTAACATTTTTATCTTTACCAATCCAAGATCTACAAGCCTTCTTCCATTGTAATAAATAGGTCTGGTGTTTTTTAGGAAATAAAACTCGAACTAATTCGTATTCCTCTAAAATCTTGGGATCTTGTAAAACTTTACGTCTTTTATTTAAATTATAATTAAACCATCCCAAAAGATCACGCATTTTTAAATTTGTCGTCATAAGTAAGTAAACAATTAAACAAAGTTCATCAATTGTTTTTCGAAACCGAACTTTATCGTAAATTATAATTAATTCCTCTAAAGTAAACATTAGCTCCTTTCTTTCATGACTTTTGTAGCTAACCGTCTTATAACTGTAGTTCGAGACAGGCGACCTGATATTTATGAAACTATTCTTCAAAGAATATCTCCTAATAGTCTCGACTCGGTTTTGAAAATATTAGAATGTCACTTAAAAAACGTAAAAGATTTATCTGTATTCAACAAAAACGTCGATGCCATTCCAGAATTTATTCTGACTGTTATTAAATATATGAAATTTCCTATTCCCGGCGATGCTTACGGAATCATGGTTATTTGTCGTGCCAATAAATCAGATACTCAGGGTGCTCTCGATAGTAAGCATATGACTAATATCAATAGTCTTCAGTTTGAATTTAACGTCGAAAAAGAAATTTTAGATGAGTTGGCACTTTTTTCAAATCATATGCAAATATTCGAATTAGCCAATCGACACAAATACGCAACGGTATTTATGTCTTATGACACATCCCTGGAAAATCTTATGAAACGATTACCGAACGCTTGTATATTGGAACGAGGGGGTGAATTTAATAAAGGTCGTAATGCTAAAGGAGTCTCGAGGTACTTGATTACATTTAAATATATTTTGGTGGAGGACCGAGGTTCCTTGAAAATACTGTATCGCTCTTTAGCCGATTTATACTTGATACTGAGATGCGTACCTTTAAAAGATGTAGTTGCTTTTTCAGACGTTCGATGTTTCTTTAAAAAATGCGGTATTACATGCAGTTTTTTTAACATGATAGAAATTGCAAACAGACAATTGTTTATGAATGATGGATCCAGATATGAAAAAGATGTGCTTACACTACTCACGTTCATGTTCCGCAGAGACGAACTGTTACCCATGAATCGGGAGGGTTTGGCAAAGAATAAAGACAGAACGCCTATCGATATTTTTAGCTTTGAAGCTATGAAGAAAAATGGTGCCAAGTTATGCACGGGAAGTTTAAGGGGTATGTGGCATAAAGTAGAAACAAGTTTAGAGAATATATTTTTTGGTCGGCAACCTAAAGGCGGTACAGGTTACATGTTTGCATGCATTCCTCATCTGAAATCAAACTTTATCTGTTTCCCTCCCAACAGAGAATAGGAAGATAAAAAAAAAAAAAAAAAAAAAAAAAAAAAAAAAAAAAAAAAAATTTTTTTTTTTTTTTTTTTTTTTTTTTTTTTTAAATAGATATATACGTGTCTAAAATCTATATTTATATACATTATGCATCCGGCCTTTGATTACGATGGTGATGAAGTTCCGTGCGATTTTTGTTTGGAAACGTTTAATAAACTAAAAGACTATGAATCACATATTGCCGGGTCGCATGAATCAGATCCCTCATTCTGCATCCTTTGTAAAGAACGTTTTAAACCGGGTACGCGTCGAAAATGTTTTGAAGACCATATCAGGTATTTTTGTAAAATGTATTTCCCGAACAACTCGGAGCTTCAAATCTTATCCATTCCTATTGCTGATAATATGAAACCTTCTATTCACAATCGACGTACTGAACATTGGATATATGTAAGAGGGCAAAAATTTTATTTGGAAAAAGACAATACATTATTATTAAAGGATGCTGCAGAAAGAAAAAAATTATTTTATTTTTTAGATAGACCTATTCCAGAATTGGAACCTTTCGTTCGTTCACCAATAGTACATTATTCGAATTCTCAAGCCATTGCCAAAACTAGAATAAGCGAGGTAGCAAAATGGACATGGGATAATTTATTTGCGGATGAGTTGTCAGATGATGATGATGATGATAATGATGCTGATGATGAAGCCGATTCTGAAGATTCAGAAATGTATGATACAGATGACGAAGACATCTATGACTCTGACAGTGCGTCTTTGTCGTCTACAAATGCAACCTATGGGTCTAGTGACACATATTAAAAAAAAAAAAAAAAAAAAAAAAAAAAATTTTTTTTTTTTTTTTTTTTTTTTTTTTTTTTTTTTTTAAATAATGGTATTTAAAGAGTGTTTTCAAAAAACATTTTTTCTTATCGACCCGTTTTTCTGTCTCCGCTGTTCTCGCTGCCGCGATAATTTTCTTACTTCAACAATATCAACTTTGAAATTTTTTTTCACACTTTTTTACAAATATCCTTATTTAGTTTCTGATCCACCCACATTATTCTTGGATTCGAACAATACATTTTAGACTGTCCGCATAAAATCTGAATTGTACTCTCATGAACTTTAATCGTGGCACTCGGGCTTATTAAAAGAGTTCCGCTCGTTCCTACCGCATAGTACATTTGTGAGTGTTTCGGCCTACCCACGAATAACTCTAAGCATGCAGTTTCTCCCTGTTGTCTGTATCGGGACCAGAGAATACAATCTATCCATACGTTGGGTTCCATAATTTCCTCGACTTGTAGTGTAGTGACAGATTGGATCGGTTCGGTTACCGTCGGGTTCTGGTTCTCTATTCCCATATACAGGACGTACAAATCCATCAAGTAACTTTTGGGTATCCTGGAACAGCACAATAAATTATATTCGGCACGCTCGCCTTTCAGAGTCGTCAAAACTAAAGTAATCGGCTTCATTCTGCAGAAGGGGCAGCCATGGAGTGTGAATCCTCCCCAATCAAACTCGATGAGGTTGGGCTCCGTAAACATTTCTTGACTCTGACCGAGTCCCAGAGACGGTTCGTCAACCACGTCATTCAATGGTGCAAAAAACCGTGTAAAACGCTCATAGTGGTATCGGGTGGACCCGGAACGGGGAAAACGTTTGTCGTGAATAAAACTTTAGATTACGTGAAAACGGAACAACTCAGGATGAGTTACACGGCTCGAAGCGCTGCAAATATCGGTGGAAAAACGATACATTCGACGCTGGGTATCAATTATAAGGGACTCGTTCGCGATTTAAGAAACAAATTAGTTTCCGAGCAAAATTTAGTCGAATGCATAAAAGCGAGTCGCGAGGTTTTAGGGGAATTCACCTACCGCAAATATCCCTATGTCATCGTTGTCGATGAAGTCTCTATGGTGAGCGGTTGGTTGATGTATTGGATTCTTCGTTTTTTCATGGACCGCACGACGCAGCCCATTTTATTCATCACTCTGGGCGATCGACATCAGTTGAATCCCGTCGAATGTTGCCATAATTTATTCTCGTTTCGATTCGGGTTGGAAGATCCTTGGGCTGTACGGTTGGTGGAATTGAAAGAAAGCAAGCGGTTTGTACCCGAATACGAAAAAATTATCAATACGTTGCGTGAATTTGTAGATAACGAGAATGAATCCGGAATGTTTGGTTTTATATGTCAGCATTTTCCAGTCGTCGAAGACATTGATGGAGAGATGTTGAAGAGAGCGAATCGAGGCATGTCCTCCACCAACAAATGGGTCAATGTCTTTAATAACTATTACATTAATAATATGGTGAAAGGAGTCGAAATTAAAATAAATGATGATTTGATTTTGAAACAGGGTTGTATCGTAATGGTCACTAAAAATGGATTTTCGTCTGTTTCAAACGGTTGTGAGTTGATTTTTATTCGAAAAAAAGAGGATCGGTTAATTTGTACAGATCCAAAATCGAAACAAGAAGTTGAAATTCGGAAAGATTTCGAATCCCAACAATTTCCAGTAACTTTGGGATTCGCGGCTACCGTTCACAAATTTCAAGGTGAAACACTAGACGAAGCGAAAATTGTAATTCATCTGAGTGGTAATAGAGATTTAAATCTGGCATATACAGCGTTGAGTAGGGTAAGACATATGGATCAGATAGTAGCATTAGCATTGTAGCTCTCAGAAATTTTTTTCTAAAAAAAAAAAAAAAAAAAAAAATTTTTTTTTTTTTTTTTTTTTTTTTTAACATATTATATAAAATTGACTTTGTAAAAGTTATACATTTAGTTTGAATTTATACAAGAATCGGGTTGAAAGTTATTGTTGGATAAGTAAAAATTCTTCTAGACTTGAAATGATGAATATTATAAATGACATGATTGAAAACAACCAAACTATAACTCAAATATTAATCACAATGGTAGAACAGAATGAAGAAGTAACCAAGAAAATAAGTGAAATTGCCCGAATAGCTGAAGAAAGTAATATGACAGATTTACCCGATATGGAAAATGTTGGCGCTCAATATTATGATAAAGAATTTGAAGTTATACAAACAAATTTTTATTGGAAATTAGAATACTTGGCGTCAGACGATACAGGATTAGAAGTTTTGAAACAAGTTTTGAAAATTCGTCCAAATAATGTTCGTAAATTAGCAGAAGTATTTATAAAGGCTGTTGGAGATACTTTTGCAAAAGGATTAGAGTTACCATATAACGTAGAAGAAGAAAAATCATCATATGAAGGCGAAGAAACAACAACAAAATAAAAAAAGTGTATATGTACCTTTGTAATCGCCATTCACCTACAAAAACTTTAGTAAAGGGACACAATTATAAATATGAACCCCTTGATGCATCTTGAAAAGTTTAGTTCAAAACATCGAAAAAGTTACAGTTTTTTGGTCGATTTTCAACAAATATACATTCGAAATATAATTTTATTCTGTGTTGGTTTGAGTATGTTTCGATTTTTATTCGGAGAAGTTATAATCTGTCAAAATAATGGGAACGAAGTATCTCAAATGTTCATCGACACTATATGTTTCATTAATGGGACTTTTAATAAAGATATAGTTCCATTTATTTACCATGATTATTATCAATGGGTATCTGTTTACTTACTACTGTTGTCAGTTGGATATTATTTCCCGTACTCGATTTGGTCAAAAATATTCGGAAGTTTCATTCGACATTTAGAAATGTTATCAGAACAACCAAATAATGCAATTCGAGTCATAAAGGAGTCAAAAGGAAATTTAATATTCTTTAAAACTTTGTCGTTAGAAATTATTTACATTTTTCATTTGGCCATTATTTTATTTTTCACAGATTTATTTTTTAACGGTCTTTGGAGTCGTTTTGATTGGTCTTTAACAGCCATTGACAAAATTTTTCCCGATAATGGTACATGTTTCATAGATTATTACCAACAAAGTGGAACAAGCAATGCTAAAATCAACTGTCTCTTACCTCTGTGTAGTATTTATCGAAAAATATTCTTTTTACTGTATTTACTATGCATATTTTTAATAGTCTTGAATATTATTATGATGATGTATCGAATAATATTAATTTATCGTAAAAAGAAATTTATGGATATGTGGTGGGCAATGATGATTATTAATCAAAATACCATGTCATGGGAAGTGAAAAAAGAACTAAACTGTGAATTGAAAGAAATTCTGGAAAATCAAAAAAGTTTATGGATAAGATCAAAACAAAATTATAAAAGTTATGTATGAAAAAAAAAAAAAAAAAAAAAAAAAAAAAAAAAAAATTTTTTTTTTTTTTTTTTTTTTTTTTTTTTTTTTTTTTTTTTTTAAGTTATAAGAGAAAAATAATATTTATTAGAATGTCAGAATAAAGAGGTAAAGAAGACTAGGCCAGCCGGGGATTTTTTATAATGGTTTGGTTTCTCTCCTCTTTGACCTCTTTAGATTTATAATTTTTACTGACCCCAGAAAAAAGTTGTGAGTCAAATTTTATTAATTAACACATCAGAATAAAGAGGTAAAGAAGACAAAGATTGACACCAAGGGATTACCTTGAGGGTAATTACCTTAAAGGAGAAGTATTCAGTAATTTTATATATATATATATATATATATATATATATATATATATATATATATATATATATATATATATATATATATATATGTATGTATGTATCCGGTGTAATCCGGTTCAAACTGGTTCAATCTGGTTCAATCTGGTTTGATGAGATTTTTATTTTTAAGACGGAAGTCGAAACTTGTTGAAATTTACGATTTACTAACACGTCAGAATAAAGAGGTAAAACAAACTGGGATTGTCGAGGATTTTTATAATGATAAAGTCCCAGAAAATTACTTAAAGGGAGAAGTATTAAGTAATATATATATATATATATATATATATATATATATATATATCTGAGACTGAAGTCAGAACTCCTTGAAAAAGTTTAATAAATATAACTATACTTAAAAAAAAAAAAAAAAAAAAAAAAAAAAAAAAAAAAAAAATTATTATTTTTTTTTTTTTTTTTTTTTTTTTTTTTTTTTTTTAAATCTATATATTCTAGCGTTTTTCAATTTCTATAATAGTTTTCCTGTCTTTTTCATCCCTACGTAATGGATGTCTTTGACTACAATGACTTAACAAATGACTGCAAACTTTATTATCCAATTTATTTCTTCTAAATTGACTACCATCCGTCTTTTTAAACACGACTGGATGTCTATTCCCTCGTCCACCTGCGTATTCCAGAGTACTGTTATTTATTCTTGTTAGAAAAGGGTTACTGATGGCTCTTCGTATCGGACTTGTACCCCGACTACTAGATCGACTTCCGGAGCTACTTCTGGAGCCACTTCTGGATCTACCCGCACGTCTTCTACGACCCGATCTTGTCGTTGCGCGACGACGTCCCGTGTTTGATCCACCGCGGCGTCCACCACGGCGTCCTCTTCTGCCGGTCGCCGACTCTGGAGAAAGACTTCTGCTGCGTCTGGGAGTAGCAACTGGTCTCGGAGGACTCCGGTTCCGCGTGGGGGATGCTCTCCCCCCCACCATGTTTACCTGGTGGACAGACGAGTGTCTAGATGGACTCGCGTTGTTACGCATGTTCATATCGAAAGCCAAATTTGGAGGAATAGGTTGGCGCCGGTACGTTTCGTTTGTGGGTGAATTGCTCCGACTGCCACTCGGACTGGTGGAAGGGGTATGAAAGGTGCTCCGGCTCGAGCTGCGACTGCGTCGCGGACTAGGGGCCACTCTTCTCAAGAGTGATCTTATAACGTCGTCGACTTCACGTAATGGACGAGACATCTTTCTTTTTTGTTTTCTCTCTCTCTCTCTCTCTCTTTTTTTTTCAATTGTGTATCCACAAGACATTTTTGGCGAGGGGTAGAACGTTGTGCATCGCTGCCGCCTTACAGGCGTCCTCTGTCGTCTTGGGCACCACAAACTCGTTGCCACCGAAGGAAGAGATTTGTAAATCAAACGTCTGATCGAGCATTCCGGACTTGTAAAAAGGGAGCAGCGCCAATATGCTGGAGTGATCTTTGACGTTTCCGTGCTCGAACGTTTTGCAAAAGAGAGCGTCGATGACTTTTTGGGTGAATCGCGTAAACGCTTCTCGACCTTTCTCGGAAAAACAAACGACCCAGCGATCGATAAAGGATTTGTTTTCCAACATGTAATCGAAAGCGTCCCAAAAAGCCAAGTACATGGTCAGAGTGTCCCTGTTGAATTGGGTGAGATCGACAATCACGTAGTGGGAACCCGATTCTTTGGGCGTGAAAGTCGTGCGACCCGACAAGGTGAGCACGTTGGCGTGATCCACCTCGACCAGTCCCACGTTGTTGGTCTGGATGGGAAAGTCTTGTAAGGCTAAGAGTTCTTTGGTTCGTGTAGCGTCCGGTCCGTGAAAATAGCTGACGTTGATCCATCGATGACCGCCGCCGCCGCCGTCCCGCAGCTTAAAAGTAAAATGCGAAGTGAAAACTACGACTCGGGAAGCCAGCGGATGTTTGTCCACGAGTTCCAGAGACGCGGGTTCCAGATACAAAAGTAAATCGCATCGATCGACGGGATCCGAAGGCCGCTGAACGCGAATGCGATTTTCTGTCGACGACACGGTACAACGATTCGAGACGATAATAACTCGGAGCAACGGTACCGAGGATAACATCTCGAATACAATATGGGGATAGCGGCCTAAATTGCCAAAAACCACGCATCGATCGTGATGAAGATGAAATTGAATAAATCTTGAATAGTTTGCATCTTGTTTTTTCCCACTCGCCCCCCCCCCTTTTTTTTTTTTTTTTTTTTTTTTTTTTTTTTTTTTTTTTTTTTTTGCTCGATCCAGCCTCGAGCAAATTAAGATTGATGGAAGACATAGAAGATATGATTGTGAGTACTTTGCTCATGAAAGATTTCAATGTCTTTAAACATTATTTTAAAGATTTTGGCTCAGGACGCGATGAAGAGACGCATAAAAATGCCAAAAAGCTATTTGATGAAGTCGCAGGGTCAGTATACGGTGATTCGCAATGCTCTGCGACATCATTCGATGTGTTTGTAGAAAATTATCGTAAACGTTGCCAAAGGCATAGAATTTCCCAGCAACCCTTGACAGATCAAAGTAGTAATAATAATAGTAGTAGTAGTAGTAGTAGTAGTAGTAGTAGTAGTAGTAGTAGTAGTAGTAGTAGTAGTAGTAGTAATATTGTACCTACGTTGACAGAAGGTCGCGAGGAGGAGCAAAGTCGAATTTGCAACAAGTGGAATCTTATTCGTCCTAAAGTGAGCGTTGTTCCACCCGTTTCAAAAAAGAAACGCAAGGAGGAAGAGTTTAATATTGTAGAATTTTTATGGAAAAAGAAGAAAAATGAGGATTATGTTTCGTTAACATTTCAGTCAGATGAAGATGTACAAGAAGATTTGACTATATTAAATTCTCCGGAAAAAAAGAAGTTGAACTCGATTGCCAATGAAGTGTTGAAAAAAATGGCACATTATTTAGAGATTTTAAATAAAGAATCTGCTTATCAAATATTACATGTTCAACGTGAAAATGTATGTTAAAATGTATGTAAAAAAAAAAAAAAAAAAAAAAAAAAAAAAAAAATTTTTTTTTTTTTTTTTTTTTTTTTTTTTTTTTTTTTTTTTTTAATAAATTTCCTTTTCGTAGTACACATTCATTATTCTATAATTGCATACTCTATTCAATGTTTCCAGATGCTCTGCGATTTTTCTTAAAACACCTTCAGCTAACAAATCCAATCTTTTTTTATCGGGGCAAGAATCTATTGTAGTTATAAAATCCTGCATTTCCTCCTCTGATTGAAAAGTCAAAGGATAATAGTCTTGATTCATCTTTTTATCCATCAAAAAATTTACAACATTAAACTCTTCTTTGCGTTTCCTCACTGATGGTTTAAAATTCAAAGGTAATGTTCTTCGACTCGAAGGATCAAAATAATTATTGTTACAAAGATTGTCCTCTTCCAGTGTTGAAATGTTTCGAAAATGAGCAGTGGTATTCATCACAGATTGTTCGACTTGAGTTCCAATAGATCGATTTGAAATTTCGACTTGAATTTCACGGTCCATCGACTTTCTTTTAGAACTTTGAATCCTATACACAAAATCCTCAAATTCCTCATTGCACTCTGGAGCTACTTTAGCATCATTAAAAATTTTTTTCGCTTTTTCTTTTGTTGCCATATCGAAATTCGGAATAGTCCCTTCCGAATTGAAATATTGACTAAATATTGTAGGCTCTTCTTCTATTAACGTCTCAATAAGGAAAGAATCTTTTTCATATTGCTCATTCGTATGCTCACCCATCTTCTTAATTTGGAAAGATGGAGGTTTTGAGAATAATTCGTCGGAAAGCTATTAAGCCTATTCAAAGTTCAAAATTCATTGCTCAAACTCCGTTTAGGTTTGAAGTCAAATTCGAAGATGGTTCTGTAGCGTATCATAAAGATGATCCGGGACTTCGCATGTGGGCCGTTTGTATACAGAGATTGTATTTTGAACCGATTTTTGGCAGTGTAAAACACTGCACGGAATTACCTGTAAATTATTTCGATCTCTTGGGTTTTCGTTCAGGTGATGCGGTTTTGATTCGAAACGAGCAAGGAACTGATTCACCTATTTTATTTTCATAGCCATAATTAAATCGTCCATTTGTCGACAGGCGAAACGAATTTTGAGATATTTGAAAATAGATATGGTCAAAAGAGATACAAATATAACCAGGGTTAAAACTATAAAATGAATTCGATAACATGTATTGGCTTTAGATTCCAATATCAAAATACAAATCGAATATAGCAAACCACCGGCTAAAGTCAGTAAAGCAAAGGGTTCTAATTGTGCGACTTTTATCATTTTTTTTAAATGATCCGTTTTGCCAAACAAAGCTGCAAATGCACTTGATTCCAAAATTCGTCGTGTAGTACTAGACAATCATCTAATTCTTTAGCAAACTCTTCGTATTTCGGAAATAACTGAGCAAAACTATGCATACTTGTTTGCATGTTGGTTAAAGAATGTTCTTTCAGCCAACCCCGAATTGTCTGCCATGCGTGTTCCCAAGAAGGAAATTTTTTATGTAAATGGGGAACAATAATTGTCGCATACCTTGTTCCAAGCAACGTTTTGAAATATTTCAAAACATTTTCATATACAGATTTTACAATATTTTCTGCATTCATTTGATGCTTTATTATAACTGAAAAACCAAACATTACATTTATTATTAAGAAAAAAAAAAAAAAAAAAAATTTTTTTTTTTTTTTTTTTTTTTTTTTTTTTTTTTTTTTTAATAATAAATTATTTTATGGATTTCATTCAAAAAAGTATCTGGAGTCATAAAAAATTATATAAATATATTGAAAAAAAAAAAAAAAAAAAAAAAAAAAAAATTTTTTTTTTTTTTTTTTTTTTTTTTTTTTTTTTTTTTTTACGTTGTCTTGTAAACGAGCATTATTCCTACTGCCACTTGTAACAGTTGAATGACCAGTTCAGAGTAGACCATCAACTTATTACTGTTGATTAGAGTTTTCCCGCCAGTGTTGCTGTTGATCGTGTACATCAAGTAACCGTACGTAATCATACCTAGCACGATGAGCACCATGAGAGTCACTGCCAATATCATTTTTAAATTCATAATTACTACTTAATTATCCCATGGCGAACAAGACTCCTAAAAGGGCCATGCTCACCACGTTCATCACGGTCGGAGCCATCATGTACAGTTTGTTCGTCGACCAAAATGTTGGGACGTTTGTACTATCCGTAGTAGTGGCAGCTCTATACACGACAAGTCCCATGAGGGCCACGCTGATCACTATCAGGACGGTTGTCAAAACAAGAAGGATTGAGGAAAATCCGAGACCTTTCATCTTTATTCATGATTCACGCTATCGTTCACACGCAAGGCGTCGTCCTGGGCAATACCTATATTCCTCTGGAATTGGCTTATTGGGACCGTTTGGGAGAAAGCGCTCATCTACTGATCGCGAGTCCTCTCAACTATTCGAAAATGAAACGCTTGTATCCGAATGCTCGACCCGACGTGCTGGTCACGACAGTCGAAGGCGTACCTTACTCGCGCGTCCTCGACTACCTGAAATGGCGACTCGAGGTGCTTTCCGACGCGTTTCCTTCGATTCCTATTCTCTTTGGGCACAAAGGCAACAGTTATCAACCTCGCGTTCTCTTGGATGCGGGCATACCGAATCGCGTCAACGTGGAAACTCTCGGAGTGCCTGCCTTACGGGCCGTTTCGAATACCGATACTTGTCGTTGGCATAAAGGTAATCGTCCTCGCAAATGTGCTCGGGCGGCTCTGGAGCAAATTTTGAATCACGTTCGATGACGTGCCTCCACAACACGCGTCGCTCTCTCTCGTCGATTCGAATTTGTTCCGTCAAATGCAAAAGACTCATTCCCACCGCAGACTGTCGTTCCTCGATTTCCGGTACGATCTTTTCCCACAGACCGTCCTTTCGACAGAGGGCCAGTAGTCTCTGCAGGACGTCGATGAGTCGAGGCGGTGCGTTCTCGTGCGGCACTTGCTCCACCGATTCGTGAATCACGCGAATGTTATGCAGGAGCGCATCGAGTCGGGGGCAAGGGTTCAGAAGGGCCGTGGGCCTTTCGCCGTGCAACAACTGATGCAGGCTTCGTCGGAGTAGAGCTTGCACGGACAGCGTGAGGGCGTGCGAGGGTCGATCGCGCATGAACGCCTCCAAATTATGGTCCGTTTGCCAGTGCGCCGCGTTGACGTATTCGGTCAGTGGCACCAGATACATGTTGAAGGGATCGTACCACTGTCCTCTCGCTTGACACGTAATGTCGTACAATTGCAAGACTCTTTTCGCGTGAGTGTCGGCGGAAACGGGCTTCAGAGCCGCGACGGTCGTTTCCGGTCGACGGAGATTAATGAAACGCCGTGCAATCTCGCCCCAGAAGGTAGCCGACTGATACTCGTAGCGATCCAGGTGATTGCCTTCCAAAAAGTGTTGTAAAATGACGTCGTCGCGCCGACAAGGTGCTGCTGCGGCGGCGGCTGTTTCTCGCGTTGTGACGGCGGCGGCGGCGGTCATCTCCTCTCGCCTCGCCAACAAGAGTTGCAAATCATCCCAAAATCGAGAAACGGCTCGCGTTTTAAAAGGTCCCGGTTCGTAGGGTGCGAGTTGTTGGACCCATTGTTTGTCCAAGTAATCTGTCAGGGAATTTAAATCGCCGTGGACTTGGTACGGAAAAGCTGTCAGACCCCCGTGATGCATCAGGTGGGACCAAGGAATATTCTCGACTTCCATTCGAAGAATAAGATTTTTGAGTGGGTCGGGTGGTGGTGGAGTGGTGGTATACGAATCATCGGATCCGAATAAAAGTTTTTCAAACCAACGAATCAAAAGCGTCGACGACATCTTGGTTCCAACGAATAAGGTTCCAATGAAACGGATAAGATTTGGCCATGTAATAGGATAACATGTTTCGAGCCATGAAACAATGTATGAAATACATGATGAAAAAGAGAAGCGTGTAAACGGTCCACATACTTAAAACTTGATTCCAAAAAAAAAAGTAGTAATGAATTAAGCAGATGCAATGTCTCTTCCCGATAAATATGAAAAGGATGAAAATGGAAAAGAAATATATCCTTTGGTGAAAAATCTTCAAACAGTTATACTGAATCGTTACGCAAGAGACAAGGATCAAATACCTTTTTATCCGAGAGATGTCGATAGGAATGAATTTATGGATCCGAATTTAGGGTTAATTGAAAGACATGGAGAGTATATATATCCTAAAAATATCGTTGATGGCAAACCGCGATATCGGACGGATCCAAACAATCCGAAAAGGCAAATTTACGAAAAAATCGATGGTCGAGAGTATATAGGTAGAGGTTTGGACGGTCATCAGTACTATGCTACCGATGAAAATAACGATGAATATTATCCGGAAAAAAATATACCGGCACAAAAGGCAAACGGTACATTACGTTACGCACGTAAAGCTAACGGAGCCATCATTTATCCAAAAGATGACAATGATAATGAATATTACTTGACGTTCGTAGATCCCTGCGACAATTTTACGATTTACGATCGATATGCGCATGAGAAGAACGGAAATGAAATTTATCCTCAAGTAAAATTGGATGACGATTTAATATCCGATCACATTCTACATAATACTTATATAAAACGCGATGGTCTTGAATGGTATCCACGAGACGCATATAATAATGAATTTTATACAAATATTATTAATAATGATCCAGAAGATGTGATTTTAGATCGCTACGCTTTAACAAACGACGGAAAAATCATAGTGCCAGGACACAATAATACGTATTATATATCGACGAAAAGACAACCGAAAATAACGGATGATGATATCCTTGGAAGTTTGGTTCGTGGAAAAAAAGGTGTGTCGCCAGATTTCCTGACAAGAATAGAAGTATCCAATAAACCCAATGTTCAACCTAAAAAATATAAATATTTAGATAATCTTACCAATATTTACAAAACTATTACACCGCCTGGTATAAAAAAACCTTCGGTAGTTGTACCTTTCTACCAGACGTGGTACTTTTGGGTATTGATTATTCTCTCATCCATTTTAAAATCAATTGCTGTTTGGTGGTTATTTTTTAGACATGAAGTAAAGGCAGGTTAAAAAAAAAAAAAAAAAAAAAAAAAATTTTTTTTTTTTTTTTTTTTTTTTTTTTTTTTTTTTTTTTTTTTTTTTAAAGACTTTAGTATAAAAGGACTGACACAAAAATGTTGAGTCTTTACACAGTTAACAACTAATGCATTGCTTAGGAAATGCCAACACCAATCAAACAACTGAAGGTCAAAGGTCAAAGGTCAATGACCTCTTTAAATTTTTATTTATGTTGCCACAAAAAGTTAGGAGTCAAAAGTTAATTTATTAACCCGTCAGAATAAAGCGGTAAAGAAGCGAAAAAAAAAAAAAAAAAAAAAAAAAAAAAATTTTTTTTTTTTTTTTTTTTTTTTTTTTTTTTTTTTTTTTTTTTTAGTATAAAAAGGACTGACACAAATATTTTGAGTCTACACAGTTAACAACTAATGCATAGCTTAGGAAATGCCAACACCAATCAAACAACTAAAGGTCAAAGGTCAAAGGTCAATGACCTCTTTAATTTTTTATTTTAATTAATTTTAGTTAATTTATTAATCTGTCAAAAAAAAAAAAAAAAAAAAAAAAAAAAATTTTTTTTTTTTTTTTTTTTTTTTTTTTTTTTTTTTTTTTTTTTTTTTTTTGTAAATATAAAAGCGACCATGCACACGGTTTTTTAATTATATGGGTATCACTAATTTTTGTAAACTGATTGATCCAATTTATCCTCCTGATTCCGAGCCTACAGTTTTTGATTCTCTGCTCGTCGATTGTCAAAATTTCTTGTATGTGGCCATCAACTACAGTTTGGAGACAGATAAAGTTAAATTGCTTCATGAAATTTGCAAGTCTACCTGGAATCAAATTCAGAGTTTATTAAAATTGTTTTTATCTTATCCGAGTGCTTCCGAACCCCTGACGGTCGTTCTTTCCTTTGATGGCGAAGGCGTTCCCATGAAATTTGCCACGCAACGCGATCGTCGTAACCAGACTAAAAGCAGTTCGAGAAAAACTTTTTATCGATACGTTTTGTTCGGTAACAATACGTTAACTTTACGTGTTCAAAAGTACATAATCGAACAATTAAAACTCTTCGACTGGACTTTGAAAATTATTTTATGCGGTTGTAACGTGTCGGGAGAAGGCGAGCATAAAATTTTTCAAGTAGCCGAGGTTCTACGGTCGTCCTGTCGAAAGCCAATCATCGTCAGCGTGGATCAAGATGTGTTTGTTTTAGCGTTTTTACGCCTCGATCGATACGACGCTCTTCAAATTTATCGATACGGTAAATTTTATCGCGTAAATGCATTGGTTCGAGAGTTACCTTACCCCCTTCGACGTCTCATCGACGTCTCTTTTCTGTTCGGAAACGATTTCATACCCGTTTTAGTGGGCATCTTACCCAGTAACATTGCAACGTTGCATCGTGCACTCACGTACGACGAGGAGGATGAGGCGGCGGCGGCGGAAGAGGGTGACGACGTTGTGGCGACGCTCGCCACGTTTCTCCGTAACATGAAGCCCCACATTCAATTCACTGCCGTCGAATTCGTCGATCGAAAATTACTCGTGTGTTTCTGGATGACCTATCTGTGGATTTTGGACTATTATCGGCAACGTCATTTTCCCCAACATTTTTTGGAAAATCGTCTCTACGACGCTTTCGATCGCAATCAACTGTTAACGGGACTGGAGGACCCGACGTATTCTCGAGAAAGGTATCGCGAGGCGCGAAAAAGTTATGAGCACATGATGACGCAACCAGTACCGCATGCGGAACGACACGTGTTTACCGACGAAGCGCTTCTCAATCGTTTGAAGGCTTACTGGACAAAACCACAGAACGGTCTTTGTACCGTTTTGAAACTAACCAGCTCAAACCGTACAACAAGAAAATTAAAGCGACGCCTAACCACTGGTACTGAAAAATCTCGAAAGCGGAGAAAAATCTAAACGGACCGAAAATTGTGGCCGCGGCCTCCTGGTAATTGAGTTTTCGATCTAGACGAACGAGTCGATGAACGGGATCGGGTGCAAAAATGAGTTGCAGATTGGTATCGATGACGATGATCGCCTTTGGCCAATCCACTTGAGCAAATTCCGAAACTTTGACTTTTTCGGCATAAGGATACTTTTTATAAACGTCCAAATTCGCGACATGTTTTAAAAGTTGTGCCGTAAATATGACATTTTCCGGATATGTTAACGTAATTCGAGAGCGAATAAATTTGTTATTATATGGAATCCACGGAGAATGAAACAATACGTGTTCGAGAGACGACATGGACACACTCGCTTTGCTTAAGCAATAGCGGTCCGATAATTGTTTTTAATTCTCAAAAAAGTTTATTTATTGATGAAATTATATGCAATTGTTTTCCTTAAAAAAGGATTGAAATTCAAAAATTAAATAATATAAGTTAGTTTCAAGAAAAATTAAGACTAATTAAGATGCCAAGATCAAAGAAAAAAACTGATACAACAGCTTCTCCTAAAGAACAAACATTTGAGAATAATTTAGATACGGATGAATCAAACACTAAGTTACGAGAGGCGGCGCAATTAACGTTTATATTCAATAAAACGGTAACGGGGGAATTTATTAATATTTTTAAACCCTCAGAAATAATATCCGAGAAATTTGAAAAATGGCAAGATTTAATACAATTTTATGAAAACTGGCTTAAAGAAAATTCAGAATCTTCTGCCGACTTACTGAATCCGGAAGAAGAAATGTTTAAATATATTGAAAAAGCAGTAAAATTGGCAAAAGACTCTTACCAGGAAAAATATCTTAGATATGTAAATCCGATGACTTTTACAGTTGATTCAGCTCCTTCCGTTGACGCACTTAACACAAGTCTTAGAAATAACTTAATAGAAAAAATAAAAGCGTACATTACCGACGTTCAATCTTTACCAGTATTAAATGAAAAAGGTTGGAATAAGGTGTATGAGGAAACCTACAAGGTAACAGATAATCCCGCGTTAACAGAATCTGAAAGTGTTTCAGTTAAATCAGAAATAGAGCCAAATTTTGTTGTTTCAGCTGATACTGAGGAAGCAAAAAGATTGATGGACGTGGATATCAATAACGAGAAAAAGAATACTATATTTACAAAACAAATTCAAAAGGGTGTACAAATGCAAGTAAAACCATACGATATATTAAGGATGCGCGATTATTTACGTATTTTACGAAGATTATGGAATTTATCCCGATTACATGGTGGTAAAGAAATTACCACTTTTGACGAAAATTGGGATGTGAAGAACCATCCCTATTTAAAAAATCATCTTCTAAAGGAAGACATTTACAGACGTTGTCAGCAAACATTTGAAGTAAAAGGGATAAAAAGAAAAATAGAAAATGATTAAAAAAAAAAAAAAAAAAAAAAAAAAAAAAAAAAATTTTTTTTTTTTTTTTTTTTTTTTTTTTTTTTTTTTTTTTTTTTTTTTTTTTAAAAACGTTTATAAATATTCAGTTTTATTATTTTATTATATTCAATATTTATTTCTTGGAGAGGACAACTTTTTTTCTGACGTGTGTAAAATTAAAAATCTATATAGGTCATTGACATTTGACATTTTTCATTTTTAATTTGAGATCTGTTTTAAAATTTTTCAGACGTTGTAAAATATTTAAAACAAATAAAAATTATTTAAAATAAAGTAAAGTAAAGATTTTATTCGCATATTAAATATTTATTTCTTGGGTAAAACAACTTTTTTTCTGACGTGTGTAAAATTAAAAATCTATATAGGTCATTGACCTTTGACATTTGACATTTTTCATTTTTTAATTTGAGAGATGTTTTAAATTTTTTCAGAAAAAAAACTGACATTTGACATTTGACATTTTTCATTTTTTAATTTGAGAGATGTTTTTATTTAAAAAAAAAAAAAAAAAAAAAAAAAAAAAAAAAATTTTTTTTTTTTTTTTTTTTTTTTTTTTTTTTACGAGAGTACACAATTCCATTCTTTTATAGCAGCATCATCCGGTTGCGTCTTCAATCTGGCTTTGTTTATAAACTCGACAACCTCTTCGCTAAAGTAAAAATTGACTTCGTTGTCAGTCAGTCTGATAACGTCCTTGGGTTTTTCTATGGCGTTCAAATTATAACAAATTTTATGTTTGGACAGCATTAAGGCTAATCGCACGGCCGTCACGTCCACGTCAAAAGTATCGATGCCGACTTGCATGAAAAAGTCGAGCCACATTTTAACCAGTTCGGGTAAGCGAATGTTTCGAGGATAAGGATCGGTGTTGGCCGATTTCGTTAGGCACCAACAATCCAGAGGTAAACCTCGGAGACTGACTCGTCGCAGAGAGTAATCGTCGTTATACTTGAACGTTTCCAGTACGCGAACGTTGATGTCTTCGTTCAGTTCGAGGGTAGCGGTGGACAAAATGTAGTTTGCGTTTAAAAGGGGAGAGGGCGTGGGAGCTCCTTCCAGAAGCGGTTGACCGAAACAGAAAAAAGTTTCCCGATACACGACTCCGATGACGACAGTGTCGATGACCACCTTTCTGACGTCGCTGCCCGTCTCCAAGGTCGTCAGCACAAACGAGACGGGGGTCCAGAGGGTGGCCGGAACGTGGTTGTATTCGATGTAGCGATCGTAAGGTCGGCAAACGTGCAGCACTTGCGTGGGATTGTTTCCGTTGATGCTGAGAGCCAGAAACTGCTTGACGGGATCTCGGGTCTCGGAATGTCTCGCTCCTTCGTACGTCAGTAACAAAGGCCATTCGATCAGTAGGCCCAAGTAACTAAAGTCCAGAGGGCTTTCGTGGGGGCGACGCGCGATATTTTTGTAATAAGAGGTGAGCACGTCTTGGACTATAAATTCGGGTTTTCGAGAACTGAACGTCTTGTGAATGATACCCGTGGACAAGATACTCGCATTCGAGAATCCCGATTCGGTGACCGGTTTGAAGTTTATGAATTTAAGTTTTGCTTTCACTTCTCGAGTCATGTACGGTATAGTCATGACGTCGCGGCGCGCCTGCCACTCGTTTGCCAAATCGATCACGTACTCCATGGGTTCGTCTGACAAGAAACAGATGCGATAAAATTTGGTCGGCGTGCAGTTGTTAAAGTAACAGCCTCCGGGATAAGGTAAATCCTGATTGTCGAGATAAAGTACCGTATTTTTATAGAAAAAGACGTTCTCGTAAGCGGGTCGAATGGTAACCTGCAAATACTGAGTCACGACGTCGGGATTATTGACGAAATAAGGAGTCGCGTATAACTGCAATCTGTTTACATTTTGAACCGTGTTGTTGACTGGAAAAATGATGCGTTCGTTCCCGAGACAGATGGTCCACAGATATTTTCGACTGCAAACGACAGATGCGGGTACGTCTGACTTGAAAAAAGTTTTTAAAGCTAGTAAAAGAGGTTTAGTACAGTCGATTGATATGTTTTCAGGGGGGTACATGCGACCGACAATCCAGGTTTCATAAGGCGAATTGGCCATATCGAATACCATAATATTTTGCTTGACGGCCGAAACGGAGCACTTGTGAAATTTACCATAGTGGGATCCATACGTATTAAAATTCATAACTTTATTATTTCGAAACGATTAGTTTTTTTTTTCCCCCTCGTGCCAGTTGTGCAAAGTTGTTTGAAATATAATCGTGAGGGGGAGGGGTGGGAATTTTATCATCCGGAGAATTAAGGAGAATGGCTAATTCAAATGATGATGTTTTTGCGGAGGAGAATATGCAACTCATCAATGAAAACATACAGTTGAAGGAAACACTGGATGCGTTGAAAAAGAAGAATGAAGCTTATGATGGGGAAGTGCGAACACTGCAGAGGAAATTGATAAAATTATTGGAAGAAAAAGTGGAAAGACTTGAAACTGAATTGAAACAGTATTTACGAATCGATAACATTCCAGAAATGTAAAAAAAAAAGAATTATTTTACAACCAACTCTCTCAGAAAATTTTTTCAAGTAGTTCTCAAATAAAAATGAAGGTCAATGACCTCTTTAGATTTTTATATTTTTTACTGACGCCAGAAAAAGTTGAGTCAAAATTTACATTAATTAACATGTCAGAATAAAGAAGTAAAGAAGAGACAGATTAACATCAAGGGTTTAGCTCAAGGGTAAATATCTTGAAAAAAAAAAAAAAAAAAAAAAAAAAAAAAAAAATTTTTTTTTTTTTTTTTTTTTTTTTTTTTTTTTTAAGATGATTAAGATGATTATAAAAGCAAAATATTATCATCATCTTCTCACAAACCATGTTTGATTTCGAACGTTTCCAAGTTATCACTGCGGAACATTATTTTAAAGTGTTTCGATCTTACAATAAGCCGGAGCAGATGAAATTCTTCATCAAACGCTGGTGTGAATTGATTCACAATTATTCCAGATCAAACGGTTTCCTTTCCTTCGATCCGACGGTGCCAATTTTAAGTAAACTCGTACCTCAAGCAAAAGCAGTCATTCTCGTACCTTTTCCAAACACCAATATTAGTTATGTACCTTGTCGCACGTCCGTATTTCCATACTATCCTTTTAAAATAAAAAAAGAAATTAAAGATGAAACTTGTCAAATTGGTCTAGAATTTTTCCATTTGTACTTAGAACTAACGGGTATACGACTCGTTTATCTACATGAAATGCGATATCAAGAAGATAAAATCGCATCCGAGTTGCAAGACAAATATTTAGATATTGAACTTTATGGACGAGGGGCATATAATTGTTTTAAACGTAAAGTCCAAAGTATCAGTTTAAAGTCTTCGCCAAATGATTCAAGATTTCAATCTCGTTCGAAAGTTTTGAAGGGTACGATTTCGCGATAGGTGGTTCCCGAATCCATTCTAAAAGATAACGATAATTTAAAATGTCCCTAACCATGTAGGTATCTAAACGAACAGCCGAAAGATATGTATCTTTTGAAGTTCCCATGTATCTGTACACCGCGTTTCCATCCACTAAAACGAATACATTTCGGGGTAAAATACGAATGAGGACGTAATCATTCCATTTCCAAATTAAAGCGTAATAGCCGTGCCAGGGTCGACCGGGTACGGCTTCCAGATTGAAAGCCAAGAATAAAAAACAGAGTATGCCGAAGAACCAATACATTTCTTTGATTTTATTTCTAATTGTACTAGTCACTCTTATAAATTTGTATCACAAACCTCATTTCACCGATCAGGATCATCCGCTCAAGTGGATAGGCGAATTTATCGAACCCATCACTAAATCCATTTGCCCGCTTCAGGGTTTCAAATGTCCGTCAAACAAACCGTGCGATTGTGAAAAGTATTGTACTAACGGAAAAGAATTGACACTCTTTCAAGTGATGGACGACACCGAACGCGTTTATGTTATGAATCAGAAACTCGCTCCGGGAACTTATTGCCTACCGAAAGGTATCGGCAAGTGCAATTTAAAAACATCTTATCATGTTTTCTCCTTAGCCGGATGGTCGTGTCTAGGGTTAAATGATCAAGTCTTTAAGGGTGATAAGAAAACAGCATGCAAAAACGAGGAAGCTCAAAACAATGACTTGAATATTTTGTATGATTATTTGAAAAACAAAGAGGCAGAAGATAATATTGACGATTATTACGAACCATTTCAAAATGATCTGAGATATCGTTGTAAATGTGATTCCAAATCATTAGATAATACTCGAATGATATCGGTTTTTCCATTTATCTGCTCTGTGGATTTTTGTTTACGAGATATTCCAAATCCGTTGCAATTTATGGGATGGGATGGGGAAAAATGTAAATGCGGGCCCTATCCACATCTAATTTCGAATGACGAAACCTCTCCTTGTAGAAAAGACGTAACTAGATTTGAACATGAGGAATTTATTGGAAGAGTAGATTGTATGAATGAAAAATCTTTTGTCAAACATGCATTAATTTGTCCAAATGAAGATGGTCAGTTAAAGTTTAAAGAAAAAATATTTTTTGGCAATGATCCAGTAACGTTCGTAGAAAAATTAATTTCATAAAATTATTTAAAAAAAAAAAAAAAAAAAAAAAAAAAAAAAAAAAATTTTTTTTTTTTTTTTTTTTTTTTTTTTTTTTTTTTTTTTTTTTGAAAAAATATTTTTTGGCAATGATCCAGTAACGTTCGTAGAAAAATTAATTTCATAAAATTATTAAAAAAAAAAAAAAAAAAAAAAAAAAAAAAAAAAAAAAATTTTTTTTTTTTTTTTTTTTTTTTTTTTTTTTTTTTTTAATCTATATATATGTACCGATATAATTTATTTTCACGCAATAATATTCTGAAATCAGTCATAAAATAAAGTTTTTGTGACTTGTGAAATTGCTTTGCATAATGTCGTACATATTCGTACCCTTTAGTTCAATGGACCAGTTAATCAAACAGTTTCAAAATATGAATGTTTATAATTACACGTCTACACCGGAAGATGCCAATTTTGTTCTCATTAATCCAAAGTATTATTATGGTTCTTATGGAGGTTTATTGTTAAACTCCATTGTCGAAAAATTTTCTCCAAAAGAATGTCTTTCAGAGTCGATCGTTGACAACCTTTCGTTAGTTTGGTGGAATTTATCGCATCCAAAATATATCGGAGAACAACACGTTCTTTCGTTTGGCGATCGCGTTGCCGTAACACCTTCCATTTTCAAACAATTACACGTGAATGCTATGCAAAAACCAATTGTCGGAAAAAGTTCTTATTATGGTAATAAAGCTTGGAGCATAAAATCAGAGTCTTCTTTGTATTCCGATTCTGTATAATCGGGTTCTTTTAAAAATTTGTATTGTTCCCTTCTTTGAGCGTGGACTCGATTGTGTATGTCGAACCAGAGTTTGGGAAAATCCAAATCTTTATCCATCAGTCGAGGTTTTAATTCTTTCAACATGGTTCGAAAATGAAACATGCATATTCCGCAACGAAGGGTTCGATATAAGGATTCATTGATCAAATCTAACCATTCTTTCTTATAAAATTCCATTTCTTCCTCCTTTCGCATTTCATAGGCTTCGGCCATCCAGTGTAAAAATCGCCAGTAAAATGAACTATATTGCCCGACGTGCAAAAAATTCAGTTTTTCAAATTCGCGTTCGGCCTGATAAGGGGTTTCGCGAGCCATGGTTATACCTATGTTTTTCATCATTTCACGTAATACCGACGCGTCCCCTCCGCTCAAAAGTTGCATGACGGTTGGGTCTAGAAATTTAAAAATGGTTTGTGGCGTCCATCGAACATTGTAAAGAAGTGCCATGCTGCACAGAATAATTCTGCGTAAAATTCCTTCCCAAGCCATCAAGGCGTCGTGAGATTCCGGTTTTTGGAAAGCACGCAGATACCTCTCCACTTTGTTGATGGCCACCAATCGTAATAGAAAAGCGAGTACTGTTTCATCCAATCGTTCGCGAGAAGAAGCGGAACGAAATTCGGTCGTAAAGAGAGTGGTGTCCCATTGCACTTTGATGTCTTTAGTTTCGAGCATCAGATCTATCAAGTTGTGATAAAACGGATCTGTTTCTTCTGCTCGTGCTTCCAAGAGAGCATTTTTGTCCACATTTCCGAGATGTGCTTGATACAACGTCCGATATGTTTTATGTTTCATCTTGTTTTCAAGCTAGTTAAAAAAAAAAAAAAAAAAAAAAAAAAAAAAAAAAAAAAAAAAATTTTTTTTTTTTTTTTTTTTTTTTTTTTTTTCAAAGGGTATAAAATTGGAGAGTTTTGCGCATAACATTACCATGTCTTTTCTCACCTTTGACATTCGAGTGAGGAGTCCCGTACTCGTCTGGAATCGTTCCTTTTTAACTTATTATTTACTCACTTATATGCGCCTTTTATATTCAGGGCACATTTCCTTTGCACTTTTTCCTTCTTCGACTTGGCATTTTCAAAATTCCTTCATCTGTACGCGTTTTAAAATTTACAACTTTGATTATGGCGCTCGTCTCGCTCTACGTGCCCGACAACGTACCCAAAGACTTTTTAAATCTCGCCGACGGCCAACTCGTGACCCTCGTATTCGCCGCGCCCACCGATGACGCCGCCGCCGCCTCTTTTGCTCTTTTTGATCGAATAAAGCATCCCAGCGGCGGCTGCGCTTGCGGAACTCGTAACGGACTCGCCGTTCGTCATCGAACTCTCTTTGTTCAAAAAAATAAAGTCTTGTTAGGTTTTTCCCTGTACGCTCTGCCCCCCGACTGCACTTTCGACGAAACGGTGGTCGTCGTCACGTGGCTCACTCGGTTCCGATTCAAAAGGTTTCGGAGCGTCGTGGAACGAGGCTGGTTCTATCGCACTTTGGAGAGCGAATCTTTTTTCCGCGTCTCGGACTACGGCGAGTGTTGTCGAATGTTTGCGTTGGAAGAGGATCCCGTTTTCATGCTGAAATCGATCGTTCTTTCTCCTTTCGGTAAAGGTCCCACCTTGGAAAGCGTTTTAAAAAAACAAAGTCCATGAATCTCGACAATCCCGCCCATGCGCATGCTTTACGCTACGCGGTCGAAACGACCAAAGTTTTTCTCATGAACTCTTACCGCCGAAAATTTCCGCATTTTTTCGAACAAGCCGTTATCGAAACGCGACCTGCCACGCGTGACGATTATTTCGTACCCCCGTCCCTAGCTTCCAAGTGCATCGTGGTCGTGGGCACGCGATTTCCCGAAGTAGCGTGTCAGCGACTCTCCTGTTTTCCTTTCAAAGACGACTGGGAACTGTGCGAAGAACGGGATGCCGTCCGGTGGGTGCGAATGGGACGGCATTTCGAGCTGGCCTGCCAGCCCTCCTGTCGGGAGCATTCGATGAACGTGGAATGGGAGAACGGTCGATGCGTGGTCGCGAACCCGCTGAAAAAAGTCTTGGCGTCCATGCCCGAAAAACTTTTTCAACGGGCTTCTCGACACGTCTTTCACGGTGGTCTGGACGTCGTTCGAGGTACGTTGCAGTTTAACGAGCGCTATTGCGAAGCGTACGGTTTGGATTTGGTGAATGGGGACTGCGTCGCGTCGGGCGGTCAGTCTTTCGGTGAATGGTTGTTTGGAAAAACGCCGATTCGAGCGGCTAAGACGGCACACTTGAAACCTTTGCAATCGAAATTTCCCGAGCTGCCCCACTACCTCGACTATGCAACCGTGTCGTCGTCTTCCAACAACAACAACAACAACAAGGCGGGAAGAACGAAACGGAGTGTTGCGATGGAAGATTCTAAACCTTTTTATCAAGAATTGGCAATAGAGTTGAGCAAAGATTTAGGAAGAGACGTCTCGGAATGGGCTGTAGAAAAATTTTTGCGGCAAAAGGCCCCGATGTTGTTGAGCCAGACGGTCGATGCCCTGTCGGTGAGACTGGTTCTTAAGCATTCAGTTTTGTCGTCCATCAAACGATTGGGCGCTTTGAGTTTTGATATTTTGGGAAAAGGTGTGGCCGTGGCTACCAATATTTATGCCCTTTACGAACTGGGAGTCGGCATTTTGGATATTTTGGATCCGTACGATTACCAAAAAGTGTTGTCGAAAAAGGTATTGGATAAAGTGGATTCGGAATTGGATTACATGTATTTCAAAGATGCATCGATTCGTCCGGAAATGACACCCGAATACGTGTGGGACAATGGTATTTTAATGGAAGACGATTCCGAACGACTGATTTTTATGGTCGAAAGAGTGGAGGAATATTTGAATGCTTTAAACGGTATAAAAGCGAATGAATACAGTGAAAAACCTTTAGAAAAAAACCTGTTTGTTTGGCAGGAAAAGAAACGGTTGAATAAGGTTTTGGCTAACAGTATTATAATTGTCATGGTCTCTTTGGTATTTTTATTTGTAGAATGGATACATGTATGGACAATGTGTTTATTTTTTATTATGTTGTATTTCAACAACTAAAAAAAAAAAAAAAAAAAAAAAAAAAAAAAAAAAAAAAAAAAAAAAATTTTTTTTTTTTTTTTTTTTTTTTTTTTTTTTTTTTTTAAGCACTTTGTTATAAATTTCTCAAAATTTTTAAATTGCCATCACTTATGGATTCACCTTTCATTCAATGGTCAGCAGCTCAACAACTCAATAAATACATTTCTACTCAAGTGTGCCACTACGTTGTCCTACTGACTCGAACAAATTCCTTTCATATTGAAAAGGATTTAAAATATACACTTCGCATCACTAAAAGACCCTTATCATGGTTTGTGAAAAAATTTAAAGAGCATGGCATCCTCGTCGAATACGCTACAGTCTTTACCCAAAAAGACATTCAGCATTTTGGACCCATGTCCGTCACAGTTTCCAACGGAATCGTCCGAGGATATTTACAATCAAAATACTCTTCTTCCGTCGTGTTTGTCTGCTCCGCCAGTTTCGCCAAACATATACCCTTCCGAACCATTAGTCCAGAAACACTGGTCAACCGAATCGTTGGATAAAGAAATTCGAGACCTATTGGTAAAGAATTTAATTTTGCGTGTCATTCGAGGTCGACCCTCTGACACGATTCAGTTTCATCGCCGCCAGTTGGCCGAGCAGGTGGTAGAATGGATTACCAAAGACGTTCCCGACGTCTTCAATACCTCGTATCGCGATCAGTTGATGACTTTAGTCGCGAGTGCATTCAAGCAAACTATAAAGGATATGCCGTTAGACGAATCGGAATGGTTGAAACTCCTGAACCAATGGATTCGAATCAACAGTTACGATGATGTCGTTTATAGTCGAGACATTTATAAAATTTTGGCAGTGGACGGTTTTCGAGGATTCAGGCCAAAAGATTTGAAACATTATCTAGCGGGCATCTTGCTTCCCGTCCGAGTCGAATACCGAATGCACGCTCAAGGCGTACGAGCCATGTACGAATTTTTTGATGAAAATTCGAGCATCGAAAGCTTAACTGGAACGGATTCTGCATGTGTGATATTTTTAGCATTGCTCCAATTTTATGCTTCCAATCTCGAGGTGTTGGACGATCAGATTACTTTTCGAATGCAGGAGGTAAAGTCTTGGGCAGAAGGGTTTCTTCATAAACATTCAGATTATTATCAGGATATTAAAAATGTAAATGAGGATGTCATAAAAACACTTGGCGATCTATATACTCAACAATTTATGGATACAAAAGATTGGAAAATTGTGGGAGAAGAATTACTCAAAAGCTTACAATTGCCAAATAATTCCTAAAAAAAAATCTTTACAAATTATTAAAATAAAGTTATTTAAACATTTTTTCATAATATATAATCATGAATGACGTGGTGGTTTACGATAAAATTTACCGTTTTTTACTCGCATATCACGATAGATCTCACAGTATTCATGATATTTACAAATATACTGGTTGTAATAAAAGAACAGCAAACAGATGTTTATACGACATGTTAAAAAAAGGAATTGTTTTGAAAACCAGAGAAAAACAGCCGCCTTGTTGGCAGTTTAAAGAACCAGAATATTAAAAAAAAAAAAAAAAAAAAAAAAAAAAAAAAAAAAAAATTTTTTTTTTTTTTTTTTTTTTTTTTTTTTTTTTCAAAGGGTATATAAACAAATTTCATAACCAAGGTAATCCAAATTCATTTTAAACTTTTCTGGATACACCATGATTCTTCAGAGGGTTATAAACTATGTGTGCGAATATGTCTTTAATCGATTTACCCCAAAAGTAAAATTTGTCAAAAGATTTCCAGAGGCTCAAGAACCAACTCGTCGTGAAGATGATTCTTTGGGTTATGATCTTAAAACTCCTTTTAAAGTAGTCATTGAACCAGGCGAACGAAAAATTATTGATACAGGTATCAAAATTGAAATGCCTAACTTTTTGGGAATGTTTATTTGGGACAAATCTTCTACAGCTTCTAAATTTCGTCTCAGCGTTTGTGGAGGTGTTGTGGATCCTGATTATCGAGGATCTGTTGGTGTAATTTTAGAAAACTGCCAGTCTGAAGCAATTGAATTACCTGAGGGTACACCAATAGCACAAGCCGTCTTTCATATTGCTATTCGACCAACTTTGCAAGTTGTGAAAGAAGATGAACTAACAGAAACGATACGCGGAGAGCGAAGCTTCGGAGGGGATATTGGGTGGAAGTGGGAGCCTAAAGTAGAATAATTATATATATAAAAAAAAAAAAAAAAAAAAAAAAAAATTTTTTTTTTTTTTTTTTTTTTTTTTTTTTTTTTTTTTTTTTTAAGGATGTGTTATAAAAGGGAGTAACATTGTCTCACCCCATATCAGTTGGTTGGTTTCATATTTCGCAGTATGGATCGTGTCTCGTTTAACGAACCTTATAATGATAATCGAATGGCGATTCATTCTCGATTGCCGCCTTTTCCATATTCCCATTTACAACCAGATTCATATTTTTTTTCAGATCACTACAGATATTTATTAAATCATTATGAAAATATAGTTTATGATATGAAAATGGAATTGAATAACCGAAGAATAGATATAGAATCTTTGAAATATGAATTAAAAGTGAAGGATCAAGAAATACTTGAACTACACGAAAAGATTCAAGACATTTTGAAAATGAACGACAATGATCCGGGAGACTTAAACGCATCAGGAGAATCTATAACTACTGTTTGAAACGAAATTATAAACAGATGGTGAAAAAAAAAAAAAAAAAAAAAAAAAAAAATTTTTTTTTTTTTTTTTTTTTTTTTTTTTTCACCTTTGCAGTATATAAGAATCAGTTTCCTGCTTATCCATTCACAATTTCATTTCAATTTTACCGTAAATCATGCTATATGCTGAGGTGGTTTGTATGAACTGTGCTGACGGAGGATTGTTTCCGTTGGAAATTGCATTTGCTACTGCGGATAAAGATGTTTATATTCTACGAATACCACCAAAACTCTCTTACTGGACAACTATAAAAGATGTGTATTCTACCAGATCTAGAATGCGAAACAGAGATAGATTTTATAACTCTAGAATTGGAAGAAGACGTTTATCGATAAAACCGATTGCTAAATATATACTTCATGCAGATAATTGGTTGGATGAATTACATAGTTTTATTTTTCACACGTTTCCTGGAGACTTGAAATTGCGAGTTCGTGGTAATTTTCAATATCACTTTTTTAAAAAAGTTTGTGGTTTTCGAAATGTGTCAAGAGTATGGTTGAAAACTGGAGTTGATGTTGTAGATTGTAATCATAAACACAAACTTAAATTTGTAAATTATCCATGTCCCGGAATTGAAGTCGCAACTATGGCAACTTATCATAAAATTATTGAATATTTCAATTAAAAAAAAAAAAAAAAAAAAAAAAAAAAAAAAAAAATTTTTTTTTTTTTTTTTTTTTTTTTTTTTTTTTTTTTAATAAAATCTTGTATGACACCCTGTAACTTTTGGACATATGACACTTATATGGCATATACATCGGATCAGTGCTTTGAAAGCGGGTGGAAAAGCAGATTCTTTTACATATACTGTATTGCCGTTTGAATCTTTTGAATAAACACAAGGCTCGTTACTTATATAATCTTTCATATAATTCCAAGGAATCAGTGCATGACCGTTTCGACTTTTCGCCAAATACCTTTCTCCGGTACTTGTTCGCATTAAAAGAGGTTCTCCATTTTCCCTCCAATAATACTCATTTCCCTTTCCGTCTTGCGGATAACGTTGCGTTTTATCGGCCATCAATGCCAATCGAATATTTTGGTTTGTGTGATCGACTATAAACAAGGATCTATTTCCGCGAACGGGATAATATTCATTACCTCGAGCGTCTTTGGCATAATAAAAATCCCCCGTCGCATCTCGCGCAAAAACATTATCCTCGCGATTCGGATACAGCTCTTTTCCCGTTCGGTCACGGGCATAAATTTCTTTACCGTCTCGATCGACCACAAAATTGTCCCCGGTTATGGGGTAATATTCGTCCCCGTTTCGCTTCTTTGGGTACTTTCGCATCACTTGATTTTTCTCCTCTCCCCCTCTCTCTGTCTGTCTGTCTCTCTCTTCTACACAATGGCCGTCGACAGGTATCGCATCTCTCTTCTGGAACTGGAAGACTGTCCCCTGCGAATCCGACCCGACCAGTTGCTACGTTTGCTTCGTGCCTGGCGTAAACGGCACGTCTTTGGACACGTTTGTCTCGAATGTGAGAAAAAAATTTCATTCGAATCCATGTCTTACGCCGTCTGTTGTCAACAATTTTATTACAATGATCGGCTCGCCTGTTACCAAGTCGTTCCGATCGCCATTCCGACACCCGGTTACGTTTTTATGTTACCGCAACTCCAGCGCATGATCGAGCAGGCTCGCCTGGAAACGCGACAAGATTTTTTAGTGATCCCCGATCCGATTTATTGGCAGGTACCCACGACTCTCGTTTACGAAAAGGTCGTCAAGTTCGTGTCCGGTGTGCCCATGACTCATCGCACGAAACTCATTCAACCCGCTTCGAAAGCGCCCCTCTTTTACAAACAGGTTCAGGAGGCGCCTCTCAATTACGGCAGTCTGGAGTCGCGGTCGTGCGGGAAAGCCACCCTCATTCGTCAGGTGGCATTCGGAAAGCGGTGTCGCTACTCGATGCGGGGGATGATCGTACCGGACGCCAGTCTTCGACCCAACGAAATTCGTTTACCCGACCATATTGTCGATAAGTTTGAACTGGCGGGAAAATGGATCATTCTGAACCGAATGCCGTCTTTGCAACCGGAAAATTTCGTCGGCTTACAGGTGCCGACGGACGGTCCTTCGTGGCCCTACGACTGTTTCGGCATTCCCCTCGAAATCTTGGAATCCATCAACGGCGATTTCGACGGAGACGAGGCAAACGTTTATCTGGTGCCGAGTCTGCTTTCGCAAGCGGAATGTCTCACAATCTTGAATCCGGAATGGGAGATGCGATCCTTCGTCATGGGTTTAAAATTGGCTCCGAGCCAAGATATGTTGGTGGCCTATTACATGTTTTACGACGATATTGATTTTTTACCCTACAAAGACCGCAATCTGAAAAAGACGATGCGATTTATCTGTGAAAAATACGGGGATTCGAGAGCGTTTCATGCTTTTAATCAAATGCGTTTGTTTTATTTGGATCGACTACAAAATCATACCTGTTTTGCGTTGACGCTGGCAGAAATGCAGACCATCGCTGCAAATTTAAAGGAGGGAAAAGACATTCAATCGATACAGGGTTGCTTGACTACACAAATTTTAGCTAAGGCTAAAGGAAATTTCGAAACATTGACTCAAATGTTTGGTTGTATCGGAATGCAGAGCGGCGTGTTTATCAAAAATTCATTCATGTCGGGGCTTCATGGAGTGGAGGCTTCGGCTCACGGAAAAACATCCATCTACGCATTGAATCTCGTACTGAATATATGGCTACCGGGCTACGGTTATCAAAAACTCATTTCTAACGCTCACGATATGATAGTAAATTATGAAGGAAATATAGTCGATGGCGATAAACGAATCATTTTTCAAAACGCATTGGACGGTTATCATCACGAAGACATTATATCAGAATCTCTCTTTATGCATATTTTTGAATCATTTTTTGGAAAAAATGAAACTTGAAAAATTTATTACAAAATCCGGTTAAAATTCGATTAGTCTGATTCGATTTGATTTTTTTTTTATTTCTGAGACCGACAACACCAAGTTAAAAAAAAAAAAAAAAAAAAAAAAAAAAAATTTTTTTTTTTTTTTTTTTTTTTTTTTTTTTTTTTTTTTTTAATATAAAAATAATATTCGTTAAAGGTCAAAGGTCAAAGGTCAATGACCTATATAGATTTTTAATTTTACAGATGCCAGAAAAATTTGCAAAGTGCATGCAAAAAAAATAATCAAAACTTTATTGTATACATTTAAAAAAAAAAAAAAAAAAAAAAAAAAAAAAAAAAAAAAAAATTTTTTTTTTTTTTTTTTTTTTTTTTTTTTTTTTTTTTTTTTTTTAATCGTCTATAAAACAGCGACTCATAGTCTCTCGAGCTTCAGTTTACTATAAAAAATAAATGACCATTTTAAACAAGTTATGAGTTCCTGCAATTGTCGAGTTTATACGTTCAATCTTCCATTGATGGAAAAATTTGTAGAATTTTATGGAAATAGACAGAGACGTACTCATTTTCTAGCTATGCGCTTTAAACGACGAGTCATTGTCTACAAATCCAACGTTTTAGATTCCGTGCCCATCACACCTCCCGATAATAGCATCATAGTAGTTCACGGAAATTGTCCTCCCATAAACGTGGTCAACAAGCAAACCATTCTATTGTTTACTCTCGGAAATACTACGACATCCGGAATTCATGTCACGGACGATTCCGAACAAACACTCTTGCGCGCCCTCTTTCCCGCCGATCGGATCCTTTTTAGTCATTTTCATTACCAGACGCTCTTTTTGCCTGCCACTGAAAATCCGTATTGGCAAATCACCCATCGATGTCGGAGAGAGGCGGCCTTTAGGACCTTATGCTCCTTGCTGGAGGCCCGTCAACAAAAGAGATTGCTCAGTTTAGAGGAAGCATCCAATTTACGATTTTTTAAAAGTTCGGATAATAACCTGAAACAGTTCAACAAATGGAAACATTTCGCCTTTGAACTTTGCAGCGAATCTTTTGTCATGACCACTTATTCTCATCCTTCCGCTTTTTTCGGGCGAGAGGTGTATCAGATTTTGAAACGGTCCGACGCGTCTCCCGGACCGCTGCCGCCTCCCGATTTTTACGTATGCGAGTTGCTCTCGGCCGAAGAGGATAGACTACCCCTGGGAATCATGTGCTTAGTTTCGAGCGATCGGGACCGGTCACTCGAGTACGTCTCGCCGATGGTGGTGGTGAAGCATGACAACGTATTTAAAGATTCCAATTACGTTACGTGTAATACCTGGTTGCCTTTATACCGCAACAAAGAACATTGGAAACAATATGGAATACATTTCTACGTTCACGGCTTACGTTACAAAAAAATTTTGTTACAAAACATCCTGTCCTGGTTGCAGCTTCAAACGTCCGAAAAGTATAAATTCATTTCATTGGATCTGTTACAAATAGTAAAAATCCTTTTCGGCGATGAATCAAGATGTTTTTCAAAAGCCTAGTCGAGTCCATTCTGAAACAGATGGCGGATCCGGACGACGTCCTGGCCTGCAGCGCCACCGGCGCGCTCACGCGAGACATCCGCGACGACCTGGTCCAGGCGTACGAGCTGAGCGAGCCCCTCGTCCGCCGGCACGCGCAGGCCTTCCTGGGCAGCAGCAGCTTCCTGGATTTCCTGATAAAGCTCTCGAGGCTGCCGCATCACGCGGACCGCTGCCGTCCCGCCGCCGCCGCCGCCGCGGTCCCGGATCGGAACTGCGGAGGCGGCGGCGATTCGGAGACGCTCCGGGAAGAATTGGCGCACTGCGAACGGGAAAAGGAGCGGTTGAAATCCCAATTATGCGATTGCGAGAATCGACTGAAAAAGGAACAGGATGAATCGATAAACGTGAAAAATTTGTTGTACGAAACCGAAGAGAAATTGAAAAAATATAATCATATTATAACAGAATTGGAGAAGAAAAAAAATGTTTTGGAAACGAACCTAAACGACTGTTTGTCTGAAATAGAAAGATCCCGTAAATATCTGGTCGATTCGGTGCAACAGCTGAATCTTGAATATGCAAATAAGCAAAGTGCGTCACACTATGAGATAGAAAGAGTTCGAGAAATATGTAAAAAAATGGTAGAAGAAAATGTCTTGCTGAAACAAAATCTAATTAAAGCGTTGCCATGTACTAACGATTGTCAAACTGCTACCGTTTCGGAAATAGTCTCACCAGTAGCAGCATTATCGTGGAATAAACCTGGATTGTTTCAACCTGAAATTGTAAATTATGAAGTTTCTGGGGAAAATGAAAATAATTTGTCGATGCAATTGAAACTTACTCAAGATAATTACAGTAAATGCCTAAAGGACTTGAAAAATAAAGAAAATAAAGTTGAAGAGTTATCAAATCAAGTACAAAACTTGACTGGTGAATTGAATGACACTTTAAAAAAATTACAATCAACTGAAAAGGATTTTAAAGAGAAGCAATCTGAACTTGACAGTGTCCGAAACGAGTTAAACGAAATTACAACTCAATTTAAAACTTTTAAAGAAACTTGGGAGATAAAATTGAAAAATATGCAAAATGACCATAGAAAGGAATTGGAAAAGAAACAAGAAGAGCTTGAGAATGTTCAAGATGAATTAAATAATGTTAAAAGGAAATGCCAAACCGATTGCTTAAAAGAGACAGGATCACTATCTTCGCGAACCGATCTGGTTAAGAAATTACAAAATATTGAAAAGAGTTTAGAACAATGTAATGAGGAAAAACAACTGTGTAAAGATCAACTAGAACAGAAAAAACTTGAAATGTTAGGTGTTGAAAATCGGCTTGAAGTAAAAAATTCTATAATAAACCGTTTAAAAGAAGAATACTCTAATAGTCAAGAGGAGGGTCAAAATTGTGAAAACTCACAAGTTTCTAAAAATTGGGAAGACGATGTCCTATTAAAATTGACTAAAGATTTAAAATTAGTAAAAATTTTTAAGAACCAGTTACAATTAATTCAAACAGAAGCAGACTTGATAAAAGTAGAGCCTGAAAACTTTGCAAATGTTGTGTTGGATTTGAAAAAAAATTCATTCAGATATTTCGATGAAATTGCTAAAGCTGCATCGTTACCGGTAAGCGCCCAGTCAGTTGAAGAAATAAAAAATCGGCTGAACGAGTACGAAGAGCAATATGATTTATGTCTTAATTTCACAACATCTTTTCCGGGTTTAGAATTTGAGGATTTAGAAGCTGTTGTGAAAGACCTTCCCGATCACTTAATCGAATTAAAAAACATCGTAGGAAAATTTAATAAAGATTTGAAATGGGAACAAAATCCCAATTGGTTATATCAGGTCATAAAATGGATAGAAAGTGAATTATCTCGATTCGAAAAATGTAAAAGAATTCAAGACGACTTGCAATCGCTCACACCAGATATTAAAAATAAGACTAAATTTGAATGGAAAGAATTGTTTATTAAAAGATATAATAATTTATTGAAATGCGCTGTCAGTATAACAGGATCCGAAGACCACATAGACAATTTACCTGATATATTACAGAAAATGAAAGAAAACTGTAAAAACACTAATGAGCCAAATTGGCTTTTTTTATGTACTCAAGAAATTGAAAATGAATCGGATTTTACAGATATGGATTTAGATTCAACGGTATGTTCTACAGATGGTTTAGCAGCATGTCATGCAGATAATTCAGAAGCAGGTTCTATGGATTTAGATTCAACGGTATGTTCTACAGATGGTTTAGCAGCATGTCATGCAGATAATTCAGAAGCAGGTTCTATGGATTGTTCAACGGTATATTCTGCAGAAAGTTTAGCAGCGCATCCTGCAAAAAAATGTTCTACAAAACAATTTGCTAAAAAAAATGTTCGGTATAAGAGAACTGATAAAAATTTACAACTTGATTACACTAAAATTGCAAAAGCATTTGGCGTTTATTTTGATTCTAATTATTCCCGTTTTAACAATATTTTAAAATATTTGAACGATTTAAAAGAATACTTTTCAGTCACCGATTTAAAATTATCCACCATTCAAAATGCGATTAAAAATAAATTGGCATCATTTGTTCTTGATCAAAAGAATTTCAATTCTTTACAAACCAGCACTTTTCCACAAACATTTGAAAATCATATTAACGCATATTTAAACATTATACAAAGAGAAAGTTATGATAAGCTATTACGTGATTTTCATTTAGATGAAACTATAAGAAAATCACTTATAAATACATTTAACATTGAAATTGAAAAGGAATGGACTTTACTCTACAAACAATGGCTCCAAGCATTGAATTTAAATGAACATACAGCCAAAGAAAATTTCTTAAATCAACTGATGGAATACAAAAAAATAGTAGAGAAGAGTAAAAGAAGTTTATCAGAAAGTTCAGCTGAAAGTTATGATACAGAAAATCAAAAGAAAATAAAACTTGCAGAAAACTTTTCTTACTTAAAAATACAAAATTTGGTTTATGCATTATACAGAGAATTGTTTAAATTAAAATGGAATCACCTTAAAGAAAATCTACCTTCAAGTCAAGACTTGTTAACAAAATGTGAACAAAAATTACGTATTATCGAAAAACTTCATAAAAAATCGACTCCCCGACAAAATGTATTATTTACAATCTATTCAAAGTATGTAGAAATAGATTTGTCATCATACACAAACAAATCAGAACGTTTTGAAAGTATTATAACTGAAATGGATGATTTATTAAAAGTGTGTATGTCCGAAACAGAAAAGTATCTTAGAGATTTAGTTTCAAAAATGGCGTAAAAAAAAAAAAAAAAAAAAAAAAATTCAAGTAACTCTCAAATAAAAAAATGAAGGTCAAAGGTCAATGACCTCTCTAGATTTTTAGATTTTTACTCACATTGATTCGTTTCTCAAAAAAAAAAAAAAAAAAAAAAAAAAAAAAAAAAAAAAAAAAAAAATTTTTTTTTTTTTTTTTTTTTTTTTTTTTTTTTTTTTTTTTTTTTTTACATTATCCATCCTATAAAAGATTTCAATTTCTTGTTAATTTCATAATTGCGCCATTCTTTAGGTTGCATTTCATGGTATAACGTACTCCAAGTTAATTTGGAATATATGCGATATAACGCATGATTACTACATACAAACAACATAAAGAACCACAGAGTTATAAACAACATTATCTTAACTTTTGAAAATAATAAAGGATGGCAAACTGCAACGAAACTGACACCAAATTCAAAACTAAACAATCTACAATATCATTAAAAAAAACCACCGAAGATAAATTGGGAAAACGGAAAAAAAAATTGACAGACAATTTACCTCTTAAAAAAATAGCTTTGGAGAATAATGAAAAGGAACCGATACTTTTAAATGAAAATGATATATCTAAAAACATCCAACCCCAAAAAAGTGAAAATTTACACGAGGTCATTGAACCAGAACGTAAAAACTATTCTGAAATTTATATAAACGGCTATTGTTTCCGAAATAAAGGATTCGAACAATATTATGCAAAAGATAAATTAAATAACGACATATATTGGAAAGATTCTGTGCAAGCACAAATTTATGCGTACAAAAAACAACAAGTAGATGGTTCAGAACACAAAATGGAATATCCGGCATGCAAAAGTAACGGAGAACCTGAATACATTTATGATCGAGAAGGAAAACCGAGATATCCAGTAGATTTAGAAAATTATAAAGTCATTTTTCCTCGAAATTCTCAGACGAACGAAGAAGAGTACCTTAGAGACAAAAATGGAAACTTATTTTATCCAATAAATAAATTTGGTCAACAGTTTTATCGTAAAGATGTTCACGGAAATGAAGTCGTTATCGACAACAAATATGCTGAATGGTCAGACGGTACACAAATTTATCCAAAAAATTCAGACGGGGATGAGTTTTACTTGAAGGTAAATGACAAAGAAGTGGCCGCGTTGAAAAAGATTGATTCTACATTAGTACCATACTATGCTAAAAAAGCGAATGGAGATGAAATATACCCTCGTGATTATTCTGATTCCGAAAATTAATATAAAAAAAAAAAAAAAAAAAAAAAAAAAAAAAAAATTTTTTTTTTTTTTTTTTTTTTTTTTTTTTTTTTTTTTTTTTTTTTCAAATGTACATAAAAGTTTATTTTTCAGTATCAGAAATATTTGTTTCAATATGAATCTTGAAAGACGAATATATGATTCTTTTGAAAGACTAAAATATAATATTTTAGAAATATTGGGTAATTTTGAAAGACCAAAATATATTTGTTCCAGATTGGGTGATTTCGATTCAGAAAGAGACGTTTTGAAAAAACTAGTGTCTCTTTTAGAATTGGAAGTATACGAGTTGAAAGAGAAAATATACGCGTTGCAAAAGGAAATGGATACATTTGAAAGAAAATTGGCTAAAGACAGTTTTTCTCACCGTGAAAGACCAAAATATAATATTTTAGAAATATTGGGTAATTTTGAAAGACCAAAATATAATTGTTCAAGATTGGGTGATTTCGATTCAGAAAGAGACGTTTTGAAAAAACTAGTGTCTCTTTTGGAATCGGAAGTATACGAGTTGAAAGAGAAAATATACGCGTTGCAAAAGAAAATGGATACATTTGAAAGAAAAACTGGCTTTAGCCAATTTTTCTCACCGTCAATGCTGTGGAAATGGAACTTTACTACTTAAATGTGAACGGGAACAGGAAAGAGCAACGATACCACCACAACGCGATAACATTATGCTGAAACGTTGTTGTGTTTGTATACCGCAATCAGAATAATAATAAAAAAAAAAAAAAAAAAAAAAATATATATATATATATTTTTTTTTTTTTTTTTTTTTTTTTTCAAATGATATATATATTGATGTAAATCAATCGAAAAATAGAGACATGAATCCTTTCATTGTTTGTATCGACGGCATTATCGGAGCTGGTAAATCTTCCTTGATACACGCACTAACCTCGGATTATGCTTGTTTTCCAGAACCTCTTTCGGAATGGAATTTACTTTCGTCATTCTACGATAATCCGCAAGTTTACGGATTGCCTTTTCAACTCCAAGTTTTAGTTTCTCAATTCAAGCAGCGGCAACAATTTCCCAATGAAATAGTTCTCGTGGAACGATGTCCCTGGACCTCTCGTCACGTCTTTGCGCCTCTTCTCCTCGACCAAGAGGATCTCGACATTTATGACCGGGCTTACCGACGTTTAGCTTATTCAGTTCAACATTTCATCTACTTGGACATTGATCCGCACATTGCTTTCCGACGCATACGCCGTCGATCTCATCTAGACAATCGAATCACTCTGGATTATTTGAAACGGCTCGAAGATCGCTACGCTTTGAAATTGACGTCGTCGTTGTCCAACGTAACACGCATCAACGCGAACCAACCACTCGCGAGTTTGGTTAAGCAATGTCGCCATCTTTTAACTACCAAAATTGTTTCACTTTTTCCAACTGCTTGAAAAAGGTCGTTTCGGCCCAAGTACCTACTTTTTTCAAATGATCGACATTATGCGTGATAATGTACATCATGTAGGCGGTGAGACCGAGAGTCAGTAAAATTAAAAGCACAAAGATCCAACGACCCGTGATCATGCCGATCGTCAAAAGGACGCCATTGACATAGGTGGCCGAATAAAATAAAATACCATGCGCTAAAGATCGCTCTTCCATTTTTTTTCCTTTTCTTTTTTCCTTAGCTTGTTTTTTTTTCTTCAAACATGAATCTGTTTCAGGTTGTCTACGAACGTCGAGGCTCCATAACGAGGAAATGTCAAAGCCTTGTGTGTAAAATCATTCCGCTTGACTAAAAATCCTTTTCCTTTCGGACCCTGTAATTCGATGCGCTCGTTGCTGTAATCGTCGTATTTGAAAGCGATATGCGGAGGATGCGTCACTCTGTAACGCAATTCCAACTGAACCGGTCGAGTCACTTGGAGTAAGACTTTGACGCTGGGATCGACCGTGAAACCCTCCCGCGGTAATTTTTCAAATTGTTTGGCTCCCGCCATCCATTTAAATTCATCTGTACCGTTCCAGTCCACGGGCAGGATGCGTTTCACTTCGCCTTCGGAAAAGTGCGTCGGTTCCATGGTATCGTCGAAATCGACGAGATTGCTCTCGCGAGTCGTGTCGCAAGCGTACTCGGAACCGACGCGAATCAGTCGATCGGTGTGCACGGAAGGACAAAAGAGAAACGGTTGAGTTTCGTCGCAAGTGGCGTAGACGGTACTGTCGTAAATAAAATTACCCGTTTTTAATTTCTGACCCGGAGTGCAGTGTTCCGCGTCGTCGTCGTCCAGTTCCTCCCGCACGACTCTTTGCTCCCAAAATCGATACCGAAGACGAGTCGGTTCTTTGTGCAACGATCGCGTGGTCTCGTCAAATCGACACTTGAATTTTTCGTCGGCAGCGGCGGCGGCGGGCCTCGGAAGAAAGAGGGCCAAATCGGGAAGCATGGCCAAAAAGTCGTACGGCTCACATTCGGGATGAGAGCAAATATTGTAGAGGGAAATATAGACAGACTCGGGCGCCTGACAGGTCATTTTAGAAGTGGGTTTGGCATAATTCCAAGCGCTGATCCACGATTCCGTATTCAAGGGTTCGAATCGAAACAGTGGGACGTTGCCGTACGCGAACGCGTTCTCGGGGATCTGGACGCACGCGGAGCCTTGAAAAAATTGACCCGCAGGACACGTCAGTTCCCGTCCCCGATCGCAATCGTAGAATCGTTCGGGTGTTCCAGAGACGGGTAACTTGAGATTCGGCTGACAAGCGGCTTCCATGCGGAACCGCTTCGAGATGCGCCCGGAAGGGGTCACTGGGACGCGTCTCCGTTTCAGTCCTCCCGCGCACACGTAGCCCGCCACGCTGTCGTACAATTCCGACATGTCCCAATTGCGAACGTGCTTGGTGAATTCGTGCACGGGCACGACGGTGCGGGTGGGATCTTGCGCGAAAACGTTGTCGCAAAAACTGGGCACCGCACACCCTCGTCCGTCAAAGACCATGGGTAAATGAGTCAAATTATCCCCTTTCGACAACAGAGGATCCCAGATTTGTGGACAAGTGATGGGGTCCTGCACTTTATCCGCATAACAAAGCGCGTAACCGGGCGAGAAAATAAAGTCTCCGTGGAGGCGGTCCGGTAAGGGTAGTTTTGTTCCGTCTGGTTTTCCCACGCAGCTCTCCGGTTCGCAGTACTCCCGGTCGAAAAATTTATAGCCGGGCTAACAGTAAGTGTAAACGGGTTTTCCGTTCAGACATTGCACTTTGGTTCGATCCTCGTCCAACAAGATGGGATTCGTAGACGTATGAAACTTACAAAAATGAGCCAACTCGTTTCTCGGAATACAACGATCGTAGTAGAAAAATTTATCGCTCCCGCAATAACCCGAAAATTGTCGATCGTTTTTACATTCAAAGTAATGACTCGCGTTGTCCGGATCGGGAATCAGAGTACCGTCCGGTTTACCCGTGCACGAACTCACGGGAATGCATTGACTCCTTCGAAACACGGTTCCCGAGGGACAGAGACCCACCTCGTAAATTTGTCTGTTTCGACACTTGAAATAGAAAACGCCTCCGCTCAAAACGGTGTACGGACTGTTTTCTTGGAAAGACGCTTGTTGATTTTGCCATTCCGGATTCTTTTTCAAGTGCTCGTAGAGGAGTTGACAGGTCGCTGGAATTTGTTTACCGGGCGGTACGTAAAAACAATCGTCTTTTTGTATGATATCACCCGACGAACGAATCATGTACGTTTCCTCGTCGGAAAATTCGTGTTGCCATAAAATCAAATGATTGCGGGCGAATTGAAATCGGTTGATTTTATTATGCGGTTTAGAAAAGGTCACGTGGTCGGATGCGGGACGAAGAGGTTGTAAAGGAACAGTCGGTTCAGACACGGTCGGAATACTCTCGCAGTAAAAATACCAGAAATAGAGTAAGAGCAAGGTGATGCTGAAAACGGGAAACATCTTATTATTCAAGAGATGGATTCCACTATTGTATTTACCAAAGAGCAATGTCAACAGTGGTCGGAAAAAACTCGGACGGTACAATGCTGTAAAACGCCAAATTATGTGAAATATTTGAAACAAGATCGAGCCATGGACGAGATGCCCAATCTGTATAAACAATGCAAAAATTGTAGAAGAGTTGTACGCGTAAAATGATTTAAAAAAAAAAAAAAAAAAAAAAAAAATTTTTTTTTTTAAGAACTGACACAACTATTTATGACACAAGTATTTTGAGTCTTTACACAATTAACAACTACTGCATTGCTTAGGAAATACCAACACCAATCAAACAACTGAAGGTCAAAGATCAATGACCTCTTTAGATTGTTTATTTATTTTGATACAAAGAAGTTATGAATCAAAAGTTAATTTATTGACCTGTTCGAAAAAAAAAAAAAAAAAAAAAAAAAAAAAAAAAAAAATTTTTTTTTTTTTTTTTTTTTTTTTTTTTTTTTTATTTAAAAAGGACTGACACAAATATTTATGACACAAGTATTTTGAGTCTTTACACAATTAACAACTACTGCATTGCTTAGGAAATACCAACACCAATCAAACAACTGAAGGTCAAAGATCAATGACCTCTTTAGATTGTTTATTTATTTTGATACAAAGAAGTTATGAATCAAAAGTTAATTTATTGACCTGTTCGAAAAAAAAAAAAAAAAAAAAAAAAAAATTTTTTTTTTTTTTTTTTTTTTTTTTTTTTTTTTTTTTATCAAATAAAGTATTTTATAATATACATTTAAGAAAAGTAATATAAGAAATTTAAGAAAAGTAAATATATTTCACATCAATTAATTGAAAAAAAAAAAAAAAAAAAAAAAAAAAAAATTTTTTTTTTTTTTTTTTTTAATATTTAAAAAGGACTGACACAAATATTTATGACACAAGTATTTTGAGTCTTTACACAATTAACAACTACTGCATTGCTTAGGAAATACCAACACCAATCAAACAACTGAAGGTCAAAGGTCAATGACCTCTTTAGATTGTTTATTTATTTTGATAGAAAGAAGTTATGAATCAAAAGTTAATTTATTGACCTGTTCGAATAAAAAAAAAAAAAAAAAAAAAAAAAAAAAAAAATTTTTTTTTTTTTTTTTTTTTTTTAATAATATATAAAGTATTTTATAATATACATTTAAGAAAAGTAATATAAGAAATTTAAGAAAAGTAAATATATTTCACATCAATTAATTGAAAAAAAAAAAAAAAAAAAAAAAAAAAAAATTTTTTTTTTTTTTTTTTTTTTTTTTTTTTTTTTTTATTTAAAAAGGACTGACACAAATATTTATGACACAAGTATTTTGAGTCTTTACACAATTAACAACTACTGCATTGCTTAGGAAATACCAACACCAATCAAACAACTGAAGGTCAAAGGTCAATGACCTCTTTAGATTGTTTATTTTGATAGAAAGAAGTTATGAATCAAAAGTTAATTTATTGACCTGTTCGAATAAAAAAAAAAAAAAAAAAAAAAAAAAAAAAATTTTTTTTTTTTTTTTTTTTTTTTTTTTTTAACCTATATATATATATAACCTCCTTGTATTTAAATCAAGTTATGGCATTTGTATCGTCCAACTTACAGAGAATCAACCGGCGTGAAGAAGCGTCTCCCGACTCTTACATTTTATATGATTTAAATGGTGGTATTTTTTCATGTAATGTCAAAGATTATCCGAGTTTTACGCTGGAATGGACAAATATATCGAATCCACCCTCCTTAACTCTAGATCTTACCTCTACTGGATCCCATTCCATCATTTTGGATTTTGACTATCGTCAATCCCCCAATCGCGATATCATTCAAAATATTTTTCAACTCATTGAATCTGTTTTAAAAATAACTTTTTTTCCGCTCATTTTAAATTTTACCTACATTATCGCTGTGAGACCCGGTCATTACGGACTACATGTTCATCTACCCGAATTAGAAATCGGTCACGATGATTACATTCTTTTGTGTGAACTTTTACAGTACAAGTTTATGCAGGTTTTCATGGGAGACGAAAGTTATAAATTGGACATTTTGATGAACGCCATGCTTCCCGGTGCTGCGAAACCCAATTCGAAACCCTACGTACCTGTTAAATTAGTTTACGTGGATGAACGCGACACGTTTTATCTGAACGTCTTTCAATTCGATTCCAACGAGTTTGAGGCGGTGAAAAAAAATTTCCCAAACGTCGAAATAACGAAAATTCCCTTTTCCGAACTTTGTTGAATTTAACCTGTCGGAAGATGATTGCGGTCGAACTCAAACAACTCATGATGCCCGTCATCCGATCGAGGCAAGACGTTCCGTTACACACAGTCTCTTACAACACGTCTATCGGAAAAATTCCAAACAGTTCCTCGGATTGGCGAGACGTGGCTACATTTACTTATAAAAAAACAAACGAACTCGGTTTCATTAGCAAGTGTAATAAAATTGTAGTCAACAACACCAATCATCTTCTCAAAGTCTATCACCACTTGAAACTGAACGCGTGCAACATGCTTCATTTCGAGACGACCAATCATGCCATGAAACAGTGGTACGAACGCTTCGGTCGAGTTTCCAGTCTCGACAATTCACATATCCCGATCCCTTTTCGAGAAATTCACGAAATGCTTCAGTACGAGCACATGACGTTATCCGAAAATCCGAATCCCCTCAAAACCCTCATGCAGTTTAACGACGGGTATTATTTTTTACCCATTTTCTATACGCTCTGTCAACACTATCAGAAGACGTCCAAGTGGATGGCTAACGAGTTGAAAGCGCTGCTCGATAAGGAATTTCATCCGCTCCTCGATGCCTTTCTCACGATCAATCCTAAAATAATTCAATGTACCGTGAGCGAACTCTCCATCAACACGATCCATTTTTGCGCCAACAACTTGCATCGGGAGCAGCCGAAAACGAATCGCGATAAACTGAAATCGATCGTAGAAAATAATCAACGGGCCATTCTCTCGGTGACCACGAACGATCAAATTATGGATCTCATTCGAAACATGCAAGAACGACATTTACCGATTCGCGTGCTCAAGTTTAAAAATGCCTTGAAAAAACCCTCTCGGTTCATTTGGAATGCTCTCACGGAATCGTGGCAGGAAATGAATTCCGCTAGCGAAATTAACGATCACATGTATAATCTTTGGAATTATATCAAACAATTTTATCACGAATATCGAAATTCGGGAGGATTGGGAGGGCCCGATGACGATTTGGTGAATAAATTTAATCTCATGGCTGTCATTTCGGCCATCAACAGCGACACGGCCATGGAACGGAAAGACATTCAAATGGACGCGCACAAATGGTTCTTGAGGTTATCGGACGGCGTGTTGGATTTGTTGACCGGTCATATCGGGGGTGTGGTTCCTGAATTTTTTATTTCGGATCGCAAAATCAACCTCGGCATTCCGCGTCCGCAAATGAAACTACTCTGTTCCCGTTCCCCCGACCTGGAAGCCTTGTACGAGCGGCTCGCGGATAAGCGGTTCTTTTTGAAATACTTGCAAGATTTGTTTTTGGACGTCACGGACAGTCTCTTCGATACGTTGCATGCTCTCGTTCCCGAGGCCGAGGACGATTTAGCAAAATCGATGCTCTATTTTTACATCAATCTTTGCAAATGCACCTCGTTCGACTACGAGTTGTTCATGTACATGTTGGACATTTTGGCCAGCGTGTTTGTCGGCACCAATTACGAGCGAAAATTTTTCGTCTGGAAAGGTCTCACTCGGAACGGGAAGAGTAAACTCTTCGAATTGATGGGTCGCGTGCTCGGCGGTTATTACCATTCGATCCAATCGGAAAATTTATCGCCCGGGCATTCCGGTAACAACGCGACTCCCGAGCTGGCCTCGACCCTCTTCTCGTGTCGCATGGTTACTACGGAAGAGTTGGACAAGCGACTGGACGAGAATCGCGTGAAACAGATCACGGGAAACTCGTTCGTCACGTTTCGCAACATGTACGAACAAAATTCGGGCGGCATTCCGACCGCGAAACTGTTTGCCACCACCAACAATTATCCAGAGTGCAAGGCGTCGGAAGCGTTCAAAGATCGCGTGGTCGCCATTCCGTTCGATGCCGAATTTGTGGACGTGGCACCCGAAAAAACATCCCAGCAAATCGAAAAAAATATTTATCAGAAAGACGCGTATGTCGTGGAACAATCTTACAAGGGATGTTTTTTCATGCTCTATTATCATTTGAAAAAACATTTGAATCTCGAGGACGGTCTCCTGCATTACCGGGAAGAACCCGAATGCGTCGTCGAATTTACGAACGATTACCTGATTCATGCCGATATTTATGTTCAATTTAAATTGCATATGGACGTGCAGTTGAAAGCCGGGTGTTCGACCACCATGAACGACGTCAGGTCGGCCATTCGCCAATTTTTAAAAACGACCAAAAACACGTCGTTCCACGAAAATGATTTGATGATTTGTTTCGAAAAAGAATTTGGTGAATTACGCCAGACGGATATTCAAATGACACACGAGACGTTCAGTTACAGGAGCTGTCTGGAAGAGGAACAGCAGCAGCAGCAGCAGCCGGCGAAGAAAGCAGCGCGTTTGGATAACGAATCGTCTCTAGTGTATTACGAAGGGGTCATCATTAAAAATTTAAAACGACAAAACTTTGAAGATTAAAGCAATGTCTTGTAAACCCCAGATACAAGAGTATTATGACTTAAAGCTATTGAGTTTGGCGCATATGCCAATTGACACGTTGATTCGGAGTGTATCGTCCAGAAATTTGAGCAAATTGACTAGACTGCGTACCTCGAGCAGAATATGGGATACATTTTATGAGGTAACGCCTTCCGTCGTGGATGCGTTTACAGAGGAAGGCTATGATCACATAAGTGCCATTAAACAAAACTCGAGCGTGTACGGGTATCTCTATTTTGTAGCAGAGCATAATGGTCAGTGGTACAATGCGGCACAGTTTGATTATCAACAGTTTCCTTTAATGCGAAACAGAGACTGCGTACTGCGTAGGATACGAAAAATGGCACAGAGTCTATCAAAACCGAATACGAGTGAATTTGATGCGACTTGTTTATATTTGTTGTATTTTTATGCATTATTAGTAAATCCGTTGTCTAATTGGATCACAATCGATTATTTGGCAAATGGAAATCGTTATCATCAGTTTGGAACGAGACTGAAAGGTAAAATGAAAACAATTGTAAAAAAAGTATGGACGTGAAAAAAAAAAAAAAAAAAAAAAAAAAAAAAAAAAAAAAAAAAAAAATTTTTTTTTTTTTTTTTTTTTTTTTTTTTTTTTTTTTTTTTTTTTTTTTTTAGAATATAAATAGCAGACATTTAGTTGGAGTAAACAGAATGCAATTCGGTATGGATAATTTAAATAATCTTATCAAATATCATCACATTAAATGTAAATTGATTACTGATAAATTTTCGTTCACCGATGGCTTTATCGTGACTGAAAAGATTCATGGATCAAACTTTGCAATTGGTTATATCAAAGATACGCTTCGACTTCAGAGTAGAAATGTAATAATTGATAAAGATTTTAAACCATTTGGTTTACCCGAAATCATCGAACCATTGATACAAATTGTAGAAAAGGTAAAAAATGTCCTTGACTACAATTTTCTAATTTATGGTGAAATATTTGGTAAAACAATACCTACGATGAACTATTATGATCCTACATCTGCAACTGTTTTGGGAAGTGAAAAATATTTTTTCAGAGCCTTTGATCTTTATAATGTAGATGAGAAAAAATATTTAAAATACAGCGATGCTATTGCGTTATTTGAAAAGGTGGGATTACCTTATCTACCCATTTTAAATATAAATTACCAAACTATAAGCGATTTGTATGCTATAGTAGAAAAACATCAAAGTGCCTTTTCCAAAAAGTTTGTGGAAGGGTTTGTCTTGAAAAAGAATGAACAGGAATTAGCTTGCTCGAGAAACATTTTCAAGATTGTGAGAAAGGAGTTTAATGCAAATAATGGTAAACCGTTAATCAAGAATATATTGAAATCCTATGTAAATTACAATAGATTCATTTCAGCCTATTCAAAAATTGGGGAAGATGAAGAAAAAATCAAGGAAGAGATGATACGAGATACGTTACAAGATATGATGAACATAATTAAGGATGAAATAGAAGAAGAAGTAGAAGAAAATTACCAAAGATTTCAACAAAAATTTCTAAAATGTCAAGCAAGAAAAAAGGAAATGAAATAATATACATAAAAAAAAAAAAAAAAAAAAAAAAAAAAAATTTTTTTTTTTTTTTTTTTTTTTTTTTTTTTTAAGCATGATTAACGTTTTTATTATCCCATTGATGTGGATGTAAATCATATCCGGCGTAATACATGCTGTTGGCTATGCGGTCTAACGTCGATGCATGTACCGGAAATTTGTAGTAAAGTTTTCCATCCGTAAAAGTAGTAACTTCTTCATTTTTATTACTGTAAAAATGAGTTAAACCCTTTAATCTTCTAAGCATTCGAAGATATTGCCGTAGCATGAGGAGACTTTGTGATTTCATGTCGTTTTCGGAAAATTCTTCTTGTTGTTGGAAGGTTCGAAAATCGTCTACGAAAAGTTTTGACAAAATGTTGTTTTTTTCAGCTATATGATTTGGGTTTGTGAAATTATAATAAGGATAAGGAACAGAAACATCAGGTACTTGAACACTCCTCCCGATATTAGAACTTAATTCGTTTGCGTACAAATCTATTAATGCAATAAAGTCCATTCTATCTATCCATTTTTCATCTAATATATTAAAAAATTTACCTTCCTTATTATAGTGTGGATTTATAAAAGTTTCTATTGCCAAGTCATGGGCTAATCTATTGACTACATCAACATCTGGTATGTCAACAGTTTTTTTAAGAGGCGACATTTAATACTTTGTTTAAACGTTTCTTTTAAGAAATCATGATTTAATGGAACTGAGACGATTAACAAGCTTTTCGCAAATGTATAGCAAGGTTCTGTCTTTTTTATCCGGTTTCCTATACGGTCGCACATAAATTCTAAAATCATAAGCAGAATTCATATTAGTAGTCACTTGATCATCTATTCCTATTAAATATATTTCGTCTTCGTACATTTCTCTGATATGTTCTCCAGCTTTTGAATATCCGTACAATTCATAAGCCACTTTAGATTCGGCGCGAGCAAAAATTTTGTACGCGTACGAAGCTATAAGAGGTAAAAAGCCATTCACAATCTTTTTCACGTAATCGTCATCTCCCAGACTCCAAAGAATAATATCCACTTTCATCAAATGTAACATTTGAATTATGAAATTTACATTGGGACGAACGTGGAAATGGTCCCCTTCAAATACACCTAAAGTTTCATCCATATCGATAACGACTACAATCATTTCTTGCATTAACAAAGAATGAGTCGAACTCAAACACTTATTCGTCATATCGAAAGGCAATATGTTTCGTATGCTCCGACAGAATGTATTTTTCACATGAAAAAACCCTGTTTAACGCTTCTCAACAATTTCAATCACGAAAGATTTCATTGTCTGTATTCAATAAAATCGAGCATTTGGAGATCTTACACCATTACAAAATCTTGTGACATTCCAGATCATTTTTACGACATGATTTTATTGAACCGCAAGCTTGGAGATGACTATGTGCTCCCATTCGCTAGTCATTTTCGGGAATCGTCCGGTTACACTGTCGGAATGTTTAGGCAAAATATTGATTTATATACGCCGGTTATAATTGATAGGGGGATGTTTAAACGAACCGTCTTTACGATGATTGTTTTGTTTGTAGCAGTGTGTCATAGAATGGGAGGCGTTACTCCAAACATTAAATATTTTTCATTTGCCTATACTCGAGAACATCCAGTATTATGTGACATAGGTGGTGAAAATTCCGATAAAAAAGAAATTATCAATGGAAAAGAATATTTTAATCGAAAAAAATGGATAAAATTTTTGCGAAAAAAAAAGACTGTGGACATTATTCGTTATTTAAAACGGTATTATCCAAATTATTTTCAAAAGAAAAAACCAGGTTGTCGCTGTATTTTAAATGAGTTAGATTTTGGATTTGATGATGAAACTCATCAATTGGTATGCGGTAATATGTATTTAATTGATGTACTTTTACAATTTAAACATTTGATCCGAAACTTGACTATACAAGACTACATAATTAATAAATGGATTGAACTGGCCTAAAAAAAAAAAAAAAAAAAAAAAAAAAAAAAAAAAAAAATTTTTTTTTTTTTTTTTTTTTTTTTTTTTTTTTTTTCAATAAATAGACAAGTCTTATGGATTACACTTCCATAGTTTTAGAGCTTTTAAATCGGGACAAGTATCCAGTTTTAGAAGATCATGTTTTACTCGACATCTATTATAAAATGATTCCAGCAGATCATCTCAGCACATCTTGCAAGCGTTACGATCGGCGTATGATTAATCCAGAAGATGTCTATATTCGAGACGTCAAACCCTTTCATTTAAGTTATCTGACATCGTTTGGCCAAGATGCATTTTATATGCATCACGTCCATACATTATCGATTGATTGCATTCCTTTACGATGCATCAGGGTAAAACTGGCTCGCTCGTTCGTTGACGCTACCATTTTAAACAGGTCGAGTGCCAGCTTCGAAGAAGAAATATATAATTTTTTAACGCTTTTAAACACTGACGTACCGCGAATCCGTAACATCATTAATCAGGATTTTATAGACAGTACTCGATTTTTACCTCAGCGCGTCAAGCTTTGGGTTTTCCGATATTCGGAACGCTTCATCGATCACCGATATCTGTCGTTGACTGAGCGACAGCAATTCGGACCACCACCCGTTACTAGTGGTGTCGTGCCTATTCGAGTTGTTTCGGGCCGTTTATCAGAATGTACTTCACGGAATACATTATTGTCTTTAAACAATCACTATCCTTCCACATGTTTTTCATATTTGCACCATTTTACGGAAAAATGGCAAACAGTCATTCCTTTGGCGTTCAATCCTCTCGAAAATCCCATTATCACGCTTTAAGAGCGGCGGGTGCGGCGACGACCACGACCCCTCGCACGGCTGTCGGGCAAAATATATTTGACCTTAAAATTATATTGTTTCCCTTCACTGCCATCTTCTGTGTAAGGTAAATAACGTCTTCTCGAATCGTAATTTCTACATACTTTTCTGATTGCTTTGCACGTGGGAATAGGCAAATTGACATCGATTTCATCGCATTCATCGTGACTAGGATCTATGGTGAGAGTGGATTTATCGGCGGAGTCAATTTCATCGCGATCGACGTGTCCTAAATTTGCAAACATTTCTAATGCGCCTTTTTTGTATCGAGGTTTACCTGTTGTATTCTGGGGTCGGCGTCTTTGCCGCTGTGGCACGGAACTACTTCTCGATGTGGAACGCAATGGACTCCTAGATGTAGAACGGGCTACACTTCTTCTTCCTCCTCCTCTTCTACTTCTTCTTCTCGGTGATCTAGAACGGCGGTCTCGACTCTCGGATCGACGCGTCTGCGTTCCTCTGGTGACGAAACGTTGCGGACTCTGGGATGTGTGACGAGACCCGCTGCGAGATCTGCTGCCGCGAGCCGCCACTCGGCTGCGGGATCTGTGACGAGACCCGCTGCGAGATCTGCTGCCGCGAGCCGCCACTCGGCTGCGGGATCTGTGACGAGACCCGCTGCGAGATCTGCTGCCGCGAGCCGCCACTCGGCTGCGGGATCTGTGACGAGACCCGCTGCGAGATCTAATATAAAATCTGCCGGTGCGAGCTGTCGGACTTGCACTGCCGCGAACCAGAGATCTGGATCGACGACGTGAAGGTCCCGGACATGGGCTTTGAGGTCTGGAGGGGTTGCGACGACGGCGTCTAGAGGGACTCGGGGGTGGTGACGGTGGTGGCGGAGAGCGTCTGTTAACTATTTGTATTTGTATTTGTCTACGAGTGGGAATATTTTGTGGAAAGGAACGCATGAATCGTCGACAATAAGCGGCTGCGCGAGGCGAGTTTTGTATGGCTCTCGTCCAATAGCGATCGTCCACATTAATATCCTTTTGGTAATTCTTAAAAGCATTTGTAGTGTTAAAAAAACGTCGCAGAGAGGCCACTTTAACTAAACTATTTTTTTCGAGAGCCTCGAGTTCATTCAGTGGAATGTGAGTATATTGCGCAAAACCTCGATTCGAGGCGTTCAAAGTATCGTAAGCGTATTCCGTAGGTATTTTGCTTGGAGTCGGCATTCTTTATTTTCGAAGGATCATGTCACCGCAGCAATAAAAATTGTAAAAAGGCGACTCCTTGATAGGTAAATGCGTATCGTAATGGGCGTGTCGATATTTATCGTACATGTTCCAGTGTGCGAGAGCATGGAGCGTATGAATAAACAACAACTGCCATCCAGTCATAATTTGAAAATAATCTGCGCTATTTCGTTCTTCGTCCATCAGACTCGATAAATTGATGGTTCCCCGGGCTTCGTTGAACAGTAACTCGTTGGATTTGGAAAGTTCGGTGCAATATTTTTTATGAATTAAATTAAATTCGTGAAAATTGAAAACAATGTGAACAATGGTACCGCCTTCGTTAAAATCGGGTTCCATGTACAAGTGAATGATTTCCTTGGGTCCGTTTTGCTGATGACAATAATAAAAATAAGGCACATATTTTTCTAATCGAAAAATGGGTTTCTGAAAAATCCAGTTGAGAATGGGTACCCAGCGTTCAAAAATCAAATGAAATTGTTTTAAATCTAGACCCGTTTGATCTTGCACGATTTCGTAGCAGGCGGTCCAGGCGTCGATCCACTTGCTGACCTTACTGACAGCGTAAGATCGGCCATGTCTTCGGGATTCGTGACGGTCGATCGGTCTTTCGTTCATCTTGGCTCTTCTCTTAAAAAAGCATGTACGCCACTTATTTCGTTTTCCTGATGATCTGGTTAGCTTACGTCTGGGTCTGGAGGGACATGAATCTGAAACCACACGTTGAAAAGGTTTCCATTCGTACGGACGCGCCGACTTTTCGCAGTAATTGTAGTACGAAAAAAGTACCCTGTATTGACGATTGTTCCTTTTTATGCGTGGAGAAGGATGTTCAATGTGTCGGAGGAGTATGTCAACCGAAAGCCCAATTAAACCAGATTCCTTGCAATGCAAAAAAGGGAGGAGTTTTAATGATGGTGGAAGATCCAGTGCCGCACTGGTCATGCATTTGTACAGACTCTCGATTTTTCAGGGGAGAGGATTGCGAGACGCTCAACCCAGATGTCTGTGAGCACGGCATGTTTACTTATAAAGATAGGAAAAATTATCTATGCATATGCTTACCACCTTATGAGTTAGTGGTAATCGGAACAAAACCCCATTGTATTGAAAAGAAATTGCTAGGATTCTATGATGAATTTTTTATGAAAAGGGGGTAAAAAAAAAAAAAAAAAAAAAAAAAAAAAAAAAAATTAAATTTTTGATTATTTTTTTGCATGCACTTTGCAAATTTTTCTGACGTCTGTAAAATTAAAAATCTATATAGGTCATTGACCTTTGACCTTCATTATTTATTAGGGAGCTACTTGAAAATTTTTTTCTGAGAGCTGGTTGCAACAAATTTAAAAAAAAAAAAAAAAAAAAAAAAAAAAAAAAAAAAAATTAATTTTTTTTTTTTTTTTTTTTTTTTTTTTTTTTTGATAAAAAAAAAAAAAAAAAAAAAAAAAAAAATTAAAATTTTTTTTTTTTTTTTTTTTTTTTTTTTTTTTTTTTTTTTTTTTTTGATTGAATATAAAAGGGAGTGACATTGTTTCGCCAGATCAGTCGGTGTGCAGTAGCACTTTAAAACGAGGATGGCGACGGCACTTCCACAGTTATTAGACTTGCCCGTGGACATTTTGTTCCTGATTTTGAGAGACTACGTTCCACTCAAAGATAAATTGCACACGCTTTATAAAATGCCTGAATTTCGATCGTTTCTAGAACATCGTGCATCTTATCTGAATTCTCCTGGTCCATTTTCGATGGACTATATTGAACTTTTGCGCTTATATCGACCCGGCTATTATGTTGATCGGATTGTTTTGGGTCGGTGGACCTATCTGCGATTCGATGACGCCACGTTACAATTCACAGAGTATGGGTTTGACCTCAACTGCTGTTTCTTTCGACCCAACAGCCGTGTTGAGTTTTCTCGTCAATCCATTTCGACCATGAAAAAAGAAAGAGAATTTTTGCTTCGTTTCCAATTTTTCGAAGAGAAAGAGTCAAAATATTTGATCTATTATCTGGAAGTGTATGGATACATTACGGTACTCTATACACCTCCTTTGTGTAAAATAGCCTTTAACGTTTTTCCTTTGCAACGGTATCGCGAAATTTCGATAGACAAACCCATCCGTGTGAGACATTTTCTTGGAGACAGTTTTTGGGAAGTGACGTTGACCCGAGAGAAAAAAATAACCATGAAATGTGTGGACCATGTCGAGTGTCGTTGCAAAAAATCATTTTATGAACTGGACCCTCTAACCTTTGAATTTTCAAAAGATTTCACGTATCTGACGACCGATAAAGGGGGGATAATTACTGTGCAAACATGTTCGAATTACAGACTGGCGGACGAAAACCACGTTGAAGGATTTACTGTATACCACAATTATGAAGAAAAGAAAGGGAGATTAATCGTAGAAGAAGACAAACACGACCCACAGTTGAAGAAACTTCTAATGGATAAAGACACAATCTGTAAATTTGAAAACTTTATGTAAATATTTTCAGTCTTGACACAGTTAACAGCAACTGGGAATACCGACACCAATCAAACAATTGAAAAAATATTTCCAAACTTAAATTACTAAATAAATTCATGTGTTTAATAATATTTAATGTGTTTAATAATATTTTTTTTTCTTAAAAAAAAAAAAAAAAAAAAAAAAAAAAAAAAAAAAAATTTTTTTTTTTTTTTTTTTTTTTTTTTTTTTTTTTTTTTTTGTACACTATAAAGTTTTGATTATTTTTTTGCATGCACTTTGCAAATTTTTCTGACGTCTGTAAAATTAAAAATCTATATAGGTCATTGACCTTTGACCTTCATTTTTTATTTGGGAGTTACTTGAAAATTTTTTTCTGAGAGCTAGTTGTAACAAATTTAAAACGATTACGATTGTATAACGAATATTATATATATATATATATATATATATATATATATATATATATATATATATATATATATATATATATATATATATATATATATATATATATATATAAATTACTGACTACTTCTCCTTTAAGGTAATTACCCTTAAGGTAATCCCTTGATGTTAATCTTCCTCTTATTTACCTCTTTATTCTGACATGTTAATTAAAGTAAATTTTGGCTCATAAATCTTTTTTATCTTCAGTAAAAATCTAAAACCCTAAGAAGATGAAATTATTTTTTGCATGCACTTTGCAATTTTTCTGACGTCTGTAAAATTAAAAATTTATATAGGTCATTGACCTTTGACCTTTGATCTTCATTTTTTTATTTGGGAGCTATTTGAAAATTTTTTTCTGAGAGCTGGTTGTATATATATATATATATATATATATATATATATATATATATATATATATATAAATTACTGACTACTTCTCCATTAAGCTAATTACCCTTAAGGTAATCCCTTGATGTTAATCTTCCTCTTGTTTACCTCTTTATTCTGACATGTTAATTAAAGTAAATTTTGACTCATAAATCTTTTTTATCCAATTTGTTTAATCAAAAAAAAAAAAAAAAAAAAAAAAAAAAAAAAAAAATTTTTTTTTTTTTTTTTTTTTTTTTTTTTTTTTTTTTTATATATATATAAAATAGATATCAAGTCAAACATGTCTACCTATCACTCTTTTCTTCGGTCCATTTTCGGTAATCGGTATAGTATGCATGTTCCGTACATTTATGCTTTAAATCTTTACTGCTTATTCGTCATTACACTTACCGTATCTTTAAGCGTCTACAGTCTTCTCAATTACAAATATGACTACGACCAAACCTTCCAACAGCGCGTCCATCTCATGCGAGTTAAATATGCCACGGCTAAACGTCCCGGCTATGATTGATCCGATCTTGGAAAATTTCGATGCACACGTGAATAATTTCATACATTTTTTATGGGATAAACTCGAATGCAGACTCGTTTATCAGGGTCCCGATGACATTCGACAACACATTTTACAAAAAACTGTTTACGCCTGTTCCGTTTACTGCAAACCTAAAAAATACTTGAAAGATGTTTTTCCCATCATGATTGGTTCTCGACTGGATTTCGCCATTCGTCATTCTGCTCAACGGACTTTCGAAGAGCCGTTGCCAGCCGTCTCTTCTGTTTCGTTCCCTTTCCGCGAAGTAGATATCGGTCGCGGATATTTCATTATCAATGGTTTCTTGCGCCACGTTCCCTATTTTTATACCAACGATCCCACCAATACGCACGTGATTCAAAAGAAAATTGTACGCGTTTATTCGTACAATGCGTACGATCGCGGCAAAGAACTCTGCTATTATCTGGCCGACGTGAACGAGAAGCGGCGGTACGGACAAGTCGTGGTGGTGCACAACGACGGATCGGAAACATCGGAAGATCCTCATTTCTTTACGCACTGTCCCTATCCGACCCATCTGACCGCCTACATGACACACATCCACCGCAACAATCTATTCGATATCGACCATCTGGGCAATAAGATGGTGGTGAGTCCGGGGCATCTCTTCACCAAACTCTTTATCAAATACCTCTACGGACCCCTTCGCGAACGGGATTGGAAAGCCATCAAATCGCGGACGACGCTCGTGCAACATTCCATAGAAACGGGTTGTCTCTTGCACGTGCTCTCTCGGAAAACTGTTTATTTCAAAGAGGGGAAATCGGCGGGCAAAATGACCAACGAGCCGCCCCAGGAATCGCATCGGGAGATTGGAGCGAACGGAGAAATTTTTATCGAGAAGAGTATGGGGTGTTACCGAGAAATGTCGACGCAGACCTATCCGCTGAACCCTTTCTTGCTGTACATGATCGTGCGACAAATGTCGAATAAGGTGAATCATGCCACCCTCGAACCCTATCATCCCAGTCAGGAAGGATGGTTTTGTAAACTGGGCGTCTTCGATACGAAAAATATCGGCCGCACAAACACGATGGTGCGCGAAACGATTGTATCCACGGTGGCGCATTTGGATCAGGTGTACGCGGACGCGGCGGCGGCGACGAACGAATTTTGGCAAATGTTGCAACTGGAGCCGTGTGCAGCAGCAGCAGCAGCAGCAGCCGAGAGTAGTTCCTATTACGTCGTGGTCAACGAAGCGTGTATTCCCGTCACGCGGCAATCTTTCGATCGAGTGGACTTGTTGCGTTTAAAACGACATTTTCAACAGATCGAATGCTACGAACGCGGTAAATTTATCGTGATTCGGTTCAAAATGGGTTTGATTATGAAACGATTACCGGAAACCGATATTTGGGTCACGCCTTCAGACGAAATGTATTGGGCGCGACGTTGTTTTCAGATCGAGGACAAGGCGGAGATGACGGAGAGGTGGCCCGGACCCAATCAGTACAGTTATCTCGTCGATTTGAATCCCTTCTTTCATCATAACGCGTTCCTCAAAAACATTTTGGCTTTCAATGCCTTAAAAAATGCCGTTTTGGCCACCACCTCCAAATACGCCCTCTATTTCATGGACACCATGTCGACGTATCGACGAGAACCCAGCAGTTATCACAAAGCCCTCATGGAACCGATCCGGGACGGTGTTTCGGAACATTTCGCCCTGCTCCTGCCTCAGGTCGTTGTCACCTACATGAGCTTTTTAGGCATGACGCAAGAAGACTGCATCGTGAAACGCCGAGACTTTCGAGGATTCGATTGTTATCGTTTTTACAGTCTTCGCTTCAAGGTAAAAGCGAGCAGTTGGGTGAAATTTTATCCCGTGCGCGGAGACGTCGATCCAGAGTCGGATTTATTGGGTACCCTGATGAGCGACCAAACCATGGAAGTGGAACCGTTCTCGATTCACGTTAAAGTGCAACGCGTCACCGTCTCTGAATTTCGTTTGACCTTCTCCAAGACCCCGTTCAAAATCGTACAGCATTGCTTCGCCGACGATAAATTGACGGTGAGCGTGGAGCAGGAGCACGTGAGCAGTACGGGCGATAAACTGTGCAGTTTGCACGGTCAGAAAGGTGTGATTCGGGTCGCCGACAAAGTGCCTCTGCTGGACGGTCGCGTGAAACCGGATTTGATCGTGAACCCGTACTGCCTCTTTCGTATGACCCCGGGTCAAATTCTAGAAGCCGTCTATGCGGGCGGAGGTCGCGATGCCGTGCTCGTTCAAAATTCCGAGGGACTCGTGATGAAAGGGGCGACCGCGTTTTACGGTCGCACCGTTTACTTTGTCGTCGTGTACTTTAGCTGCGAGCACATGTATGCGCCCGACAAATGGGTCACGGACAAGGTGATCAATCAACCCGTCAAAGGACGGAGTCGGAACGGGGGCATGAAGATAGGAACCATGGAAGTGAATGCGATGCGGGCCAACGGCATCGCTTGTTGTTTTGAACAAAAATTTTTCGAAGACGGAGACAGAGTTTTACAAAAGGATAAGCCGACGGAAGCGTACCCGCAATCCATACAGTTGGTCAAAGGAGATTTTAGTTTTTTTAAATTCAATATCGAATATGAGAGTACACCCACGATTACGCTGGTGGCGGAGAAAGGGGAAGCTTCGTTTTCAGACAAATGAAGGTGCTTGGAGGGCTGATGGACCTTTACAGATTTTATAATGCCCTTGTCGTACAAGGTCATTTTTTCTAAGGTTGGTGACACGCGACTCCAACTAAGCGTGGCATTAGAAAAAATGGGCCTAAAAGGGATTATGATTAGAAAAAATAAAAACCACTTAAAATGAGAAAACCGATAAGCTTCTGAAATGTTTTGGTACGGATGCTTAGTATTTTTTCACGTTCTAGGCCTGAAAAAGGGTATGTCAGTTTCCGGAAAAATATATAACCAGCGTATTTCGTATAACCGGAAAAAATAGTATAACCGGAAAAAAGGCATGAGCGGAAAAAAGATTTGAGCGTTTGAGCAGTGAACGAGAAAACGGCAAAAAGATTCGAGCAGTGAACAAAGAAACGGCAAAAAGAGTTGAGCGGTGAACAAAGAAACGGTAAAAAGATTTGACCGGAGATCGAAAAACGGCAAAAAGAGTTGAGCAGTGAACAAAGAAACGGTAAAATGATTCGACCAGCGAACAAAGAAACGGCAAAAAGAGTTGAGCAGTGAACGAAAAAACGGCAAAAGGATTTGACCAGTGAACAAAAAACGGCAAAAAGATTTGACCAAAAAACAAAAAACGGCAAAAACATTCGACCAGTGAACGAAAAAACGGCAAAAATATTTGACCAGTGAACAAAAAACGGCAAAAAGATTTGACCAGTGAACAAAAAACGGCAAAAAGAATTGACCAGTGAACGAAAAAACGGTAAAAAGACTTGACCATAAAACAAAAAACGGCAAAAAGATTTGACCATAAAACAAAAAACGGCAAAAAGATTTGACCATAAAACAAAAAACGGCAAAAACATTCGACCATAAAACAAAAAAACGGCAAAAAGATTTGACCATAAAACAAAAAACGGCAAAAACATTCGACCATAAAACAAAAAACGGCAAAAACATTCGACCATAAAACAAAAAAACGGCAAAAACATTCGACCATAAAACAAAAAAACGGCAAAAAGATTCGACCAAAAACAAAAAACGGTAAAAAGATTCGACCAAAAAACAAAGAACAGCAAAAAGATTTGACCAGTGAACGAAAAAACGGCAAAAAGATTTGACCAGTAAACGAGAAAACGGCAAAAAGATTTGAGCGGAAAAATTAGTTGACCGGAAAAAATACTTGAGCGGAGAAATTAGTTGGCCGGAAAAATACTTGAGCGGAGAAATTAGTTGACCGGAAAAAATACTTGAGCGGAGAAATTAGTTGACCGGAAAAAATACTTGAGCGGAGAAATTAGTTGACCGGAAAAAATACTTGAGCGGAGAAATTAGTTGACCGGAAAAATACTTGAGCGGAGAAATTAGTTGACCGGAAAAAAATACTTGAGCGGAGAAATTATTTGACCGGAAAAAAATACTTGAGCGGAGAAATTACTGAAAAAAAAAAAAAAAAAAAAAAAAAAAAAATTTTTTTTTTTTTTTTTTTTTTTTTTTGCCACTCCTTTTTATAAGCAATTCCTTAAAAAAAAAAAAAAAAAAAAAAAAAAAAAAAAAAAAAAAAATTTTTTTTTTTTTTTTTTTTTTTTTTTTTTTTTAAGGAATTGCTTATAAAAGGGAGTGGCATTGTCTCGCCAGATCAGTTGACATATGAACTTTGTAATAATTCCAGACTGAAAAATTTTGCCGAACTTTGAAATAATTCCAGACTTTGAAAAATTTTGCCGAACTTTGAAATAATTCCAGACTTTGAAAAATTTTGCCGAACTTTGAAATAATTCCAGACTTTGAAAAATTTTGCCGAACTTTGAAATAATTCCAGACTTTGAAAAATTTTGCCGAACTTTGAAATAATTCCAGACTTTGAAAAATTTTGCCGAACTTTGAAATAATTCCAGACTTTGAAAAATTTTGCCAAACTTTGAAATAATTTCAGACTTTGAAAACTTTTGCCGAAAGACTTTGAAAAATTTTGACGAACTCCGAAATAATTTCAGACTTTGAAAAATTTTGACGAACTCCGAAATAATTTCAGACTTTGAAAAATTTTGCCGAACTCCGAAATAATTTCAGACTTTGAAAAATTTTGCCGAACTCCGAAATAATTTCAGACTTTGAAAAATTTTGCCGACTCCGAAATAATTTCAGACTTTGAAAAATTTTGCCGAACTCCGAAATAATTTCAGACTTTGAAAAATTTTGCCGAACTCCGAAATAAATTCAGACTTTGAAAAATTTTGCCGAACTCCGAAATAATTTCAGACTTTGAAAAATTTTGACGAACTCCGAAATAATTTCAGACTTTGAAAAATTTTGCCGAACTCCGAAATAATTCCCGACTTTGAAAAATTTTGCCGAACTCCGAAATAATTCCCGACTTTGAAAAATTTTGCCAAACTCCGAAATTATTCCCGACTTTGAAAATATTTCATATGCGCTATAAACTGACTTCGGACTTTGAAAATTTTCAGAAATCAAGACTTTGATGAAAAGAAACATCGTTATGGACTATGTTTTTTTTTGCGACACGAGACTGATAATATTTCGTGTTCATCCTCGATTACGTTACGGCCTTGTCTACTCCCCTTTGTAAAAGACAAAATTAATAGATGAGCTAATAGATGATTTAAAAAAAAAAAAAAAAAAAAAAAAAAAAAAAAATTTTTTTTTTTTTTTTTTTTTTTTTTAATCAAATAATATCTGTTAGCTCATCTATTAATTATGCTAAAAAAAAAAAAAAAAAAAAAAAAAAAAAAAAAAATTTTTTTTTTTTTTTTTTTTTTTTTTTTTTTTTTTTTTTTTTTAGGGTACCTATAGGTATATAAACCTTTCACATTCCGCCACATTATACCTTTTGGTATCCAACACACATCTTCAAATAAAGTAATGGGTAGCTATTCAGATCTCGTCTCTAAAGTTCTAAAAAATGATGTCTTGGCTAAAGCAGCCAAAGAAATGTCAACTATCCAAAGCTCTGATAAATCAACTCTTGATCTTGTGTCGACTGACTGGGCTTACCGTTTGGAAAATGATATAGTTTTCCAAGATTTTCAATTTAATCCAAATCATGTCGGGAGATCTACAAGCTCATCTATTAATTATGAATATGAAACTTCTAAAGATGTTCTTTTCGAAGTTACTTTAGCTGGACTTTGTAGATTTGCAAAACCTTATAAAGGTAAACCATCTTCATCTCCACCATCTATTATCATTAGCAATTCAGAACCTTTGAGCAAAATAGCTAAAGTTATGACAAAGGATTATGGTTTAAACATTACGATTTCTGATGAATTTAAATTTCAATTTAATCCTTGTGGTATTTTGATATGTAAATTTTGCAGTGACAGTGCTGAAAAAATCCGAAAGTTGGGATATAAATTAAATAAACATAATCAACCATGCATTCGTAATACTTTTGTATATGACGGTGAAAATATAGTTAACCGATTTCTGAGCCATATAGAAGAATCATATCCGCAAAATTTTATGGCTCTTGTACACTTAAGAATTAACACTCGATACAATTACACAGATCAGAACAATTTAAATCAAAAGATTCATCGTATCGGAGGAACTGTTACAAATATAATAGTTTTTGATGAAGTTAAATTGTACTCTTATAAACCAGTAAACTTGGGAAATTTAACTTTTATTGAGCTGCCAAAAGAATCTGAAACTTCAGTTTGTAAAAACAGCGAACATAAATCAAATATTAATGAACCTGAATTGGAAGAAAGTACAATACCTGATTTTTTACATCCAACTGAAGAACAAAAGGAATGTTTGACAAACAAAGTAAGCAAAGTAGACGATTATGGCGTAATTGATGATAGAATAAATGATAATACATTAGATGATTTAAGTTTACTTGAAAAGGAAAAACAAGATGTTCCTCCGAGTAAACGGCCCAAAGTAGAGGAATCATTTAGTTTCATAATCTAAAATTTGGTTTACAAAAAAAAAAAAAAAAAAAAAAAAAAAAAAAAAAAAAAAAATTTTTTTTTTTTTTTTTTTTTTTTTTTTTTTTTTTTTTTTTTTTTTTTTTTTAGCAGTTTACACCGCTTTTAAATATTTCATTTAAGGCAAATGGTTTCGGAAGGTCTTTCAATTGATAATTTGCCTTTTGTATAACTTTTTCAAGTGGAGTGACGTGAACGTTCAAATATGTTTGACTACCTATACATCGACCATCGAGAACTAAAAATAACGGATTTCCAATTTGTTCTGTTGCTACTAAACCGATATTTTTTATATATTTCACATTAAATGGAAGATAATCTGTAAAGGCTTTTTCTTTTTGATTTACCTGAAATTCAGAATAGAGGCAATTACTCAATAGATACTGCATATGTACACTCAAATTCATTTGTGTAATAGATGTTGCAATATCTGTCTTATAATCGTAAATTTTATTATCTTTTAAAATCTTATTGGAAGGTTGAAGTTCAATCATTGTTTTAGAAGCAACTTTTTTAACGTTAATTAGTGCCTGTAGTCTAATTAATTCATCTGGTTGCAACGGTCCTACATCGGTATGATCGTCTAAGAAATTTCGATACATCTCAATAACATGGCGTTGCTCAACATTTTGAGGTGCATTTCGTGCATATTGACGGACAACGTCTGAAATCCGAGGATTCATCGTATAATTTATTGTAGCATCTTGTAAATTTTCCAAACGTTCTGTGGTATATTGATTTAGTGAGGCGGCCTCGTCAAAGTCTGTCGTACGGAAATATTTGTCAAAAAATAACTTTGTGGGAATAATGACGGTATTCTTTTGAAATATGGCTACATCTCTGACGGGTTTCAGAAAATAACCTACATACGTGTAATGAGTAATGTTATCAAATTCAACATAACCCAATTCTAATCCGTAATAATCTCTCAGATGCTTTTCGCACATCAACATGGTCAGGTTTTTCATGGCACCGCCTTTGCATTCCGCTTTGTTCGGAGTAAAAATGCATATCGTAGAAGACATAACTATCCTTGTTTTTTTTTATTTCCCTCCTTTTCCCCAAACAAGAACTCTATGTTGAAAAAACGAGTCTTTAATTTTAAACGGGGTAAAGTGGGAAAACGTTTCAAAGATTTCAAGTTTCAAGCGAAATCCAAATCGGCTTTAGACGCACTCGTTCGAGGTAGCAAAAAGCTGGAAAATGTTATAAAGAAACTTTTCAGTAAGAAAACATTAATGGCAGTCGGAGTCACTTCGGCCGTGAGTATCGGCATCACGAGTATCTGGGATTATATCGAATCCAATTCGGGTTGTTTTATGAAGAAAACTGATCATTCGATTTGCAAGGTACGCGAATTGAGTTGCTGTCAGAAAGATGCCCTAGACAACGTTCCCTTCTGTTCAGGTATTAGCGTAGATTACGAAAATATATGCGATCAATTCAATGAAGAACGGGAAGGTTCTTGTTGTAGACTTTGTAATTGTGAGGCGTTTCACTGCGACGGCGACGAAAGGATGCAATGTCAAAGACCTACGGTGGGCGAAGCCTTGACTCATTTCGCTCAAACCTTGGGCTCGGGTGTCTGGTCGAGCGTGGAGGCCATTTTTCCCTGGCTAACGTACGTTCTTTATGGGATAGGTATCGTTTTCATAGTTTGGTTATTGAGTCTAGTTTCGCCTTATATTCGTCGGTTGTTACAAAGAAAAAAGAAGTACGATGTATGAAAAACTAGCACAATGTTATTTGCCGGTCGATGATTTATTAAAAGAATTGTACGAGGAGGCATCGTTAGAACGGGAAATGCAATTTGTGCTAAAACGTCCCGGAATACATCCCATTGCATACCTCATCACTTTGGATTTGGTAACGAATCCAAAGATTGTTCACGTGGCTCGAAAATATATTTCAAATCTATTGGGGAACAAAGAAAAATACGGATACATTTACTATTTGAACAGTCAACCTATGCTAATTCCTCTAAATGTCCGTTTTCAAGGAGTAGAACTGTTTGTGGATTGGATGGATAAGGACGAAATTGTGGAGGCGATGCATAAACTGGCAAACGAAATTTCATGTAAATGGACAGTGATGCATGAAATTACAATGATTGAAATTTACTATTTTTTTATTCGGTTGATGAACCCTCATTTAACATGGCTGGCTATAGAAAGTATGATTAATAGTGTCAGAGGTCATGCTCATTTGATAATGTCCACAGAACGAAAATATAAATACCGAATGGAAGACGAAGACGAATGGAAAGAAAAGTCGAGGTTATGTAAAAGTACGTAAAAAAAAAAAAAAAAAAAAAAAAAAAAAAATTTTTTTTTTTTTTTTTTTTTTTTTTTTTTTTTTTTTTTAATCTATTTAATAAAAGAGACAAGCATCAAGGATATTTCTGTATTATGGATTATTCTTTGGTGGTTACAAGTATCCTAAATAATAGGGTGCTTTCAAATGCAGTACAAGATTTGGAAGAACGAACACAGGCTTTAAATTTAATTACATCCGAATGGAAATCACGTATTGAAAACACTCATGCTTATCAGATGCATTCGAAGGGAAATGCTTCATATTTGAAAGGACGTTTATGTAAAAGTGAACAGGCTTATATCGCAACACTCAAATTCACAAATGAAATGTACCCGGTTATCATAGCTGGTGAATGGTATCTCCAAAAAAAAGGAAATGATTTTTCCATAATTTCTCGGGAATGTGAACCTCTTCGATTTATCGCATCGTCTATGCGAGTTGATTCAGAAAGTAAACTTCATGATGGTGGTCGATTCTTTATTAGAGTTTGTAAACCGAGTTTTTGCCATACCTGTGCACAAAGACACTTGGATTATAAAGTTCCAATCGCCGATAAAAATTGGTGCGTAAACAGTTTAAGGGTGTTTGATGGAAATAGCATAAAAAACACATTCACTATAAATTTACAAGAAGATTTGCTTCAACTGGGTAAATTTATGGGTATTATGTTTATGATAATAGATAGGCGAACAACTTATGGAACTAATGAATATAAAATTGGTGGTACCATTCATGAATTAATAGTGTCTCAAAGTTCCGTTCTGTTGCCTCCGGCCTCATTAATGCTCGGACCCAGCTCGGATGTACCAAGCGTTGAATTTCCAGAGGATTAAAAAAAAAAAAAAAAAAAAAAAAAAAATTTTTTTTTTTTTTTTTTTTTTTTTTTTATATATATATATATATATATATAAATCTAAATCTAAAATTTTTTAGTTGCTTAAATTTTATAATAAAGGATGGTATCAACGGTCGCGTGCGTAGCAGTTAGGTACGCAAATGAATGTCTGGATGAAATTGTTGTTGTTTATGACTCAGAGTATGCCGTATTCAAAGATCCTAATGAATTCAAACTCAATCCTCATCATGAATTAGTTGCAGTAGATTTGAATTCGTTTAAATTTTTGAAAAATCACACTTCTAAAAGTATAAAAATACTAGGTAAAAATAGTTTAAGATTTCCTTGTTGGGAATGTGGTAATGAAAAGTGTTTGATTACAATTGCTTTCCTGGGATGGTTGAGACGCATAAGTAAAAAAAGTGTAACGTTCAAACACGGAAATCAATCTCCATTACATTTAAAGTCTCCCAGAACTCATAGATTATTTATAGCGTTAGAATTTGATGAAGAAAATAATCCAATAAACGGATGTGTGGTAGCAGATAACGGTTATTTGGATGGAAATCCGGATCGTTGGCTTCCAATCGCATGCGAATCAAATTACGTTTTAACCGCCATAGGATCGAAAACTGCCGAATGGTTACGGAAGAAGGTATCTTTTCCGATATTAGAGGAACGCAATGTTGATTTAACATATCCCTGCGTGGAATGTAAAAAAAGAAGTTGTCCACTCGTAAAAACCTTTTATGTTTGGAGAGCAGAAATTGTTAGAACAAGGTTCATTAAACATATAAAATCTTGAAAAAAAAAAAAAAAAAAAAAAAAAAAATTTTTTTTTTTTTTTTTTTTTTTTTTTTTTTTCACCCCTTCCAATGTGTATATATTGAGAGTATCGAGTTTTTTTTACTCTTTATTTAACATGTACTATTCATTTCATTGGGAAAAGATTCAGACGCGCTTCAACATTATTCGAGTGCAAGTCACTTTTTTAGACGAGCAGGGTCGACGGCATCTCATCCAAAAGTATTACGAAGAATGGATCGGTGTTTGCACCCAACACATCGACCGAGTCGTACAAGCCATCCAGTTACATTTTCCTGGCAGTCGCGTCTTATACAAACGCGTCAGCGAAGTCAAAAAAATTTTACCCTATTTCGAAGACAGACTGGCTCGCGATAAATTCGAGTACCGTTCGAAACCATTTTACAAAGTCTATACGACTGCTTCCATTAAGAACGTCGGGCGTTTATTCAACCGTTTCAAAATCGGATATTACGCTCCGGAAGATTGGTTGACGCGCATTTATATCGATCTTTGTTTTCGGCATCAGTGTTTTTCCTTTTATTATCGATGGTACGACTTGAACCACGACACCGAAGCTTTGGTGGACGCGCTCGTCCCGATACAACCACTCGACCGGCCACTGCCGCCACCCGACTGGACGTTTGCGGCGTTCGATTTGGAGTCGGTGCCTCTGGTAGGTGAACACGTACCCATGGGTCTGTATGCGACAGATCGCATCGTCATGATCAGCCTTTACAAATGGAACCGACGGGAAGGTGTTCGGCGTTGGTTACTCTACCTGTTGCCCGATGGAATCACAAAACCTCTCGCCGCCGACGCCTCCGCCTCCGAAGCCGCCGTAGAATCTTTTCAAAGCGAACGAGACCTGCTCGTTCGATTTCACGAATTGTTGGAGGACGCCGACATACTGACGGGTTATAATATCAACGCGTTCGATTTACCCTGTCTCTTTGCCCGTCTCCTCTGGCTCAATCTGACTTCCGTTCTCCGGCATTATCGATCGAAACACGTAGGCACGGACGTGGTCGTCACGTACCGTTCCAAGATGACCGTGGACCTCTACGCGTACGTGAAAACTTTCTCCGGCTACGATTTGCCGAGTTTCAAGCTGGACGACGTCGCTCGCGTCAAACTGAAAGGCGAGACTAAAGTGGGCGTCAAAGCGACCGGGATCTGGAGTTGGTACCGAAAACGGTACCCCCAGAGCCTGTTCGAAGAAGAGAACGCGGAGCGGTGTTTCAAAGCCCTGCAGCCCGAAACGGTCTCGCGAGCTCAAGATTTCGGAACGTTTCGCACCTACTTGGAATATTGTCTCCGAGATTCCGAGCTCGTGTATCGTCTCTTCGAAAAAGAGTACGTCCTTTCTTTCTTGGTAGAAAGGGCCAATTTCACGGCTCTCGATGCCGTCGAGGCGCTCCATTTCGGTAATTCGCGTTACTTGCTAGAACTGTTCAAGACGTACGGTACGAGACTCGGTTATTTCATCAACCCGAAATTTTTCAAAGCGGATTCCGCCAAGTATCAGCAGTCGTTGTTGGGGGGAGCTCGCACGTATCAGGGGGCCCTCAATTACTGCATTCCCGGGAAAATGTACGAAGACGTTTCCGTGCTGGACTTTGCGAGCATGTATCCGAGCACGCTGGTCAGCAGCAATCTCTGCTACGGCACGTGCACCATCCTGTCGCGCGAAGACTGGCTGGCCATTCCGCCTTTGCGACGACGACGCTTGAGATGCATACCGTACCAACAACATTCCAGTGCCGATTTCCAAAAACGGGAGCGGCCTCGCGATAAGTTTGCCTATCCCGCGTTCGATCCGGAGCGGCATCCTTTCGTGATCGTTCACTCGCCCGAGCAGGAGGCTTTCTTGCCCCACATCGTGCGCCATTTCTTGGAAACGCGGCAATTTCATCAGAAGGAATGGAAGCGGACGCGAGACGTCTATCATTACAACGTGCAACTCGGAATCAAAATTTTAGTCAATTCTCTGTACGGCGTCATGGCCAGCAAGGATTCTCCGCTCGCCTACCTGCCCATCGCCATCACGATCGTCACGCTCGCGCGCAACCAGTTGCTCGGCTCGTTTCATTACTTGACGAGTCGGGGCTACGACGTGTGTTATGCCGACACGGACTCGCTGATGGTGCATCGCTGGCCTCTCGATCATGCCGATCCCGTCAACACTTTCCTGGACCTACCGAACGTGGAGTTGAAATTCGAGCAGCGCATGAAACGATTACTCGTTCTCTCCAAAAAGAGATATATTTACGAGCGAGAGGACGGCACCCTCGTACCGAAAGGATTTCAGAAAAAGGTAAACGGGTTGATTGAATACATGACTTGGACAATTTTGCCATTGTGTTGGAAGAGATTGTTGGAGGAAGAACGAGAAGCGGCGACAGCAAGAGGACGAGAAGAAAAAACAGCGGTAGAAGAAGAAGAAGAAGAAGAAGAAGAAGAAGAAGAAGAAGAAGATGATGATGATGATGATGATGATGATGATGAAGAAGAAGAGGATATAATTATAGCGGCCACAACATACGAAAACAAAATTAAAAAACAGGAAGAAGCGAGTTTGGGTTGGATAATTTGGGTGAACGTTCTTTTGGAAGCCCAATACCGATGTCGCGATCCTCAAAAATATGCCATCTACCGCAAAATTAAAAAACTCGACCAGTACGTCTCGGAAAAATGCATTGCCGTCAAATATCTACTCAAGTACCCGAATAAGACGGGAGACGAGCACGTGGAACTCACGTACAGTCGAGCCGATGTGGCTGTGAAGGAAGCGGGTAATTGGGTCATGGACGTGGAAGATTGTCGATGGGTGGACTACGAAAAACTCTTTGTCAGTCAAAAGAAGATTTTTTGTATGCTTCTCAATCGCGCCTTCTGGAAGATGAACGATCCGACAAACATGGCCGACATGGTCTTGAACGGCCTTCGCTGGAAAGGGTTTGTACACGCGGAACACTTGCACCGACAGGTCACGGGACGAGGCGTACTGCTCCTCGTGGAAACTGCTGTAAAGTACACATTTCAGATGAACGATCACCTATCCCCCAGCAATAAATACTTGAGTCAACATAAAAAATATGTTGCCTCTGGCTTTATTGCACAGGCTAACCAAAGAAAAAGGAAAAATCAATAGACTAAGTTTTTAAAACTGCGACTTGTAGTAGTTCGAGTTTTAGGTTAAAGTTTGACTCGTAACTCTTTTCTGGTGTCAGTAAAAAATCTAAAACCTAAAGAGGTTACATAAAAAAAAAAAAAAAAAAAAAAAAAAAAAAAAAAAAAAATTTTTTTTTTTTTTTTTTTTTTTTTTTTTTTTTTTTTTTTTTTTTTTAGGCGTGTTAATAAATATAATTTTCGGCCTATAACTTTTTCCTGGGTTCGGTAAAAATTTAAAATCTAAAGAGGTCGTTAACCTTTAACCTTTGACCTATAACCTTTAACATTTGATCTAACTTTATATATATATATATATATATATATATATATATATATATATATATATATATATATATATATATATATATATATATATATATATATATATATATGTATATATATATATAAAATTACTGACTACTTCTCCTTTAAGGTAATTACCCTTGAGGTAATCCCTTAATGTTAATTTTTTCTCTTGTTTACCTCTTTATTCTGGCATGTTAGTTAATGTAAATTTCGACTCCACTCTTTTCTGGTGTTAGTAAAAATCTAAAAAAAAAAAAAAAAAAAAAAAAAAAAAAAAAAAAAAAAAAAAAAAATTTTTTTTTTTTTTTTTTTTTTTTTTTTTTTTTTTTTCGATCCTTATTTTATTTACTTCTTTATTCAGGCGTGTTAATAAATATAATTTTCGGCCTATAACTTTTTCCTGGGGTCGGTAAAAATTTAAAATCTAAAGAGGTCGTTAACCTTTAACCTTTGACCTATAACCTTTAACATTTGATCTAACTTTTTATTATATATATATATATATATATATATATATATATATATATATATATATATATATATATATATATATATATATATATATATATATATATATATATATATATATATATATATATATATATATATATATATATATATATAATTACTGACTACTTCTCCTTTAAGGTAATTACCCTTGAGGTAATCCCTTGATGTTAATTTTTTCTCTTGTTTACCTCTTTATTCTGACATGTTAGTTAATGTAAATTTCGACTCCACTCTTTTCTGGTGTTAGTAAAAATCTAAAAAAAAAAAAAAAAAAAAAAAAAAAAAAAAAAAAAATTTTTTTTTTTTTTTTTTTTTTTTTTTTTTTAACTGAAATATAAACTGATGTAAGATTTAATATGTAATGTAAAAAAAGGTGTGCAAAACATTTCACAAAATGGCAGATGAACTTTTGTTGCGCGAAAATCCAAGACGGTTTGTAATTTTCCCTATTGAATATCCAGATATATGGCTCATGTACAAAAAAGCAGAAGCCTCTTTCTGGACTGTCGAAGAAGTCGACTTGTCACACGATATTGCAGACTGGGAAAAATTAACGACCAGTGAAAGACATTTCATTTCTCATGTTTTGGCCTTTTTTGCTGCAAGCGATGGCATTGTGAATGAAAATTTAGTTAAAAGATTTTCCCATGAAGTTCAAATTACCGAAGCACGATGTTTTTATGGTTTTCAGATAGCTATAGAAAATGTCCATTCCGAAATGTATAGTCTCCTGATCGATACCTACATTAGAGACAAAAGAGAAAAAGAAAATCTCTTTAACGCTATTGAAACTCTACCCTGCGTCAGAAAGAAAGCGGATTGGGCCCTTTCTTGGATTAGTTCTCCGAATGCATCGTTTGGGGAAAGGATCGTAGCTTTTGCTGCCGTTGAAGGGATTTTTTTCTCTGGATCTTTTGCGGCCATATTCTGGTTGAAAAAGAGAGGTTTAATGCCCGGTCTGACGTTCAGTAATGAACTTATTAGCAGAGATGAAGGATTACATTGCGACTTTGCTTGTTTAATGTTTAGCTATTTAACACACAAACCTTCAGAACGAAGAATTGTGCAGATCATATCGGATGCAGTTGCCGTCGAACAAGAGTTTCTCACTGAGGCATTGCCCGTCGCTTTAATTGGAATGAACAATAAACTGATGAAGCAGTACATTGAATTTGTTGCAGATCGGCTTTTGGTTGAGTTAAATTGCGGAAAAGTGTATGGTGTGGAAAATCCTTTCGATTTCATGGAGCATATAAGTTTAGAAGGTAAAACAAACTTTTTTGAGAAAAAAGTAGGAGAGTATCAAAAAGCTGGTGTAATGTCTAAGAAGGAAGATTTTCGATTCACTCTCGAGGCTGATTTCTAAAAAAAGTAAAGAAAAAAAAAACAAATAATCCTTTTTCGGCGATGAATCAAGATGTTTTTCAAAAGCCTAGTGGAGTCCATTCTGAAACAGATGGCGGATCCGGACGACGTCCTGGCCTGCAGCGCCACCGGCGCGCTCACGCGAGACATCCGCGACGACCTGGTCCAGGCGTACGAGCTGAGCGAGCCCCTCGTCCGCCGGCACGCGCAGGCCTTCCTGGGCAGCAGCAGCTTCCTGGATTTCCTGATAAAGCTCTCGAGGCTGCCGCATCACGCGGACCGCTGCCGTCCCGCCGCCGCCGCCGCCGCGTTCCCGGATCGGAATTGCGGAACGGGAGGCGGCGGCGATTCGGAGACGCGCCGGGAAAATGAGGACTTGAAAACCCAATTGAGCGACTGCGAGAGTCGACTGAGAGCGTGCGAGGTGCAAAACGAATCGTCGCTAGCGGAACTGCAAGAATTGAAAAACATGAAACAATTGTTTCGCGAAAGCGAAATTCAAAAAGAAGCAATTAATCAAGAATTGATCGAATGTAACAGGCAAAAGCAACAATTAATTTTGAATATATCACAATTAAATGGACAAATTGAAGCATATCGAAATACCATGCAATTGTCTGCCGATTTGAATAAAAACTTGAGTGAAAATGCTACACATATGGCTATTGAATGCGCCAAAGTGAAAACGGAGGCAGAGTTTCATAACAAATCATTGCAAATGGAAAATTTGGAGCTAAAAAACTACTTGACTAATACACCTGCATCGGTGGCTCAATATGACGATCAGCTTCCAATGATTACTGAAGTACCTGATACTAACGTACCGAGAATAGAAAACATACCCGGGGGGTTGTTTCATCAGGACGTTATACCGTGTGAATTTAGTCAAGAAACAGATCAAAACAGTACAAAGTTAGAGCGGGAATTATCCGAATGTAGAGAACAGCTGCAAAAGAAGGATAAGGAACTGAACGAATTGACTTGCCGATTCAATACCAAGGAACACAATTTAAACGACATAAAAAATCTTTATGACGAGTGTTTAAAAAAAGTCAAAGTATTGGAAAATGAGTTGAATGAAACAAAAAATAATCGTGCAAACTTTGATGGAAACAATGATTGTGAAATCAACACATTACAATCTCGACTGAGAGAAAAAGATAAAAAATTTGAAAATGCAGAGCGTGAATTTAAAAAGGAATTGAACGCACTCAAAGATAAACTGAAAGAAAAAGAATTTGAATTAAACATTTTAACTGACGGTGAAAGTCGCGAGAACAAAGCAAAATTGAAACGGGAGTTAAAAACATGTCAAAAGCAAAACGAAGAATTACTCGGGGAATTGAAACAAAAGAAAATGGAACTCGAGGGTTGCCAAAATCGATTAGCAATGAAAAACTCTATCATAGAGTTTTTAGAAACAGAATTCGATAATTTTGAAAAAACTCGTGATGACTATGAAATGCAAATTGATGATCAATCTGTTTCGAAAAATAAGGATGAGGCTATTCTGTTACAACTGAAAAAGGATTTGGAGTTACTGAAAACTTTTAAACGACAAATGGAGCGAATAAAACCGGTAACATCTAAATTTCAAATATTACCAGAAGAGTTTGCGGATGTTATACTGAACTTACAAACAGGTGCTTCCAAGGACTTGCTTGACATTTCGGCAGCTTCAAATATAAAAATGGATAACAAGTTTGTCGCAGAAGTAACAAAGCGTCTAGAAAGTCATAAAACATGTCAACAAGTGTTAATGGAATTAATAAAAGCAATTACTCCATATAAAGCTATTGATAAGGACGACATAAGGTGGTCTCAAGATATCATACCGTGGATAGGAAGAGAAGCAAATTTCAGTAATGAAATAAAAAATTATTTTCAGGTAGAGGATTCCAATATGATTGACATTGTTGTTCAAAATATTGAACCAATATTAAAACGTTTACATTCGAATAAAAACCCAGAGCCAGGGTGTAACGAATTTTTAAAATATATGCAAACATTCGAAACACATATACTTTTTCATTTTAATGCTGCAAAGGATGCATGTTATAGGAACTTGTTGATAGATTTAAATCTCGATCCAAATACTCCTAAAGAATCCTTTAAATCCACATTGGAAAAAATTGTAAACGATGAATGGATGTCACTTTACACCCAATGGGTTACAGCGTTAGGTTTCGATACAAAAACAGATAAAAGAGAGTTTTTGGCAAAACTGTCTTCGCTCAAGTCTAGTAAAAGTAAACGAGATGTCTCGTCAAAAGTTTATGAAATACCGGATTCCGGGAAGAGATCAAAAGTTTTAGAAAATTTCTCGTATATTGAGATGCAAAATTTGGTATTGGCGTTGTACAGCGAATTATTTAAATTAAAATGGGAATATCTTCAAAATATTATTCCAACGAATGAAGAAATAGTGGAGAAATGTAGAAATAAAATTAAAATTCTTGATAGATTAAATAAAGATATTGATAGAAGTAATGTTTTATTAGATATATATACACAGTACGTGAGATTAGATTTGTATTTTTATAGAAAACAATCAAATCATTTTACAGACATTGTAACAAATATGTCGGAATTATTGCGCCAATGTATGAGTGAAACAGAGCAATATCTGAAAAATTTATACACAGCTTAAAAAAAAAAAAAAAAAAAAAAAAAAAAAAAAAAAAATTTTTTTTTTTTTTTTTTTTTTTTTTTTTTTTTTTTTTTTTTTTACATTATTTCAAGACCGTAAGGTTCACAACACTCCCGTAAAAATTTAAATCTCGGGATAACGAAATTCTGTCGCAATCTATAAATTTCCTTCTTTAATTTTTTTACAGCGAGAACAAGCCAGAATCATTTAGCGAAACGTTTGATTTCTTTTGTTTTTTCCGACTTGTGGGTTGTCCGATTATAGTTTTCATTAAACTCGATTCGGGGGGATCGTTATCAGCACGTTTTCTTTTTCCGACAGATGACGATTTTTCGGGAGCTTCGCCACACGATACATTTTCGGTTGAATTCGTTTCGAGGGGGGGCTCAACATCAGCACGTTTTCTTTTTCCGGCAGATGACGATTTTTCGGGCGCTTCGCCACACGATACATTTTCAGTTGAATTCGTTTCGAGGGGGGGCTCGACATCAGCACGTTTTCTTTTTCCGGCAGTGGACGGTTCGGGCGCTTCGCCGCACGACGAGTTGTCGTTTAAACCCGATTCGGGAGGGCAGATGTCCGTACGCCTTCTTTTACCGACAAAAGAGTCGCTGTAACGACGTTTCAAGTTTTTAAAAGAATACGGTTGAGGTGGTTCGATATAACCGCGTCTTAAACACTCCTCTTCATCAGGAAATTCCAATTCCCAAAAATGCTCTGGTGTTTTGGGAGGAGATTTCCCTCGATGTCGCGATACTTTTTTCAATCTCTCTTTCAATGATTCTTCGTCCAAATCGGGTATACATTTATAATAGTCTTCACAACAAGCACATGCATGACCGGGATATTGTCTTCTGTCGGCGTGCTTACGAGACATTTTTTCGAAACATTTTTGTGGCACATTTTTCTTTTCCAAGAGATCAAAATTTTCAAAATGCTTTTCGGAAATTTTTTTTGTGTGGTCCGTGTCAGGGTGCTTTCGATGAGATGCTAAGATGCCAACCAGTTTAACAACAGAAAACAATAAGCTCCAAGCCCAACTCGGCTTTGGTTCTGATTCGGAATTTTCGGGAACAGTTGACATACTTTGCATACCCTGCCAACCGTCGTGATCTTCTACCCATGATTCTAATTTTTCTTTTACTAATCTAGAAAAACATTCGTACATTACATCTATGATACTTTTAGGTAACTTTTCTCTGATACATTTTACAGCCAATTCTCCGACGAAAATGAAAAAAGCTATTATTCGACTCCAAGTTATACCTTCGGAAAACAATTCAATAGATACACCTGATAAAATATTACCTATGTTATCTTCGTTAATAATTTCTATTTCACTGCAAAATTTTTTTAATACACAATGATACGATTCTTGAAAGACTTTAAGAATTTCGCATGTTTTTTTAACAAGATCTTTTTCTTTTTCATTCATCGCACTGACTGCATCAAAATTTTCATGATGACGCAGTAGAAAAGAAAATGCATTTTCAAGGAAAAAATCTGTTCTTATTATATCCTTTTTCTTATAACTTTTCCTTTCAAACTCATCAAGTTCTCCGTGCACAAAAGCTTGTTTAAATAGCAAGTTTCTGGACATTTTACAATGAGTTGTACTTTATTTAAAATATGACAACTGATATATGAAAAGTAAAAATCAAACAGTTTTATAGATTAAATCATATTTTTTTTTTATGTAAAAAAAAAAAAAAAAAAAAAAAAAAAAAAAAAAAAAAAAAAAAAAAAAAAAAAAAAAAAATTTTTTTTTTTTTTTTTTTTTTTTTTTTTTTTTTTTTTTTTAAAATATGATTTCTATAAGCTATTTGCCATGGATGCTATGGTGCCAACCAGTTTAATTGAAGAGTACAATAACCTCTTTGCCCAACTCGGCTTTGGTTTTGATTCGGAAATTTCGGGAACAATTGATATACTTTTTATACCCTCCCAACCGTCGTTATATTCTACCCAGGATTCTAATTTTTCTTTTACTAATCTAGAAAAACATTCGTACATTACATCTATGATACTTTTAGGTAACTCTTCTCTGATACATTTTACAGCCAATTCCCCGACGAAAGCGAAAAGAGCTATTATACAATGCCAACTTATACCTTCGGAAAACAATTCATTAGCTACACCTATTAAAATACTACCTATGTTATTTTCATTAATAATTTTTATTTCACTGCATAAATTTTTACATGCATTATTATACTTTTCTTGAAAAAACTTAAGAATTTCGTAAGTTTTTTCAATAAGATCTTTTTCTTTTTCATTCATCGCACTTACCGCAAAAAAATTTACATGATGACGCAGTAGAAAAGAAAATACATTTTCAAGGAAAAAATCTGTTCTTATTATATCATTTTTGTTATAACTTTTCCTTTCAAATACATCAAGATTTCCATGCATGGAAGATGCTTGAAACAGCAAATTGTTAGACATTTTACGACGAAAGATACTTTATTTAAAATATGATAAAAAAAAAAAAAAAAAAAAAAAAAAAAAAAATTTTTTTTTTTTTTTTTTTTTTTTTTTTTTTTTTTTTTTTTTGAAATATCTAGGATTTAATTTTTTTCATTTATTTATGAGAGGGTTGAGTGGTATAAAGACACGAAAACAAAGATTTAAGCCGAGAGGCGGTCGCTGGCGCTCGCGCCTCACGGCTTAAATCTTTGTTTTCGTGTCTTTATACCACTCAACTTTTTTAAGTGTAACTTAAAAAAGATTTATATTACATTATGTCAAATTCCTTTTCATGGGATGAAATGTTAGATTCTCTTTGCCATGTAACACATGAACAAACATTCGCTGCATTTCATTATGATCAAAATGATTCGTTTTTCAAAAGCCTTTCAACACTTGAAATTTTACCAACCCTAGAATCTATACTTTCCGATCGAAATTTCGTGACTACCTCAGCTTTTTCTGGTGCCGGATCATGGGGTGAGACATGCTCTAACCATTTTAAACCTAGTTTATTTTCCAAATGTTTAGCTGCCAAAGTAAAAATTGAAAAACATAAACTATTCAGATTGCAACAGGTGAAAAAAAAATTAAAAATGAATGAGCCGTGCTCTTGGTATTCGGTCAATCTGCTGGTTTCATTAGCTCGTTTAAATGAGTAATAAAACCCACAACGATTTTCAAATAGTAGGGTATGAAACTTAAGTAACTTTGGAAACTCAATAAAATAAGGATAGTGGAGCAAAGAAAAATGACGATTGTAGAACAAGTAGATCAACAAACTCTATTAAAGAATTTAGAGACCAGTGTAAAAGATTTTCAAAAAGTTTTTCAAAAATTTAAAAAAGAATGGGACACTTTCATCGATAAGGTTGACGACGACAGTTGCGACATAGATCAAGATTTAGTATGTAATATTATGGATGAGTACGATATTTCTGTCCAAGCTATGGAAGACACTTTACAGGATCTTTTAAAAGATTTCGACGATTCCAATAAATTGAAACAGAATTAGATTAAAAAAAAAAAAAAAAAAAAAAAAAAAAAAAAATTTTTTTTTTTTTTTTTTTTTTTTTTTTTTTTTTTTTTTTTTTTTAGTGGTGTGTTGTTTATGACTTTTAAAGTCGCTTGTCGCTTGGAGATAACAAAGTCAATACCTATTGCCTCTGTTGTCCGTATTCCAGTTCGACTTTGATAAAAAAAGTAGTGTGCCGAATTTTTTAAGTCAACTTTTAGTTTGGAACTTAGTTTATCAAATAAAATTTGTTAAAATCTTTTATATTTCTCACGAGACTCATTCTACGTGTTTGTTCACGAGTGCGGCTGCCGGTGCAATCATCAGTCTCCTTCCCGTCCAACTCCGTCAACTTGAAAAAGTCATGAAATTTTTGACGATTTGGAGACGCGAGATCGCGAAATGGGGCTCTGGGTGGAAGCGTTTACCTCGAATAATCTCGAACGTGATTTCATGGTCGTGGGAATTCGTGAGAGAGTCGTACTACTTTCCTGCGTATCGCGAGTTGAGCGCAAGAGCCACTCGATTAGAGTCCGAGCTGAATACGCTCCGGGAGGTAAAGGAGGCGTTGAGGAAACGGCTGCTCGACGTCAAACACGTAGCGTACCGAAATGCCTTGCTGAGATCCGAAATCGCGAGCTTGAGAGAACAACTGGCTTCCGCACGTTCTGAAATTAGCAGTCTCAAGGAAGGACGCACCTGCGTAAAATGTTACAAAGATTTTTTTACAGATTTACATTCTAAAATGTGATTAAAAAAATAAACTCGAGTCATTTTCAGATTTTTAATATTAAAGGATTAAAGACATTTTAAAAAGATGAATACGGAAAGATTCAATTCTCATTTAGATCAACACACTCGAACGCATAAACCACCGCAACTGAATTTCGAAAACAAAGAGAATAATGCGTATTCTGATATGCCAAGAGATGGTTATACACTGAATAATCCTCATGCGAGATGGGGAGATAAGAATGGACGAACTTATTTTGCAGCATTAAATAATATTAAAAAACGGTGAAGAAATAATTGTAGCGAAAAAAAAAAAAAAAAAAAAAAAAAAAAAAAAAAAATTTTTTTTTTTTTTTTTTTTTTTTTTTTTTTTTTTTTTATATATATAAGGGAGTGAAATTGTTTCACCTGATCAGTTGACATATGACAACGCTGCCAGTCGGCTGCTCTTCCGTTTCTCTCGCTTGAAATTTTGTCGAACTTTGTAATGATTCGACTTTGAAAAATTTTGCCGAACTCCGAAATAATTCCAGACTTTGAAAAATTTTGCCGAACTCCGAAATAATTCCAGACTTTGAAAAATTTTGCCGAACTCCGAAATAATTCTAGACTTTAAAGTATATATATATATATATATATATATATATATATATATATATATATATATATATATATTACTTAATACTTCTCCCTTAAAGTAATTTTCTGGGACTTTATCATTATAAAAATCCTCGACAATCCCAGTCTGTTTTACCTCTTTATTCTGACGAGTTAATAAATCATAAATTTCAACGAGTTTCGACTTCTGTCTCTAAAATAAAAATCTCATCAATCCAGATTAAACCGGATTAAACCGGATTAAACCGGATTAAAGCAGATATATATATATATATATATATATATATATATATATATATATATATATATATATATATATATTACTTAATACTTCTCCCTTAAAGTAATTTTCTGGGACTATCATTATAAAAATTCTCGACAATCCCAGTCTGTTTTACCTCTTTATTCTGACGAGTTAATAAATCATAAATTTTAACGAGTTTCGACTTCCGTCTCAAAAATAAAAATCTCATCAATCCAGATTAAACCGGATTAAACTGGATTAAACCATATATATATATATATATATATATATATATATATATATATATATATATATATATATATATATTACTTAATACTTCTCCCTTAAAATAATTTTCTGACACTTTATCATTATAAAAATCCTTGACAATCCCAGTTTGAAAATAAAAATCTCATAAAACTAGATTAAACCGGATTAAACTATATATATATATATATATATATATATATATATATATATATATATATATATATATATATATATATATATATATATATATATACATATATATATATATATATATATATATATATATATATATATATATATATATATATATATATATATATATATATATATATATATATATATATATATATATATATATATATATATATATATATATATATAGTTTAATTACTAAATACTTCTCCTTTAAGGTAATTACCCACGAGGTAATCCCTTGGTGTCAATCTTTCTTTTCTTTACCTCTTTATTTTGACGTGTTACTAAATATAAATTTTGACTGATAATTTTTTTCGGGCAGCAGTAAAAATAAAAAAATCTAAAAAGGTCATTGACCTATGACCTTATATATATATATATATATATATATATATATATATATATATATATATATATATATATATATATATATATATATATATATATATATATATTACTTAATACTTCTCCCTTAAAGTAATTTTCTGGGACTTTATCATTATAAAAATCCTCGACAATCCCAGTCTGTTTTACCTCTTTATTCTGATGAGTTAATAAATCATAAATTTCAACGAGTTTCGACTTCCGTCTCAAAAATAAAAATCTCATCAATCCAGATTAAACCATATATATATATATATATATATATATATATATATATATATATATATATATATATATATATATATATATATATATATATATATATATATATATATATATATATATTACTTAATACTTCTTCCTTAAAGTAATTTTCTGACACTTTATCATTATAAAAATCCTCGACAATCCCAGTCTGTTTTACCTCTTTATTCTGACGAGTTAATAAATCATAAATTTCAACGAGTTTCGACTTCCGTCTCAAAAATAAAAATCTCATAAAACTAGATTAAACCGGATTAAACTATATATATATATATATATATATATATATATATATATATATATATATATATATATATATATATATATATATTAAATTACTAAATACTTCTCCTTTAAGGTAATTACCCATGAGGTAATCCCTTGGTGTTAATCTTTCTTTTCTTTACCTCTTTATTTTGACGTGTTACTAAATATAAATTTTGACTGATAATTTTTTTCGGGCAGCAGTAAAAATAAAAAAATCTAAAAAGGTCATTGACCTATGACCTTATATATATATATATATATATATATATATATATATATATATATATATATATATATATATATATATATATATATATTACTTAATACTCCTCCCTTAAAGTAATTTTCTGGGATTATATCATTATTAAAATCCGCGACAATCCCAGTCTTCTTTATCTCTTTATTTTAACGTGATAATATTGTTTTGACTCAAAACTTCGTACTTTATGAATGTCGCTCATTTGTGATGACTACGTTCAGCTTCAGTATTGCGTCATTTTGTTGATAATTTAAACTGTTTTATAATTGATTCGTTTGTGTAACTATTTTTTCACTGTATTTAAATTACGCGTGGTTGACAGTACATATATTCTCAATTAGTTAACGTTTCACTCTTGCGTAACATTTGTTGTATTTTCACATGATACAATTAAATACTTTGATAAATTTGACATGAGATTAACTGGTGTAACAATGGTTAGAAAATAGGAACAGTCAACTGATACAATAATTACTTGGTTATCTTTCAAAGTCTATGCAGAAATATCATCACCTATGTTAGATATTAGAATACTAGATGTGTCATTCAAATTCTTATCCAGTTTGGCATCTGAATCCATATTGTAAGATTTCGACTGTACACTATTACAACTAACTTTTCTAGCGTTTACAAACTTGATGAAAATGGCAGAATTTAGGAATCCTATTTATGTGTAGCGTTCTCTAGTATGATGAAACTGGAAAGAAAGTATGTTATTTGGTGGTGGGTATTCCCGAAACGGAAACCATAGAATCGCTTTGTTCGAGACAAATGACATCATCTCTTAAAATTTAAAAAAATATATATAGTTTTGTTTTTATTGTACGATATTTTTGCTGGCCAATAATTTAAAAAAGTAAAATATATATTTTTTTTTTAAAAAAAAAATAAATATATATGCTTTTATTTTTTTCCAACGTTGGTAATATATCTAACGCAAAAAAATGGGACTAGAGATTGAAAAAATATTTCAATCTCTAGTCCCATTTTTTTGCTTTTTCTTCACTTTGTGTGTGTGAAGAATTTTCTTTTTTTTAAAAAAAAAAAATATTTGAGAAATAAAAACCTCACGCTATCGTTCCAAATATTTCTGTTGCTGGAAGAAAAATATTATCAATCTGAAAAAACCAAAAAAAAATATTTTTTAAAAACAGATTTATTTTCATAGGAATAAATTTACAAAAGAAATTATATTTTTAAATACACATACATATTCTTTTATTTTTTTCTCCAACGTTGGTAATACATCTGACGTAAAAAAATGGGACCGGAGATTGAAATAAATTTCAATCTCCAGTCCCATTTTTTTACCTTTTCCTTCACACAAATACAAAGTAAAGGAAAAGAAAGAATTTACCAAATTTTTAAATGTCGAACTCGCTGGCAAACTGTCCAAATAATGCTTGTATTGGATCTGTGTCTTGTATTACCTCCGGCGATGATACAACTTCATAACAGTTCAATAAATGTTCGAAATCTATATCCTCGGTAGAAACAGAACGAGGTGTCATTTCATTCCTCGTGTCCTCTGCTATGAGTGGAAAAGAAGGTGTCAGTTTGTTGTTTTTATTATCCCCTGCAACGGCTGGACAAGGAGGTCCATTCTCTTCGGCGACAACTGGAAAATTAGTTCCATTCTCTTCGGCGACAACTGGAAAATTAGTTCCATTCTCTTCGGCGACAACTGGAAAATTAGTTTCATTCTCTTCGGCGACGGCTGGACAAGGAGTTCCATTTTCTTCGGCGACGGCTGGTAAATTAGTTCCATTTTCTTCGGCGACGGCTGGTAAAGCAGGTTCATTCTCTTCGGCGACGGCTGGTAAAGCAGGCTCATTCTTTTCGGCAACGGACATTTCTCGATTCACAGCTACGAGTGTTGAAACACTGTCATCGTCAGGGGTATTTTCGCCACCGTGCACACTCAAGTCCATGGGACCTTCGTTCATCGAGTCGTCACCATCGCCACATAAAGTTAATGTAAAACAAGTGTCTTTTGGATTCAGGAGCGGCCGGTACCGAAAATTTTTTTGGTACCAAGTCACAATGTCCGGCGCGACAACATTCACCGTTTTATCCAACGGAATCGTATTGATTGTGATTATTTGGTGGGTGACGGATTGTTCTGATTGATTCTCTGGTTGCACGGGTTGAGGGGCTGCTGCTGCTGCTGGTGGTGGTGGTGGTGGTGGTGGAGGCGGCATCAAGAAGGCATTTTCGGTAATTTGGAATCCACTGCTGAATTCTAAAAGTACGGGATCATTATGGACACTTTCAGGTGGCTGTTGCTGTTGCTGCTGCTGCTGCTCGTCGTCGTGTAATGATGGGCTATAAAAAGATTGGGTCGAAGTGGAGGGTTGGGAAGCGAGGTCACTCGTGGACGTGACGCGAGCCGTCACGTCGTGTCCGTCGTCCTCTTCGCACTCTAGGGCTTCTTCGATGATGGGCGTTTGGGGCGGCCTCTGGAACAGGTAATCACGAACGAGTCGTCGGGACTGCGGCAGCGGCGACGGGTTGATTTCGCGAATCGGGTTGTCGCATTGAAAAGATAACTTGGACACATCATTCGAAGCGATAATGTGCATCGAAAAGAAGGATTTGTTGGTGCAATATATTAGATAAACGGTACCTTCTGGAATCACGTAACAGTGGTTGGGTTTCAACTGCCGCTTATTATACACAAACTGTTCATCGATCGGGAAACTTTTCGATTTGATGGTGAGTCTCGCCAACTGCTGCTTGCGTAAAAAGTAGAACAGCATTCGGACCGCGCCAACCTGATAAATATGAGCCGTGCCTATTTCGACGCGTCTCTGTCCAAAAGTGAAGCAGGCTTTAACGAGGAAATTATTGACTCCATATTTGAAACATGTTCGCGTGTCGATATTTTTTCGCAAGTTGTCGTTAACGTCCTTTAAAAGTTTCCGCGCCGTCCAGGACCACGGTTTTTCTTCGTAATAGGCAATTCGTTTAATGTAGCTACCTGTATCTAAGAAATGTTTCTGGTACCTATGATTAAATTCTAATTTCTTATAATAGATCAGTTCGCGTTCCAGAAATATTATGAACGGGATGATGCGGTATTGAGTGGCGATGGTGACGAAGTTGGGGGGGTTCGGGAGTCTTTCGACTTCGCCCGCCGCGTCCACGCGAGTGACGAACACGTCGGTCTTGCTGGAAGGGTCTCGGTTCATGGCGATACGGAGCAAGAGACGGTTCTCGAATGAAGTCGGAACCACAAAATTTTCCCCTTTTTATACCCTAAAAAAACCGAGAAAAGTTCACCGATCTAAAGGGTTTTTTTTCATGGGAGGGATGGGGTCGTTGAAACGAGTTTATCGACCTGCAAAAGTAATCCGCGCGTCGTCGTCGAGTAGAGAGAGAGAGAGGGGTCGATGCTTCCAGAGGGCGAGGAACCAGTAGAGGGGAGAGGGGGGTCGATGTTCCCAGATAACATCTGCCGGGATCCCGCGCGTCTTCAAAATAGAGAGGGGAGGGTCGATGCTTCCAGATCACGAGGAACCAGTAAAAAAGAAGGGGTCAATGCTTCCAGGTGGCAAGGAACCGAATCGGAGAAGATGCAGTACAGTCAACTGCAAAAAGATTTGAGCACCGGATCCCTCATAGAAATTTTTAGAATACACAATGACAAAATATTATATGTTTAACAGAAATTGGTTCAATCTTGCTACACATATCTATATTTTGTCATCGATTCATTATTTTTTACAATTTAAACATCATGCTTTATGAATTTCGTATATTTGTGACGGCTGCATGTCAATTTGAGTATTACGTCATTGTGTGAGAAATTTACAGTCAACTGCAAAAAGATTTGAGTGCCGTACCCCTCACAGAAAATTTCAGAATGCACAATGAGAAAATATTACTCATTTAAGAGAAATTTTGCTGCTGTCATTTATCAATGTTTCGTCTTCAAACGCTATGACGTCATACTTTATGAATTTAGTACATTTGCGATGACTGCATTTCAATTTCATAATGTGCCATTAGGAAATATTACATATTTAACGATTTTTTTTTCAATCTGGCTACAAATACACTTTAACAAATTTGAACCTTTTGCCGCATCGTCACTCCTCTGCTTTTATAGAATAGCTCTCTTTTGACCAATGAGACTGCTCTATAATCATTTTCTATAAAAGTGATGGAGTGATGATGTAGTAAAAGAGTCAATTTTTTAACACTGTTTTGTCTTTGATGATTATTTAAACGCTATGACATTATAGTTTACGGATTTCATACATTTATGATGACTGCATTTCAATTTCAGTATTACGTCATTTTTTCGATAATTTAAACAATTTAATATTTGTGTAACTGTTTGTTTCACTGTGTCATTGAGGTACGCGTGGTTGACGGTATATATAGATTCTCAATGAGTTCACGTTTCATTCTTGCTAAATATTAGATGCGATGTTCGATTTACTTTACGAGCGATTAAAATCAATTTGGACAATGTGGTACGTTTTAATTTCAAGATTAAGTTTAAGTTTTTCTTCCCGTTTTGGATTTTTTTTATTTCGTAAAATTTCTTCTTGGCTTCAAGGAACTGTTTTGAAAATTTCTATTATTCTTAGATTGGAGATTTTCGATGTCATACATTTCTCAAAATCTCAGTCAGTTATTCACAAAGTTGTAATTGAGACGAGATTTAGAGAAACTATGACATCGAAAATGTTCAATCCACGAATAATAGAAATTTTTATCAATAATATATGAATTCTTTTTTATTTTTCTTATTTTACAATGTAAATTACTTTTATTTTTCTTTTATCATTATACATTTTGAATAGTTTCCCATATTTCTTTTTTTTTATTTTCTTTTATCATTATACATTTTGAATAGTTTATCAAAATCTGCACCAACACTATATGATTTATTTTCTTGTTTTACATTGTAAATTTCTTTTATCATTATACATTTTCCCATATTTCTTTTCATTTTTTTCTGCTTTTATCACACATTTTAAATAGTTTATCAAAATCTGCACCAACATTATTTGAGTTTTTTTTTTATATTTCTTGTTTTATATTTATTTTTTTTCAATCGATCCATCTGTGAAAAAATATTTACTGATTTTATGGAAATACGTTTTCAAATACATAGTTTCATTTTTTTTTCAATCCATATTTAAAGATTATTTGCTGAATTTATGGAACGCGTTCAAATATATTTTCTTTCCAGTTTCTTATGTTTCGGTTTATTTTACTATTACTAGCCAAATTTCTAATATGAAAAAATATGAGAATAAGCTTTTTGTTCTTGCTTTAAAGTTTGAATTCTTGTCGATTTATTTAAATGACAATATATTTTCTTCCCAGTTTCTTATGTTTTGGTTTATTATTAATACCCAAGTATATAGGATTCCTAATTTCTACTGATAATTTTTTTTCTCAATGCGAGAAGGAAAAAAAAAACATGAACCTTGAAATTAAAACGTACCCGAAACATGTTCCAACTAATTTATTCAATCCCGAATACCCGCCAAATAATATATTTTCTTCTCAGTTCGATTCGATGCTTTTCATAATCAACAGACACGGGATTTTCTAATTTCTGTCATGGAATTTATGCGAGTCACATCATGAACTTCTTTTTTTTTATTTTTTGCCTTTCGGCGGCAATGGAATCTTAGTTCTTTGTTTTCACTTGATCACCTTGAAACTGTATGATGCGAGCGAGCGAAAAAAGGGAAAGGAACTCTTACTTTGAACTAACCATTCGCTCGCCTCCCCCCCCGCTCGAAAGCCGTGAACGCTGTCCATCCGGATGATACACCCCGCATTCCGTTTCGACTAATCGCAGCAGCCTCTTTTGAGCGGATCTCTAGCAGCAGTTGGGGAGGCGGGCGCGATGCCAAGACTTTAAAAAGAAGCTTCGCGCCCTTTTTCATTTCTTCACAGAGTTTTGACTTTTTTTATCAAGCAAACTCCCCGACACGAATCATGGCCTCTACGCAGTTGCTGGAGTTACCCATCGACATACTGTTGATCCTTTTTCGAACGTTCATCCCTTTAAGGGACAAACTGCGTCTTTTGACGAGCATGCCGGAATTTCATCCCATCTTGACGCACCGGTCGGCTTACCTCTCGTCCCCCGTGCCCTTTTCGACCGCGTACCTGCAACGGCTGAGCCGAATCCGACCCGGCTGGTACTTCGCCACGCGAAACTGGACCCATCGATTCTGTCTTCGTCTCGATCCCGAAACCCTGAATTTCGCAATCTATCACTTTTTCCTCGAAGGATTCGAAGGCCATTACAAACCCGCCGTCCTGCACCAAAGTTTCTTTCGCGGATCCATCGACCGCGTTTTTCAAAACATCGAAAGTTTCTTGACGCAGTTCCAGTATCTAGAGGAGGAGGACGAGGGAGGGGAGACGACGGCATCCAGACCCCCCCTTTCGCGGCAACAGCAGCAGCAGCATCAGCCCAAAATGTACATGTATCGCCTGGAAGGCTACGGACTCGTACTGATCGACTCGACCGCTTCGCGAAACGGCCAACACAACTTACGGTTCTACGACTGGAGCGAAGTCAAGATCCTGCCCGGTCGCTGGCAACAAATCTACTGTCGATGGCGTTTGGACACTCATTTCAAAATCAAATGGAAACTCAACAAAACCCTCCACGTCAAATGCATGACCCCTTCGCCCTATTACTGTCACTGCGAAACGCGATTTCAAAGACTGTCTCCGATAACTTATCGAGTTTCGCCGAATCTCAGCAGTCTGAACTGGAACGAACAAGAATCCGTGCCTCTAGTGGGAGTGCAAGAATTTCGGCTGGAAGAAGACGAAAACCACATGGAATCCAAAATGACTTATCACGTAAATTATAAGTTTTATAACTCGTTAGAAGTCGAAGTCATCGCCAGAAGAAACGAACGACTGAGAAGCCTGTTGGAATAAAAAACTTTTTCATCACCAACCCTCCCCCACCAAAAAAAAAATCTTTCCCATATTGCTGATGGAATTTTTTTTTCCATCAGATTGTTCAAAGGGAAAGGCAAAAAATTGCGCCAAAGGTTTTAAAAAGAAAAATTGGTTTATCCAATTTCTTTTTAAAACCTTTGGCGCAATTTTTTGCGACAAACAGAGTACCAACGTTGGCACAGAAAATAGAATGAAAGAAAAAAAAAATCTTTCCCATATATTGCTGATGGAATTTTTTTTTCCATCAGATTGTTCAAAGGGAAAGGCAAAAAATTGCGCCAAAGGTTTTAAAAAGAAATTGGTTTAACCAATTTCTTTTTAAAACCTTTGGCGCAATTTTTTGCGACAAACAGAGTACCAACGTTGGCACAGATAGAATGAAAAAAAAAACGATCTTTTTTGCTTCCTTTTCGGGAGTAACGGGCAAACACTTTTAAAATTTTTCATGCTATGTTTTTGAGACTTGTAAAAAATTGTTCTTTACAATACATACATACATATATATATATATATATATATATATATATATATATATATATATATATATATATATATATATATATATATATATATATATATATATATATATATATATATATATATATATATATATATATAGTAGACTCCTTCAAAGCCGCACTCCTAAAATCCGCAACTCTCTAAAATTCTCACATATTTTAAGGATGTAAACAATGAAATATTCAGTTCAGATGTAGGTGCAAAATTTGACTTTTTTAGCTTTATATCAATTCCATACATTTTTTCATTTGTAATTTTTGTTAAGGTTATTGAATTCATGTTTTTTCATGAAGAAAGAATAACTTATTTCTGAAAAAAAATAAAGATATTGCTGATTTCATTGATGATTACAATCTTACCGAATATATTTATGTATTAATCAAGCTTTTTTTAATTATTAAATCTGACTAAACTTGAAATAACGTTTCATTATTTTATGATCTTGATGTGAATTAGTAATGTACCTTTATGAGGCAAGTTTCATTGAATAATTTAGGAAAAAAACACATTTCATCTCTATATAATGAATATTTAATTGTACATTATTGATTATGGCACGAAAATGTTAAAGTGTTTTTTTTTTAATTCCAATATTGGTGACCTAAAAGTATTTTTAAAAAAAGGACAAAAATGAACCGAGGAAAAAAAAAAGTTTTTTTTTCTCTCTCGGTTCAAATTCGTAAACCGAGTCGTTTACAACGTTTTCTTTGTTCTCGTTTAAACTGGTGCAACCAGTCTAAAAAGCTCCTTCCCGTCGTCGCGTCTTTCGTCTGTACCAGCAACCAGGGTTCCGTCAATCCCCGATGTCTCGACCACTGTTTTCGAGGAACCACGCGTCCCCAGGTGATAAAGTCTAATAGTTTTTTGCCCGATTTCAATTTGATCAGTTTTCTTACGAGCGCGTACATTTCCACACCGTCGCTGCATTCACTGTTGCTGCCTCTGCCACACCGGTAGTTGCAAATTCCTTCGCAACTCAAGGACCTAACAAGCGGACGTCCCAAAAATCTTTCGAGATCGACGCTTCGAAAATATACCGTACCGTTTGTGGTGACGTGACAGTGTATCGCCGCACCAATTTTTTCATTCACTTCTTTTAACAATCTCACGCGAAAAGACATTCTTCGGCTCGAAAAGAGAGAAAGAGATTCAATAGCTATACTTTCAAACCCAAAAAAAAATAGACCGGACTACTAAACTTTATGTTTTTCATTTAATCTCTCTCTCTGAAAGATAAAAAACGCAGTGTTGGATCGACAAGACAAAGACAAAGAGTCTGCATACCTTTTAGGGTGTAGGGAAACAACAACTAAAAAAAAAACCCCATCCTGTTTCGTGAGAAAGTTGACAAAGGCATGCATACCCTTGAGGGGGGGGGAAAAAATGTTTTTCAGATGGGAACGAAAAAACAGAATGAAAAGAATAACATCCGTTGACCTTGCATGCCGAAGCAATCGAGCCGCAGCCGGTTAGCCTTGAGAGCCGACTGGACGCGCCCGCACGTCCGCCCGCTCGCTCGCTCCAGTGCATCGAATGGATGAGAGGAGGAAAAGGAGGAGGCGGGAGGGGTAAGAAAACAACACGCGGAACGTCGACTAGAAGAATTAGAAGTTGAAATAAAAAGGGAAATCTTTTTGCGAACAAAGATTAGAGACAGAGAGGGCAAAATGGCAGCGGTCGCGGAAACATCCACGTCTATGTCTTCTTCTTCTACTACTACTACTACTACTAATACTAATACTCTCGCGCCCTCCCCTATCCGACTCACGGATTTACATCCCGATATCCTGTTAACGCTTTTTCGCAACTACATACCTCTGCACGATAAATTGCACGTGCTTTCTAAAATGGAAGAATTTCGCACTCTGGTCCGGTGTCGCGGGGCCTACCGCATACCGCGCGGAGCACCTTTTTCGAACGCGTATCTGCGATTCCTGAGTCGCATTCGTCCCGGATGGTACGTGGCCCGAGAGGACTGGACGCACTGCTTCCGCTTGCAGATCGACGAGAGCACGCTGCACGTTTCTCTCCGTCATTACGTGCTCTTTCCGCCCGAAATTTTGCAAACTTTGCTTTTTCGGCACCACTGGCAGCAGCAGTCCCGCGTCGGCGTGGTGGCCTGTCATCGGGCGACCCTCGCGCAATTGCATTCCAACCTGAGCAATTTTCTGGTGGACTATCACCCGTATCACCTGCTCGCCTACCATCTCCCGGGTCACGGATACGTCCTGATCGAGCATTCCTCCCCGCGTCGTCCCACCCGTCTCTTTCAGATGCGCTTCTACGACGGCACGACCTGCATGATCGAAGAGGGACGGAAACGCGAAATGAGAGATTTCAGCAGCGGCGGCGACGGCAGCAGCGCGCATTTTTCGGTTCTCTTTTCGGACGACCGAACCATCACGGTGGAATGCCTCCTGCATCGCACGTGTCGCCGTTGCGATCCTCGCGTTCGAGTCCTGTCCCCTTTCGAGTTTCGATTCGAAACGGATTTCAGAACCTCCTCCCTGACTTGGAACCATCCCGAGGGGGTCCCGAGTATTCCCCTGGCCGGTCGACAAGTGTTTCGTTTGCAAAAAGACGGGCGTCACGTGCTTTCCGCGGCCCTGTCGAGTAAAACTTATTGTCCGCTTTCGAAAAAAAAGTGGAAAATTGAAAACAAAGCCGCTTGGGTGGAAGAACAGCAGCAACAGCAGCAACGGAAAGAAACAGCAGACAAGAGAAAGAGAGAGGCGGGGGTTGAAGATCAGCAGCAGCAGCAGCAACAGGATGACGACGAACCTCTTCGTAAAAAATAAGTAAGTTTATTTATGCCTTCTTTTCCCTCGGGAAAAGGTAAAAAAATAAGCCAAAGGTTAAAAAAAAGAAAGGAGTAAAAAAAAATTGTTTGGATCTTGGTCCAATTTCTTTTTTTTACTTCTTTTCTTTTTTTAACCTTTGGCTTATTTTTTTACGACGCATTCAGTACCAACATTGGATACGTGTCAAACGAAAAAAAAAATTGAAGTCATCTTTCCCGCCCCTCTAACATCCCGATTAGATTCGCTTGAAGACATCGACACTCGAAAAAAAAAACAAAAATCACAGAGAAACAAAAATTGAAAGGGGAAAAAGAGGATGGTGGTGGTGGTGGAGGAAAGTGAGATAACGAAAAAAACCTTGAACCGTTTCGATGGTCAAGGAACTGCTGCTCGCTCTTTCATTGGTTACGAGTTGGTTTTTCTTTTTTTTTCTTTCTGTATCTGTGTGTGTGTAATATTCAAAGGAGGTGGAATATGAGAGAGGGATGGGATGGGAGATGGTTTGACTCTTTTTGTTTTTTTTTTCTTTAGACCCTCAACTATTTAACGTTGTCAGTCCCGTGTCGGGTTCTATATTTCGAAAAAGATGGCGACTGTTGCAACTGCTCCTCTCGTCCCTGCTGCTGCTGCTGCTGCTGGTGGTGCGGCGGCGGTAACGAAATCCACTCCTGCGACCGTCGTCCGTCTGTTCGACTTGCCCCCCGAAATCCTGTTTTTGATTTTTCGGCGCTACGTTCCGCTGCACGACAAAATCTATCGTCTGCTGAGCATGCCGGAATTTCGACCTTATCTGGAAGACCGCGCGGCCTACCTGTCGCGTCCCGTCCCTTTTTCGAAAGAGTACCTGTACGATCTGTTGCGAAGCATCCGACCCGGACTGTACGCGGCTCGCACCAACTGGTCGCATCGCCTGTGTCTTCGAATCGACCCGCAAAACTTGAACGTGTTCATCCATCACTATTATTTGGAAGGATACAATCCCAACGAGAAATTCGACACTCACTACTATGTCGGGCCCGTGGATCGCATGAAACGACACCTCGATGTTTTTTTCCGAGATTTCATGCACTTGGATCGATCGCTGCTGCTCACTTATCACCTGAAAAATTACGGATACATCGTCGTCGGTCGCTCTCCGCATTTCCCGCGGAGCCGCGACGCCTACAGGATGAAATTTTACGACTGGACCGAAGTCGAGATCCGGATCGATTCGAGGCGTCCGGTGACGTCCGGTCGTGTCAGCCATTTCCACGTGACGCTGACCGCGGACCACAGACTCTTGGTCGAATGTTCCTGCGCTTCCCTGTTTCGAGTCTGCCGCTGCACCCGCGTCCTGACGGAACTGTCTCCGATCGAGCTTCGAGTCGCCGAAAATTATCGCTCGCTCGTCTGGGACGTGGCAACAGAAGAAGGACAACAACAACAACAACAACAACAAGCCGAAGCCAAAGCCGCCGAAGAAGAAAAACACAAAACCATTGAACAAATCGGTTATCAGCAACTCAATTTGTTAGAAGGAGGATATTTCGTGGAATCCAATCTGTACTATAACTTGGGAATGTACCACCCGTACATTCGGGTGTTGGAAAACGAATTCCAACGCCTTTTTCATTAGCAGCTCAACATCAACAAATAACTTTTAATCAATAATCAAAGACTTTAAAAAAAAAACTTTTTTTTTTCCACTTATCAATCTTTAACAGGAGATTGAAATAGGAAAAAAAGTAAAAAAAATGCGCCAAAGGTAAAAAGGAAAAAAAATTTTTTTTTTTCCTTTTTACCTTTGGCGCATTTTTTTTACGACAAAAGTGTTACCAACATTGGGCTCGATCATTTAAAAAAAAGAGAGATGGAGAAAAAAAACAATTTTTTTTTTCATTCAACAGATTGTTTCGCTTTTGAAGGCGGCAAAAAAAAGGGATCGAAAGGTTGAAAAAGAAATTCTTTTCAACCTTTCGATCCCTTTTTTTTGCATCACATTGATCACCAACATTGGTTTCAACATAATAAAAAAAAAAAAAATAAACATAATTTTTTATAGTAGAAAAACGAACTTTATATCGATTTTTTCTAAAAACTTTGATGAAAAGTACATAATTTTTTAAAGAATAATAGACTTAATAAAATAATGCAAAATTTCGATCGGATCGCGAGTTTCAAAAATTGGATTGAGTCAGTCAAAGTCGAACTAGTATAGCGGTAGTAGAGGATAACTTTGTCATCTCCAAGCGGAAAGTGACTTTAAACTCATAAACGACTCCTATTTATACTGTCAAAAAAAAAAAAAAAAAAAAAAAAAAAAAAAAAAAATTTTTTTTTTTTTTTTTTTTTTTTTTTTTTTAATGTTTATATTATTAAATGTATAATTCTTGGAGAAAACTCACAATTCTCCAGTTTCAAATAATTTCTTCAAACGATTTCTTAATATTAAAAAAAAAAAAAAAAAAAAAAAAAAAAAAAAAAAGAAAAATTTTTTTTTTTTTTTTTTTTTTTTTTTTTTTTAAATATTTTATAATGTATGATTTAATCGATTACAAATGTCATCTACTGTAGGTGTAATTTCTTGTTGGAATGCATAGCCTACCGTTCCGAACGGGTGCATGACCCTACTGGTGTGGAGAATCCACGATGTAATATTGGTTTCCTCAAAACATCTCAGCAACACATTTAGCGCATCCTGATAAATTACATCGACTTGATCTTCAAATTTTTGCATACAGAGTACTGTAAATTTTCCTGCAACAATGAGACATTCTAAAACAATGCATTGATAGGGCATTGGTAATATTCCGGCCGACGACAATTCGTGGCGAAGTATGTTAAACTCTCCCACTTCTAATGTAGTTTTAACAATTTCGCTTAATTTTCTTTCTAAGATGGGACAAATATCCGATAATACGTTCACTTCTTCAATACTGACATTGAGTTTGAAGGGATGTTTTTGAAAGAAACGTCCTTGCATTCTTAAAATTGTAGTATACATCATCCATTCAATTTCATTTAATTTTGAAAAATCCACCGGTTTGTAGTGGTCCAGATGAGAACCATTGCTCACATTTGCAAGATATATAGATTCTGCAAAAAGATCTGGTAAAATGTAATCCATTCTGACCACCGACCTGTCCAAACGACAAACGTCAGAATGGCAAGAATAGCAAGGAAAATCGGGCAAACGTGCCATTGTTGCTGGAGTGTGGCAAAGTCGAATGAGGCAAGGCTGATGCGCGGACTGATATTTATATTAAAAAAAAAAAAAAAAAAAAAAAAAAAAAAATTTCTTCAAACGATTTTTTAGTATTTAGAAAAAAAAAAAAAAAAAAAAAAAAAAAAAAAAAAAAAAAAATTTTTTTTTTTTTTTTTTTTTTTTTTTTAAATATTAAGAAATCGTTTGTTATATTTGAATGTCTTCGAAACTCCAGTGTCTAGCTTGGGTTCAGTTTAGGTCGCGATGCCCCCGGCTCACTTTGGATATTTTTAAAAGGTTTCCCGGTCTCGCCCCCCCTCCTCCCGATTCGGCCTTACGAAAATGTTTCTCCGGGGATCGCGGTGCGCCTCGGATTTCCGACTCAGTTTAGGAATTTTAAACGGTTTCCCGGTCTCGCCGCTCGATTTAGATATTCCAACGTGTTTCTCCTGCGGTCGCGACGCCGCGGTTTTCGTACTCAGTTTAGGAATTTCGAAAGGTTTCCCGGTCTCTCCGCTCGATTCAGATGTTCGATAACGTTTCTCCTCTGGTCGCGACGCCTCGGCTTTCCGACTCAGTTTAGGAATTTTAAATGGTTTCCCGGTCTCGCCGCCCGACGTGGTCTTTCGAACGCGTTTCTCCTGCGGTCGCGACGCCTCGGATTTCCGGCTGAGTTTGGGTATTTCGAAGGGTTTCCCGGTCTCTCCGCTCGATTCAGATACTACTCGAACGCGTTTCTCGGGCGGTCGCGACGCCTCGGATTTCCGGCTGAGTTTGGGTATTTCGAAGGGTTTCCCGGTCTCTCCGCTCGATTCAGATATTCGAAAATGTTTCTCCTGCGATCGCGACGCCTCGGTTTTCCGGTTCGGTTTGGGTATTTCGAAAGGTTTCTTCGTCTCTAAGCTCGATTCAGATGTTCGAAAATGTTTCTCCTGCGATCGCGACGCCTCGGTTTTCCGGTTCGGTTCAGGAATTTCGAAAGATTTCGCGGTCTCGCCGCCCCCTTTGGTCGTTCGAACGCGATTCTCGGGCGGTCTCGACGCCTCGAGTTCGCGACTCGCTTCGGGAATTTCGAAAGGTTTCTCGGGTTCTCGCTTCTCGGACTCGTGGCGACCGCGAATCGATTTTCGTACTTTCAAACGTTTCTCCGGCGTCCCGAGTGCTCGCTTCCGTGGAGAATTCTTCTCGGAGTTTACGAGATCTCGCGGCGCCTCGGGCTCTCGCTTCGGGGAGTCGTCGTCGTCTCCCGGAGCGACGGCGGCGGGAGCGGCAGCGGCAGCAAGAGCAGGAGCAGCAGAAACGGGAGCAGCAGCAGCAGAAACAGGTGGAGCAGTGGGCAGTAAAAAATCCCGGACCAGTTTCGGGGAAACGAAAGGTTCTGGCACAGGCGGCGTGCTCGAAGGTTCTTCGAAGGCGAAACTTTTCATCGAGGGCAGGTTGCTCTCGGAGTCGGGAAAGGAGTCGAAGAGACTCTTGTGCGAGACGTTCCAGATTACATCCTCGGGAATAAAACAGTCTTCCAAGACTGAAAAGTCAATGTCCGAGGCAGGTAAAGAAAACGGAGAATATTGGAATAACGGGGCCATCTCGACGAGTGGCAATGTCGAATGAGTCAAGTCTGATGCGCGGACTGATATTTATACTAAATTGAAAAAAAAAAAAAAAAAAAAAAATTTTTTTTTTTTTTTTTTTTTTTTTTTTTTTTTTTTTTTTTTAAATACAAATTCTAAATCTCTAAGGTTTCACAAAAAGCATGAAAAATTATTTATAGAGACATGATGACATTTATATATTACAGTTCGCAAATTGCGAATTCGCAATGTGCGAGTTCTTGAATTCTTAATGGGTTTTAAATTCTCACTTTGGGTTCGGTGGGAAGCAAAAACATGAAAAATTATTTTTAGACATGTTGACGTTTACATATTACGATTCGCAATTCGCAAGTTGCGAATTCGCAATGTGCGAATTCTTGAATACTTAATGAGTTTCACAAATTGTCAGGGAATTCAGTTGTAGTAAGGGAACCTGACCCGTATTCACGCAAAAAAAAAGACGTTCGAAGAAAACCTCGGAAAACTACGAACGGTCAGGCCGACGGTCGCGACTGGGTTCGGACACTGTACCACCTACCGTCCACCAGTTTTGGAGATCGGAACCTCGCGGCCGCTGATGGGGTCATTTACATATTCGCAATTCGCAATTCGCAAATTACGAAGTCTTCGATACTTGATGAGTTTGAAATTCTCGCTTCGGGTTCGGTGGGAAACAAAGAAAATTTTAAATGTATTAGAGGTCATTGACCTTTGACCTTGAACCAAGGTCAAATTATAAATTAACTCTGTGTAATTCGCAATTCGCAAATCACGGATTCGCAAATTACGGATTCTTCGATACTCGATGAGTTTCAAATTCTCACTTCGGGTTCGGCGGGAGGCAAAGAAAATTTTAAATGTAACAGAGGTCATTGACCTTTGACCTTGAACCAAGGTCAAATTATAAACCAATTATTAAATAAATCAAATTACAACTCTGTGTACAGGGAAGACGCAAGTTTACCCAATGTTAGTATACCTTCGATTAACCTAGCTAATAAGTTTGTTTTTACATGTTGATTTTAATAAATTGTTTGATTATTTTTTGTTTGATTTTTTCAGTACGAGTATGGGAAATCGGTAAATTATTTTTATATACTAATATGTGTGTAAAAAGTTATTAACGATAGAAATTTTACTAAAAAAAATTTGATAAAAAAGGAGACGAGTCGAGTGGTATAAAGGCGCGAAATAGAAACAAATATTTTAAACCGCGAGGCGGGAGCGCCAGCGACCGCCTCGCGGTTTAAAATATTTGTTTTTATTTCGCGCCTTTATACCACTCGACCTCGTGATTGAAAACTCAAACTCTAGGTCTTTTGGCTTTGCCGACTTCCTGCTTCAATTCCTCATTTTCCGTTTTCAGCGATTCGATTTCGTTTTTCGCTTCGGCGAGCTCCTTTTGAAGTTTTTCAATTTCGATTTTCGCTTCGGCGAGCTCGTTTTTGAGTCTCGCGATTTCTCCTTCGTGCAGCTGATGAATTTTGTCGTTCAGCTGATGGATTTTATCGGTCAACTCGGAATTTTTATCGTTCAACTCGGAATTTTTATGGTTCAACTCGGAATTTTTATGGTTCAACTCGCAAATTTTGTCGCTGGACGCGGAACATTTGTCCGTCAGGGTTTTGACGTCCTCCGCGTGCCTCAGTTTCCGTCGGGCCGCTTCCTCTTTCAGCCCCGCGTTTTCGGACTCGAGCTCCCTGTTTCTGTCGACTATGGGCTTGAACTCGTTGATCAGGGACTGTTGGTAGGGCCGGGGCGTCCAGTGGTCTTCCCCCACGACGTAGTAGAAGAGGTTGCCCATCTGGGCTTGCTTTTCGAGCCAGGCTTCACGAGTGAGGTTTTTCAGAGTCGGGTTGCGTCTGAAAAAAAGACGGCGACCCTTCGTGAGATGTAGAAAAATGTCCGTCGGACCTCGGCGACAGGGTTGAAATTCCTTCGCGACCGGGAGGACGGTGTTCAGCGTGATTCCGGGGATGTGTTTGATTTTGAAGCGCCATTTTCTTTCGAAGAAATCCATGTCCGCCTGTACCATTTTGTCTCGCTTCAAGTCTTTGAAGGTCAAGTTGAGCAGTTCCAGGAGCCCGCCTTCCCACTGCAGGACGAGCGGCAGCCGGTAGTCTTTGGGGAGGCTTTCGAAACAGTAAAAATGGTTTCGTTTTTCGGCGGCACCACCCTTTTTGTTTTCGGCGGCGGCGCCCGAGAAGTTGCAGCGGGACTCGCGCTTGGACAGGTAGCCGATGGTGTGGACGAGCTGCATGGCGGAGTCGATGGGTTTGCAGTACAGGCACCTGAAGTTTCTGCGGGGCCTTTCTCCCACCTCTATTTTCGCCCACACGTCTCTCAGAAAGTGGCCGGGCGGAGACGACACCACGATCATGTGCCTGTGCTGCCTGAGTCGGGCCTCCGAGGGCTCGCCGCCGTCGCACCAGCAAGAGAACGGGAGGGTGCGAGTCCTGCCTTCGTCCCCGTCCACGGCTTCGAGAAATCCGGGAAACGCGGGAATCCGGACCATGGCGTGAAACCATTCGACGGAGTTTCCGAGTTCCACGTACTTCCGGACGCAGGAGACGGCCCTGTCGAGAGACTCGTCCTCGAAGGTCAGGGGGTTCGGGTCGAGGGGCATGGGCCAGACGAGATCATAAGCGCGCGGTGGCGGGTCGAACGCGCGGTCGAACAGACACTTGGCCCGGGCCATGGGCTTCGAGTCGAAGGGAACGGGTTCCGGTTTGGCCACGAGAGTGGGATTTTCTGGCGGTAAAGTGTTCTGTTTTAGAAATTTTCTCCAACATTGCAGCAAATGATCCACGTGCTCGAGTTTCTGTTTGCTCGACCAAGATGTTTTCCCGAGGCACCAGACGCAGCAGAGTCTGGGATTTAAATTGTGCGATGCGGAGCAATGTTTTTCGAATTGGATGGATACGAGAGAAGCGTTACAGAGAGGGCATTGAAAAGAGGAGGAATTCCGCTTAATAAAACTCCAATAAAGTCTCAAATTGTCGCAATTGTCTTTCGGCATGATGATGCGGTCGGTATGATGAGACAAAAAGTAATCCGACAAAAAAGATAATTTGGGGTACGACTAAATGCATTTATAGGTCCCAAAAAAAAAAAAAAAAAAAAAAAAAAAAAAAAAAAAAAAAAAAAATTTTTTTTTTTTTTTTTTTTTTTTTTTTTTTTTTTTTTTTTTTTTAAATAGGATTAAAGGCTCATAAATAAATGAAAACTTAAATTTCAAGTCTTTTCGCCCTATCGAGTTCCTGCTTCAATTCCTCAAGTTCCCTTTTGAGCATTTCATTTTCCTCACTCAGCTCTTTGTTTCGATCGACTATGGGCTTGAATTCGTCGATCAGGGACTGGAGATACGGACGAGGGGTCCAGTGGTCTTCCGCCACCACGTAGTAGAAGAGGTTGCCCGTCTCGGCTTGCTTTTCGAGCCAGGCTTCCCGAGCGAGGTCCTTTAAATCTGGGTTGCGTCTGAAAAAGAGACGGCGACCTTTCGTGAGGTGCACGAAAATGTCCGTGGGACCCGGACAGGGTTCAAATTCTTTCGCGACCGGGAGGACCGTGCCGAGCGTGATTCCGGGGATGTTTTTTATTCTGAAGCGCCATTTGCTTTCGAAGAAATCCATGTCCGACTGCACCATTTCGTCTCGCTTCAGGTCTTTGAAAGTCGAGTCGAGGAGGCTCGCGAGACCGCCTTCCCACTGCAGGACGAGCGGCAGCCGGTAGTCTTTCGGGAGGCTTTCGAAACAGTAAAAGTGGTTCAGTTTTTCGGGCGAATTGTCTTTGTATTCCGAAGAGAAGTTGCACCGGGACTCGCGTTTGCACAGGTAGCCGATGGCGTGGACGAGCTGCATGGCCGAGTCGATGGGCTTGCAGTACAGACATTTGAAGTTTCTGCGGGGCCGCCGCCGCTCTCCCACTTCTATTTTCGACCACACGTCTCTCAGAAAGTGTCCCGGTGGCGAGGAAACTATGATCATGTGCCTGTGCCGCCCGAGTCGTGCTTCCGAGGGCTTTCCGCGGCCGTCGCACCAGCAGGAGAACGTGAGGGTGCGCGTCCGCCCTTCGTCCCTGTCCACGGCTTCCAGGAAACCCGGAAAAGCGGGAATTCGCACCGCGGCGTGAAACCATTCGGCCTCGCCTCGGAGTTCCACGTACTTTCGGACGCAGGAGACGGCCCTGTCCAGGGACTCGTCCTCGAAGGTCAGGGGGTTCGGGTCGAGGGGCATGGGCCAGACGAGGTCGAGGGCTCGCGGCGGCGGCGGGTCGAACGCTCGGTGGTCGAACAGACACTTGGCCTGGGCCATGGGCTTCGAGTCGAAGGGAACGGGCTCCGGTTTGGCCACGAGAGTGTTCAGTTTTAAGAATTTTCTCCAACACTTTATCATGTGACCGCCGTGCTCGCGTTTCCGTTTGCTCGACCATGAGGTTTCCCCGAGGCACCAGACGCAACAGAGTCTGGAATTTAAATTGTGCGATGCGGAGCAATGTTTTTCGAATTGGATGGATACGAGAGAAACGTTACAGAGAGGACACTGGAAGGAGGTGGGGTTTCGCTTGAGAAAATTCCAATAAAGTCTTAAATTCTCACATCCGTCTTTCGAAGATCTGTTTTGACAAGGCGGCATGATGCGGTGGTGGGTACGATGAGACAGAAAATAATCTGACAAAATGACAATTTGGGGGGTACGACTGAAAGTATTTATAACATTTTCACAATCTCAAAAAAAAAAAAAAAAAAAAAAAAAAAAAAAAAAAAAAAACATTTTTTTTTTTTTTTTTTTTTTTTTTTTTTTTTTACTTAATTTTCATGACATAATATTTTGAGTCTTTACACAGTTAACAACTACTGCATCGCTTAGGAAATACCAACACCGATCAAACAACTGAAGGTCAAAGGTCAATGACCTCTTTAGATTTTTTGTTGCCACAAAGAAGTTATGAGTTATTTAGAAACTATTATATAATGCATTGATTCGTTTCTGAATAACACATTTAGAAAATAACTGAAGGTCAAAGGTCAATGACCTCTTTAGATTTTTTGTTGACACAAAGAAGTTATGAGTTATTTAGAAACTATTTTATAATGCATTGATTCGTTTCTGAATAACACATTTAGAAAATATTTTATATTTGATTTATTCAAAAAAAAAAAAAAAAAAAAAAAAAAAAAAAAAAAAATTTTTTTTTTTTTTTTTTTTTTTTTTTTTTTTTTATATAAAACTTAGTTGTTTCAATAATAGACAAATAATTTTGTAAAGTTTTAAAAGTGCTACTGCACGTATTTATTTACAAATAAATCTCACAGTTTAAATATATACAAAAATCAGCATTCAATTCTCTGATTTTTTCCAAAAGTTTGATGGGTAACACGACCCGGTCGGGGCGATAGAGTCCAGATGACCACTGGTCAGCGGCATTGGAAGCACGGACATCAACGGCGGCAGCCGGTCTCGACTCCGAGTGAAAAGCGACTCTCTGCAGTATGCGGGCACCCGAGTCGTCGAGGTGACCGCTGCTCTGGCGGCGACTGCCGGGGGGCAGGGTCATCGACGGCAGCAGCCGCTCTTCGACTCCGCCGCCGTCTCCGAGCGAGAAAGCCGACTCTCTGCGTCCAAAGTCGAGTCGAAGTGACCGCTGGTCAGCGCGGACGTCAGAACGAACGGGACGTTTCGATTCTCCGGTCCCATTTCCGAAAGTTGGACGGGCGACGCGACCCGGTTCCGATAGGGTCGAGTCGAAGTGACCGCTGGTCACTTCGCTGGTCACGTCGAACGCACGGTCACCCAAAGTCCGCCCAAAGCACGGTCATCGTCGTCCTCAGCAGCAGCAGCCGGCATCGGCTCCGAGCGAAGTAGTTTGAATGTCATTTTCCTTGGGTCACAGGAGGTGGGTGCATTATCGGCCACACGGCGCGCAGGTCACTCCAATGGACGGCGGTGGAACACGCGAAACACGTGAGCACGGATTCTGGATTTTTTAAATCTTGTTTTATTTTTCTTACGAGGCAACCGGCATGACATTCGTGACCACAGCCGTGTAAAATTATCTTCGAAAGTTTTCTGGGATCTTTGCATAAGCGACACCAAAGTCGAGACGATGATTCCTCGTCGGCAAAATCGGGCACTGAGGCGCAGGCATTAACGGCGGCGGTCGGTGTTGAATGTTCCATCTCCGAGCGATAAGTGACTGCAGATCGCTCAATATCCACCTAATTATACCTTCAAAAAAAAAAAAAAAAAAAAAAAAAAAAAAAAAAAAAAAAAAAAAAAAAAAAATTTTTTTTTTTTTTTTTTTTTTTTTTTGAATTAATCTCCTTTATTTAGATTTTTATATCTGAGACAGAAGTCAAAACTCGTGGAAAATAAACTTACAAAACAAACCAATATATATTATATCAAAAAAAAAAAAAAAAAAAAAAAAAAAAAAAAAATTTTTTTTTTTTTTTTTTTCCGATTAATCTCCTTTATTTAGATTTTTATATCTGAGACAGAAGTCAAAACTCGTGGAAAATAAACTTACAAAACAAACCAATATATGTTATATCACAAAAAAAAAAAAAAAAAAAAAAAAAAAAATATCGGCAAAATTTTTCAAAGTCTGGAATTATTTCGGAGTTCGGCAAAATTTTTCAAAGTCTGGAATTATTTCGGAGTTCGGCAAAATTTTTCAAAGTCTGGAAATATTTCAAAGTTCGACAAAATTTTTCAAAGTCTGAAATTTTTTCAAAGTTCGACAAAATTTTTCAAAGTCTGAAATTTTTTCAAAGTTCGACAAAATTTTTCAAAGTCTGAAATTTTTTCAAAGTTCGACAAAATTTTTCAAAGTCTGAAATTATTTCAAAGTTCGGCAAAATTTTTCAAAGTCTGAAATTATTTCAAAGTTCGGCAAAATTTTTCAAAGTCTGAAATTTTTTCAAAGTTCGACAAAATTTTTCAAAGTCTGAAATTTTTTCAGTTCGACAAAATTTTTCAAAGTCTGAAATTTTTTCAGTTCGACAAAATTTTTCAAAGTCTGAAATTTTTTCAAAGTTCGACAAAATTTTTCAAAGTCTGAAATTTTTTCAAAGTTCGACAAAATTTTTCAAAGTCTGAAATTTTTTCAAAGTTCGACAAAATTTTTCAAAGTCTGAAATTTTTTCAAAGTTCGACAAAATTTTTCAAAGTCTGAAATTTTTTCAAAGTTCGACAAAATTTTTCAAAGTCTGAAATTTTTTCAAAGTTCGACAAAATTTTTCAAAGTCTGAAATTTTTTCAAAGTTCGACAAAATTTTTCAAAGTCTGAAATTTTTTCAAAGTTCGACAAAATTTTTCAAAGTCTGAAATTATTTCAAAGTTCGACAAAATTTTTCAAAGTCTGAAATTATTTCAAAGTTCGACAATATTTTTCAAAGTCTGAAATTATTTCAAAGTTCGACAAAATTTTTCAAAGTCTGAAATTTTTTCAAAGTTCGACAAAATTTTTCAAAGTCTGAAATTTTTTCAAAGTTCGACAAAATTTTTCAAAGTCTGAAATTATTTCAAAGTTCGGCAAAATTTTTCAAAGTCTGAAATTATTTCAAAGTTCGACAAAATTTTTCAAAGTCTGAAATTATTTCAAAGTTCGACAAAATTTTTCAAAGTCTGAAATTATTTCAAAGTTCGGCAAAATTTTTCAAAGTCTGAAATTTTTTCAAAGTTCGGCAAAATTTTTCAAAGTCTGAAATTTTTTCAAAGTTCGACAAAATTTTTCAAAGTCTGAAATTTTTTCAAAGTTCGACAAAATTTTTCAAAGTCTGAAATTTTTTCAAAGTTCGGCAAAATTTTTCAGTCTGAAATTTTTTCAAAGTTCGACAAAATTTTTCAAAGTCTGAAATTTTTTCAAAGTTCGACAAAATTTTTCAAAGTCTGAAATTTTTTCAAAGTGCGACAAAATTTTTCAAAGTCTGAAATTTTTTCAAAGTTCGACAAAATTTTTCAAAGTCTGAAATTTTTTCAAAGTTCGACAAAATTTTTCAAAGTCTGAAATTTTTTCGAAGTTCGACAAAATTTTTCAAAGTCTGAAATTTTTTCCAAGTTCGACAAAATTTTTCAAAGTCAAATTTTTTCAAAGTTCGACAAAATTTTTCAAAGTCTGAAATTTTTTCAAAGTTCGACAAAATTTTTCAAAGTCTGAAATTTTTTCAAAGTTCGGCAAAATTTTTCAGTCTGAAATTATTTCAAAGTTCGACAAAATTTCAAGCGAGAGAAACGGAAGAGCAGCCGACTGGCAGCGCTGTCATATGTCAACTGATCTGGTGAAACAATCTCACCCCCCCCCCAAAAAAAAAAAAAAAAAAAAAAAAAAAAAAAATTTTTTTTTTTTTTTTTTTTTTTTTTTTTTTTTTTTTTTAACCCCTCTCTATCAGAAACTCTTTAAAAACGGCACTTAAAGGTTTTCCCCTTACATAAAAAGAAAAACACCTCAGACTTGTAAAATGTTTTTAAACATTGTTTCTGTTCAACGGAGCCACTTTAAAGTTTTCCGGAACACCAGTTATTCGTTGCAGAAAAGATTATTCTTCTTAGTGGGCTTCCGGGGGACCCGTCCGACGCGAAACGCGGTTTGAGTTTCGTCTTTTCGTTTTTTGTCTCGTTTATAACGATCGTTGAATATTGCCTTTTTGATGCCGGTCTCCGTCGGGACGGCAAAAAAAAAGTTTGCAGCAGGCACTCGAAATTCGGCGCGAACGTTCCCCCTCCGTCAGAGCTTTCGTTTCCGCTCGGTTTCGCTCCCCTGCCGGGTCGACCGGGGGAGAGGGGCTCTTTGGAAATTTCGGGTCGAAACGCCGAAAACCTCCCTTCGTACGCGTTTAGGGGCGGAAACGTTTCATTTTCTGCTCGGTGAAGAGACCCCCACCCGCCCTTCGATTTGGTACCCCCGAGGAATCGCTCTCTGTATCGATAGAGGTCGTTGACCCCTAAATAATGTTTTTGTCAGAATCGAAAAACGGGATCCCGGGGGTGACCGAAGAGCGCCTCGTCCGCCGTCGGACTGTTTTTCGTTTCGGTTCGGCACGCGTTCTCCGACCACCCCCCGTTCACGACTCTGGCGGGTGTGCCACCCCCTTTTTTCCGCGAGACACTGATTTCGGCCGAAAAGTTTATCGAGCTCCGCGGTCCCGCGAATCGCGGGACGACTGAAAAAATTAAATTTTTGAATCCTACGATCGTTTTCCGAAAGTTTGATATGCGACACGACCCAGTCTACTCGCCTTGCCTTTTTTAAGCGAATTTCCGCCGACCTAGAGACGGCAAAAAAAAAGTTTGCAGCAGGCACTCGAAATTCGGCGCGAACGTTCCCCCTCCGTCAGAGCTTTCGTTTCCGCTCGGTTTCGCTCCCCTGCCGGGTCGACCGGGGGAGAGGGGCTCTTTGGAAATTTCGGGTCGAAACGCCGAAAACCTCCCTTCGTACGCGTTTAGGGGCGGAAACGTTTCATTTTCTGCTCGGTGAAGAGACCCCCACCCGCCCTTCGATTTGGTACCCCCGAGGAATCGCTCTCTGTATCGATAGAGGTCGTTGACCCCTAAATAATGTTTTTGTCAGAATCGAAAAACGGGATCCCGGGGGTGACCGAAGAGCGCCTCGTCCGCCGTCGGACTGTTTTTCGTTTCGGTTCGGCACGCGTTCTCCGACCACCCCCCGTTCACGACTCTGGCGGGTGTGCCACCCCCTTTTTTCCGCGAGACACTGATTTCGGCCGAAAAGTTTATCGAGCTCCGCGGTCCCGCGAATCGCGGGACGACTGAAAAAATTAAATTTTTGAATCCTACGATCGTTTTCCGAAAGTTTGATATGCGACACGACCCAGTCTACTCGCCTTGCCTTTTTTAAGCGAATTTCCGCCGACCTAGAGACGGCAAAAAAAAAGTTTGCAGCAGGCACTCGAAATTCGGCGCGAACGTTCCCCCTCCGTCAGAGCTTTCGTTTCCGCTCGGTTTCGCTCCCCTGCCGGGTCGACCGGGGGAGAGGGGCTCTTTGGAAATTTCGGGTCGAAACGCCGAAAACCTCCCTTCGTACGCGTTTAGGGGCGGAAACGTTTCATTTTCTGCTCGGTGAAGAGACCCCCACCCGCCCTTCGATTTGGTACCCCCGAGGAATCGCTCTCTGTATCGATAGAGGTCGTTGACCCCTAAATAATGTTTTTGTCAGAATCGAAAAACGGGATCCCGGGGGTGACCGAAGAGCGCCTCGTCCGCCGTCGGACTGTTTTTCGTTTCGGTTCGGCACGCGTTCTCCGACCACCCCCCGTTCACGACTCTGGCGGGTGTGCCACCCCCTTTTTTCCGCGAGACACTGATTTCGGCCGAAAAGTTTATCGAGCTCCGCGGTCCCGCGAATCACGGGACATCCGAAAGAAAATCGTTTTCGAGTCGTTTGATTTTTTTTGCAAAAGTTTGACGTGCGACGCGACCCGTCCGGACCCGTTTTTTCGGACCCGACCCGAACCCGACCCGCCTGGAACGGGTCGTGCGACCCCTCCGACTTTCGGAAAAAAATCGAAGAATTCGAAAATATCTCTGTTTCGGTCGGCATCCGCTTTTTTCGTGGGTAAAGGGGGCGAAAACGGTGAAATCGAGTCGTCTGGAAATGCTGAAAACGACCCCGGAGGAGGCCCCGTTCGCACCGACGCCGCCGGATCCCGATTTCGAGACGCGGACCGACCCGTAGATTCCGAAAAACATTTCGCGGCGTTCCGTCGATCGCGCGGTGCCCCCGGGGCCAGAAATTCGAGGTCCGAAATTCGAGAGGGCCCGGGGCCCCCTCGACACCGCCGGAAAGGGGCAGGCTCGGTACCGTCGGCGAGAGGGTCGCGAGACGTCACGGCGACAGTCTCCGCGATCTCTTCGGCCGAAAACCCTGCGCGGGAGACGACGTCGAATATTTCACCCGAAATTTCGAGAGGGGTTTCCGACCCCTAGTCGACCGTGGAGAGGGTCGGAACGGCGTCGGAACGAAAGCCCTGACGGAGAGGGAACCTCCTCGTCGAATTTCGAGTGTCTAGTCGAAAAGTTATTTTTTTCGCACGTCTCAGATAGGTACCGGAAATAAAACAATTAATTAAAAAATTTTTTTTTAAATGTGATTAAAAGTTTTTTTTAGCGAGATGTGTCGGAAGACATTTTCAAAATTTTCGTTTTTTTAAAATTTTTCGACATAGTGACAACGTTGTACCCGTAATTTCGCTCTTAGTTCATATATTGTACGACAGGGGGCGCGCTGTAGAGTGTCACTGATGGAAAAGGAAGCATTTCTAAAAAATCGATACGAATCCACCGATAGCTTGCTCGAGAGGTATCTGAACGATGTATTAAAAAAATTAAAGAAACGTTTTGTATGAATCTATGAAAAAAAAAGCATTTATAAATTTACTAAACGATAAAATTAGTGAGCTTGCAAGTCCGTTAAGCTGAAAAATAATATAAGATTAACAAAGTAAGTGATTTTGAGTCCCAGAACTCTTTTAATCCTATATTTTGCTATATAGCTAAAAATCGCGTGTGAAAAAATCCAATCATACCACTTAAATTTAGAAACATCTTAAACAAGAAATTTAGATGCGAATCGCGCTAGAAACATACCTTAAAAATTATTTTTAAATGTAATTTTGTATCGCTTTTTACGTTTATAAAGAATCTGTGAAAAAGGCAATTAAAAAATTCATAAAAATCATAAATTTAAAAATATAAGCTGATAGAAGTGCTGTTTTTTTTTTTTAAAAAAAATTCGATCTCATAAAGTATACAGACTAAAAATTTTCAACACTGTTATTTTCGATACTGAAGACGCCTGGGATATAAATAGAAAAAAAAAATATTCTATGCGAAACGCAAAATTTACCTTTTAAAACAAAATTCTTCGTAAATTAAATTATAGTACAAAAAATATCTCGGCATTTATATTTAAGTTACAAAATCAGGGCGTTTCGTTAAAAAATCGCTCTTGGGTGGCGAAGCGACCGCGTTGCACACAATTTTAAAACATTTCGCGTTCGAATGATGAGTTTTGAATGCTTAAAACGCGGCAGGGAATTAAGCTCCGCCCACTCGCAAAGATATTTTTAATATTTACGCTAAAGATGCTTAAAATGTGATCTGAATACCGTTTCGGCGTCGCGAGGCGTGCGAAATGAAACGGTAAGAGTCTTTATTAATGTATTTCGCTGAGTTTTGAACGAGTGTTTTTCGAATGAGAGGCGGTCTTTGATCGAGATTGAAATTACGTCGCCAGTCACGTTTCTTTGGTGTGCACAGCGATTTTTCGTAAAAAAAATCGCTCTTGGGTGGCGAAGCGACCGCGTTGCACACAATTTTAAAACATTTCGCGTTCGAATGATGCGTTTTGAATGCTTAAAACGCGGCAGGGAATTAAGCTCCGCCCACTCGCAAAGATATTTTTAATATTTACGCTAAAGATGCTTAAAATGTGATCTGAATACCGTTTCGGCGTCGCGAGGCGTGCGAAATGAAACGGTAAGAGTCTTTATTAATGTATTTCGCTGAGTTTTGAACGAGTGTTTTTCGAATGAGAGGCGGTCTTTGATCGAGATTGAAATTACGTCGCCAGTCACGTTTCTTTGGTGTGCACAGCGATTTTTCGTTAAAAAAATCGCTCTTGGGTGGCGAAGCGACCGCGTTGCACGCAATTTTAAAACATTTCGCGTTCGAATGATGCGTTTTGAATGCGTAAAAAGCGGTAGAGAATAAGCTCCGCCCACTCGCAAAGATATTTTTAATATTTACGCTAAAGATGCTTAAAATGTGATCTGAATACCGTTTCGGCGTCGCGAGGCGTGCGAAATGAAACGGTAAGAGTCTTTATTAATGTATTTCGCTGAGTTTTGAACGAATGTTTTCCGAATGAGAGGCGGTCTTTGATCGAGATTGAAATTACGTCGCCAGTCACGTTTCTTTGGTGTGCACAGCGATTTTTCGTTTAAAAAATCGCTCTTGGGTGGCGAAGCGACCGCGTTGCACGCAATTTTAGAACATTTCGCGTTCGAATGATGCGTTTTTGAATGCTTAAAACGCGGCAGCGAATAAGCTCCGCCCACCCGCATAGATATTTTTAATATTTACGCTAAAGATGCTTAAAATGTGATCTGAATACCGTTTCGGCGTCGCGAGGCGTGCGAAATGAAACGGTAAGAGTGTTTATTAATGTATTTCGCTGAGTTTTGAACGAGTGTTTTCCGAATGAGAGGCGGTCTTTGATCGAGATTGAAATTACGTCGCCAGTCACGTTTCTTTGGTGTGCACAGCGATTTTTCGTTAATTTCGGAACTTTTACTAGCGTTGACAGGTACTGACAGATATTTTTAATATTTACAATAAAAAAAATTAAAATATTATTTAAAAACCATTAAAATGAGGTTTTTTTTTAATAGAAAATTTTTTATTCCACTCATACCGCTTAAATTAAGAAATAATTGTAAATATATAATAAAAGCAGGATTTCTCTCAAATAAAGCCGTAATTTTAAAAGAAACTAATAATCACGCCCCCCAAAACCACTTATCAGTTACTTGTTTTTAATATTTATGATAAACATTGAAATGATGCTATGTAAATATAAAAACTAAGAATTTTTTTTTATTTTGTAAGAAGAAACACGAGTTTTCGTTTAGCCACTCCCATTTCAAATAAATAAGGTTCAGATTTAAACGTATTCTTAATATTTATGATAAAAATATTGAAACTGTTATTTAAATACTCCTTAAACTTACAAAATATAAAAATGAAAGAGATTTTATACCAATCTTTCAATTAGTAATAAAAAGAACCCTTCAAAAAATCGATTTTATATATCAGAAACAGGATTTCACTCCAACTATGTCGTAATTTTAAATGAAGTACCCAATATAAACTTTTGAAAATTTTATATAATATGGGAAAATATATGAATATATTTTTTAGAAGAAATGGTACTTTCCAAACATCTATAAAATATGATTTTTATTTTTGTAAATTTTTTAATTGTTTTTTCAAAGATTTTTTATAAACATAAAATTATATAAAAATTTCCAACTATGTACTTTTAATATCTATATATATTCAGTTAATTACAAGTAATTTTGTGCAGTAACTTTTGAAAAAATGAGGTTTTTTAAAATAGAAAACTTTTAATTCGACCCACACCACTAAAATTAAGAAGTGACTGTAGATATATATCAGAAGCGTGATTCGGACTTCAATCTCATCCCCGAGGGGATGAAGGGAAGCGCCTGCTACCTTGCGGTGTTAAAGAAAGCGCTTTTCCCGTTTTGGATGCCGGAAACCTTGCGGTGTTAACAGAAAGCATCCTTCGGCTGTTCCGGGCAGCTCGTCAACGCGCCGAGTGGCCGTGGAAGACCTGGACGGCTGAGGAGGGACTCCTGCCCTCCGCTCTTCGTTTATAACACTTTTTTTTTTTTTTTTTTTTTTTAAACTTTTTTTTTTTTTTTTTCGGGAGTTGTTCCTATAAATTGGAACAACTCTGTTTCGCGAGACCACTTTGTGTCTCTCAGCGCTGCCGGTCGGACTTCCAGGTGATTCCAGACTTTGAAAAATTTTCAGGTAATTCCAGACTTTGAAAAATTTTGCCAAACTTTGAAATAATTTCAGACTTAGAAAAATTTTCAGGTAATTCCAGACTTTGAAAAATTTTGAGGTAATTCCAGACTTTGAAAAATTTTGAGGCAATTCCAGACTTTGAAAAATTTTGAGGTAATTCCAGACTTTGAAAAATTTTGCCAAACTTTGAAATAATTTCAGACTTTGAAAAATTTTGAGGTAATTCCAGACTTTGAAAAATTTTGCCAAACTTTGAAATAATTTCAGACTTTGAAAAATTTTGAGGTAATTCCAGACTTTGAAAAATTTTGAGGTAATTCCAGACTTTGAAAAATTTTGCCAAACTTTGAAATAATTTCAGACTTTGAAAAATTTTTAGGTAATTCCAGACTTTGAAAAATTTTGAGGTAATTCCAGACTTTGAAAAATTTTGCCAAACTTTGAAATAATTTCAGACTTTGAAAAATTTTGAGGTAATTCCAGACTTTGAAAAATTTTGAGGTAATTCCAGACTTTGAAAAATTTTGCCAAACTTTGAAATAATTTCAGACTTTGAAAAATTTTGAGGTAATTCCAGACTTTGAAAAATTTTGAGGTAATTCCAGACTTTGAAAAATTTTGCCAAACTTTGAAATAATTTCAGACTTTGAAAAATTTTGAGGTAATTCCAGACTTTGAAAAATTTTGCCAAACTTTGAAATAATTTCAGACTTTGAAAAATTTTGAGGTAATTCCAGACTTTGAAAAATTTTGAGGTAATTCCAGACTTTGAAAAATTTTGAGGTAATTCCAGACTTTGAAAAATTTTGAGGTAATTCCAGACTTTGAAAAATTTTGAGGTAATTCCAGACTTTGAAAAATTTTGAGGTAATTCCAGACTTTGAAAAATTTTGCCAAACTTTGAAATAATTTCAGACTTTGAAAAATTTTGAGGTAATTCCAGACTTTGAAAAATTTTGAGGTAATTCCAGACTTTGAAAAATTTTGAGGTAATTCCAGACTTTGAAAAATTTTGAGGTAATTCCAGACTGAAAAATTTTGCCAAACTTTGAAATAATTTCAGACTTTGAAAAATTTTGAGGTAATTCCAGACTTTGAAAAATTTTGAGGTAATTCCAGACTTTGAAAAATTTTGAGGTAATTCCAGACTTTGAAAAATTTTGAGGTAATTCCAGACTTTGAAAAATTTTGCCAAACTTTGAAATAATTTCAGACTTTGAAAAATTTTGAGGTAATTCCAGACTTTGAAAAATTTTGAGGTAATTCCAGACTTTGAAAAATTTTGAGGTAATTCCAGACTTTGAAAAATTTTGAGGTAATTCCAGACTTTGAAAAATTTTGCCAAACTTTGAAATAATTTCAGACTTTGAAAAATTTTGAGGTAATTTCAGACTTTGAAAAATTTTGAGGTAATTCCAGACTTTGAAAAATTTTGAGGTAATTCCAGACTTTGAAAAATTTTGCCAAACTTTGAAATAATTTCAGACTTTGAAAAATTTTGAGGTAATTCCAGACTGAAAAATTTTGCCAAACTTTGAAATAATTTCAGACTTTGAAAAATTTCGAGGTAATTCCAGACTTTGAAAAATTTTGAGGTAATTCCAGACTTTGAAAAATTTTGCCGAACTTTGAAATAATTCCAGACTTTGAAAAATTTTGCCGAACTTTGAAATAATTTCAGACTTTGAAAAATTTTGCCGAACTTTGAAATAATTTCAGACTTTGAAAAATTTTGCCGAACTTTGAAATAATTCCAGACTTTGAAAAATTTTGCCGAACTTTGAAATAATTTCAGACTTTGAAAAATTTTGCCGAACTTTGAAATAATTTCAGACTTTGAAAAATTTTGCCGAACTTTGAAATAATTTCAGACTTTGAAAAATTTTGCCGAACTTTGAAATAATTTCAGACTTTGAAAAATTTTGCCGAACTTTGAAATAATTCCAGACTTTGAAATAATTCTCGACTTTGAAAATATTTCGCTATAAACTGACTTCGGACTTTGAAACTTTTTCAGAAATCGAGACTTTGATGAAAATTAACATCGTTGTGGACTATGTATTTTTTTCGCGACACGAGACTTTGATAATATTTCGTGTTCATGCTCGACTACGTTAAAAACTTTGAAAAAATTCCTCATTTTTACATTTCTCAATACTTAACTGAATCCAAACTTTTTTTGAGATATTGGTATAAAGTGAATGCAACTGACTTAGGAGACCAGCTTGCGTTTGACAGGCCGATTAGGGACTCCTACCTTCCGTTCTTCGTTTATATAAAACTTTTTTTTTTTTTTTTTTTTTTTTTTTTTTTTTTTTTTTTTGAGATGGTGTTATAAAGTGAGTGCAACTGACTTAGGAGACCAGCTTGCGTTTAACAGGCCGAGAAGGAATTCCTGCCTTCCGTTGTTCGTTTTAAAAAACTTTTTTTTTTTTTTTTTTTTTTTTTTTTTTTTTTGAGATGGAGGGGTTGTGTATAAAAGGGAGTGACTTTGGCTCGCCAGATCAGTCGGCATCTGGCAGCGCTGCAAGCCGGCTGCTCTTCCGTTTTTCTCGCTTCGCTCTCGAACTTCTGAGGTGTTGGAACGACGCCTCTCGCCGCGGACTTGTAAAATTTTTGGACACTGGAAACCTAACGGTGCTAACGAAGGTGTCTCGCGGAACTTGTGTTTTTTTCCGATACTCGCTCGAATCAGAGGTGTTGGAACGACGCCTCTCGCCGCGGACTTGTAAAATTTTTTGGACACTGGAAACCTAACGGTGCTAACGAAGGTGTCTCGCGGAACTTGTAATCTTTTTCCGAATCTCTCGCTCTCGATCATCAGAGGTGTTGGAACGACGCCTCTCGCCGCGGACTTGTATTATTTTTGGACACTGGAAACCTAACGGTGCTAACGAAGGTGTCTCGCGGAACTTGTGTTTTTTTCCGATACTCGCTCGAATCAGAGGTGTTGGAACGACGCCTCTCGTCGCGGACTTGTAATATTTTTTGGACATTGAACGTTGCTGGAGTTGGGGGGTCGCTGAACTTGTAATTTTTATTTCTACGCTTTCGCATCAGAGGTGTTGGAACGATGCCTCTCGTCTCGGACTTGTATTATTTTTGGACATTGAACGGTACTTACGAAGGGAGTCGCGGAACTTGTATTTTTTTTTACGCTTTCGCATCAGAGGTGTTGGAACGACGCCTCTCGTCGCGGACTTGTAAAATTTTTGGAAACCTAACCGTTTTAACGATGGTGTGTCGCGGGACTTGTAATTTTTATTGAAATATGCCTGTTTTTTTTTACAATTTACTATTATGTTGTTTCGGTAAAATCATTTTCCTTTCAGACGGAAATTTTTTAAAAAAAAATGTAGTTTTCGCGTAATTAGCTTTCCAAATACTCTCCGCTTCAAAGTCTCTTCGCTTCATTCCGGATCATGGAAAGGGTAAGTGTTTTTTTCATAAAATGTATCTTTCATTTTTCCAATTTCTTTTTTTTTAACTCAACTTTTTTTTTTTTTTAAAAAAACTCAAATGTATTCGTTACATTTTTTGTTAAACACATGCATGCACGCACTCAAAATCCATTTCTATCTTTTCGTAACCAGGCGCGAGAAGAAAAAGTCCGCTAGGATCCTGGTACTAGCGGTGAAAAAACATCGAGAATTTTTTTTTTTGGTTAGAGCGCGGGTTTTCTTCGGCCGTCGTACATTTCATTAAAAAGAAATGGTTCCTAAAAATTGCTGAGCAACCCGGTCTGTGAAGCCTCGTGGGAGGGGGAGACGGGTCGGCAATCCATCTTTTTTTCGAAACCAGGCGCGAGAAGATAAAAGTCCGCTAGGGTCCTGGTACTAGCGGTGAAAAAACATCGAGAATTTTTTTTTTTGGTTAGAGCGCGGGTTTTCTTCGGCCGTCGTACATTTCATTAAAAAGAAATGGTTCCTAAAAATTGCTGAGCAACCCGGTCTGTGAAGCCTCGTGGGAGGGGGAGACGGGTCGGCAATCCATCTTTTTTTCGAAACCAGGCGCGAGAAGATAAAAGTCCGCTAGGGTCCTGGTACTAGCGGTGAAAAAACATCGAGAATATTTTTTTTTGGTTAGAGCGCGGGTTTTCTTCGGCTGTCGTACATTTCATTAAAAAGAAATGGTTCCTAAAAATTGCTGAGCAACCCGGTCTGTGAAGCCTCGTGGGAGGGGGAGACGGGTCGGCAATCCATCTTTTTTTCGAAACCAGGCGCGAGAAGATAAAAGTCCGCTAGGGTCCTGGTACTAGCGGTGAAAAAACATCGAGAATATTTTTTTTTTGGTTAGAGCGCGGTTTTTTTTTCTTCGGCCGTCGCACATTTCATTCAAAAAGAAATGGTTCCTAAAAATTGCTGAGCAACCCGGTCTGTGAAGCCTCCTGAGAGGGGGAGACGGGTCGGCAATTTCTTTAACGTTGCTCATTTTTGTATTCCACAGTACATCCCTACTTTGAGTTGAAAATAAAAAATCCACCGAAAAAAAATGTAACGAATAAATTTGAGTTTTGAGAAAAAAAAAATGACTTGAACGAGAAGAAATTGGAACACAAAGGTACATTTTTTTTTTAAAAAAAAAAGTCTGCTCTCGTAATTGAGAAAAAAATAAGAGAGGGAAGGGTAAGAAGAAAGGGGGCAATTCGGATCCGAGCCATTCTTTGTGTCGTCCCACAGTGCGCGGTCCGAGACGACCTAGAGTGGTAAAGATCGTAGGCTGAGATGACGAGGGCTGCCCCCTTTTTTCCTTTTTTTTAACAGGATGCTTTTCGCATCAAAATTCTCTTTTTTTCGGCATTTTTTATTTCGCGTGGAGGGGGGGAGGAGGAGGGAAAGGATTGTAAGGAAATGAATTATTGCAAGTAGGTACTTTGGGGTTTTTTTTCTCAACCTCCATTTTTCTCCACTTCCGTGGTCATTTTGGGGGAGGCAGTAACTGGTCCATGAGGGAACGTTTCCGAATCTTCTGGTTCCATTTTAGGTCGTTCTTGTCTCTCACGCGGATCCTGAGAGTAGCTTTACGTGTGGTTACCTTGCGGGCCCGGCCCGGAACCCTGGGGCGGGAATTTGTCGCGTCACGGGGCGCGGCCGATTTCCGCAGCAGATGCGGTGGCATGACTTTGTACTCACCGTAGATTCGGTTCCATGGATGGTCTGAGCCTCTCACAGATCGGTGGAAAATATGCCGTGTGGTCTTGCCGGGAGACAAGAGTCGACTTTCCTTTGAATTGAAAAAAAAATTATCTATCAAAGGATGTCGATGGCCTGATTTGAAGAACCTTAGTGACTTCATCGCTACCGAAGCATATGAAAAGTCCTAGTACGATTTAGTTACTGGACAGCTTCTGTGAGGTATGGATGGAGTTGCTGCAGACATGGTAAAGCCTGCTTCAGGTGGGTGTAAATATCCATTGTGGATGGCCCATGCTGTAGAGTCGAGGTGGACGGTTCGGAGACGTACGGGTTTCTCGATGACGGATCGGTCTGTCTTTTTCAATCAGATAATGGAGGAATGAAAGTGGAGAGGAAAGAAAACCCCGAAAAAAAAAAAAACAAAAAATTACTGAGCAGGGAGCGCGTGTGGGACGAGTCGAGGGGTCGCGCGCAGCAGGTGCCTCTCAAGGGAGGTTCGTAAGTCGTTTTGGCGACCTTTCGACATCGGACTGTGACGAGGGAAACGAAAGAGTTTTTTATATCTACGCGCGCGCTTCTCTCTCGTCTGTCTATAACAGAGAGAGAGACAGAAAAATAGGGGTAAAAAAAAAAATCATCGTGATCTGGATGTTTCATCCGGACTCACACGATTCATTTTTTATAACAAGAGCAAACTTTCTGGTCCAATAAAGTATATTTCATAAAAAAAAAATATTGTGTCTTGTCTGATATTTTGTGTCTTGTGTCATTTCTTTTTCTTATTCCCAAATATAGGGCGCACAGAAAAAATAAGAGTATTTTGGAAAGCCGTAGGTTATGAACATTGTACATTCAATTAAAAACGACTTTTGTTTTTCAGCTACTGTAACATCGACAACAAACCCCAACCCATAAAAAAAAGAGTCGACTCTCCCCCCCCCCCTTCAAAACAGGTAGACGGCACCCTCCGTCAACCTGTTTTGAAGAAAGATTCGAAGGGGTTTTTTTTTTCAACCTTCGAACTAAATGCGAGTTTGTTTATCATTGATCCTTTTTTCGGTAAAAAAAAAATGACCCCTTGCCACGGAGAGGGGAAGGGGTCTTTTTTTTGCCAAAAATATATTTTTACATAAAACAAAAGAATTGTGGAGTTGCGATAGATTACAATATCGCAGCGGGTGGTAAATGGTGGGACTAAAAAAAAAATAATAATAATTTTGTTTCGGTAAAAAAGACCCTTTCATTTAAACGAAGGGGCATTTTTGGCATAAAACATCTTTTTCAAAAAAAAAAGAATTGTGGCGTTGCGATACGTTTGAATATCGCAGCGGGTGGTTATGGTGGGACACAATTCTAAAAAAAAAAATTTTTTTTTCCTTTTCCATTTTTCGACCAAAACCAACCACATCTTCCAAAACAAATGTTGGAAAAATGACTTGAACGAGAAGAAATTGGAACGCAAAGGTAATTTTTTTTTTTAAAAAAAAAGTCTGCTCTTGTAATTGAGAAAATAAAAAACTTATCCGCGTGGAGGGGAGCGCGTAATGGAGAAAGGGGGCAATTCGGATCCGAGCCATTCTTTGTCGTCCCACAGCGCGCGGTTTCTATTCCGAGATGACGTAGAATGGTAAAGATCGTAGGCTGAGATGACGAGGGCTGCCCCCTTTTATCCTCTTTTTTTTTCCAGGATGCTTTTCGCATCAAAATTCTCTTTTTTTTCCGCCATTTTTTATTTTCGCGTGTGTGTGAGGGGGGGAGGAGGGAAAGAGTTGTAAGGAATGTATTATTGCAAGTAGGCATTTTGGGGTTTTTTTTCCCTCATTCTCCATTTTTTTCTCCACCTCCGTTTTTTTTTAGAAGGGCAGAAAGTTTCCAGATGAAGTGGTTTCCGAATCCTGGTTTTTCGGTCAGGTCTTCTCGTCTCGTCGCAACGATCCCGAGAGTAGCTTTACGTGTGGTAGCCTTGCGGCGGCCCGGCCCGGAACCCTGGTGTGGGAATTTTGTCGCGTCACGGGGGACGCGGTGGATCCCTGCAGCAGATGCGGTGGGCTGACTTGGATCCGCACCGTAGACTCGGTTCCATGGAAGGCCTGAGCCTCTCACAGATCGGCGGAAAATATGCCGTGTGGTCTTGCGGTGAGCGAGAGGCGACATTCCTTTGAATAATAATAAAAAATAAATCTATCAAGTGACAAAGGAAGTCGGATGCCTGATTGAAAAACTAACAACTCCATTGACTCCGAAGCGAAACGAAAGTCCTTGGGCTTAGTAGTGGAGACGAAACGTCCAGGTGCACTGCTTCGTGAGTAAATGCTCGAGTTGACGCTAGAAACGGTAAAGCCTGACAGTCGGGCCTAAATCCATGTTACCCTAAGTTGTTTGACAGAATTGGGTGCCCCGTTTCTTTAGCAGAGTCACGTTGGACGGAATCGGAAGCCGTTGGGACGCATGTCACTAACTGGACCGAGTCTGATTTCGGTCGGCAAGAGTCTGACTTTAATGACGGAATGCGGACTGCCTGGATCAAAAAGATAATGGAGGAATGAAGGTGGAGACGAAAGAAAACCCCGAAAAAAAAATCAAAAAATTACTGAGTAGGGAGCGCGTGTGGGACGAGTCGAGGGGTCGCGCGCAGCAGGTGCCTCTCAAGGGAGGTTCGTAAGTCGTTTTGGCGACCTTTCGACATCGGACTGTGACGAGGGAAACGAAAGAGTTTTTTATATCTACGCGCGCGCTTCTCTCTCGTCTGTCTATAACAGAGAGAGAGACAGAAAAAATAGGGGTAAAAAAAAAAATCATCGTGATCTGGATGTTTCATCCGGACTCACACGATTCATTTTTTAACGAGAGCAAACTTTTATTTTTTATTTTTTTTTTCTGGTCCAATAAAGTATATTTCAAAAAAAAATATTGTGTCTTGTCTGATATTTTTGTGTCTTGTGTCATTTCTTTTTCTTATTCCCAAATATAGGGCGCACAGAAAAAAAAAAGAGTCGACTCTTCCACATACCTATTTTTCCCTTCCCCCCCTCAAAACAGGTAGACGACACCCTCTGTCAACCTGTTTTGAAGAAAGGTTCGAAGGTTTTTTTCCGTGGTTTTTTTTCACCTTCGAACTAAATCCGAGTTTGTTTTTTGTTTATCATTGATCCTTTTTTCGGCAAAAAAAAGACCCCCTTGCCACGGAGAGGGGGGCATTTTTGGCACAAAAAATATATTTTACATAAAAAAAAGAATTGTGGAGTTGCGATAGATTACAATATCGCAGCGGGTGATAAATGGTGGGACACAATTCTAAAAAAAATAATAATAATTTTTGTTTCGGTAAAAAGACCCTTTCATCAAAACGAAGGGGCATTTTTGACACTAAAAAAAAAAAAAAAAAAAAAAAAAAAAAAGAATTGTGGCGTTGCGATACGCTTGAATATCGCAGCGGGTGGTTATGGTGGGACACAATTCTAAAAAAAAAATTTTTTTTTCTTCCCTTTTTCCGACCGAAACCAACTCTTAGCACTCTACCAAAAATGTAACGCATATATTTGAGTTTTAAGAAAAAAAAAAGAAGTGTTAAAAAATGACTTGAACGAAAAGAAATTGGAACACAAAGATACACTTTTTTAAAAATCTGCTAATATATATATATATATATATATATATATATATATATATATATATATATATATATATATATATATATATATATATATATATATATATATATATATATATATATATATATATATCAATCCGGTTTAATCAGTTTTTATTTCTGATAAAGAAATTCAAATCCTTGAAAAAAAAAAAAAAAAAAAAAAAAAAAAATTTTTATTTTTATTTTTATTTTTTTTTTTTTTTTTTTTTTTAATATATATAAGTTAAAAACTCTTGAATGACTGCATTATGATAAGACTGATTGTAAGAAGATTCGTAAATCATTATATTTTTTTGGTTTCAAAAGCATTATGTTGTCTAGTCGCTGGGTGTTTTTTTCAAACTCAGATTCTAAAGGGCCCGTTTTTTACCCAGAGAAACATGTGTATTTGATATATTCATTTGAGTATTCTAAAGATGGATCTCATACTATCCGTGGACTTGTAATTTTTAAAGAAATGTGTGACATATACGACTGTCAAGCGTGGTATCGATATGCAGTTTTTGATAAACATTATGATACAAGCAAATCGTTTTTAGACAAGTTCAAACAGAATCGTTATTATGTGGAGTATGGATCCATACAGGCCTATTAAATCTAATTTACATAATATAACTCAAATTCCTGAACACTAAATAGGTTCCAAATTCTTAAAAAAAAAAAAAAAAAAAAAAAAAAAAAAAAAGTTTTTTTTTTTTTTTTTTTTTTTTTTTTTTTTTTTTAAACATAATCCATATCGTTGAAACATCGTTGAAACATAATCCATAACAATAAAAGATGCACGATGTGTATCTTTTATTATTATGGTTATATTTTTACTATTATAGTTATATTTAAAAAAAAAAAAAAAAAAAAAAAAAAAAATTTTTTTTTTTTTTTTTTTTTTTTTTTCAACGAGGCAAGACGTGATTTGGATGCTCTCTCCAAATGTACGTGTTTTAATGGTTTATAATACTAAGTTATGCTTATGTTTTACTTTTTCCAATTGATGTACGTATATGCACACGCACACACATATAAATATATGAAATACAAATATAAATATATAGTCAATTTTACCATTTATTTCATACATAAAAAAAAAAAAAAAAAAAAATTTTTTTTTTTTTTTTTTTTTTTTTTTTTTTTTTTTTTTTTAATGTCTGTGTGAAACAAAACCACCACCCACGTCCTTTTGGATTGGAAACGAGCGAGAGGCGGAGTCCCACTCTCTTATAAAACGTCCTTCTCTCTCCCAACCAGTTTCAGTCTCACCATGATGATCCAGCTGCAATTCACCGCTCGACCCGCTTTATGGGGCTTCATCGGGAGAAAAGGCATGCTATTTTGGCTCGACACCTCCTTCGCCGATTTTTTAAGAAGGCCCGAAGGCGTGGAGGGCCAAGCCCCGGTCCAGGAGGTGGCGGACGACGAGGCCCTGGAAGAGTACCCGTTGAGCTGGCTGCGGCGTAAAGTCGTGTCGCATTATTACCTGATCGACCTGCTGTCCATGCTTCCTGACAAAAAACTCCTCGAGACGGTCGCGTCGGAATTTCGAGTCACTGTTTCGCAAGAAAAAGGGGTGCATAAGCTCCGGCAGTCGACCGCAGCGGATGCGATTCCCTTTCGGATGGTCATCCACGACCTCGTCCACCGGAGACGACCACCGGCCTCACTTACCTGCTCACCCACCAGCCCAGACTACACACCAGCATCGCCAGCCCACACACCCACATCGGAATTTCGAGTCACTGTTTCGCAAGAAAAAGGGGTGTATAAGCTCCATTATTCGACCGCAGCGGATGCGATTCCCTATCGGAAGTTCATCGACGACGTCATCCGCCGTAGACCGACCGAGCCAACCTACTCACCGGCCTCGCCTGCCCGTTCCCCCGCGAGCCCAGTCCACTCTGCCACGAGCCCCCGCTACACGCCGACCTCGCCGGTCTACTCTCCCTGCAGTCCCTGCTACAAGCCGGCCTCGCCCCGCTACACGCCGACCTCGCCGGTCTACTCTCCCTGCAGTCCCTGCTACACGCCGGCGTCGCCCCGCTACACGCCGACCTCGCCGGTCTACTCTCCCTGCAGTCCCTGCTACACGCCGGCCTCGCCCCGCTACACGCCGACCTCGCCGGTCTACTCTCCCTGCAGTCCCTGCTACACGCCGGCGTCGCCTTCCTACACGCCCCAGCCAAAGAGTCGAGGATCTTCCCCCTCCGTCGTCACTTGCAGCTCCAGCGATTCCAGCGACTCGGAGGACACTGCACCGAGCTCTCCTCAGGATTCCAGTATTACCATTATCCTGGACAAAATACCAGCGACGAAAGTCATTATCAGGTCGAAAGGACTGATACAAACCATTTACGCGTAACCTGGTCCATGTCTGTATGAAAAAAAGATTCCTCGATAAAGGTTGTTCTGTTGTAAAAGGTGTGTTTCTTTCCCAGCAGAAAAAGGGGGTTGAAGGAAGTTGCCACGGCAACTTCCTTCAACCCCCTTTTTCTGCGAAAAAGGCTTTGCCAATCTTGGACATTTTGAAACTGATCCGGTCAAGAGAAACGATCCAATGTTAAAAAAATATTAAGATTCATTGAAAGCGATGTGTTTTTTTTTAGAATCAGGTTTCTCTCACACAAAACAAAATCAATCACACAAAACAATCAACAACAATCATCAACAAAACAATCACACAAAAGGTACCCAAGACATACGGTTTAAAAAGACTGTTCTTTTAAAAGTTTCTGTAAATCTTTATCCTCACCCAAAATTTATAGTGTTTTACAAAAAAACCCCAAATCTATGGCTTAGTTCATGGGTTGTCGTCACAAAAAGGGATGGAGTCAAAAAAGTGAATCAAAAGATACTATTTAAAATTCCATGAGGGCATGACTCAAAATAAACAGATTTTTTTTTTTTTTTTTTTTTTTTTTTTTTTTTTTTTTTTTTATTAAATTTTAACCCGCAGTCACTTTTCGTTCGGAGATGGCGGAGACAACACTGGCTGCTGTCGATGAGCGTGCCCCAGTGCCCGATGCCGCTGGCCAGTATTTGTCTCGAAGATTATGCTGCGTGTACTGCAGAAAGCGGAGAGGAGGGTCCGGAATTATACTGAGACGCTGCGGCCACGAATTCCATGCGGGATGCATCATATACAAAATTAAAGAAGATTTGAAAACACCCGAGCCTACGCTGACGTGCTACGCCTGCTCCACTCCCCTCCATTGGCGCGAGTTGCGCGCTATATGTACGATACTATACCATCCGCACAGCTACGCGAGACCGAGAATGAGAAAAACTGATTTGATTTTAGAAAAAACTTTGACTAAGATCATTAGAAAACTGAAAAGAAACGATGAATCATAAAAAATTAGAGACTGATGTGATACAAACAAAAAAGTTTGTAATATTTACTTTGAAAATTTTTTAGAACATTGTTTCTTTGAACTTTGAAATTATTTCCGTCTTGTTTTTTTTAAAAAAAAAACTCGCATCAGAATACCAAATTTTTTTTTTTTTTTTTTTTTTTTTTTTTTTTTTTTTAAATAAATAGCGTCTCCTCTCGTAATCGCATTTCACACTTTTTTGGACAGTTGTGTGTTTTTTTAATAAATAACGTTTCTTTTCGCAATAACATCTCACACCTCTTACGGCTGTACTGTGTGGCGGGTCATCCCAGAATTTTGTAACGTATATTTCCTGATCATGGATATTCCGACTCCTAAAGGGACAGTGACGTTTGATATACATAAATTTGGTCAACAAGACTGGGAGAACAATGGCTATAAGAAATGTATTTGTTTAATAGAAAGTCGTCAAAAGGATGAGAAACGTATATTAAAAACATTCAAAATTAGTCAATATTCATATTTCGAAGAACCCTTTTCTTCATTAACAGAACAGCTGAGATCTATTGGATATACTGTTGAACATCCTTTGAAGCATTATCGAACGCCCTTTGATGACGCCTTTATATATAATTTTAAGACAGAGGATTTTTATGTACAGATTAAAGTATATTATGGGCCAGGGTTCTTTTTGCCTTAAGCCAAGCTATAAAAGGTCACACAAAAAAAAAAAAAAAAAAAAAAAAAAAAAAAAAAAAAAAAAACATTTGCAGTCAGTTTTTCGCTCGGCCATATGAAGTTATATCACATAAAGTTTAAGCCTTATAAAGTTAACAGTTTGCATAATCGTCTCACACCTTTACAAAACATGACTAGTGTAGAAGTCTCCGATAGTGACAATTTGCAAAATTCTTTTTACCCTTTCTTGGGTAAAACATCAACCAATTACATATTACGTGGTCCACGGAAACAGAGATTGAATAATGTGCTACGCTGTTTTGAGTCTAATGCAATGACGATGGCCTATATTATAAACGAGTTATTTCAAAGACCTGCTGTTGAATGGCATATTTATGATGCCATACCCACGATCCCAATAGATTACTCGCAACTTGCTCAAAACGATAAGTGTGTCTTGTGCAAAATCAAGTTTCGTCCTTTGGAGGCGGTTAAACTGTTACCCTGTCTTCATTGTTACCACGATGCGTGCCTAGCGAATTGGTGTAAAGAAAACGACGATTGTCCGTATCGGGAAAACGAAGACGACGACGAAAGGAGCCATTGTAAACAAAAGGTTCACTTTCCCAAGGATCCAGAGTTTCTGTGGCGTAACGAAATGATTTTTCAATTAATGGACGTTTTATTTCAAAAACATGAATTTTTTAGAGAGTTTATATTGAATCGTATCAATGAAAGTGTTTCGACGAGTGTGGATAAAAACCTGGATGAATGTGCCATTTGTTTTGAACAGTTTCAAAAGGAGCCCAAACAACTTCCTTGCACTCACAAGTTTCATGAACTTTGTATCCAAACATGGTTCGAGAGAAAAAACACGTGCCCTTTGTGCAGATTTAAAATGGAAAAATTGTTATAAAAATGTAAATCTATCACGCAGTCAATGTTTTGCTTAAAGAAATTGTGTCCTTATAGCGATGTAAATAAATATGTATTTATAATTGTAAATAAATAAAACTTTTATGTTTTTTAAATATTTCGTGTGACTTTTTTTCCCAAAGAGGGGTGTTCACGAAAGTTGTTTTGTCAACTACCTTGATATACAAATCTTCAGGTCAATGACCTGAAGATTTGTAATTTTACAAGCGCCAGAAAAAAAAATTTTTTTATTCTCGAAAAAAAAAAAAAAAAAAAAAAAAAAAAAAAAAAAAAAAAAAAATTTTTTTTTTTTTTTTTTTTTTTTTTTTTTTTTTTTTTTTTTTTTCGCGCTAGTCTACTGGCTCTCAGAAATTTTTTTAGTGTAATTGTAAAAAAAAAAAAAATTCTGAGAGCCAGTAGACTAGCGCGAAAAAAAAAAAAAAAAAAAAAAAAAAATTTTTTTTTTTTTTTTTTTTTTTTTTTTTCGCGCTAGTCTACTGGCTCTCAGAAATTTTTTTTAGTGTAATTTAAAAAAAAAAAAAAAAAAAAAAAAAAAAAAAATTTTTTTTTTTTTTTTTTTTTTTTTTTTTTTTGACATAAATATTAACCTGCGCATCAGACGTGTCTCATTCGACGCCTCCTCTTGTCACTCGTCGACATGGCCACGTTTCTTCAAGATTCCTTTCCTGATTCCGAGAACAATCTGACCTCGGTGAAAAATTTCACTCTCGAAAAACTTTCGAACGCGTCCTCGCCGGAGCTAGAAACTTCCGTTTCTCTTAAACTAGACCGGGATCTTTTACAACCCGATGCTGCTGCTGTTGCTGCTCCTCCTGCTGCTGGTGGTGATGATGATGATGATGATGACGACGACCACGATGACGATCGAGGAGACGACTCCCCGAAACGTGGACCCGAGGCGTCCCGAGATCTCGCAGACCCTGCGACGCCGCCCGTCGCGTCCCTCGGCGGCCGAGAGGATCCGCAGCGGAAGCGGGCGCTCGAGACGCCGAACGAGCGTTCGAAAATTTCTAAACCGAAACGAGAGTCTGAGAAACGTTTTGAAGCCCGAAAGTCGAGCAGCCGCGAGTCTCGGGTGCTGCAAAAGTCAAAAAAACATTTTGAAAAAACTAAAGTCGAGCGGCGACAGTCTCGGGTGCTGCAAAAGTCAAAGAAAAAGTCGAAAAAAAATAAAGGCGAGCATCGAGAGTCGAAGAAGAAAAAGTTAAAAAGATTTCGGCGACGGCGGCGCCCGGAGAAGTACCAATGGAGAATTGCCGTCTCCGACGAGCACGATGACGTCAACTACTCCGAAATCTGTCGCATTTACGATTTCGATCGGATCCCGTTCATCAAGGATCGCGTTCCGCGAACGTCGTGTTCGTATTACACGGACGGATCCAAGCGGCAAGAGCATGCCGGGTGCGCCTTCACCGCCGTGTCCGACGACCGACGGACCGTCGTCGCGGAAAAACAGATCCGCATTTCCGACGGTCTGTGCATAGTCACGGCCGAACTCCAGGCGATCAAGGAGGCCGTGACGGACGCGCGCGAGAGGGGCGTCCGCGAACTGGACGTCTATACGGATTCCAGAGCGGCGATCGGATTCATCGAGAGATCCTGTCTTCGACGACATCGAGTGGCCGATCAGATCAGAGATTTCGTCGCGAAAAATAAAATCAAAGTCTTTATGCACTGGATCAAATCTCACGCCGGTCACGTCCACGGCGATCGGGCGGACGCGTTGGCGAAAGCCGCCGCGACCAGGGACCAGGTGGACGTGACTGTGGAACCCTTTCCGTATCGAACGAAAACACGTCCAATATGGGTTCGACGCAAAGAGGCGAAAAAAAAAGAACAAAACACGAAGAAAAGAAAGAAGAGCGAAAAAACACGCCGCCGCCACGACCGAGGATCGGGTGGTGGACGCAAAGAGGCGAAAAATGAACGAAAAACGAAGAAAAGAAAGAACAGCGAAAAAACACGCCGCCACGACCGAGGATCGGTCGCGGACGCAAAGAGGCGAAAAAAGAACAAAACAAAAGACAAAATAATAAAAAAAATAAGAGCGAAAAAACACGCCGTCCCGACCGAGGATCGGGTAGAACAATGTAACTTGGTAACAATGTAGATAAACATGTATTTATAGTTGTAAATAAATATAACTTTTATGTTTGAAAAATGTTTCGTGTAATTTTGATTATTTTTTTTGCATGCACTTTGCAAATTTTTCTGGCGTCTGTGAAATTAAAAATCTATATAGGTCATTGACCTTTGACCTATGACCTTCATTTTTTATTTGGGAGCTACTTGAAAAAAATTTTCTGAGAGCTGGTTGAAACAAATTTAAAACGATTACGATTGTATAACGAATATATATATATATATATATATATATATATATATATATATATATATATATATATATATATATATATATATATATAAAATAAATTACTGGCTACTTCTCCTTTAAGGTAATTACCCTTAAGGTAATCCCTTGATGTTAATCTTCCTCTTGTTTACCTCTTTATTCTGACATGTCAATTAAAGTAAATTTTGACTCATAAATCTTTTTTATCTTCAGTAAAAATCTAAAACCCTAAGAAGATGAAATCATTTTTTGCATGCACTTTGCAATTTTTCTGACGTCTGTAAAATTAAAAATCTATATAGGTCATTGACCTTTGACCTTTGACCTTCATTTTTTATTTGGGAGCTACTTGAAAAAAAATTTCTGAGAGCTGGTTGTAACAAATTTAAAACAATTATGATTGTATAACGAATATTATTTATATATTTATATATATATATATATATATATATATATATATATATATATATATATATATATATATATATATATATATATATATATATATATATATATATATATATATATATATATATATATATATATAAAAAAAATTCTGACTACTTCTCCTTTAAGGTAATTACCCTTAAGGTAATCCCTTGATGTTAATCTTCCTCTTGTTTACCTCTTTTTTTTTAGTTCTCTTTTGAGGTGGTGGAGAATAAAGGGTAATAGGTAATACTTTTTCCGGGTTTTTAGAATCATTAATTGTACTCCCCTGGTTAGAACCGACCGATTGTAAAACACCATGGCTAGAGGATTGGAGGCCCTCGAGACATGGTCTTTTACAATTAGTCGGTTCAATATTAGATTGTTTCCTTTTACGTTCTCGTCGCTCCTCTCGTAATTGATTTTCATGAGCTAGATAATCTTTTGAAGACCTCGTTTTTTGCTTTACGAGACGATTCTTAATACGTTGTCTTTCTTTGGCTTCAGCTTTTTCCATATCTGATAATTTACGTCTAACCATTTTTGTAATTGTTAGTTTCTACTTTATTAACAGCGATTTCAAACATTTCAATTTATTATTCAAATATAAATTTATTCAAAAGTAAAGAATTTCGCTTAAAAATGATAATATTTCAAAAGTAGTGACGCACGGGGGTCTGCACGACCGAAAACAACAACCATTTGTTCAAATGTTTAAAAAAAAAAAAAAAAAAAAAAAAAAAAAAAAAAAAAAAAAAAAAAATTTTTTTTTTTTTTTTTTTTTTTTTTTTTTTTTTTTTTTTTTTTTAATATATAAATTGGACTTCTTGATAAATCTAAAATGACTTTTCGCCGGGAGATTCGCAGAGTCAAGATCTACTAACGTGTCGGTTCCACTTTGAGAAAATCGAGTGGCTAATCCCTCTTTTTTTTATTTCGAGTCAATCTCTCGTCGCCACCATGTCGTTCGTGATCGTCTACAATATTCCCGGAAAGTCTTCGATCCCTCATCATTATCTTACCGGGATTGTCGGTTCAGATTGTTTCGTCTATTGGCTGTGTAAGGACGTCGCCGCCGTTTTGGGGTACAGCAGATCCTACGCGAGAAGACTGAGCGATAAGAAAGTACGCGATGTTACGGGGCCTTTGGATAACGTAGGTCCCGATTTCTTACGGAAACGGATAATTTCTCATTTCGATTTGAGTTTTTTGCTCAAAAAAGCGAGAAGGAGTACGGTGCGAGACTTTGAACGGAAAATAAACAGCCCAGGTACCCGAGTGGCAGTGAATCCCGGAGGAAACGTTACAAATTTAAAAGATCCTACTTATGTAGTGATAACCGAGACGAAAGAAAACCACCGCTCATTTTTCCTCTGGTTAGAGACGTTTAAAGTGACGGTGTTTGAAAATCTATACAGTATGCCAGTTTTAGACGATTCATTCGTATCGTCGTTCATAGAGCACGCCGAACCACCTGAAACGATCCCCGAGAATTTTCCGCCGGCGATTTTTTATAAATGTAACGGACGCACAATCAAATATTTACCCGAACCGTAATTTTTTTTTTCTCTCTCGATATCCTCTACTGATGTTAGTTTTGAAGAGTCCAGCGCTGACTTAATTAATTGTGAGATATTTTTTTTTATAAGCTTGGAAAGAAAAAAAATAAAACACACGAAAACCTTTTATAAAATATTAAATAATATATTTATTTATATATCTATAAATGTTACATTCAAGTGTACATTGTTGCGAGGACACAATTGCTTTAGATTACAAAAAAAAGTTGTAAGGTTACATTTGCGAGTTTTTTTTTTCGTCTCGTCACAAGTTTTTTTTTGATGGTAGATTGTCCTCCCCCCCTCGCGTCGTCTGGAATCACCTCTTTGTCTCGACAGTTTGTCCAGAATAATTATAATAACGATATTTTTGAGAATTATAATTATTGTAACGATAATTTCGGGGATAGTAACGTCTCCATCTGCGAGTTGTTTCGCCTCGCCCGTGTCCGAGTCTCCGATGGTAGCCCCGCCATCTGGAATCGGGGTCTCTCGGTCTTCCGTGCCCGTTCCGGACGAACGCCGCCTCGTCGGAGATTTCTTCGGGAGGTGGCGAAAGGGAACCGTACGCGTCGATGAATTCTTTCCGCTCTTCCTCGCTCACGTCGACCACGAGCAGGTCTCGGGACGAGGATTCCTCGCCGCGAGTGTCGGGTTCGGATCGATCCTCCTCGACCGTAGCGACAGCGGCGGCGGCGGCGGCGGCGGCGTCGGACTCGAATTCGGGATCTTTCGGAGACGTAGAAAGTCGTCGTCTGCATAAAACTTTGTCCCGAAAATCGCATAAGATTGCCGGCCATACGAAAGGTTTCAGTAGACGCTGATGGGTCCATTTTCGGTAACACGGTCTTTCGAAAAGCGAAAAATCCATCTCGGTCGAGTGCCGCGGGAAAAATGGAAAGATTTGAACTGACTCCTACTTGTAATCACCTTAAAAAAAAAAAAAAAAAAAAAAAAAAAAAAAAAAAAAATTTTTTTTTTTTTTTTTTTTTTTTTTTTTTTTTTTTTTTTTGAAAACTCTTACTGGTTAAAATATTATTTAAGAATTTACCTACCGCCTTTATCTTTCAGAGCTTGCCACCGAGAAAAACTTGGAACTTTTTTACCATGCGTCTTTCGGAAGTTTGTCTCGTGATTGATTTTGATGGATTCTGCATCGACAAAAAATTTTACTGCAGAGAGATGGGATATGCCTCCTTGACAGACGGACGCAGCGGATCGTACAAATTCAAATTGAATCATCTGGTAAATCAAGTGACCCCCCAAGAGTGGAAGACTATAAATTATTGTACAAAAAAGGTGCACGGCTTGTCTTTTCAATCCTTGCCTAACGAGACAGATATTTTTGACATCAAATTTTTTAATTCAATTCTAAAAGTGGAATACGAAAATCACAAAACAGAACAAAAATATATTGTGGCGTTCAAAGGAGGACATATCGAAAAAGACGTGTTGATAAAATTGGGCATTCCGTACGTCGACTTAGAAGATTTCGAATGTCCAAAATTTGACGAAATTTCCCATCCAATAAAATATATTGTGGTAAATGGTTGCGGAATCCATCAAAAACTGCAAGATAATAAAAAGATGGCCCACTGCTCAAGAACTGAATGCGTCGTTTTTGCCGACTGGGTGAGGGAACGGCTTTAATCCCTTGGGTACGAGCGACACGCATACGTGCCACAAAATGGTTTAAGAATCCCGGATAACATACTCTCAAAAAAAAAAAAAAAAAAAAAAAAAAAAAAAAAAAAAAAAAAAATTTTTTTTTTTTTTTTTTTTTTTTTTTTTTTTTTTTTTTTTTTTGAAATTGTATATATATATAGAAGCTCTTGATCAACTCAGTCACTTTTCTCTTGGAGATTGACATCTGCATCCCATCTTCCTTTGCCTATGAGATTTTTATGGAGATTTCAACTTTTAACACAATAGAAATTCCTCAAAATGCTTTACCCGATCTTAAATGTAGGTTGTGTAAAAAATCTATAAAGCTTACTTATTTGTTTATGATGAAATGTGGGCATTTTTATCATCATACTTGTGTTTATAAAATTGGACGTGCAACGAGATGCAAGACGTGTAGGGATATTTCACATATGGACGAAATGAGACTTGCAGAAACCGAGCAGTGGATCGAAAACAGAATTCGAGAAGAACAAATGTAAAAAAAAAAATTTATACATACAAAAAGTTTAAAGCATAATAACCATGTCGTTTAATTTTCGAATTGCGCGTCCTTCTCCAAGCTTTACTCCAACGCGTGTTGCTGTTCCTCATACAACGAATTACGGGAAAAGACTAGTGGAAGTATGCGAGAAAGCTTTTCCTATGGATATGATATGTAATATTTGTAGCACCGTCATACATCCAACAGAGATGTTTTTATTCGCATGCGGACATTATTATCACGGATACTGTGCAAAGATGATTGTAAGGCACACCATTCAACACATTGAATGTAAAAGATGCACCAAAAATTGCAGCGATGAAGATTTTAGGAGACTACAAAGTTTACCATCAAAAAAGCCAGAAGGTTATGATATATATTTTATCAGTGTGATAAATACGCCCATAGCTCCAAACACCCATAACGCATAACATTAAAAAAACTATAGAGGTCATTGACCTTTGACCCTCTTCATTTTTTATTTGAGTTACTTTAAAAATGTTTCCGAGAGCAAATTGTAAAAAAGATATAGAAAATATATCTTGTTAAAAAAAAAAAAAAAAAAAAAAAAAATTTTTTTTTTTTTTTTTTTTTTTTTTTTTCACGGATTATGATTGTATAACTAGGAGCCATCGATCAGCAATCTCCCATTCCCTCTTCGCCATGGAAGAAGCGTCCAATGCTCCTGTTGCTCCTGCTCCTGCTGCTGCTGCTGCTGCTGCTCTTGAGACGCCAGCTCGAAAAAAAATACGCCTTGCCGTCTGCGAACCCATTCTTCGCCTGGCCGAAAGACTTGCGGCCGAGAAGAGACTTCGCCGCGACCACCTGCCGCCGCCGACTACGACACCACCTCCTCCCGGAACGACCCGCGTGGAACGCCCGAAATCTACCTATCGACACGACAAGGTGACTGCCGTGATGGCCGTTCGCGACAACGCTTTCGCCTTAGACAACGGAGTCCACTGCGTCTTCGTTCGAGAAGCTTCGACGTCCGCCTTCCTGGCCAGAGAGTTGGACGAAATGCGAGTGGGAACGCTGCACTGTTTCGACAAACACACTTACGGCGCCGTCCAGAAAAGCCTGGCGAAATTTCCGTCGCCTCGCCTCCGCGTGTGTCGGCTGAAACCCTTTCCCGTGAAACCCTGCTTGTACTGCAAAAGAAGATCGTGTCCCCTGTGGAAAGCGAACGCGGGAATTTCGCGTCTGCACGGCATCCCTTTCGATCCGATGGAGCACGGGTCCGCGACGACGACGGGACTCGAAGGGGAGGAGGAAGAGGAGGAGAGGGAGGAGGAGAAGAAAAAGAAGAAGAAGACGCGCGTTTACCGACACAAAAAGACTGCGGCAGTTCTAGCCATAGGAGGTAACGGATTCACTCTCACCAACGGCGTCACGAGCACTTCTTTCGAAAAATCTTTCAACAACTCGATTCTTTTCCGGGAAATTTCGGAAATGAATGTCAGAGTTCTCAACTGCATGGACGAACGGAGTTTTAAAATAAGCTGCGACCTTCGAAAATCGTACGCCAGAGAGTTGAAGAAACTCCAAGTCGTCTTGTTGGACGCCGCCGTCGAAGTGAAAGACTGCCCGTCGTGCAAATCGAAAAACTGCCACAAATGGAAGGCTTCGGTGGGCATCGCCTCTAGGTACAAGTTGAGGCATGATCCCATCAAACATTGAATTTCGAATCCTTATTTTACAAAGTGACCGTCGCAAAAAGAAAAATTAAATTCTATCAAACATTAAATTTCGAATACTTATTTTACAAAGTGACCGTCGCAAAAAAAAATGTATCGTCCAACAGAAATTTCCCAAACTTGGTGTCTTGGAAACTGAAAAAAAAAAAAAAAAAAAAAAAAAAAAAAAAAAAAAAAAAAAAATTTTTTTTTTTTTTTTTTTTTTTTTTTTTTTTTTTTTTTAAATATAAAAGGGAGTGACATTGTTTCGCCAGATCAGTCGGTGTGCAGTAGCACTTTAAAACGAGGATGGCGACGGCACTTCCACAGTTATTAGACTTGCCCGTGGACATTTTGTTCCTGATTTTGAGAGACTACGTTCCACTCAAAGATAAATTGCACACGCTTTATAAAATGCCTGAATTTAGATCGTTTCTAGAACATCGTGCATCTTATCTGAATTCTCCTGGTCCATTTTCGATGGACTATATTGAACTTTTGCGCTTATACAGACCCGGCTATTATGTTCATCGGATTGTTTTGGGTTGGTGGACCTATCTGCGATTCGATGACGCCACGTTACAATTCACAGAGTATCGCTTTGACTTCAACCGCTGTTTCTTCCGACCCAACAGCCGTGTTGAGTTTTCTCGTCAATCCATTTCGACCATGAAAAAAGAAGGAGAATTTTTGCTTCGTTTCCAATCTTTCGAAGAGAAAGAGTCAAAATATTTGCTCTATCATCTGGAAGTGTATGGATACATTACGGTTCTCTATACACCTCCTTTGTGTAAAATAGCCTTTAACGCCTCTTTGCAAGGGTATCGCGAAATTTCGATCGACAAACCCATCCGTGTGAAACATTTTCTTGGAAACCGTTTTTGGGAAGTGACGTTGACCCGAGAGAAAAAAATAACCATGAAATGTGTGGACCATGTCGAGTGTCGTTGCAAAAAATTATTTTATGAACTGGACCCTATAACCTTTGAATTTTCAAAAGATTTCACGTATCTGACGACGGATAGAGGGGGGATAATTACTGTGCAAACATGTTCCAATTACAGACTGGCGGACGAAAACCACGTTGAAGGATTTACTGTATACCACAATTATGAAGAAAAAAGAGGAAGATTAATCGTAGAAGAAGACAAACACGACCCACAGTTGAAGAAACTTCTAATGGATAAAGACACAATCTGTAAGTTTGAAAACTTTATGTAAATATTTTGAGTCTTGACACAGTTAACAGTTACTAGGAATACCGACAAAAAAAAAAAAAAAAAAAAAAAAAAAAAAAAAAAAAAAGTTTTGGATAGTATATATATTGAACGCGAGGCTTCGAGCGTCAGCATTTCAAACCTTTCTGGAAGCCCAGCTCGATGGAATCGTGTATATTTTGTGCTCAAAGTGTCAGGCGACGATCGAGATTGAAAAATTGTGGTCATAAAGCACACGGAAAATGTTTGAAAAAATATTTGGAAACTCATGATGACATGCGGTGTCCTAAATGTGGCGAAAATTTGAAATCGGCTGATTTGTGGTACGTTCTGCATCATTACGAAACAAGTTTCACCCCTGAACGTTATCGTGAATTACATAGACGCATGCGAGTCATGTCCTTCAGAGATGCAAGCGAGTTGAGCGGCGCCGAATTATCAGATTGATCAAAGGGGGGAAAAAAAAAGTTGACATCGACCAAAGTAACCAACCATCCCACTCGTTCTTTTGCTTTAGTCGAGAGGCGGGGTGAAACAACAAGACTCCGACCGTTTCAATTTGCATCTAAAAAAACTCGTTCTTTCATTCGTGGCTAAACTTCCAAGGACAGTACGTGACTGGCATCTCTTTTTTTTTTGAAGCTGGAAACTCTGAACCGAGTCGTATATAAACGATCGAAAAAAATTCTTTTCATTCTCATTGCTGTTGCTACCGTTGCTACTACTACTCCTACTACTACTCCTCCTCCTTCCGAGAGAGACAGAGAGAACATGGCATTCTTTAGAATCCAAATCAGATTGAATGAAAGGACCGAAACCGTCATGGGCGTGTTGGGAGACCACGACGGACAAGTTTATTATTCCGTGGACGACGTGGTCCGGTTCGTTCCCGCGTCCATGCGGCGCACCACTTGGATGCCGAGTCAACGTCTGGATGAAATTGTGATCGAACCACCGTTTCCCAAAACCATGATGATGATGGGACATCGAGACGTCCTGGATGCGCTCCGGTTTCTCCCGTGGTCGCATTCCAAGCGGTTCGTGCGAACCCTCGAATACGGCTGGGTGACAGACCTGCCGTACGATTACAACTTGAAACTTTTCATCATCAAGCAATGCGAAACGGGAGACGGGATACAATATCATCAGTGGATTGAGGATTTAAAAAAAAACTATGGACCTGTGCTGCTGCGACAAAACTGACAAAACACCCCAATCTTTCTCAAACCGAAAAAAAATCGGTGTTGAAAGAGTAAAAAAAATGGGGGGTCGAAGAAAAAGTCTGGATTCCAGACTTTTTCTTCGACCCCCCATTTTTTTTACGACAGACGACATACCAATATTGGTGAAATGTTATGTTAAAAAAAATTGGTTTTGTAAACTGTTTAGAAACAAAAAAAAATAAAAAAAAAATTGAATTACAAATCTCATGTTTTTATTTCACACACATACACAAACTTACACTGTGTACAAGTGGTTTAAAAAAAATGAATTATATTTTTTTTTACATCGAAATTTTTTTTAACATGGAAAAAATCATCTTTTATTTTTGCAATGTTTTATTAAAAGAGTCCACAAGTACTTTGACGGAGATGAACTATTTAAAAAAAAATTGTATATACGCATGCTAATGTTTTTTTTACAAATAATAAAGTATGACATCGCCTCCCAATATTGGAAACCAATAAGTTGCAAAAAAATGGGCCAAAGATTTGGGGGGGGATTTTTTTTTTCACCCCCCCAAAATCTTTGGCCCATTTTTTTGCAACTTTTTTTTCATAATTATGTAAAAAAAAGTTAGTTCTCATCATCGATTGTTCTGTTTTCCGCCTCTTCTTGGGCGCATTTTTCTTTAAAGTTTTGTATCCAAGTGTCGAACGGTATACCTTCTTTCTCGTCAAAAGTTTGTTGGAGCACAGGAGGACTGTTCCCGTCGTTCTGGATTTCTTTCACGTACCCGAATCTCAGGGCATAGTACACCGATCCTTCTCGCTCCGATTTCAACAAATCGAGCAGGGCCGAATGTTCGATCACCCGAGTGTCCGATCTCAATTTGCACGCGTTGGTGACGTCTTTCATCTGGCAGGTGGCCATCGAGACTCGCCATCCGTAACTCTGTCCCGTGGCCAGGGCAATATCCGAAGTGCAAAAGTACACTTTGCCGTCGTTTCCGACTACTCCTAAAATGTCGAAAAAGTACCAACGTTTCGAAATATGGAGTCGAAACAACATGTTGACTACCAAACGAAAAAACAAAAAGAACAGAACCGTGAAGTATAAAGTATTACTCTTACGAATGAGTGTGCGTGCGCGGAGAGAGAGAGAGAGAGAGAGAGGGAAACTCCACCTCCTGTTTCTTTTTTCTTGTCGCACCACGTGGGGAAAAGAGGGAGATTAACTTTCGTATCTCTATTTTTTTTTTAAAGTCTCGAAAACCAATATTGGTAAGCAAATTGATACAAAAAAAATGGGCTGAAAGGGAAAAATATCCCTTTCAGCCCATTTTTTTTGTACTTCAACACTGAATATTCAGCATAAGAAGATTTTTTTTTTTTTTTTTTTTTTTTTTTTTTTTTTTTTTTCAGTCCTTGGGTAAAAATTCTTGAGCAGAGCTTCCGTGCAGTACAATCAATTTTTTAGGTGGAAAACCGGAAAGCCAAATCATGACACCTTCTTCCGAAGTGTTGTCGTTTACGAGACGAAATCTTTTTTTCGGAGGCAACGCATTTAAAGGTTCGGGACGTTTGGTTGGTGGTGGTGGTGGTGGTGCAGCAGCAGCATTATCATCGTCGTCGTCATCATCCTCTTGCTCCCCTTCTGTGAAATTGTAAGGCGGATCGGCCGGAGTGTAGGGTTCGAAAGCCGAATTTGCACTGACTTTCAAATGAACGCAAGTCGACAAGTTAGAAAACTGACTGCCGCCGCCGCCGCCGCGAGGATCGGGTACCGGACTGGGCGGTGGTGGGTACGGAGGAGACGTGGGTGTATATTCGCCCGATAGGCTCTCTGTAGCGAAAGTATCCATGGAAACGGGTTCGATAACCACAGCGGCAGATTTAGCGTGTGCAATCACCGAATCTGGATTCGCAGCAGTAACGGGATTGGGATTCGCAACGGGAGAAATCCTTATAGGGGGCGATACGTGGTAGGTAGGGGTTTCTTTCGAATAACCGGGTTCCTCCTCGTCTTTGTCGTCTTCCTCATTGAGATGTCGAGCGACTTCGGCGGCGGCTTCTTCGGAGGCGGCACCTTCTTCCTCGGCATTCAGAGCCCTTCTGTAGGCGTCGATCCATTGGTAAAATTCGACTGCATCCCAATCGCGTCGAGAGCAGTGTTGGGCGATTGGAAACTGAAAAGTTTTTTTCACCCGAACGTAAAACTCTTTGCCGCTCAGGTTTTTGAAGGCGACTTGCGCTCGTTTCGATTTGCAACGTTCGAACACGTAGAGCGCGTGGTTGTGGGTGAAGAGCTGCAATTTCAAAAGAGATTTTTCCAAACCCCGAGTCCAGTACTCGCTGGTGACGTCTTTCACTTGGGTGGTCGAATGATTGCGAGCAAAGTGATAGGGAGATCGATAATTCAAGTATCTGGCCACAGAAACGGCTCCCCAGTACAAGTTTCCCTTATTGCCGATCACACCCCACAATTTACCACTCGTTTTGTCGAAACTCACTTGAAACAGCATCTTTTTTTGGGAAAGGAGGGCTCTCGATTAGTTCGCACGCGAATGAAGAAAAAACCCCGACGAACGAGTTGTTTTATAGTCTATGATTTCTCTCTCGGTAAACGAGGGGTGGTGGTGGTGATGGATACACACGCACGCGGGTGAGTAGAGAAAAAAAAAATAATGAGAGAATCAAAGTCGAAAAACAGCGCGCACATGTTACTAAAGAAAAGAAAAATTCCGCATCAGTGGCGATTGGAGAAGTAGGAGGGGGGAAGAAGAAGAAAACCCGTTTGCTAGGCAAAGAGGAAGAGGTGTGTTTCTCGCTCGCATACTCAAAAGATGAATAAATTATTCACATCATCTCTAAAGAAAGTAAAAAAAGGGGGGGGAGGGGAGAACAAAATGAAAGAACTATTATGTATTTTTTTTCAATGTTAGGTATCAATCGATTACTATTTTTTTTTTAAAGTCGCGATTCCAACATGAGTCTGATTGCAATTTTTTTTTTTGTAAATAAAAAAAAACAATAGGTTAAATGTAAAAAAACAAAGAATTGCACTTATGTATAGAGTTTTGAATCATATAGATCTTTTTATTTTACACTTATTTTTTTTTATGGAAAAAAGTTTCCAACGTTGGTCACGAGTTGTTTGCAAAAAAATGGGCTAAAAGAGCCGTGCTTTTTCTTTTCGTTTGTTATGCAAGCACGACTCTTTTAGCCCACTCTTTTGCCTCTTCAAACAGAGTTATTTTTAATTGCTACGAGAAAAAAGATGCCAACGTTGGTCATGAGTTGTTTGCAAAAAAATGGGCTAAAAGAGTCGTGCTTTGTTGTTTACACGCACGACTCTTTTAGCCCATTTTTTTACCTCCTCAGGAGAAGTTTTTTTTTTTTTTTTTTTTTTTTTTTTTTTTCAGTTTATATATGTACTTTTATGAATCGGGGTATTATTTCATTACTTTCGAGACAGTAAAATTTTTTGGTGGTACCTTTCCACGTTAGCAATAATATTGTGGGATATCCTTCTGTATTATATCTCAATATTTTAGCATAATCCATGGGAGCAGTCTTTGCGACCGGAGTCGTCGACATGACACTGTTTTGCGGCTGTTGTCGTTGTTGCTGCTGCGATTGTGGCTCTGGTTGTTGTTGTTGTTGTTGTTGTTGTTGCGGTTCGACCACTGCTACTTGTAACGACTGAGGTTGTTGCTGCTGCTGCAAGAGGATTTCTTCTTCCGTCGTGCGATCGACGTGCGTCTTGTACAACTTGTCGACCGCTTTTTTTTTGAAAAAAGTAAACCACACGAAAAACAGGTCGAGCGTCAACATGTCCGTGATGGTCATTTCGTTCACGATCATCAGTTGGGTGAGATTCTGGAAATCCGCGGGATCGTGCTCGGCCAGCACTCGGACGTACGTTTCCGGCGAATCCAGTTTTCGAGCAAATTCCTGGACCGCTTCGACGGGACTCGCCAGCAAGAGTTTGGTCGCGGATTCGTGACTCGTGACGTGTTTTCTCGACTCGTTTTGTGACAGGAAAGATGGCAACAACGCGTCCTTCAGAGTCGCGGCCAGGTGTCTTACGCGCACGCTGCTGCTGTAGTCGCGATGAAAAATTCCCAGGATGCGGTTGAGGTCGGACGTGAACCAGTAGAGGGACTCGTCGAATCCCACGAACCCGGTCAAGACGTAATGTTGGTAAGGATTCGGTTTGTACTGGATGCAGAAAGCCATGATAGTTTGTCGTCGTTGTGTGCGCGCGTTTGGCGAGAGAGAGAAAGTAAAACACGCGCCCAGGTTACTTGTCCGCATATACGAAACGAGTTTATATTTTTGTGTTTGTGTGTGTGAAGAGGCGGGACTATGATGAGCGAGCGCAGCGAACCGGAGGACGACGGGAGAGGGAGGGAGTAAACAAAAAAAGAGCGAATGCGAGAAGAAACCACTTTGAGAAGAAGAAGGGGGGGGTAAAAAAAGTTAAGGTGGGAAATATCCGTAAGTGCGTGTCTCTGCCACCGCGCCGCCGCATCCTCCCCTCAACGAGTAACGAAAAAAAAATAATAATAACAGGATGGATGGATGGATGGATGGATGGTGGTGATGATGGAAAAAGAGATGCGCGATAACTGGTCTTTTTTTTTTCTTTATTGGGAGAAATGATGGCTCAGTGTATAGGTTGAGAAAATGATTATTTTTTTTCAGCAAAAAAAAACCCGATATTGTTTCGAATATTTCTGTTCAGGAAGAGTTAAAAAAAAAGAAAATGGGTCGAAGGCAAAATTTCCTTCGACCCATATTTTTTTGTGTTTGAGATGTTACCAACGTTGGAGGAGGGGGGAGGGGAGAGAGAATATACCAAAATATTACTTTAACAATTTATTCTCTATAACTTTGAATATATATTTTTTTTTCGCAAAACGTGAAAATGTAAAATTCTGAGGTGGGTCCGGCGCTCAACTTATTTTGCTGTCGACTGTAGCCTTGATAAATTAGCCGTAATGGCTGAAAAAATTCATGAGACTGCTGGCGCAAGCATTGATGAGGTGCATTGCCCGAAAACTCCAATTTCGGATTTCAGTGAGTTACGTACTGAAATTGCAGAACTCTCTAAGCAGGTTGAGCATCTTTCGCGAAGCCGGGAGCGGCAAAATAATTTTCATAACAGACGATCACGCTCAAAAACACCTAAAAACAGTGCTGGTATCATTTTAATTCGGGGAGTCCGACAGGCGTTGCAAATCCCCATGTAAATTCAAGCGTCAGGAAAACTAGAGCAGAAATTGCATGTGGCGTAATGCGATTTCCAACCGAATAACAAAAGTTGCCTTTTTGTCTATGACCCATTATCAAAACTTTCTTATCTAGTGGATAGTGGTAGCGATGTTTGTGTGTTACCATACCACAAACCAATTCCCAAATCAGATAATGTCATTAATTTATATTCAGCAAATGGATCTACCATCAAAACATACGGCATTAAGGTAACAAATTTAAGCTTAAATTTACGTCGCAAATTTCAGTAGCCGTTTGTCCTAGCGGATATTAGCAAGCCGATAATAGGTGCTGATTTTTTACGTCACTATGATCTGTTAATTGATCTTAAACAAAGGTGTCTCAGAGATCCACTCACTAAATTAACAAGCAGCGGGACAGAATCAACAGATAGTACTCCACAGGTTACATTGACTGCAAACAATTTGGTATACAAAAATATTTTAGAAAAATACAGTGACGTTGAACGCCCATACCCAAAACTGAAGGAAGTAAAACATAATACGGTGCACAGAATTATAATCAAAGGGCAGCCAATTTTTGCACGCCCGCGTAGCCTGCACCCAGCTAAATTAGCTGCAGCTAAACGTGAATTTGAGTACATGTTAGAGCAAGGGATATGCAGACCAAGCACATTTAACTGGTCTAGCCCATTGCACTTTGCCCCGAAAGACTCTAGAAAAGATTTTCGCCCTACTGGTGACAGCAGAGCTCTACATAGAATAACAATACCAGACCGCTACCCTATTCCGCACTTACAGGATTTTTCAAGCCAATTACATGGGAAAGTAATTTTTTCTAAAGTGAATTTAGTTAGGGCATATTATCAAATCTCAGTTCACCCAGACGATATCCCAAAAATTGCAATTACTACACCATTCGGTTTGTTTGAATTTTTATATATGCCTTCCGGGTTGTCCAACGCAGCCCAAACTTTCCAAAGATTTATAAATGAAGTGTTGCACGGTTTTGATTTTGTTTTTGATTATCTCGATGACATTTTAATTGCAAGCAGTTCTGAGGAAGAACACCAAACACACCTCGAATGTGTTTTTAAAAGGCTTTCCGCTTATGGTATTCGAATTAATTTAAAGAAATGCGTCTTCGGTGTTCCTAAATTATCTTTTTTAGGTTATTTGGTAAACAAAAAGGAAATTAAGCCTCAGCCTGAACGCGTTGAGCTAATTTTAATGTATGAGTTACCTAAAACTCTAAACGAACTCCAACGTTTCCTTAGTTAATAAAATTATCGAAGAAATGTACCGCATGCTGCACATATTCAGGCCCCAGTCAACGACATACTAAAGGGCACTAAAAAGGGGAAGTCAAACATTATTATTCACTGGACTGAAGCTCAAAAAGCAGCATTCGAAGCTTGCAAAAAACAGCTTGTTGATGCTGCAGTCTTGACTCACCCAGATCCAGAAGCACACTTAACTCTTTTCACGGATGCTAGTGATTCAGCGGTAGGAGCTTTACTAAACCAATATGAAAAAATTGACAATGAGACAATTTTCGAACCTTTGGCATTTTTCTCAGCTAAGTTGTCTCCAACACAACATGGGACACATATGATCACGAATTGCATGCGATTTATGCCGCCATTAAACATTTTAAACACATGCTTGAAGGTCGTCAATTTATAATTTTCACCGATCATCAACCACTCACATATGCATTGCTACAAAAAGCTGATAAATGTTCTCCCAGACGACTGCGCCATTTGGATTTTATTGATCAATTTAGTACCGATATCCAATTTGTAAAAAGTTCTGATAATATACCAGCAGATATGCTATCGAGAATTGAGGCTTTAGAATTCGGAAACGTCTTGGACTATACCGCAGTGGCACAAGCCCAAGATGCTGATACTTAATTGCAAAATCTAATGAAATCTGAGACAACCTTAAAATTTCAACATATGATTTTACCGGGAACTTAAATGAAACTTTTGTGTGACACAAAACGTTCGCCCGTATCTTCCTCACGAATTTCGAAAAACCGCATTCAAAATTCTTCACAATTTAGCTCATCCAGGTGTCAAAGCTACCGTAAAACTCCTAACGTCTTGTTTTGTGTGGCCAGGAATAAAAAAGGATATTACTAATTGGACATGGACATGTATTCTATGTCAAAGATCCAAAATATATCGCCATACGAACAGCCCAGTACAAAACATTAAATTTCCAGATAAGAGATTTGAACATATTCATATCGATATCGTTGGGCCGCTCCCTCTTCCCAGGTATATGCATATTGCTTAACAATGATTGACCGTTTCACACGTTGGGTTGAATCTTAACCAATTCCCGATATATCTGCGGAAACTGTAGCTAGAGCGTTTTACTAAAATTGGATCGTTCGTTTCGGTGTTCCTAGGCTGGCCACATAAGATCAGGGCAGGCAATTTGAGTCTCTTTTAATTACAACATTAATGAAATTATTAGGGATTAAATACATACACACCACAGCATCATTCAATGTCTAATGGTTTAATTGGAAATTGGCATCGCACAATGAAAGCCGCTTTAAAAGCTCATTTAACTGATTGCTGGACAAGGTCTTACCCACAGTATTGCTTAGTATGCGTTCTGCATTCAGAGACACTATTAAAGGGATTACAGCTGAACTGGTGTATGGTACAATCTTGAGATTGCCTGGGGAATTTTTGCACCAACTCCTGCAGACGTCAATGCAGCCAGGTTTGTCGCACGCTTAAAAGAAGTCATGCAGCAGGTGTCCCCAACTCACACTAACAACCATGACACCAGGAACCGCTTCTTTGTATCTAAAGATCTCAGGAGCTGCAGCCAAGTTTTTGTTAGACACGATGCAGTTCAGCTGCCTCTGAAACCGCCATACGATGGACCTTTTGTTGTTCTCCAGCGGTCAGATAAAATCTACAAGCTGCAGATGGGTGATAAAGCCAAGTTTGTGTCCATTGACCGTCTTAAGCCTGCATTCATACTCAACTAGCCAGAATCAACATCGGTACCTGTCACCAAAACCCTAGAGCCCACTCCAGCACAACCACCCAACAACCGGAAATCGAGGGTGTACCAGAACCTCCAGAGGTTAAACGCACTCGCTCTGTACGGCAAGTCCATTTTCCAGCACGCTTCAGGTAACGCTCCACTAGGAAGGGGCTACTGCAGTGTCCTTTGCTGAACGCACCAACACTGCTAACTCCATGGTGCAGCTGAACGAATACTTGCGAACTGCTTAATTAACTCTAATGGCAACCGTCACGGCGTTGCCTGAACTGATCTGAACTCATTCCTACTTACTTCGGTTCACGTGCTTGCGCTAGTTTGACACACGTTATCTGCTCATTTTTCTTGTAACTAATTTGACATGTAATTCTTAATTTTTGTGTATTAAATTTATAATGGATAGAATTATCTCGTTGTTTTTCTGGCTCCAAGTCAGACAGCTTTACGCTACGCTGTTTTATCTAACAGCTTCTTTAAATGAATTCAGCTGCATGCTACGGTAGAAGTTGAAGCATTAAATTTGAACCACCGTAAAATAATAATATTTCCTCACTCTTATTATCCTTTCCCTACTTGATAATACAGTAAACTCTCAATTATTTGCGGAATTGAGTGGCACGACTATCGTGGATAATCCACAAAATTTTGAAAAAAGGGAACAATCAACACAAATATGTACTTGAACAATTTATACACATAATAAGTAACATAAACATACATTTGAATAATTTATACGCACAATGGGCAACATAAAGATACTAATTACTGAGGAATAATAAAATTATTCATCACTTACAAATTTGTAGGTTTATTTCTTTAGAAAATCCGTCAAATGTTTATGTTTTTTGTACTGAAACCCCTCTCATTTATTTGCGATTGAAGTTTTTTAAGCACTATTTTATCACAAAGTGACGCGTCATCCTCTTTCTCTCGATATTGCATAAGGCCTTCAACGTGAGCTAAAGCTGCGTCGTGGCTCATTTTCTTTTGTACCTTATCATCTTCTTCGTCACCCTCTTCTAAATTTTTACCTAACGCTTCTTCTATAATTTGATTACCAATTGCATGCTCGAAGCCTGGATCGTTAGCATCACAATTAATCCACTCAATGATATTATCTTCATTGATATTTTCTCCACCAGCAACAGATTTTGCTAATTTAGCTAAATCATGAACGGAAACTTCTTCCTCTTCCTTTTCAGATTCTACTAGAGATTTTTCTATACCTGGCAAAATCTTTCACCAGAACTTTATTAATGTGGATTTCTGTACCGACTCCCAAGCACTGTTTACATCACAAATGCTATCGTGAATCGTATAATCTTTGAAAAAGCTTTTAAAATCATCTCTCTCTTCAATTCTTTTTGTCAGTAATTTCGTTCTGTATTTTTTCTTAATTGAAGCGAATTCTTAGGATGGACAAGAGCTGTAACATTAGGAGGCAAAAATTTTGCAAAAATATATCAATCGTAGTTCTCCAGGGTGATATGGGACGTTGTCAATTAACAACACAGCTTTCTGGGGTAAGTTTTGAGACGCCAGATGCTTCCTGACTTCCACATTTTCAAATAGAATTTATATTTCGTAAAAAGGATTGAAAACCCATTCTACATCGCAGAAATAAGTTTATTCTCGAGGATAAGACAGAAAATAAAGAAAAAAAATAGACTCGCGGATAATCGGAAGTTCACTGCTACTGCATATCTAAAAGAAACAAGCCAAAACTTCCTACTGATGCTTTTTTTTTTTTTTTTTTTTTTTTTTTTTTTTTTTTTTTTTTTTTTTGCCATTTTTAGTTCAAGAGCTGACAGCACAAAAACGGAAGGTATCGAGCACAAGAAAAAAACTTTATTTAATATAAGAGTAGTAACAGGGGAATCTAATGATCGATGCCTGCTTCTGCCGGAAGCAAAGTTGTGCGTCAGCCAAAAATTAATACCATTAGTGTTTGACTCGAAGGCTTATCATTGTGTTTACCGCACAATCATTCCATACCTTTAATTGTGTGAAAAATACAATGCTAAACCTACGAGTCAACCATTAGTGGTATTAACTTTTGGCTTATGCACAATTTCGCTTCCAGCAGACACGGATCATTAGCAGTTATACGGAGGTATACGCCGTTCACCTTCTGAATATTTTTTTTTTTGAGAAACACCGTATGCCCTCTGTTTATGAAGAAAACTATAGTATATACACTCTAAGGTACACCTCTGCTTAGAGGGTATGCCCTCAGATTTTTTTACGACTACACAACTTATTTATTAGAATCCCCTATTAGTACTCTTCCATAAAAAGGGTTTTTCATAAATAGGTTTTTTTTGTATGTGTGTGTGTATTGGATACTTTAGGTTTTTGTGCTGTCGGCTCTTCAGCTATTTAGTTTGACATCCTTTCCTTTAAAGATTACTGTATTAAAATAATTTTAAAACTTATAGTGCTTATACAATTTTCAAAATTAATATTAATACAATGGAATATTTTGTAATTACTTTTAATGAAATGTGTTCTACATAAGTATTGAAATATTTTTAAAGCTCATACTATTTTCAAAACTAATGTTAGCCATATTGGGCCTTAAAAACATCCGACGAAATGCAATACTCCAACTTGAATCAATCACAAACTGCACAATATTAATCTTTAAAAATTCTCCGTTTTATTGTATACTTTAAAAATAACAAATCATAATAATACGAGTGTTATAAGTTTAAAATATGCATTTTAACAAAATTTCCTAATACTTGCGATCTGGAATCCCACAGTCATCTTCAGAGAATATTTTCTTAATTACATCTACTGCTTAACTACTCAAAATTAGCTACTTAAATTACTACTTAACTTAAATCAAACTTAATTAAAATCCGTTACATTCATTCCCTGACGATGACTGTACGATTGCACTCCGAAAATATAAAGAAGTTTAAATAAAATATAGTTTTTAAAAATGTAACATCTGTATTATTATTACTTGTCACTTTTCAAGTAAAACGGAGAACTGTTTAAAGTTCAAATTGTATAGTTTGTCTTATGGAATATATTTTGTAACTACCGATGGCTGTGTAAAAATGAAGAAGACCGGAAGACAGTATTCTACTCCCCATCTATTAAAATATGTTATTCAAGGATGACGGCAATACTACTTTGCAAAGGGGAGGCTGTTGGAATCAGTAATAGCACGCCAAATTGAGTTGGCTTGGAATAAATTAAATCGGCTTAGGATAAACTAATTGAAACCCATGAATAGCAGTTAAACTAGTTTATCCTATATGCGTTATGCCAAAATAGTTTAACCCAGGGAAAACTAGTTTATCCTATAGGCATTAGCAAAAACTAGTTTAACCTAGGAAAAACTAATTTATCCTATGTGCGTTAAGATAAATTAGTTTAGCCTGATATCGGATTTGGCCGGTGACTTATTCAAATACAATTAAACAGCAAAAAGATTTACATTTATGTTAAAGGCAAAAAGTAATAAATTATTTCAGCTACATGTTATTATATTTAATAACTAGCTGTACCCGATGTAGCTGGGGCTCAGTCTTGTTCAATGGAAAAGGAAGAAAAGAGAAACCGCATGTTTCTAACATGTTTAATTTCACAGCACATGTAATATACAATTTTTTTCCCATTCTCTGTGAAGATATAGACGGGAAGACGGCAGCACAGATAATATCCTCATCGAGTTCACGGCTTAAATTATAGAATTAGTTAAAACTCGATTTGCTTATAACGCAGTCGGTCTGACGAGTCTTATTTTGGTAGAAAACACCTGAAAACTCAATTTTAGCTGTTGACTCGTAGGTTTACCATTGTTTTTTTCCTGCACCCAAAGGTAGGAAAACATGAAGCATTGAAAGCAATAGTATTTAAATATATTTATGAGGTGACTCTGTGTGCTGCTACCTCCTGGTCTAACATATAAAACTTGTCTGGTTTGCCTGTTCTAGAACATGCAATATATAATTGCCCTGTGAGAAGCATTTCATGCCTAGATCTAAACCTCAGAATTCTAAACATTGCCTCTGAGCTTTGTTGATAGTACAAATGCCAATCAAATTGGGAATTGCAATCTCTTAAATTGGAATGATATATCCGTTGGAATCATAGGAATGCGAGGAAAGAGGACATCTTCACCTTTGAAAGGTCCTATCAAGATTGTTGCTTCTGTGACATTGGTCTTTTTTTTTAAGTCACGTGAGGTGCGTTTTTAAAGCTTTGATTTTGGCTGGTAGATATTTCGTAACATGATGATTTGCAATTTCCGTAAGCTCTCTGGCACATCGAATGTGTTCAAAAATTATGCTGAATAATGGACTCTATCAGTGAAGAAGTTACAAGCAACTCAACTGTACACATCAATCGCAAATTGGTTCAAACAAGCCACAGAGACCAGAGAAAAATAGATGAAAATGTGTTGTTCAGTGTCAAGCTAAAATTGGAACTGTGATACAGTTAAAAAAAAGTCGCAATTGACCACTAGCACGGGGCGGAGTTCCCAATGTTTCCACAAGTATTGCAGTATTTGATTGGCTTCTGGTGAACGCTTGTGGGATAAATAGAGAAGTTGATTAGCTATAATCCACAGTGACGTTCTTTGACGTCAGAAATGCTTGTGGTCCATTCGGTCCAATCATTTGCGGCTCTGTTTGGAAGCTGTTACGTCGGATTCTTGTTCAGTGGATTTATTCTAGCACAAATTTAATTTAAAGAGATTGACACTTACTCAAAACATCTAAACGGACATCTTTTCTTGTTATTTAATTGGAAGAAACTATATACATATTATATACAACTATGGTATATTATTTACATTAAAATTCGACATAATTTTAGAACATTTCTTCTATCAGCACTGTCAACACATATCTCGCCTTCTCCGAAAAACATAAACAGAACAAAATCGTTTGCCCGGGGGGCTGCCACTCGTTCAGCCAAGGTCAAACTTTCATCGTTCTTTTGGCATTCAAACATAATTCTCCACACACTCCTCACCTGGATTCATGAGAGTAGATAATGATAAATAAATAAAACTAAATTCTTATAATTAACATATACTTAAATCATAACTCAAATAATAAAACAAAAAAATTTCAACCTTCAGATATTGACATATAAAGCATTAAACAATAAAATAATAACGTCATGATTAACATAAATAAAAAATGACACTTCTATATGAACGTATCTGGCCAGATATTTTACCTGAATAAAAAAACTAAATATATATACATAATATAAACAAATTAAATAATATTGTAAATACTTCAATAATCCTTTCAATTTGAAATCAAGTATAATTATGCACAAATGAATTTTTTTTTTCTAAATGGATAAATTAACAATTGCAAAATACACACATAAAAATCATATTTCAACTATGAATTTATAATCTATACTAATATTATAGAGAGGAAAGATTTGATTGTTTGTTTGTTTGAATTGAATAGGCTCCAAAACTACTTGACGGATTTAAAAAATTCTTTCACCGTTGGAAAGCTACATTATTTCCGGTGAACATAGGCTAAATTTTAACTGATTTATTCAAACATTTTCCTTAATAATTCAAAATTTCATTATTTTTTATACAGAATCAATTAAAATTTTTCCGATTAAAAAAAAAAAAAAAAAAAAAAAAAAAAAAAAAAAAAACATTTTTCTTTCCCGTTGCCAAGAAAATCAAAATCTGGAATAATAATTTCTCCTCGGCAATTAATTTTCAATTGAACAGTATCCACGTGAAAAATTAAAATATAAAGAATTCAAAGGAAAATAAATATGACGTCATTTATTATAAATTGTTTATCTACTTTTATTTATTTATTTATTTGACAGAAAACAAATATAACGTTTGTAATATAAGAATACATGTTTATAAAAATTAAAAACTAGTATTAAAAAATGCTCTGACTAGCACCAAAAAAGGTTAATATGTTTTTAAAGTATGAAAAAGTGTTTGACAAGAGCTTCTAATTGAAAAAGAGAAAGGACAAGGGCTCCCTTCTTGGCTGCAATTCACTGTCAATGCCAAATTTGAAATAATCATATTTGCGCTTTTTCCATATAAAAGAAATCAGTCACTGTTACGATAAAATTGTGTAGTGTAAAGGCATAATTATAAAAGACGAAGGGTGATTAAACATGAATGTAATGCAAAATAGGGCCAAAAACCATAGTTCCCGCAGCCAGTATTGAATTCAGACACTTTTCTCCGGGAGGGTCTTCTGTGGCTTTAATAGAATAGAGTTCTTAGGGGATCATACTTTTTTACCATTAAAAACACAAAATCTCAAATTTTATTTGGAGAGGGGGGGGGGGGGGTTGATACCTTCGGGAGGGAATGTCCCCCCGGCCCACCTCCTGTATTCAACACTGCTTGCAGCGTATCACATTCACGTAGTCCCCCATAAACTGTCGCAGTGTAAAACAGCACAGAAAACTGATTTGTAGTGCAGTTGATGCAGAGTCAACAATGCAGTTAACATGTAAAGCACGATTGAAAGTTTTACGCAGATTTCTTTTATATGGAAAAAGCGCAAATATGATTTTTTCAAAATTGGCATTGACAGTGAATTGCAGCCAAGAAGGGACCCCTTGTCCTTTCTCTTTTTCAATTAGAAGTTCTTGTCAAACATTTTTTCATACTTTAAAAACATATTAACCTTTTTTGGTGCTCGTCAGAGCATTTTTTAATACTAGTCATTTAAATTTTTTGATAATTATATATTGAATAAAAGAAAACCTCAGTTGCTTTTAAATATTTCCAGTACTTTTTCTTATTTCGCTCAATATTAAACTATTTAATCAATGGACAAAAAACGTGAAAAAACGAAATTAATTTTAATTTGTTCGTACAGAAATTGAGAGATTCAATTAATTGAACAAAAACATAATTTGCAGAACAAATTAAAGAAACCAAAATTTATTTCCTGCACTATTTAAGCCCAAGAAGGGACAGATATTAAGATATTTGATTTGTTATTTCTACATTTAGTATTAAATTTTTGTATCAAATAATTTTAATTATGTGAACATTAAAAAAATAAAAATGAAATTCAAACAATATGATACTTAAAACCCCTAAATCTTAGATTCCGTTCAAACGAAATCGAAATAAATCTTAGACTTTTTCTGAACATTTGCTTTTTAGATGTGTCTATTCTTTTTATTTGTACCTATCGTAAACATTATACAAAATCTGCAAAACAAATATTTGCAAGCTAAGTTTGGAAAAAAGTCTAAGATTTATTTCGATTTCGTTTGAACGGATTCTAAGATTTAGGGGTTTTAAGTATCATATTGTTTGAATTTCATTTTTATTTTTTTAATGTTCACATAATTAAAATTATTTGATACAAAAATTTAATACTAAATGTAGAAATAACTAAATCAAATATCTTAATATCTGTCCCTTCTTGGGCTTAAATAGTGCAGGAAATAAATTTTGTTTTCTTTAATTTGTTCTGCAAATTATGCTTTTGTTTAATATCTCAAGTTTTTTGATAACTACTGCATTCACATGAACTCATTTCAAAATTAACTAAGGGTACTATCATCAGGACTTCCTTTATGCGGTATCGTATCACAATTACTGATGTAATTTACCCAGGGCCATAGCTGGAAGTGAACTATAAGGGGGGTGGTGCGCTCAAGAGAACGTCTGAGGGCTGATATTTCTCTCTCTATTTCACTTACGTAGAAAAATTAACTAGTGCATATTCACATTGTAAGTACCATGTTTCTTATTAAATTGTTGCAATAGCTCCATTTTATGCTAAAAAGAATATGGTGATGAAATATTTGAGTGTATAACTAGTTTAAGATTGAACATCTTGTTGGCTTCATATGTGCAAGTAAAGTAAGATGAGCGAGTGTTGAAGCACTTAATTTAGTTACATTTTACAAAGTCTACAAAACTATGAAAGGGCCTCAAAGTGAAATTAAATTTTTGAATAAAATTTCATTTTTATGAAATACCAACTATTACGTTCGCCCCTAGGTAGAAATTGCTGATTTATTTTTCCAGATCTGTACCGATCATGATACCTAGACTCCAAAACTACCCCAAATTAAACTCTATTTATCTATCTCCGCGGTACTTGCGTAAATTTTCATTTCTCCATTGGGTTTTTCACAGATTTTCATTAATCCATTTTCAAATCATTTGCCTCATTTCTAAATTGTTATTATTATTTTTTTTACATCTAGAATTGTATTCTGTACATGCTTCCTGTTCTGATACCAAATATTATAAAATCTCAGTTTCATTTCCAATATGACGTCATAAATGTGCGGTTTTTAGGTGCGTTCGTAATTATGTAAATACGTCGCACCTATTGTTGTCGCTCAGTCCGTCCGTCTGTCCGTCTGTCTGTCCGTCCGTACGTCCGCATATAACAACCCAAAAACTACCCAACCAAATTGTTTGAAATTTAAAATACATAATTATTACATAATTTTGTCGAGTCATTTCAAATTTTATGAAAATCGGATGGATAGATCAATTACAGGGACAATCAAAAGGATTCCGTTACATTACGGTCAATGGGGAAAAAAGTTTCAAATGCATTTTAATCGTTTGAAATTTAAAACGTATATTTATTACATAATTTTGTCGAGTCATTTCAAATGTTATGAAAATTGGATGCAATGATCAATTACAGGGACAATCAAAAGTATTCCGTTGCATTACGGTCAATGGGGAAAAAAGTTTCAAATGCATTTTAATGGTGTTACATGCATTTGAATATAACAAAATTGACATGAATCTATGAAATATGTACTAAAAATACATTTTGTACAATCTGTGATGCAAAGAATATTTATTATTAAATTACAGGGCCACACAAATGTATTCCACTAAATAATGTTATACGGGGAAATATTGTTTGGGGCGTGTTTTAATTATATTAAACTACTTCACATTTTATGAATAAGATATACGTTAATGAAGTATAATAAAAATTACTCCCTGCATATTTACAGGAACACAAAGATTTCGACCACTATACTGTGCTCAAAGTACGCTCTACTATATCAGCAAGATCTGAATATTTTAAAACTTCGTTATGAACGAACGCACCTCATTTGCTACGCTTTACGTGCAATTTCCAACTTGTTTATTCTTAAAATCAATTTCACTTTTTACAATTGAATCACGCAGAAAATAGATGTCACTTTTTTCTTCGGCGAATTAATTTCTTATGAATCAGAAAAGTCTCTTCTGCATGTAACTGATATTTATACTTAACAATCAGTATTGATACATTGCGTAGAAATATAGTCCTTGAATTTCACCTCTAGACAATATAATATTTCTCCAACAATACCTTAAGCCATAGTATCAATAAAATGTATTTGTTTTTCTGTGTATTACGTCATATTTATTTATTTTCTGTATTTCTTCATTTAGAAGTTTCTTGATAAAATAATTAATGTTTGAATTGAAATTCTGCCCAAAATTGAAATTTAACTTCAACAGAACTTCAAACCGCTATCGGAGCTCTGGGCAGTGTTCAGCGTAGAATAGTTGGGGATAGATATCACTAGTATTTAAAAATGCTCTTAAGAGCACCAAAAAAGGTTAATATGTTTTAAAGTATGAAAAAGTGTTTGACAAGAGCTTCTAATTGAGAATGAGAAAGGACAAGGGGTCCCTTCTTGGCTGCAATTCACTGTCAATGCCAAATTTGAAAAAATCATATTTGCGCTTTTTCCATATAAAAGAAATTTGCTTAAAACTTTCTATCTTTACTTTTTAGTAAAACTTTCAATCGTGTTTTACATGTTAACTGCATTGTTGACTCTGCACTGCAACCGCACTACAAATCAGTTTTCTGTGCTGTTTTACACTGCGACAGTTTATGGTGGGACTGCGTAAATGTGATACGCTGCAGGCAGTGTTGAATGCAGGAGGTGATCCAGGGGGACATTCCCTACCGAAGGTATCAAATGCTATCCCTCCCCCCAATAAAATTTAGATTTTGTGCTTTTAATGGTAAAAAAATATAACCTCCTTAGAACTCTATTGTGTCCCCCCCGAAACCACAGAAGACCCTCCCGGAGAAAAGTGTCTGAATTCAACGCTGGTTGCGGGAATTATGGTTTTTGGCCCTATTTTGCTTTACATTCATGTTAAATTACGTGGTGTCTTTTCTAATTATGCCTTTACACTACACAATTTTATCGTAACAGTGACTGATTTCTTTCATATGGAAAAAGCGCAAATATGATTTTTTCAAATTTGTCATTGACAGTGAATTGCAGCCAAGAAGGGACCCCTTGTCCTTTCTCATTCTCAATTAGAAGCTCTTGTCAAACACTTTTTCATACTTTAAAACATATTAACCTTTTTTTGGTGCTCGTAAGAGCATTTTTAAATACTAGTCATTTAAATTTTTTGATAATTATATATTGAATATAAGAAAACCTCAGTTGCTTTTAAATATTCCCAGTACTTTTTCTTATTTTGCTCAATATTGAACTATTTAATCAATGGACAAAAAACGTGAAAAAACGAAATTTTAATTTGTTCGTACAGAAATTGACAGATTCAATTAATTTTAGATAATACATATTTTGTAGAAAAATAATACGAATAGAAATTTTTATTCTTTTCGCATAGGATTCGTGGCATTCTTATCTACTTGTTTTAAAAATCAGATGTTATAAATATGAAATATTTCCGCCATTAGCGCGATTTTTGTGATCATGACACCCAAAGGTCGCTAAACATAATTTTGTTATGTAGTCAATGCACATAAAAACGAATTTTCCCATTTAAATTTAAAAAAAAAAATAAGTAAAATATTTTTATTTCTCCTTCCTGATATCTATTGTATTCTAGGACATTTTCAAGAAAATTAATGGTTAAATTATCTTCCTTGGAGAAAGTCGCTCAAAATACAGCCTTAATAGATTTGCGCCAAACCAAGGATGAATATATACTGAAAATTCATTTCTAGTATTATTTGTAAAATTGACATTGAAATCACCAGCTGTAATTAAATTTTTATATAATATACAGTGGAACCTCAGTTCACGATCATAATCCATTCTTGTATCTGACTTTCTGTATGTGATATAAATTTTTTGGGAGCTCTATCCAAGAACTAATGCATGGGATTAAAAAAAATTATATTCAGGTAATCCCTGATATAAATTGATCCTGTTTGCTGCTTACATTTTGATTTAAATCGTTCAACAGATGGCTTAACCATGTTGCATTTTTCATTATTTTCGCAGTAGTTCTATCTCGAGAATTAACGCATGGACTTCCGTCAAACTTCAAATTCATTTAATCTTTATATGAACTGGCTTTGTTTACGTTTTGGTTTCAATAACCAAACACATGGCGCTGGTATGCTGAATTGTTCCGATTACCATAATATCTCTATCGCAGGAATTAATGCACAAATTTTCATCAAACTTGAGATTTAGGCACTAATGAATTTTGACGCATTAAATGCATGAGATAGAAAATAGTTTTGGGGTTACCATATACGATTAGTTCTTTATCATCAGAGTAATCGACGGTTCATCTACATCGTATTGTTTAGCTATTTTGATTACACTATCATCGTTCCTAAGTTTTGTCACTACTTTTCATAATTGATCAGTAATTCGCTTAAGCTTCTTACTACTGCTATCACTAAACGCTTTTTCATTCTTAGAAGTCATAATAAAAGCTAAAAATTTCGTAAAACTGATTAAAATTAAAACAATAAGTTAAATTTTTTACTATACTGAAGGTCACAAAGCACTCTGATACGCGCACTTTACTCCAAACTTGACTTATGACAAGAGTTATGTGAGGGTTGCCGACTGAACTGTTCGACAGCTTTGGTCGCGAATCGAGTTATCCTACTTCGAAAGAGTAAAATTTTGATCACTGAAGTTGGTCATAAACCGAACTTGTCAAAAACAGAGGCGGCCGCAAACCAAGGTTCCACTGTTTTTTGACCGATAAGTTTGCAAATATGGCATTATTTATATATTCAGTGGCGATGATCATTATGCAACTTGGCGATTTAGCCGATTAAATTTGCAATTTTAAAATAGCGTTTGTTAATAACGGAAAATTGAGAATTTCTATTAGAAAAATTAGGATAATTACTATAATTTTTATGAACAGTTTTAAGTAAATTCTGATTTTTTTCCATAATTTTAAATTTAGTATATTTGGAAATGGAAGGGAGAGGTAAAGTATATCTTTGCAATGCTTTTTCGACAATATCTCAAACAAAAATACTTTAAATGCCAATAATTGCTGATCGTAAATGTTACATTCACTTCACACCATCACAAAAGTTTTTTGCATCACCATGTGTTTTTTCATTTGATACTTTCTTGGCACAGATGCCATATATGCACGACATTGTGCGATATTCTTCTGACGCCAATTTCGCAAAAGCTTAGTTTTCAAACTTCAATTACATGCATATACATTAAGGTACTACTTAGTTATCCCGCCGACCAATTTCGCCAAATTATACAAATTGCCAAACTCATAGAGAAATTGGTACTTACGTATTAACGCTACCGCAGTTATCTTTTGGATCCCTTGTCGCCTTATGTTTGACGCCATTTTTTAGTGCTTTTTAGTGCATTTTTATGCTCATTTTTGATGCATTGTTTTTGTTCACTTGCGAACAACAAGATTGCTCTTTATCGGCGCGAGTTCTGCTGCGGTGTCATTAATACGTAAGTACCGCGAAATTATGCATATAAACATAATTTTCATTTTAAATAACACAAAAAATAATTTGTAGAATCTTAATAAAAAATGCAAATAAAAAGTCGAAATAAAAATCCCTTAATGGCGTTTTAAACACGTACATCGTATTTAATGTCATTGGATGCGACATTCGCGATCATCCATTATTGGCATATAATATTGTCGCGTAGATTTCTCAATCGTAGTGTGTATTCACTATGAACAAGTGAAGACAACGAGTATCCACAAAACTCTGAAACTTTATTCTGTTGAACTGAAGGCTACACCAGCTTATATACAGACGAGGAATTTTCTCGAAAGGAACATTCCAGACTTGGAAAGTTCTAGAAACTGCATAACAATTAACATAAGAATTTTCTGGAAAGTACATACACGAAATTTTAACATAAAAACAAATTTTAGGTAACTTGCCTTTAGTTGGAATCGAACTCACAATCTGCTGCTTCGCAGGTCAGCTGCTTCGCAGGTCAGTGCTTTACCGCGAGGCCATCGGCTCGCACAGCATTGGATGCTATCTTCGCTACAGTTCCCCCTCCTTAGGAAGATGCAGCGTCCCGCTGCAATTTAGTTTGACTCCTTCTGACAGGTCTCTTGCCACTGCTGCGTCGTTCTTTCTCAACTAGTTGTTGCTTTGGGTCAAAGTAGGGTTTTAACCTCAGAACATGGACTACGTCCTTTGAACTTCGTCGTTTTCTGTCCTCTTCCATGCTTTGAACTTCGTAGGTTACATCAGATAAACGACGTGTGATTCGATACGGACCGAAATAACGTCTTAGCAGCTTTTCTGACAACCCCACTTTTCGCACGGGAGTATAGACCCAGACGAGGTCTCCGATATTGTAACTGACTGGCCGATGCCTCTCGTCATATCTTTGTTTGTCAGTTGCTTGAGCATCAAGGATGTGAAGTCTTGCTAGCTGTCTAGCTTCCTCAGCCCTGGTAATCAGTTGTTGTGCATAATTGTTGTCATAGGAATCGGTGCTGTGAGGAAAAATCACATCTAGAGGAGTCTGTATATCTCTACCATGTACGAGAAAGAATGGGCTGAATACGGTAGTTTCTTGTTTTGCTGAATTGTAGGCGAAGGTCACAAACGGCAAGATGGTATCCCAGTTTCTTTGTTCAACGTCAACGTACATAGATAGCATGTCAGCTAATGTTTTGTTAAATCTCTCAATCAATCCGTTTGTTTGTGGATGATAAGCTGTCGTCAGAAGATGAGATGTTTGACACTGTTGATTAATGTCTTTCACGATACTAGAGAGGAAAGAGCGTCCTCTATCACTGATCATCTCTCTAGGGGCACCGTGCTTGAGTATGATTTCTTCCACTATAAATTTAGCAATTTCAGTAGCCTCAGCAGTTGGTAATGCCTTTGTAACTGTAAATCTCGTCAAATAGTCGGTACAAACAATAATCCATCGGTCGCCGTTTCGGGTGACAGGGAAGCGTCCAAGTAGATCTATTCCAATTTTTGCAAATGGTGAATCAGGGGGCTTTATTGGACGAAGTTGTCCAGGGGGAAGTTGAGGTGGAGATTTCCGTCTTTGGCATTCTCGACAATGTGCCACATAGCGGCTAACGCTGCCATATAATCCTGGCCAATAATACTTCCGCCTTATTCGATCATAGGTCTTGGCGAATCCAAGATGACCAGCAGTTGGAGCATCATGAAGACTCTTTAAAACATCGCGACGGAATTGTCTCGGTACTACTAATAGCCATTCCTGTCCCATAGGGTCATAAATTCTTTTATAAAGAACACCGCTTCTTATTTGGTAACTTCTGTGGTTGTCGCCCCTCTGGAGAGTTTTCATTAAGGATTTCAAGTGTTTATCTTTGAGCTGTTCTTTTCTAAAATCAGTGATGACTGCAAAGAAAGGGATTTCCTCTATATCCTCAACTACAGCTTCGACGAGCGGTTTTCTTGACAGTGAATCGGCATCAGAATGTTTGCGACCACTTTTGTAGACGATATTGATGTCATACTCCTGTAACCTCAAAGCCCATCGCGCAAGTCTGCCAGAAGGATCTTTAATATTGGCCAACCAGCACAAAGAGTGATAGTCCGTTACCACGGTAAAGGGTTTTCCGAAAAGGTACGGTCTGAATTTACTGATCGCCCAGATGACAGCAAGGCACTCTTTTTCTGTTGTAGAATAGTTCTTTTCGGATGCAGTCAGGGATCGGGATGCATAGGCTATTGGTCTTTCCTTACCATCTTGATCCTGTACTAATACTGCCCCGATGCCATAGCCACTAGCATCTGTATGGATCTTCGTTTTTGCGTCTGGGAGGAAATGTCCCAAAACAGGGCTACTCGTCAGTAATTTTTTGAGAGTTGTAAAAGATTCCCTCTGTGACGTGTTCCAGAAAAATTTGACATCTTTCTTTAATAAATCATGCAGCGGCTTTGCGATATCGACAAAGTTTCGGATGAATCGTCGATAATACGAGCACAGGCCCAGAAAACTTCGGACGTCTGCGATATTTTCTGGAGTAGGGAAATTTTTCACAGCAGCTATCTTCTGTGGATCGGGATAGATGCCATGTTGATCCACTAGGTGTCCCAGTATGGTAAGTTTCTTTTTGCCGAAACAACATTTGTTAGTGTTAAGCGTCAAGCCCGCCTCTTGGATACATTTCAAAACCTTCCTCAGACGTGACTGGTGCTCTTGAAAATCCGGCGCATACACAATGATGTCATCCAGATAGCAAAGACAGATATTCCATTTGAAGCCTCGTAATACTGCATCCATCATGCGTTCAAATGTAGCGGGGGCATTGCATAGCCCAAATGGCATAACCTTAAATTCGTAGTGACCGTCTGATGTCATAAAAGCTGTCTTCTCTCGGTCTTTTTCATCCACTTCTATTTGCCAATAACCTGACTTCAAATCCATCATTGAGAAAATTCTAGCACCGGCGAGGCAATCCAAGGCATCATCAATACGTGGCAACGGATAGACATCTTTTTTAGTGACTTTGTTTAATCTTCTGTAATCGACACAGAAACGCCATTCGCCATTTTTCTTCTGCACAAGCACGACGGGAGATGACCAAGGACTGTCCGATGGCTGAATCACGTCAGCTTTTAGCATTCGTTGGACTTCATCTTCAATTATGCGTTTCTCAGTAGCGGATGTACGGTAAGGTCTCTGCTTGATGGGAGCGCTGTCACCTGTGTTGATCTTGTGCTTAATACCATTGCTTCTGGGTTTCTTCGATTTTCTGTTAATGTCAAAAATATCACTGTATTCTTCTAGCAGATTTAATAATGCGTCTTTTTTAGCAGCAGTCAGCTCAGCATCTAAGGTTTCTTTTAATTTATCTCTAGTCACCCGCTTTCTGGATCTGTATCCTATCGTAGGCCTTCCATCTGCTTCGTTGAGAGAACAAATGGAATTATTTTCGACTGTTGTTACATTGGCGATATTCATCCCCTTTGGTATCATTTGCTTTCATCCAGAGCAATTCGTCACCCATATTTTGCAACGACTATTTTCCACAGTAATTATCGATGCCGGTATGGATAGCTGTCTTTCCCACATGAGAAGTTTATTGCCAACAATCATAGCTTCATCCACTTTTTGAATTCCTGGAGTAAGGGCACATATTTGCTTCACTGAATTTGCTTCAATTACGTAATCTGCTGCGGCAAACAAGGAGGAATCAGATTTGCTTGTCACTGTGTGCTTTGGGAGTATTTCCGACAGTTGAAGTTCTTCATTCCCACAATCTATGACGGCATCAGTAGCACGGAAAAAATCCCATCCAAGTATCATTTGATGACTGCACTGTGGAAACACAAGGAAGTTAAATGGCTTCACAGTTCCATTCAAATTAACTTTTAATACGCAATGTCCTGAAGCGGCGACGGGTTTGCCGGATGCAGTTTTTAACATAGGTCCATTCTCTGCAAACATGGGTACATTCAATTTTCGGCGTAATTCTTCCGATATGACGGAGTAATCGGCACCGAAATCAACGAGGGCTTTGATATGCAGTCCATTTACCGTAACGAAGGTTGTATTTTTTTTTAGCTTTTTGGTGATGAACGTCGGAAGATTTACTTCTATCGCGGCCTCACCTCCTGCATAGGTCGCTGGAGTTAGTTTTCCTCATTAGCTCGGCGTGGAGAACGGCTTCAACGGCGTAGAGGTGATTGTGACTGTCGGCGGCTGGGAGAACGGCGGGGATAAGGTGAACTACTTCTGCGGCTAGGAGCATTCGGCTGTATATAATCCTCATCGAAGCTGCGTAGAGAGTCAGTGTCCATATCTCGGCGTGGATTGGATGCATTGAAGGTTCTTGCGTTTGCAAATATCCTACGTCTTTCTCGACAATATCTTAACACGTGCCCTGGACGTCCACAATGGTAACAGAGGGGTACATTGTTTGCAGTTCTCCAAACGTCTGTCTTTCGCTCTGGCACGGCGCTGTTTCTGGTGTCACGTCTTGGCTGAGGTCTAACTGGAACTGAGCTTCGAGTAGTCACCGTACGTCTTTTTGGAACCGTAAGTGGAGCTAGAGCCTCCATAACTTCTTCTCTCACAACCAACGCGATGTCCAATGGAGAGTCGCATTCGTCGTTTGTGCCACAACTCACTTCCGGCAAAATCTTTTGGAGTTCTTCCTGTACAATACTTCGTATCAGTGACCTAATGTCACCAATGTCTGCTTCGGCCGACACTGTAGACACATTAGGGAGCCTCTGGAATTTTGGCCGGTTTATACGTTTGCGTCGAAGGCTCTCTATTTGACGGCACCTTTTTACAAAGTCTTCAACAGTCTGATATTCTTGAGTCAGAAGAATCTGGTACAAGTCCTCTGGAATCCCCTTCATGAGGTGAGCAATTTTCTCGTCTTCTGACATAGAGGGGTTGACTTTTCGACAGAGGGCAAGGACGTCTTGAATATAGGCCTCGGCCATTTCGCCGGATTTCTGCGCTCGAGTGAGCAACAGTCTTTCAGCTTGTCTTTTCAGGTCGTCTGCTCGGCAAAACGTAGCTCCTAAAGCCTTTGTGAATTCAGTCCAATTAGTGAAATTGTCCTCGTTGTTATCGAACCACTGCCGTGCGGTTCCGGCAAGATAGAAAATCACGTTTGCAAGGCACATTTGCTCATCCCATCGGTTATAGGTGGCAATTCGCTTAAAATCTCTTAGCCATCTACCCGCATCTTGTTCATCTTCTCCGGAGAAGATGCATGGATTCCGAGGGAGCTGGTATTACAAAACAGGCACAGGCGCAATGTTAGCTGACATGCCGCTGTTTCCATCCTCATTCTTAGCCATCCTTCTAATTCTTCTTGGATCCGGTAATAAGCCAAACTCAGGTGGTAGTCCTTGAACACGCTGGCTTCTGCGTAGCTCTTCCCTGCTTATCGTACCCAGCACCTCCACCAAATCTGTCGCGTAGATTTCTCAATCGTAGTGTGTATTCACTATGAACAAGTGAAGACAACGAGTATCCACAAAACTCTGAAACTTTATTCTGTTGAACTGAAGGCTACACCAGCTTATATACAGACGAGGAATTTTCTCGAAAGGAACATTCCAGACTTGGAAAGTTCTAGAAACTGCATAACAATTAACATAAGAATTTTCTGGAAAGTACATACACGAAATTTTAACATAAAAACAAATTTTAGGTAACTTGCCTTCAGTTGGAATCGAACTCACAATCTGCTGCTTCGCAGGTCAGCTGCTTCGCAGGTCAGTGCTTTACCGCGAGGCCACCGGCTCGCACAGCATTGGATGCTATCTTCGCTACAATATTATAGTTTGGCGATGGTTTTTTGGTCGACGGGATAACCAAGTAGTACCTCTATTAACTATTTTCTATTATTTTCAAAAGAAAAAAATAATGACTAAAAACCGATGATAATTGATTACCCTTCGACCAAAAAACTATCGCCAAATTATAAAATTAAATGCCAATAACGGATTATCATAAATGTTACATTCAGTTTACATTAAATAGGTTACCCATGTTTGTTATGTGATAATGTGATTTTGAATTCAACTTTTTATTTGTATTTTTATTGATGTTTTACTAATTTATTTCTTCTTTCGTTATTTAAAAAAAATTATGCCAATATTAATTACATGGTGAATAAATTGATGATTTGTACAATTTTGCGAAATTGGTCGACGGGATAATCAAGTAGTATTGAAAAGTTTAATTAATAACAACAGAATGAAATGATTTATAAAATTTAACAAAATTAAATAAAAGTAAATAAACATATATTTTTAATAAACATTAGCCAGGTTATCATATCAGACAAAATAACAAAATTTTCGTGCCAATTAGGTACCCTAATACGTATTTGACATCACATCCCTATTTAAAATCAATTGAATGCTATTGAAGATATGGACAGAATGTGAAGTTTTTGTTTTACTCTATAACTTTTCCTTATGTAAATTAGGACGTTATATGATCATAATTAAAAAATCTTACATTTAGTTCCTGAAAAGAAATTTTGGTTTTCCCAGATACTTTTTTTTCGATGTACTTGTTTTTTTCCCATTTTTTTCTACTACTAAAATTCAAAATATTAGGATACTCGAGAAAATCATCCCGTGGTCATACCGGGTGTCCTGAAAAGGACTGAACGATTTTAAAAATCAATAACTTGCAAACTTTTACAGATATTTAAAAAATTCTTGCACGAGAGTCATCTAAAAGGTCAAAAGTTTTTTTCCTGCGATTCTGAATTTTAGTTCGAATTACAGACAATAGATGGCGCTGAGAGCGTTAGGTGCTGTGTTGAGATGGATATTGACGTCACTTGGTACTGAAGCAAAATAAGGAGTTTAAGGCTGTGGAGTGGGTCTCGTTTGACAATGCAATCTTGCTCTTAGGGCCCGATTTTGAACTTTTGTTTATTTTTTTTTTATTGATCATCATACATTTGACCTGTGTATTCGACATGAAGCCCGATTTTGGACTCAGTTGGTATGATTTAAATGAAATGTGTTGTTGTCATGGAAATAATAAATCTTTTTATACACTATATTGCCATTGATTATGGGACACTTGCGACTTTAGACATTTTACTAAATATCTAGAAAAATACATGAGGAATCATCTCGAAACTCTTAGTGTATAAATATAACAGTATACGTCATACATCTCCGTGAAGATATTTTATCGAAACGCCATAAAGGACCGTCAACAAATTAAAAAAGAATGAATATCTTTTGAATAACCCTGTCAAAACTAATGTAGCAAAAGCGCTCAAACTCTAGATTATGATTGAATGCCTTATTGTAATACACTGTGTTCATTTTTATCCAAATAGCATGCACACTCGCAGAGTAATTAAGGTTTTTATAAAAATGGTGCCAAATTTTTCCAAGTTTTTCCATTATAATTTTCAGAGTTCTTAATATAAAATAATATTTTTTTTAGAAAATATGACAAACAACATTGCACACAGTACCCTGTAATCAGAATTAAAAAATAATAAAAATTGTATGAAAAATGAGTAGGTTTACTATATAATTTTTTACTGCGCATGCGTCAAAGATATCAAAATTTCATTTGCATATTATGTTAGCTAAATGTATAGAGCAACTTTTGTAAAAGTCTCAAAATCATAGCTTGAAAATTCTGAAAGTAATCGTCTATAGAAAAAGGACAAAATCCGTTTTTTCCAAAATGAAGCAAAAAAATGAGGGATTTTATCTAAATGCAGTAGTATATCCCATATAGTGTATTCTATATTGACACTAATCAATGAATATATGGATACAACCCCTCTTGTTTTTGCTTCATTTTGAGAATAACGGATTTTCGACTTATTCAATTGACGATTATTGTCAGAAATTTCAAGTTATGATTTTGTGACTTTCACAAAAGTTGCTCTATACATTTAGCTAACATAATATGCAAATGAAATTTTGATATCGTTGACGCATGCGCAGTAAAAAATTATTTAGTAAACCAACTCATTTTTTATACAATTTTCATTATTTTTTAATTCTGATTACAGGGTACTGTGTGCAATGTTGTTTGTCATATTTTCTGAAAAAAATAATATTTTATATTAAGAACTCTGAAAATTATAAGGAAAAAACTTGAAAAAATTTGGGATCATTTTTATAAAAACCTTAATTACTCTGCGAGTATGCATGTTATTTGCATAAAAATGAACAAGCCTTATTACAATAAGGCATTCAAACACAATCTAGAGTTTGAGCGCTTTTGCTACATTAGTTTTGACAGGGTTATTCAAAAGATATTCATTCTTTTTTAATTTGTTGACGGTCCCCTTTGGAGTTTCGGGAAAAAATCTTCACGGAGATGTATGACTTATACTATTATATTTATACACTAAGAGTTTCGAGATGATTCCTCATGTATTTTTCTAGATATTTAGTAAAATGTCTAAAATCGCAAGTGTCCCATAATCAATGGCAATATAGTGTATAATAGCAGCGATTGAAACTGGGCATGAATTTAACGAGCAGCATACGAATTTTGCAGACTATTTTACATTTAAGAAAGCTGTATTTTCTCGGATTAAATTACTTTTTATTATCTAATTTAAAGAATATTTTGTGCATCATATTTTAAAACAAAATGAAACGATTTAGTTTTTTTTTTTTTTTTTTTTTTTTGAAAATTAATCAATTTTGCTATTTAAAAAATTTGTTATATTTTAAGAAATGCTAGTTCTTTTAAAGAAGTTCTTAAGTAGAGTTTTATGTATGTTGTAAAAAAATTGCGGAAATGATTTATTCTTTAGAACAAAGAATATTTATAGCATAAACATTTAAAACTTGGTGCAACAGCTGTTGCACTCTTTTGAAAAAATACCTAAATACAAAATTTATTACGATTATGTATATTAAATTCATGGTAATTGGATATAATACTACCTCCATCATAAATGAGCGATAATCATTATGACAACCTAGAATCATCACCTATCATTGGATATCGTTGAATTAGTCACGCATGATAGGTTTTAATAGAATGAAGAAAACATTTATTAATATTCTTTTAAGCTTTGATTCACTTTTCATAAAATTTTTAATGATTAACGAAAATTCTGCAACGAGTAAATACATATTATAATTAAAAGCATGCTGTTGGGTAGTTTTTGCTCTATTATTTGCGGACAGATAAAAGAACATTCCAGATGACGAATATAGGTGCTACATATATAATTATCCTCACAGAACATAACGTAATTTAACAGTTTTGAGTGTCTGTAAATGAATCATGAATTATGCAGTTTGTTTACAATACCCAACACGGCATAATAAATCTTATTAACTTATATCACTTACAGACCAATTCATTTACTTCAACGCAAGTTAGAGTTTGGAAAGACAGACAGGCAGACGGCTAACTAAATAGAAATCATAAACACTTTCAATTATGTTGGAAAGCGTTAAAAACACATGTTAAGTTGAAATTTGACATTTAGCAATTTATTTAAATAGACGGAAGCATATTTGAACTCTTTTGCATAGCCCTGTAGTTTACCTACTATCTTAAAATACATGCCATTATTTAGCTAAAATCTATTTAAAACCGAAACATGCTTTAAACTAATGAAATCCCACTTCCAGAGATTATCATACAGAGCCGGTTATTAATCCAATTTTTGAGCGCCTCTGTATATCATTTCATTTCTATTCTTTAAACATATCTTAATGTACTCAAAGCTGTTCAACGTTAAAAATGCATATCTCATTTAAAAAGCACGTTTAATATATTTACTTACACACTTAGTAAGGACTGCGAATTCTTTTGTGTAGCCCTGTATATGATTTGCACCAATTATATACACAGCGTAACATGCAAAATTTTAGTGAAACTTAAAAAAAAATCATATCAAAACAAAAAACTTCAAGCAATTATCGTTAGCGTACAGCATTTTTGATGCAGCGTAGTTTCCGAAATCTTTTGTGTGTCCCTGTAAATACTTCGTATTTTCTATTACACAGTAAGTAATTCGTAGTAAACCTAAGCAACTTATAACAATTTTATTATATGTGTAACAAAATTAAAATATGCCGCAAAGTATGTTCCCTTCTATACCATTATGCTACATAATTATTTTGTGTGGTCCTGTAAATGAATAATAACTATTCTTTGTGCAGCATATTCTACATCATTTGTATTTTAATTTAATTCATAAATACATATTAATTTCATTGTGTTCGGACGGGTGTAATATCATCAAAAAGCATTTGAAACTTTTTCCCTCGTCGACCGTAATGTAACGGAATACTTTTGACTGTCCCTGTATTGGAAATACACATCCGATTTTCATAAAATTTGAAATAACTGGACAAAATTCTAAACAAATATATATTTAAAATTTCAAACGATTCGGCAGAGTAATTTTTGAACTGTTATATGCGGACAGACAGACGGACGGACGAACCAGAGACGAGTATATAGGTGATTCGCATTTATATAATTACTAACGTATCTAAAAAACAGTCAAATTTAAAAACGCATGCCGAAATGGAAAACGCATTTCCAGCAATTATTACTTACAGACAGTACAGTAACCGATTTCTTTTTGTGTGCCCTGTAAATGAACGTAAAATGCTATAAATACCTAATACCCTATTCTATCATAATCATCTTATACTGAAATTCAGTGATTTATATCAGTTTGAACACATTTGAAACAGTGTATTTCATTAATATACACTGCAAGCGATTTTCCCCATAGACTATGATGCGATGCAATCTTTTGGGTGTACCTGTAAATGAACTGTTAATCCCACATACTTAATATACAATACAAGGCATGACATGACAAGGTGACATAAAAAAGTTTTAAAAGATACCCAGATAAATAAATAGATAAAAAGATATCCTGTTCTCAAAAGTACTTACATTCTTGGAATGTAAAAATAATAATAATAATAATAATAATAATAATAATAATAATAATAATAATAATAATAATAATAATAATAATAATAATAATAATAATAAAAGTTGGTAATTCGAACGTTGTTATTTCACGCATTTCGATTTCAAAGGAGTCACCCATGAAAACAACATTTTTCTCTATTATTGCGCTGACGCCAGGAAAATCAAAATTATATAGATAGCATTCAAAATCGGATCGTAAAAGCAAAAGTTCATTTTCGAATAAGATCCACTCCACAGCCTTAATCTCCTTATTTTGCTTCAGTGCCAAGTGACATCAATATCCGTCTCAACACAGCACCTAGCGCTCTCAGCGCCATCTCTTTTTTGTAATTCGAACTAAAATCCAGAATCGCAGGAAAAAAACTTTTGACCTTTTAGATGACTCTCGTGCAAGAATTTTTTAAATATCTGTAAAAGTTTTCAAGTTATTGATTTTTAAAATCGTTCAGTCCTTTTCAGGACACCCGGTATAAAATGCATGTTATTTGAAAAATTAACCATGGATTAAAAAAAAAAATAACACTGCGTTCACAACTATATTATTTAAAGAAATGAAACTAAAAGTTTCGCAATAAAAACAAATAACCATGTTTTTCACGTGATTTGCTTAATTTGAATGAATTATGATACTTACATGACAATTTTTATATTAAATTTGGTGGCAATGAATTAAAAAAAAACTACAATCGCAACAGCAAAAGACAATATTCAACTGGAGGTTTAAGACATAAATTCGATTTTCTCAGAAACCATCAAACATACAAAGATGAAAAAAAAACTGTTCTAAGTTTTATCAAGACGATAAAAATAAACCAAAAACGAAGTTAATCCATCCGTAATAACGTTAGCTATTGCTGGTTGAATTTTTCGTCTTCATTTTTTCGTTAAAAGTTAAATAAAAAACTACAGTAAACTGCGATATTTTTTTAATGCTATCATTTTATTCGTCTCGTCGAGTTCTGTCTTTTGAAAACAAAATCACTGTCGTACGTCAACTGGTTCGCCAGGAATTTCAAAAAGACGTTCGCATTTTCTATTTCTTAAACATATTATACCAAACACTACCGCGTTTGCTATGATATATGCAACACGCTGGCGAAATTGGAACAAAATGGAGATTATATGCCTCACATGCTAACCTGGCTGTCGTTGTTTATTTACAAATAAAATGTTTATTTTCTATTACTTTTTTTTAAATGACTAGGGGGGCGCCGCCCCCCTGCTCGCTATACTCGCCAACCCCCCGCGTAATCGCTTCGCGATTCCAAATTTTTGGCTACCCCTGCTTGCTGCGCTCGCCAATACCCCATGGTATGAATAAGCAGTTGCAGACCTTTCAACTGATGTGTCACACGATTGGTGTTGTAAAGAAATTAAAAATGTGCCCCCCTGGGGGGCAGAGTGGGAGGCGACACCAAAGACATCCATAATATGAATAAGCATCTGCAGACCTCTCAAATGATATGTCACACGACTGGTGATGTAAAAAATTGAAAATGTGCCCCCCTGGGGGGCAGAGTGGGGGTGACACACAAGACATCCATAAAATGAATAAACAGTTGCAGACCTTTCAAATGATGTGTCACACAACTGGTGTTGTAAAGAAATTAAAAATGTGATCCCCCCTGGGGAGAGCAGAGTGTGGGGGTGACACACAAGACATCCATAATATGAATAAGCAGTTGCAGACCTTTCAAATCTTGTGTAACACGACTGGTGTTGTAAAGAAATTAAAAATGTGTCCCCCTGGGGAGCAGAGTGGGGGATAACACACAAGACATCCATTATATGAATAAGCAGTTGCAAACTTCTCAAATGATGTATCAAATGACTGATGTTGTAAAGAAATTAAAAATTTGGCGAAATATTACAGTTATCGCCAAGTTGGCGTCACTTTTGACAACTAATTTTGGTCTCCAAATTTGGCGATATATCGCCAAGTTGGCGACAAACTTGGCGATTGTTGGCGATGGTAACCTTTCCTCTCTTAATGGTAACCCATACGGCGATGCACAGACGGAGCCCTTTCCTTATTGGTCTATTCGGCTCATGGAAGGAGTGGACAACCCGGATTCGTTAGTTCCGGAAATCTTCCACATCAGCATCATACCAGGAGTCATTCCTTTTAAGGCTAGTTTTTTTTTTACTATAGAAGGATATAATAGATCGTTTTGTTCTATAGTTATTAATAAACTTTTTTTTATTTATCGCTATTTCCTTTTTTAAATATTAGAAAATAATTTAAAAATATATATGTGATTGGTGTTTGAAAACGAAATTTTCGCCAAATTAGCGTGAGAAAAAAATTGCGCCAACATGGTAAGTATTAGAAATCTATGCCAAAAGGTGACGCATTATAAATATTCCAAATGTGCTTAAATTTTATTAATTTATATAGATAGTGAATAAAAAAGTTTTATAAAAATATTAACTTAAAGTATAAAAAAACAGCTATTTTTCAACAGAAACTCTTTGCGATATTTTAAAAATTAAATCGTGTAGTGTTTTATCATATTAAAACCGTCGGAATAATGAATTTAATACAACTACGGTACTATTTGGTTATCCCTAAACCAATTTTGCCAAATTATGTAAGTCGCCAAACTAATAGCCAAATTATACATACTGGCATTTTTTTAATAACAAAAGAACAAATAAATGAGTAAAATATTAATAAAAATACTAATAAAAAGTGGAAATAAAAATCACTTAATGACATTTTAAACAAGTGAATCGTACTTAATGTCATTCAATGTGACATTCACGATCGTCCATTATTGCATTTAATCTTATACTTTGGCGATAGTATTTGGTCGACGGGATAACCAAACAGTACCATTGATTGAAAATTCATTTTATCCAATGATTAATTATTTATAAAATTACAAATTTTTGGCACGATTTAAAAAAATCTCCAAATCGGGAAAAAATATATATTTGTAAACATTATTGTTTATATTTGTTTACATTGGATTTGAATATTTAGATTGATAGAATTGGCGAATTTATTGCAGTGCTGAAAAGTCTTACACCAAGTAGATGATAATTCTGCGGTTTAGCCTTAAAAAATTGCTATGTTTGAAGTCCTAGTTCTGCAGATTTACCAGTTTCATTACATACAAAAGATGAAATACTATTATTCTCAAGTACTATTATTTTTGAAAACTTTTATTCACCTAAATTTATTTTGATTTTCTTCGAACATATCAGGCGAAGAAACTTTTAAAAATGTGGTATAAGTACGAAATCCTGGCGCAAATATCATATACCTAACTGGGTTTGGTGCGATTTTTTTCTGATGCCAATGTATCAAAAAATTCGCTTTCGAATACAAGTTACATATATATTTTTAAGTTATTTTCTATTAATTTGTAGAGACAATAGGTAGAAAAAAAATTAATTTACTTATTTTCTATATTTCTTCAGTTAGAAGCTTCTTGATCAATGTTTGACAATGTCATTTTATTATAAAAATCATGCTTCGTGATGCTTTCTGTTGACGATTCTTGTATTTGTAACAAATGTTTGCAAATCTCCGTTTCATTTCTAATATGACGTCGTAAATATACCATTTTTAATTCTTACAGAAAAAAAAATTCATTTATCACGTAAAAGTGATTAATTGCTACAGGAAATATGTCCATTGACCTCTTATATATATTTTTTTTATTGGAGGAGATTATTTTTTAAACAATTAGATCCTTTGAAGAAAATTTGTGGCAGCGCGTACAAAATGTGGGAAAATGTCTAGTAAATAACTCGTTCAGTGTTATATTCCGTATTAAAATAATATTACGGAGTCACACTGGAAATAAATAAAGCATAGCACTACCGTGCTATGCTTTAATTTTAGATAATACATATTTTGTAGAAAAAATAATGCGAATAGAAATTTTTATTCTTTTCGCATAGGATTTGTGGCATTCTTTACTTGTTTTAAAAATCAGATGTTATAAATAATATGAAATATTTCCGCCATTAGCGCGATTTTTGTGATCATGGCACCCAAAGGTCGCTAAACATAACTTTATAGTCAATGCACATAAAAACGAGTTTCCCATTTAAATTATAAAAAAAAAAATTAAGTAAAATATTTTTATTTCTTTTTCCTGATATCTATTGGAATAGCTTATTCCAATTATTGAATAATATTCTAGGACATTTTCAGGGAAATTATAGGTTAAATTATCTTCCTTGGAGAGAGTCGCTCGAAATCAGCCTTAATAGATTTATGTCAAACCAAGGATGAAAATATACTGAAAATTCATTTCTAGTATTATTTGTAAAATTGACATTGAAATCACCAACTGTAATTAAATTTTTATATAATATACAGTGGAACCTCAGTTCACGATCCATTCTTGTATCTGAATTTCTGTATGTGATATAAATTTTTTGGGCGCTCTATCTCAAGAACTAATGCATGGGATTAAAAAAAAATTATATTCAGGCAACGCCGGCTATATAGTACCGGCCAAGCCATTTCGCGAAAAACCGCCGAAAAAATTGAAGCTGGATTCAGCTTCAAACCTTGAACCATTTCATTGAACCACGTGTAAATCCACGTGACGCAAATCCTGCCCAAATTAGCATTGAATACATATTTTGTAGAAAATGTACTGTTTTCTGTTCTGTGCACATATTTGCACACGCGTCATTGTTTTGGTTCAGGGTTTACATGATTGGTCTGAATTAGGCAAAGTATCAGCGTCCTCTGGCGGGAGACTTCCTACATTAATCTCAAATAGACAGACCTTTAGTTCTAGTGGGCCATGATTCATGTAATCCCTGATATAAATTGATGCTGTTTACATTTTGATTTAAATCGTTCAACAGATGGCTTAATCGTGTTGCATTTTTCATTATTTTCGCAGTAGCTCTATCTCGAGAATTAACGCACGGATTTTCATCAAACATCAAATTCAGTTAATCTTTATATGAATTGGCTTTGTTTACGTTTTGGTTTCAATAACCAAAACATGGCACTGCTATGCTGAATTGTTCCGATTACCACAATATCTCTATCGCAGGAATTAATGCACAAATTTTCATCAAACTTGGGATTTAGGCACACTTTGATTTATATTATTGCTCATTGCGTGTTTTGGGTAAATCTCCCAACAAGTGTCGCATATATGCTGTATTTTTCCCGATATCCGCAACAGTCCTATTTCAAAAACTAATGTTCGGAATTTCATGTCTTTAGAATCCTCACGGTGAGCATATGACTGTCATTTGATTTTGGCACTGTAATAATGAATTTTGACGCATTAAATGCATGAGATAGAAAATAGTTTTGGGGTTACCATATACGATTAGTTCTTTATCATCAGAGTAATCGACGGTTCATCTACACCGTATTGTTTAGCTTTTTTGATTACACTATCATCGTTCTTAAGTTTTCTCACTACTTCTTTTCATAATTGAACAGTAATTCGATTAAGCTTCTTACTACTACTAGCACTAAACGCTTTTTCATTCTTAGAAGTCATAATAAAAGCTAAAATTCTTGCGAAACTGATTAAAATCAAAACAGTAAGTTAAATTTTTTACTATACTGAAGGTCACAAAGCACTCTGATACGCGCACTTTACTCCAAACTTGACCTATAACAAGAGTTATGTGAGGGTTGCCAACTGAACTTTTCGACAGCTTTGGCCGCGAATCGAGTTATCCTACGCCGAAAGAGTAAAATTTTGATCACTGAAGTTGATCATAAACCGAACTTGTCAAAAACAGAGGCAGCCGTAAACCAAGGTTCCACTGTTTTTTGACCGATAAGTTTGCAAATATGGCATTATTTATATATTCAGTGGCGATGATCATTATGCAGCTTGGCGATTTAGCCGATTAAATTTGCGATTTTAAAGTAGCGTTTGTTAATAACGGAAAATTGAGAATTTCTATTAGAAAAATTAGGATAATTACTATAATTTTTATGCACTGTTTTAAATAAACTCTGATTTTTTTTCATAATTTGAAATTAAGTACATTTGGAAATGGAAGGGAGAGGGAAAGTATATCTTTGCAATGCTTTTTCGACAATATCTCAAACAAAAATACTTTAAATGCCAATAATTGCTGATCGTAAATGTTACATTCACTTCACACCATCGCAAAAGTTTTTTACATCACCATGTGTTTTTTTCATTTGATGCTTTCCTGGCACAGATGCCATATATGCACGACATTGTGCGATGACGCCAATTTCGCAAAAGCTTAGTTTTCAAACTTCAATTACATACATATATATTAAGGTACTACTTAGTTATCCCGTCGATCAATTTCGCCAAACTATACAAATTGCCAAATTCTCTCATCTCTCTCACATTTTGAAATGCAGCTTCTCATAAAGAGGTGAAACAACTCAAGTGAGTGAGTTGTTTTTAAACAATTTAAATTAAGATGAGTTATTTAAATAAGCAATCTAAATCAAGATTTAATAAATTACAGCTCTTTCTTGAAAAGCCAAACCCAATTTTTCGTTTTAAGAGTGTACCGAACTTTTAAATTGCAACATTTATGTCATTTATAGCACACTGTAAAAAAAAATACGGGGCTTTACTTACGAATACTAAGTATCATTACTTGAATTTTATCACTTACTAGAAAAACACCTGTAAACCAATCTGTTCTAGCATTACTACACACAAAATAACTGAAGAAGTACACAGATTTCTTCAGTACTTCCATGGAAGCTAACTAAGAACTGTCTACTGCATGAAGATTCTCCATGGTCTACTGCCTTCACTACCATGTTCCCGCCATGTTTGAAGATGTCTTGCAGCTTGCGATCGAATCGGATTCGGATATAAATGCATCAGAATGACTGGGACTAATTTCCACAGGTAAGCTTGTTAGACTGTTTATTTTTATTCTATCTTAATGTTTTGCCATCTCAAATATGTATAAGATCATTGATTCCAATCAATTGATTCTGGATATCTATTTTCAATAATCGTCAGATTTAAATTTATGCATTTTGATTTTAAATCCTGCAAAAGATAAAATTGTGAAACTTTCACTATATTTTCAAATTATGTTGACTTTCTTAAGATTTTTTGCTTTGATTGAATATTTTGAAAATAGGATTATCGTAGTAGTGAGGGCAGGGGTAATTAATGATTAATCAGCTACTTTATAATCGCAATAGTATGCTTGAATAAAAACATTGCTAACAAACTAAGTGTAATGTAGTTTAAAAAGCAAAAAAAAAAAAAAAAAAAAAAAAAAAAAAAAAAAAAGAAGGTCTCCGTTTCTGCTAAAAATTTAATTAAAAAAATATATTGTAAACAACTACAAAAGCACCTTGAGAAAAGGTTAAGGTATTTAGTTCAAACTAAAACACTCTTAAGACTACTGAAATCACATTTACAGAAATTATCATCCATAGATGAGTATGTATAAAATTTTGTGCGTGACCCTGTATATCATTTTATCTATAATTTACAAGCATTTCTTTGTAAACTGAATGCAGTTCAGCATGGAAATGCATGACTTATTTAAAAGCAATCTTTAAGTAAATTACGCTCATATTCAATAACCTTTACGAGATCTTTTGTGTAGCCCTATATATGAACTATAGCGTAAATATAATCCTATCAAAAACATGAATGTGAAAGAATGCCAAGTTTGTTAAAGGTTTCGCTAATAAAAGAAGTGAGATCTAACTGAAAACCAAGTTCTTTTGAAGCTCCTTAAATCATAGCTCCTGTCATGCATAAGATTCTTCAATTGCTTAAAATGATTTGGTATGTTACTTGTTATTCAATAGAGCGACTTGGCAAGTTGTCTTTTATTCAAATTTCTCTATTTAATCGATCAGAACTTAAAGTTAATCACTTAATTAATTTATCAATGCCTTAACTTCAATGTTCTTATTCGAACACTCGATTGACTAGATCTTTGCCAATCAGATTCTAGATTAAATTATACTCTGACTCAAACATTAAAGTTGGTGGCTGAAAACTTGCCAAGTCGCTCTATTGAATAACAAGTAACATACCAAATCATTTTAAGCAATTGAAGAATATTATGCATGGCAGGAGCTATGATTTAAGGAACTTCAAAAGAACTTGGTTTGCAGTTAGATCTCACTTCTTTTATTAGCGAAACCTTTAACAAACTTGGCATTCTTTCACATTCATGTTTTTGATAAGGATATCATTATTTTTTGTCTAATCACTTCTTTTATTAGCGAAACCTTTAATGAACTTGGCATTTTTTCACATTCATGCTTTTGTTAGAATATCATTATTTTTTGTCAAATAAGTAGGTATTTGTTTCCTTTTTGAAATAAGTAGGCTTAATATTAAATTAGTTTTATTTAATATTAATTAATCTTACAGCTTTTTCCTGCGTTTATTCACTGTTTTTTTTTTCAGTCAAATTTAAAAATTTTAACATTAGGACTGCTTATGTTCCTTTAAAATCCACTAATAAGGATGTTTCTTTTATGTGATTGGGTACTACTTGGTTATCTCGTCGACCAAAAAAGTTTGTCGCCAACTTGGCGATATATTGCCAAATTGACGACAAAAATTACCCGCCAAAAGTGATGCTAACTTGGCACTATTTTTGGTATTTCGCTAAATTCCTATAGACTCCCATTGTAATCTGGCAATTTATCCAATACTTTTGTTAGAGCAAGGACTGTCGCCATCATTTTGACATCTTTTTTTTTAAATCGGTTCGGTAACTTTCCAATATTGCTTAAATATTTCTATTTAGAAAGTTTTTAGAACGCTTTTCGCGCATTTTAACCCCGTTTTAAATGTTAACAAATGTTCTTAGTAATCATTTATATCTTATAAGTAATAAACATGCCAAATTTGATGTTTCTAGGCTCTTAACATACAGACATCGCATTTTTAGAAATTTTTTTATTCTTTTAACCTTTTTGGATTAGTGGCATCGACATAAGATGCAGCCTATATTGGAGCAAGGACTGTCACCATCCTTTTGATATCATTACTTTTGAGAATGGTTTGTTGTTTGCTGAAATTGCTTAAAAATCCCTATTTAGAACATCTTTTTCGCGCATTTTCACTCTTTTTGAATTCTGTATTTTTTAGCAAATGCCCTTAGAGATCATTTATATCTTAAAAATAATTAACATGCCAAATTTTATAGTTCTAAGTCCTTCAGAAATACAAAAGTTGCATTTTTAGAATGTTTTTTGCTTCTTCACCCTCTTATGGTTAATGGTATACACATAAAATATAGCCTATGTTTGAACCGGGGCGAAGACCATCATTTTGGTACCATTAATTTTGAAATCGGTTCATAGTTTCAGAGATTAGCCCCGATACTCGCCAAAAAAGACGCCAACGTGGCACTATTTCTGATATTTCGCGAAATTCCCATAAACTCTAAAATGCCAAACTTGATAATTCTAGTCCCTTAACATAGAGACATTGCATTTTTAGAACGCTATTTGCTCTTTTACCCCCTTTGGGTTAGTGGCAACGACATAAGATACAGCCTATGTTGGAGCAAGGACTGTCATCATCATTTTGATATCATTACTTTTAAGATAGACTTGTTGTTTGCTGAGATTGTTTTAAAATCGCTATTTAGAACGTTTTCAAAATGCTCTTCGCGGATTTCCACCCCTTTTAAATTTTGTATTTTTTAGCAAATGTCATTAGTGAACATTTATATCTTATAAATAATTAACATTCCAAATTTTATGCTTCTAGGCCCTTCAGTAAAATAAAAATCACATTTTTATAACGTTTTTTACTTCTGAACCCTCTTTTGGTTAGTGACACAGCCATAAGATATAGTTTATGTTTGAACCGGGACAAATACCATCATTTTGGTATAATTACTTTTGAAATCGATTTGGTAGTTTCAGATATTAGCCCCGATACTCGCCAAAAGTGACGCCAACTTGGCACTATTTCTGGTATTTTGTGAAATTCTCATAAACTCCCATTATAATCCAATATTTATCTTCTGACCAACCATTAATATTTAATTAATGGTGATTTCTGATTTTTTCCTATTTATAGATCCAATAACCTACCTCCACACCAAATTTCAACGTCCTACGTCACCTGGAAGTAGTCGAACATTTATATGAGTGAATCAGTGAGTCAGTGGTAAAAACAGTGATTTTCAGACGTCAATTTCTCGTGAACGGTAAAAGATTTTTTTTTTTTAATTTATAAGATTCAGAAATTAGAAGATGGTCTAGCACGACACGAAAAATCGCAGTTGTGTAGGTTAAATAGAATTTAAGTTATTGAGGGGTCAAAAGTGGCCCGAAATGGTTCGGGTAATACACTATATTGCCATTGATTATGGGACACTTGCGATTTTAGACATTTTACTAAATATCTAGAAAAATACATGAGGAATCATCTCGAAACTCTTAGTGTATAAATATAATAGTATAAGTCATACATCTCCGTAAAGATTTTTTACCGAAACTCCATAGGGGACCGCCAACAAATTAAAAAAGAATGAATATCTTTTGAATAACCCTGTCAAAACTAATGTAGCAAAAGCGCTCAAACTCTAGATTACGATTGAATGCCTTATTGTAATACACTGTGTTCATTTTTATGCAAATAGCATGCATACTCGCAGAGTAATTAAGGTTTTTATAAAAATGGTCCCAAGTGATTTCATATATGCACTACACTGCCGCGAAATTTCTACTGACGTCAGTGTCATATGTGCATCAGAGTACTTAAATGGCACCAAAATGTCATTATTTTGCTTGATATGGTAACCCAGATGTTGTGGTTTAGTTATTAGGATGAGCGAAGCGAATCCTCTACTAGTCCACTCAAATTACAATTTGTCGTACGCTTTACAAAAAAACTATTCAATATTTTAACTTCAAATTAAACTCAAAAATAAATTATGATCTGTAGATTTGCAGAATATAATTTTTTTACAGTAAAACGTTAAAAAAATTATTATTTTAATTAATTTATTTTACATGCATTTCCAATACGGAAGCATTTTAGCAAATAAATAAAAAATGAAACGCATATATTTTCAGAAAAAAAAGTTTAAATCACGGAGTAAATAATTATAGATAGAATCATGATTAATTTATTAAATAAAACATGTTTTCATTATCCCGCAAAATCGTTTGCACAGATGACACTTAAACATTTTAAAAGAATTGTATTATGGAATTTTTTTTTTTTTTTTTTTTTTTTTTTTTTTTTTGTAAACTGGCAACAAAATAATTGTAAACAAATAAAATTAATTCTTAAATTTGTTATATAAATGAAAAATTAAAAGATCTGCGTGAAGTTGTTGGTTCAAGCTCTTTATAAATATTTTTGCGAAGGTCGTATTGTGGCTAAATAATATCGACTCATTAATCAGAAGGATTTTATAGAAAAATAAGACTTTAATAAGTTCGCAAACACAACAATAATTATTCGTGAAAACGTCACTGCGAGAATGAGAGAGCGCTTCGTTAAAAGGTAATTCCATTAATTGAGTTGCCATTCGCAGAAAGTAAACAGTTCTCCCACGCGGAGAGAATTACAGCAATTCTCATACGCTAACATGTATAAAAATGAAGAAATTAAAATAAAATGTTTTACAGTTGAAAATTCATAGTATCAACGAAAGCAGATTTCAAATGTTTTTTCCAGAAAATAGGATTTTGAAGAAGTAACTTTCTTCAAGCTTTCTTCAAATATATTATTCTAAAATAGCTATCAAAGATTATCGGATGTTGATTACAAAGATTGGAAACATGCATATTTCAAACAATTAAAAAACACCAGTGGCTACTTGAAATTGTAAAAACATCTTTAAAAGAGCTTTTAGTTGAAAATTAAAAAAAAATTTGTAAAAGTTTGCTTCGAAAATATCTTATGCCAGTTTTACATCATAAGTAAAAAATTAAAATGCGCCAAAACATAAAATAACGTTTTTGTTTAATAAAGATGCAAAAAAAAAAAAAAAAAAAAAAAAAAAAAAAATTGTTACTTTCAAATATCTGTTTTATAAAATAATGCTTCGCGAATCCAAACAAAGCATGGCTTTTGCTAGTTAATAAATTGTTTATTTACTTTTTTTTCTTTTTTAAAATTATGTAAATTCTTTTGTTCTGCAGTTATTAACTTTTTTTTTATTTATTATTCCCTTTTTAAAAATATGTATGTAACTGGTATTAGAAAACAAGTTTTTTGCCAAATTGGCGTCCGAAAAGATTGTGCCAATGTTGTGCATATATGCCATCTGTGCCATTCAGCATAGCACTTTTATTAAAATAATTTAAAAATTAAGATGAAGAAAATTCTATATCGCGGACAGACAAACAAACCAAAATCATATTCACTTTTCAACTTCGTTGGGAAGTGTTAAAAAATATAAAATTCCAATGTTTCAAAACGTATAATAAAATGTTTAAAATTATATTAGACCAAAAGTTTTTCTTTTCATTCATTTATATCAACATTCATAATTTTTCCTTTTATAGAATTTATATTAAAACAAAATTTTGCCTTATTATTTATTTGTATCAACAGTGTTCTTAATTTTTTCATAAATTCTATCTTTTATTTCATAATTTTTCATTTCTTGTGTTCTTTCGGCACTTGTACCCTTTAGCTTCCAAGCAGTTTTCATTACTGCTTGGAAGCCAAGAGGTACAAGTGCCGAATGATGATAAACATTGCTTACAAGGAAGGTCTCCATTGGGGGCATACTCAGAATTTTTTGAAAAAAATACGAATTAAACTACTCATGTAGGTAATAAAGGATCAGTGAAAATTAGCGGCGGAATTACATTATTAGATATGTAAAAAAATAAAATAGTTTGGAATAATTGGCGTGAAAAGCTGAAAGCGACGCGGGATTTGGCGAGCAGTGCATTTCCTCGCCAAAAGCAGACGATTTTAACGAATCTGAAAATTGATTTTAATTGGCTTCACTGTTAAAAATCTGCAGCATTTACTGCAACGTCACTCCACTACTTTTATAGAATATCTCTCTTCTGACCAATGAGAATGCTCCATAGCAAGGTGAATTGACCGTATCATACACTGTTAAAAATCTGCTGCATTTTGTTGCAACGCACTTCAGCGCTTGTATATAATATCTCTATTCCAACCAATGAGAAAACTCCATTTCACGGCCAAGTAACCGTTTTCTATACAAGCAAGGGCGTGCGTTGCAACAAAATGCAGCAGATTTTTAACAGTTTATTTTTTAATTTGGAACAATTTTAATCAATTTAAATTGTGTTTTAAATGATAAAATATATTAATTTCATTTTGTTATAAGTACATGTAAACGTATATGACAAAATTACACTTAAAGTAAAGTAAAAATGCAAAACTAAAATTACTTAAACTAAACTTATTTAAATAAATTTAACATAGAAAGTTTTTTCTTTAAAAAGCATTCGAAGCGTAAAAGCGTATTTTTCAAAATTTCGTTTTTTCGCCAACCGGAGATAAATCGCCAAATAAACGAAATTATTATTATTTTTTTACGGACGTTATAAGGAGATTCCGCCGAAAAATTTTTTATAAACATATATAACTATATGAGAAGAACATTCTGTATTTTTTTCAGATTTTTCTGAGTATGCCCGTATGGAGACCTTCCTTGTTAGTTATAATTTTTTTTTAATTGTATTCCACTTTTTTTAAACAGTTATTGAAATAAAAGTTCAAATATCACTAAGGAATAAGCAAAGGTTCCTTAACTCAATGCATTCAATTACAATGGATGTTTAACTTTGAACTCCATTTACTCGAAATCTAAATTTTGTCACTTGTACCCCTTGGCTTCTGTGGTCCTGTCCTCATATAAGATCACTAACATAATTTAAAATTTCAGAGTCTATTGATGAAATTAGACTAGCATATTTGGTGTCATCGCTTGTAATTCCAGATAACTGAAACGCAGCTTCTACTTGTGAAAACTAGGGCTACTAGATTTACGAGCTGAAGCATCCGCCATTGATATGCCTTTGGGTTTGCCATATGTACCCAGCGCCTATTATCTTCTATGTAAACAGAGAGCAACGGTGCTGCATTTTGACAGTTATTTTCTATTAAATACACGTTATAATTAAATACGAAATTTGTGGTAAGATGTTGCTCTGCTATGAATTGTTCAAACCATTTTAAAAAAAGGACACAAGGCGTTCCAATTTCTGGAAGAAAACACAAGACGAACAAAGTAAATAACCAACTGTCGTCGAAATAATTGGCGCGGTTTTTGAAAGCGCCAAATTTAAAAGTCGGTCAAAACTTGTAAAAATAAATGATGATTACGATTCTTTTAGATTTAATTTTTTATATCTGTATTTATATAATTCTCGTATGATAGCGGCTCCCAATCAAGGGTACGCATGCTCTTGGGGATAGGTTACGGGTTTTCTGAGGGCATGTCTTAAATAAGTAATGGTTTAAATCACAAAAATGTTAGAAATGATAATGCAATTTTTATCGATTTATTATATGATTGAGAAAAGTTAATTACTAATAAGAAAAATTGCACAATTAATTGTTATTATTATTATAATAATTTATTTATTATTATTATATAGTATTAGATATTTTTATTATATAAACTAGACGGTTGCCCGCCCTCAGTAGCCCGAAGACTATCTGAATGCCAGTTCTACAACCCCACACATTCACGTTTCTGTGCCATGTCTCGTCAGTTTCCGGCAGATATGTTTGATCGGTGTTCTGGGGTTTCGTTTGCATATCATTTTTATTGTTAATGAAGAGGTCTTCCATTTGTTCTTCCATCTGTTCTTCTTTCTGTTCTTCCATCTGTTCTTCCATTTGTTCTTCCATTTCTTCTTCCATTTGTTCTTCCATTTGTTCTTCAATTATATTCGACGATTCACTGTTTGAGAGCCTATCTGTCCTTTTATTTATAGAAGTTCAAAATGAAAAAAGATTTTCTTAGCAGACGATTTTTTGTGATAAATACATTATCTGTTTTATATTTCTTCTGCTTTATTCCTTTTATTTATAGAGTTCAAAATGAAAAAAGATTTTCTTAGCAGACGATTTTTTGTGATAAATACATTATCTGTTTTATATTTCTTCTGCGTTTACCTAAGCTGTGTAAAATCTCTATAAATAAAAGGTATAGAGGATGAGAGCCTATCTGTGCCTCAAATAATTATTCAATTATTCAATTAATTATCCTCAGAATTCCTTTTATTTATAGAGATTCAATTAATTATCCTCAGAATTCCTTTTATTTATAGAGATTAATTATTTTATTATATTAATGCATTATATTATATTATAATTATATAATTTTTTGTAGCTATAAATATAATATATAGCGTAATAACATATTAATACATAACTTTATAATTAAAAAAATAATAATAACATATAAATTGTTATATATAATTAAAATTATAAATAATTTAAAAATATAAATTTAAAAAATAAAAATATAAATAACGTAAATATAATTATATTATACATATTATCCCAATATATATATACATATTATGTTATTTTGTATAATTATATTGCATTATACAATATAATAAATAATATATATATATATAATAAAATAATATAAAACTATATAAATATAATAAATTATTCATATTTAATTTAATAATTGTAATTTAACAATAACAATAGTAATAATAATAGTTTAATAAATGACTAATTTATAATTTAATACATAATAAAATATATTAACTATAATTATAATAAATGCATTATGTAGACAATATATTTAAATAATATATAAACTATTATGTATAATTATTATGCGTTACATTAATGTATTAATTATTACATTATTTATTTGTTTGTTTATTATTTATTATTTAATTATATATTTATCTTTTTGATTTACTATGAGTTGATAGAATATCATTTTTTAAATATATATTTGTCAATGAGTAGATTTTTTAATATTTAATTTTAATTAGTTATACATTTAATTTTTTATTGATTTACTATGAGTTAATAGAATATTATCATTTTTTAAATTAATTCTTGCCAGTGAAATTAATTTTTAATTTTATTTATTTATACAATTATGTTTATTAATTTACTATCAATTATTACTATCAAATATTATTTTTTTTAATGAACTCTTGTTAGTGAAACTAATTTTAATTTAATTTTATTTATTTATACAATTATTTTTATTAATTTGCTATTAGTTAATAAAATATTATCATTTTTAAAATCAATTCTTGTAATTGAAACTAATTTTTAATATTTAATTTTATTTATTTTTGCAATTATTTCTATTAATTTACTATCAGTTAATAAAATATATAATATTTTTTTTTATTTTTTAATAATTTATTAGAACGGAAAAAATACATTCTTCATTACTACTTTATTTTTAGCACATATTTATTAAGTTTAATATCTATCAGTTCCTTGTCACTTTTTTGCTGCGTCACATTTTTTCAGCATTTGTTTTTTCTGTCACTTTTTTCCGTTTATCACATAGATGATGCATTAGTTCAAGTAATATATGATAAACAAATTTTTTGAGATCGCCAATAAGGCGCTAAAGTCGCCTCTGTGGTCGCCAAGAAGCAGGGATGTACCCACAGTGTACCTAAATATGGCGGTGATGCTCCGGTCCATAATTCTAGAGGCTCTAGTGAAAACCATAATTGAATATTTTGTTTCCAAAACGGCGGCACGCGAAGTGCAATTTTATTAATTTCATTGCCTTGCATATCCAGTTATCTATAAATGTTTAAATTATTCTCAGTTATAATATGAGTGTGTTTTATGTTCAATAACCTTAATAATAATATGAATTAAGCATGATAAAGTAAAAAAAAAAAAAAAATCTCTCTCGAATTTACAGAAAATAGAACTGACCTGATCATCAATCAAAAGCGAACCCTTTGATGTACTATTATTTATTTCTTGATGAAGTTTTTTCTGCTAGGCTAAAACTTCCTGCAGTTGAATCAATTCAGCTTCTAAAGTTTTTTAAATTTTCGAGTCACCACTGAAGCACTAGTCCACACCTAAACACACACATTGTTTTACTAAAACAATTATTACAATAAAAATAATACATCGTCAGAGATTTAACATTAAATGCAGTTTTTTACTGAGATGAGAAGTTAGCACAACTTAGATAAAAAATCCTCGAAAAAATCTTGTTCCAGGAATTCTCGTGAATATCGAGTGGAGTGGAGAGGTTCCTGAATAACGGTGATAAAAATTATAAAACGGTTGCAAAAGTTAGTTATGGTCAAGGCGCTACAAAGCTTTACTTCAGTAACAGAGTACGAGCGGAATTTTTAGCCTCCGATGGTATTTCTTTCAGACAAGCTAAAAAGTGTCGTGTCAAAAATTGTTGCCCACTTTTTCATAATCTGGCCGTTAAAACGAGACATTTATACAATCTATTATATATTTAAAAAACCTGGCTGTTCTTTTAGTCATCAGCCCTGAATTTTCTACTCAACCGATTTTGATAATTATTTTTTTAAAGAAAGCTATTTATTTGTAGTTGTGCCCATTTTAGCTATTTTTTAATTTATTTCCATTTTTATATTTTATTTTTAATTTTAAATGCTTTTTACGATATTTTCTCAAAATGGTGGCAACTCAGTTTAGCTTTTCTCTCGATAATAAAAATTTATTTTCCATTATTCCTTTCCACCAGTCAGAAGCTTTATTTCATCAGTGAACATGTCCTCGCATTTTAAAAAAAAGTTAATTGTTTTCGTAAAATTTAACCAGAATAAAATGATTGCGTATAATTATGCACTAATTGAGGTAAAAAAAGATATATTTACTGAGAAATAATATTAATAATGTAAATAAAATAACAGAAAATAATTTATAATAAAAATTAATGTCTAAAGCAACATAAGAAAAATTTCAAATGAGGAAAATGATGTCATTCAGCAACTAGATAAATGGGAATTAAAATATTATTACGGATGCCTTTTTCCTATTACTAATAACAGTAACTTTTAAAAAACATTTGAAGAGAAAATGACGTCACTATTTAAAACATCACACTTTTACTCATAACGATATTACATTTCAATATTTCTTTTCATTATGGACACTGAGATTGAGATTTTACTTTCAGATGACTTCAGTTAGTGAAAATAATGTCATAGTAAAAAGAAATTAGTTTTTTTAATAACTAGGGGGGCTTCGCCCCCCTGCTCGCTATGCTTGCCAACCAGTGGTGTAGTCCTGGAAAAAAAAGTGGGGGGACGCTCATAGTCTCGAATATTAGACACTTATCACCAATAGAATCAACTTAATTTTGAATCTTGCTTTTCATTTTGCAATGCAGATAAAAGTAATTGAAAAAATAAATTTAAATTTACTTTAAATTTTTTTAATTAAATCTTTATTAAAATTACAAGTTTAAAATTTAAAAATTCAAATTTAACTTAAATTAATTTAAGAAACTTTCTTTAAAAGTTTCCCCCCCCCCCTTTAGCAGTTTTCTATAAAACCAAATCTTGAAAACTTTTTTTATGTCTAAAAATTTTTGCCGGTTAAAAAAAAATTAAAAGTTTGATCCGAGCATGGCTAGTACAAAAATGTCTGTCCGGCCCGGTATAAAATTGAAAAGTTAGGCTCGAAACTAGCTCACTGTAAAAAATTAATAGTATAACAGCTAAAAATTCGGCCGAGAATAACCCGGCCCAGTTTTGGTGAATTTTTACAAAACTTTGGTTTTTACGTCGATTTGGATGAAAATTTGTCTCCTACGAGAAGTTCTGATCCAAAATACTGCAATAATTTTTATAATTTTTTTTTTTTTTTTTTTCATTTCATAATCTTCACTTTATATAGAATGCCGTAGGCTGCGATACTTATTTTTTTAACGAATTGCTATTTGTTTTGTAAATGTTTCAGTTTCAATTAATATTGTTAATTCATATTCCATGAATTGGAGACTTATCTGAAAAATGCTATACAGTAAAAGCTTCTATATCCAAATTGCTCAAGAAAGAAAAAAAGTACGTCATCGACAAGTTTCCTTTTTAACAAATGTTTGTGTTACCTTAAAATGCTGTTAATCCCACCACCAAACTTGGCAAATAATCGAAGGGGACACTTATACAGAATTTTTTCGCGATTTTTTCACAAAATTTGAATTTGTTTATTGGCATAACTTGACGAAAGTTTTCGGATTTTTTTTTTTTTTTTCGTGATGTTTGACGAAACGTGAGGGATTTTTCGCGATGTTTGACAAAATTTGCGGGATTTTCATCGCGATATTTGAGAGAATTTGCTTTTTTTTCGATCCTTTAGCGAAAATCCCATATTTCCCGCGATTCTTTGTCGAGAAGTGCGTTTTTTCGTGATTCTGTAATGAAATTTGCTTTCTTTTGTGTTTTTTTAATAAAATTTTCTCTCTTTAGCGATTTTTTAATGAAATTTACTTTTTTTCGCAATTCTTTAAAGAAAGTCACGTTTTTTCGGTGATTCTTTAGAAAATTAATGTATTTCCGGGATTTTTTTTTTTTTTTTTTTTTTTTTTTTTTTTTACAAACGTCGCCTTTTTTTTCCGTGATTGTTTAGTGAAATTTATACATTTTTTTGCGATTCTTTGATTTAATTCGCATTTTTACAATGATCTTTTAATGACATTTGCATTTTTATCGTGATATTTGTCGAAAATTGCGCTGTTTTCGATATTCTTTTACTGTATTTTTTTTAAATCCGATATAATTGTGGTTTTTCTGGCAATCTTTTGACAAAATTCGCGATCTTTTAACGAAATGTGCATTATTTGCGATCCATTTACGAAATTCGTGATTTTTCCACGATCCTTTGAAGCAAATTGCGTTTTCTTTTGACGCAGTATTTGCATTTTTTCAGCGATCCTTTGATTGCATTTGTTTTAGATCTGACATAATCCGCGTTCTTTCCTGCCATCTTTCGGCAAAATTTGCGTTTTTTCTTGAATTTTTTTTTATAAAATTTGCGTTCAGCGATTATTTGAGTAAATTTTCTTCTTTTTTCTTTTCGCTACTCTTTAATGTAATTTCCGTTCTTTAGCTATCATTTGATGTAATTTACGTTTTTTCAGCGATCTTTAGGAAGAGGGGGCTCTTTTTCGAGATTTTTTTTAAAAATCAAAATTTTTTATAAAATGAGGGAGGGGCGTTAGATTTGGAAGGGTCGATTAACGAGATTTTACGGTAGTATATATTTTTCTTACACATTAGTATATTCGTTTAGCATGGGTGAACATATTTTTCAGTTTAAGTCAGGATTTCATCAGGATTAAGCCTAGGAATCAATTAGTCTTTATGAAGAATAAACTTTAAGGTTGAATGGTAGAATAATGACGATTTTAAAATGTATGCATTTTTTATACATTTTTTTTAACCAGGTCTAATTTTATTGATCTTTGAAAGGACCAAGTCGTGCCAAGACAATGATTTTTATACGGGTCAAAAAGAGTACTAAAAATTGTGGCCTGTGAAGACTAGGAAAAATGAAATCTTTCCTGGCTCGGCAAAGAAAAAATAAATTAGGCTTTCAGGAAAAAAAGTCAGAGCCTGGACGGAAAAGTGTTGACAAGGCCTGGCCCAAGCCTTCAGAAAAAATCTTGGCCCGAACCCATCCTGTAAAGAGTGGAGACCAGGCACAGAACGGAATAAAAATTGTGCCGTGAATAAAAATAGGCTCCAGTCATTCCTGTTCAGATCTCTATTCACCATCGTCGCCAGAATAGTAACAGCAACCGAAGGCTGATTAATTTCAGCGTGCATACGGTCCTTTGCATTTTGGTACCAATAATTTTTAAAAGCTTTTTTCTCTTTAATTGTCTAGGATTAAACAGGACAAAGACATTTTTTATAAATATTGTTGGCTGAATTTCGGGGATATACATACATTTTAAAAAACCAATCTTTGGCAGCTACCATTTTCATGTCAGTGCTCAGTTCTTCCGTTCAGATAGCTGTGTGCATCTGTTGATGACGTTACCTCCCTTCTCAATAATGTATATCAATTTTAATAAAAAGCTTTTCAAACAATTACTGTATACCAAGAGTAACACAACGGAATTTCTTTAAGTACCCATTTAAATAAACTATAGATACTACACAATCAGTATTCTATTCTAATTAAGCCTATTATTGTGAATCGCAGTGATATACGAGTATTACAGTAATTTGAAGTAGTATAACATATTAAAATACAATGCAAGGAATTTTCTTTCCATAGGGCATAATTTAACGGACTAATTTAATGTATGCCTGTTAATAAACTACAAGTGCTATAGACTTCATTTTCATTCAAAATTCTCTATAGTAAATCATAAAAATGTGCATAAATAGTGAGGCAATCCAAGTTTATTTATTGGCAATTGGAATGACGAACCGAAGTCATAAAACTTTCATATTATGTTAGAAAGTGTTAAAATATTATATTTTAATTTTGTATTTTTTATATTGCTGCAAATTTTATAGAGATAGCAAACATTTTTAAACAATACTGACGTTATTCAATAAAATCTGAATTTTGTTTTAAAAAATATTTTTTATGCATAACAAATAAAACATATTTAAAAACCAATATTAAACATCTATCAGCTTTTTTTACAGAATGAAAACGGGAAAGAGATTGTTATTTTCCCCCCTGAATATTCGATTATGCTAATTATATTTTAATCAGCGATTTAGAAAATATATATATATATAAATGTAAAAGAAAAACAAATCTAAAAATAGTCTTAAACGATGTCTTTAGAATCGCGACTCTCTCCCTGATAAATAATTCTTGGTTGTCCGGTTTTTTTTTCTATTTAATTACTTTAAATCCTTTTAGAAAAACAAACTTTACTATTTTAAAAAAAAATCGAGGGAGGAATAAAATTTACCTAAATAAATTTGAAAATCCAAAAAGAAGCAATTCTGCTGACTACATGGCACTCACGTTTCCTTTCCAATCCAAAAGAAGGCATACTTTTATAACAAAAACTTAGTTGGTCGGATAATTAATAACCCTTATCAAAAATTTATGACATAACACGGCCGTACTTAGAGGTCTGCACGGGCAAAAATTTCCAGGCCCAAGCCCGTCCATAGAAAAAAAATTCCGTCCGGCCCGGCCCGAAAGTTAAAATTTCGGCCCGATCCCGGCCCGAGTGAATTTCTACAGAACATTGATCTTTATACTCTTACGGAAGTGTTCAGACCAAAAAAACTTATCTTAGTCCTTTTTGTTCTTTTTTATAACCTTCGTTTATGCAGAAATGCCGCAGTCTGCGATATTTATGCTTTTAATGAACACCTTTGTTTGTTGTATGTAAATGTTTCAGTTATCATTAGTATTATTAGTACATATTCCATGTAATGGAGGCATAAACTTCTAAAAAATGGTATATGGTAAAAGTAAAATCTTCTAAGACGGAATCGCTTTGAAAAGAAAAAAAAAATTTGTTCCCTTCTTAGCAGATGTAAATGTTTAACATATTTTTTTTTCTTGCGTATTGTTGTATTCACTTTGCATGGATGAACAGTTTAAAAGAAATTTGCAGTGTTCAGTTTAAAACAACACAGTTTAAAACACTGTTTAAAACAGTGTTTTTTTTTTCATGTGTTTAACTCATGTGTAATCTACGATTATTTTAAAAGAATAAATTATTATGTTTAATTGTAGAATAATGGCGACTTAAAAGTATATGCCTTTTTTGCAAAAATTTTTGGACCAAGCCCAAATTTTACTGATTTATGAACAGACTTGGCCACGTCGAGAAAAGGATTTTCATACGGGAAGAAAAGGATTTTCATTTGGGATGATTAAACAGGAACTGAATATTTTGGTCCTGTGAAGACTAGGAAGAATGAAATCAGCCTCGGATTCGTCCGGAAAATATACGTTAGGCCCAACCCGATACTCCAGGAAAAAATTAAGGCCCGAGCTCGGCCCGAAAATATTAGTGACTAGGCCCGACTCGGCTCGAGTCTTTAGAAGTAAGGCCCGAGCCCTGACCTGCCCTGACCGAATGTCGTTAATGGAAATGGTCCGGGGTCGGGTTCGGGTTAGTGTGCAGATCTTGCACACTATCAGGAGTTGTGGGTCTGCATTGGTGCTCATTTTGTTGATTTATTTTGCATTCGACAGCAGATGTCATACTGGCCATTTAAGGACTCACACTTAACCAATGTATGTTATAAGCTATGACAATTATCCTGAATGTTCTTATAGATTTTGATTACTGACTAATGGAAGCCTGCTGTTATTAATTGCCATGTGAGATAAATACAGCCAGGCTTTCAAAACAGAAACACCTGTTTATTTTTAAAACTAGGAATGCGGTGTACAAAAGCCTTTTTCGGAGAGCTTGTGTAGCCTTTATACTCAGAACGGAAGGAGAGTAATAGTTTTCGATTAGAGGATTCCCAGTAAAACTAATGTAGCTGAAGGAACTAATGTTACAGGGGTAGTTATGATGAAACAGCAAGTAAACACCCCTTTGTTCCCAGTTTCTTTTAATTTGATTTTTGAATGCCCATTGTTAAAGAAAAAAAATCAATACTTCATAAAATTGTTAATTTATTAATGTATTTTTTTTATTTTAAACATTTAATAAATCATTAAGGTCTACGCCCCCTTGCGTACTTTGCGTCCCCCTTGAAAAATAAAAGTAAGGGGACGCTTGATGAAAAATAAAAAAGTAGGGGGACGCCGTCCCCCAGCGTCCCCCCTCGACTACACCATTGTTGCCAACCCCCCGCATAATCGCTTCGCGATTCCAAGTTGTAGGCTACCCCTACTTGCTGCGCTCGCCAATACCCCATGGTATGAATAAGCAGTTGCAGATCTTTCAAATGATGTGTCACACGACTGGTGTTGTAAACAAATTAAAAATGTGCCCCCTGGGGGGCAGAGTGGGGAATGAGACACAAGACATCCATAATATGAATAAGCAGTTGTAGACCTTTCAAATGATGTGTCACACAACTAGTGTTGCAAAGAAATTAAAAATGTGCCCTCCCCTGGGGAGGCAGAGTGGGGGGGGGTGACACACAAGACATCCATAATATGAATAAGCAGTTGAAGACCTCTCAAATGATGTGTCACACGACTGGTCTTGTAAATAATTTAAAATGTGCCTTCCCCCCTGGGGGGACAGAGTGGGCGGGTGACACACAAGACATCCATAATATGAATAATCAGTTGCAGACATTTCCAATGATGTGTCACACGACTGGTGTTGTAAAGAAATAAAAAATTTGCCCCCCTGGGGGGCAGATTGAGGGGTGACACACAAGACATCCATAATATGAATAAGCAGTTGCAGACCTTTCAAATGATGTGTCACACGACGTTAAGAAATTAAAAATGTGCCCCCCTGGGGGGGGGGCAGAGTGGGGGGTGACACACAAGATATCCATAATATGAATAAGCAGTTGCAGACCTTTCAAATGATGTGTCACACGACGTTAAGAAATTAAAAATGTGCCCTCCTGAGAGGCAGAATGGGGAGTGACAAAAAGGGAATTTAAAAAGTGCCCCTTTGGGGGGCTCAAAGTGGGGTGCGGCGCCCCAAACATGCATAATTGGAATGAGCAGTTACAATTCTTTTAAACCATAGGGGGGCTCCGCCCCCCTGCACGCTACGCTCGCCAACCCCCCGCGTAATCGCTTCAAGATTCCGTTCGATATTGCTTTGCAGTCCCGGTTGGAATCGCTTCGCGATGCATAGACCGAGCCTTTTCCTGATTGGTCTATTCGACTCATGGAAGGAGTGGACCACCCGGATTCGTTATTTCCGGAAATCTTACACATCAGCATCATTCCAGGAGTCATTCCTTTTAAGGCTAGTTTTTTTTTTTTACTCTAGAAGGAAACTATTTTTCTGTAAGTGCATATAAAATAAAATTTCTGGATTTCGCCGGCACTCAGATTACAATTTTAACTGAAGATGTGCAAATATTTGCATGCAAAATTGTAACTGGCAAACTTGACATTAAGTTTGGAAATATATATATTATATATTGATTCAATAATGTAATTACTTTTGCTTTTTTTAAAACCAAATCGATCGGGTCTTTTAAACAGTTCATTCGTCGAATTCGACGGGATTCCACTCGTTTTATTGTTAAAATGCATTTCTTTTCTCTCAGAGTCTATAAAAAAGCGTTTAAACTAAAGGAAAAATCCGTTTTTGACGAATCTAGTCAATGAAGAAGTAGCATGTCAAATTGTATCTCTTTATTATTACGCAATTCCAATGTCTCAGAGAGAAATTGCTAATCAATTGGATATTTCACTCCGTTCTGTTTGCTATTATATTGATAAACACAAGAAAAATGAAGTTAGTTCATTGCATTCTAAACGGGGTCGCCCTTCTAAAAGACCTCTATCGATTTTTTTTTTTTTTTTTTTTTTCTAATCGGAGTCGAAACTGAATTCTGCAGTGGCAAAATCTACATTCAACTTGTTTTCAACCTTGTTTTAAGCAAATATTCTGCGTATTTCCGCGTCAGCTGGCTTTTGCCTTTCTCCTCTTTAACCGGTTTACATGAAATTTTAAAATCTACAGCTATAAAAAACCATGATATAAGAACATTCATATAAAATACTACTAATATTAATTTAATAAATTACAAACATTTGGAAAATGATTTTTCAGAGACTAAAATATAAGACCTATAAATAAAATCTACATTAAAAAATAGTTTTTTACAATTAATCGATTTAACATTAGATTGTTTCCTTTTCTGTGATCGTCGCACATTTCGCAATCGGAAGGCTCGATAAAAAAAAAACCTAAAAAAAAAACGATTTTTTATACTTTTTTTTAATTTGGTTTTCTCACGTTCTTCTGTATTAACAATAACATTCAGATTTCCTATTCAAATAAAAATTCTTCTAAATGTAAATAATTCCGTAAAAACATAAAATGCGGACATCCGTTACCCAAAGCAAAATGTTTGGATGTTTTCCATTGAGACTGACAAGGAAGGTCTCCATACGGGCATACTCAGAAAAATCTGAAAAAATTACAGAATGTTCTTCTCATATAGTTATATATGTTTATAAAAAAATTTCGGCGGAACCTCCTTATAACGTCCGTAAAAAAATAATAAAAATTTCGTTTATTTGGCGATTTATCTCCGGTTGGCGAAAAAACGAAATTTTGAAAAATACGCTTTTACGCTTCGAATACTTTTTAAAGAAAAAACTTTCTATGTTCAATTTATTTAAATAAGTTTAGTTTAAGTAATTTTAGTTTTGCATTTTTACTTTACTTTAAGTGTAATTTTGTCATATACGTTTATATGTACAAAATGAAATTAATATGTTTTATCATTTAAAATACAATTTAAATTGATTAAAATTGTTCCAAATTGAAAAATACACTGTTAAAATCTGCTGCATTTCGTTGCAACGCACTCCCTTGCTTGTATAGAAAACGGTTACTTGGCCGTGAAATGGAGCTTTCTCATTGGTTGAAATAGAGATATTATATACAAGCGGTGGAGTGCGTTGCAACAAAATGCAGCAGATTTTTAACAGTGTATGACACGGTCAATTCGCCGTGCTATGGAGCATTCTCATTGGTCAGAAGAGAGATATTCTATAAAATTAGTGGAGTGACGTTGCAGTAAATGCTGCAGATTTTTAACAGTGAAGTCAATTAAAATCAATTTTCAGATTCGTTAAAATCGTCTGCTTTTGGCGAGGAAATGCACTGCTTGCCAAATCCCGCGTCGCTTTCAGCTTTTCACGCCAATTATTCCAAACTATTTTATTTTTTTACATATCTAATAATGTAATTCCGCCGCTAATTTTCACTGATCCTTTATTACCTACATGAGTAGTTTAATTCGTATTTTTTTCAAAAAATTCTGAGTATGCCCCCAATGGAGACCTTCCTTGTGAGCTATTAAGAAATCAGTAACGCCATCATTTTTATGAGGAACACAACATGGCTTAAGCATGGAACCATGGAGCTAAGAAGGTATATGGAGGAGACATATGTGACGTCACTTGAAGCCTTTCCTACCCCCCCGTTACAACGCTGCGGCCGCCATATTTGACCTGGGTAAGCTGCCTTTTCCCGTCTGCTACCGATCGTCGTATTGAGGAAGTTCCTCGCGGCGCAAGTCAACTACGGTAAAAGTCAAACATGGCGGCTATGAAAGAGGGGGAAAGAACTGGTTTTTCGGCGCCAGGGCTCACTATGATGCTAGATTGATATGTCTCCTCCATATACCTTCTTAGCTCCATGCATGGAACGAAAGATCTTTCTTAAGTTCCATGGGCCTACGTAATAATAGAGTACTCCATTAATATTCCTGGACCAATAAAATGCAGACACCACTAGGAGTCATTCACCTATGATTACATTTTAATAATATCAAAAGTATTTCGAGCATCCGCAATCGATGGTAGAATTATGCTATGCGAAATTGCTATATTCTTTATGCGATTTGAAAACCTTTTTTTTTTTTTTTAAACAAAAATATTTTTTTATTTTTATATTTTCTTTGCTGGGTTGGCAGCAGTTAAAATTTTTGATGTACAGCGAAATAATGTGATTGTCCCAGGCTCCAGGTCCCAGTGGTATGGAATGGATATCGGTCAATAGTTTTATAAATCAATGTCTGAGTTTAATGTCAGTGGATTTTTTTAACTTATAAAGAATAAGCTTTTAATATAAATTTATTTTTAAGGAGTTTCAATTCTGACTTAAAGGCGCATGCGCTTTCTCTGCAACCATAGTTTTCCCCACTTTTGTTGTTATACATTTCATCAACATTAAGATAGGCTCTTCATGGCTGCTCAACAGTCAGCACTTTTACTTCGTAAACAGCTAAACGGTACATTTGCTTTTTATTTACCTTCAGATTATGTGTAGATTTTACTTCTAACTACCCTTGATTGTGCCGATTGTTTTTACAAATAATTGAACGTCGTCTGCAAATAAATATTTATATTTTCCATCTGCCTTTACGCGAATGTTAAGCCTAATGTATTTATGCAATTAAGTAAACAATGGCAAAGACTCTGAGAAATTTTACTGAATAACCTATTTGAATCGTTGAAAAACACCGTAAAATGTTTTTTAATATTATAAGTTTGATCACTGTTCTATGAAGTAAAACTAAGATCGATCTGCTTCATTTCCTATTTTATTAATGATGCAAATGTGCAGTTGGATTAATCGATTATCTTTGTTTGATATCATAAATATCCTTGTTTACTCTTTAAAATGCATATTACTGAGTTAAATTTCTTTCTGCAAAATAAAAATATTAAAATTACTTTGATTTTTTGGTTATTATATGCGCAATGTTATGATTGTTATACTTCAAAACGTATGATTTCAGATTTCATTGGTGGCGTTGTGTTACTGAATGCTTATTTATTTATTTTCCCTATTATGCGATGAGTCTATATTCTTTATCTTTTCCATCCCATATAAGATTGTTATGTATTTATATTTTTAAAATTGATTATTTATGAAAGTTCTGTTAAGTTAAACATAATTTGTATTTTTCATGTATGTTTACACTATAGAACGAAACTATCAACTTTATTATTTATACATTTTATAAACATGTAAATGAAAAATTCAAGCAGTTATATACATAATTGTACTTGGAAACATCGAAACTTAATAAAATGTCAGTCTTCCATCTGTTTTGTCTTATAACTTTTTAGCCATCCAATTATGTTTGCAACTTGAGAATAATAAATGTAATTGCTTAAGCATACTGATGACACAAAATAGTTATTTTCAAATAAATTTAAGAATTAGGATACCCGTAATTAATAAAATATTTGTGATAATCATTTACTGTTAGCATAAATTGTTATAAGTATTAGAAGACTGGTGTTTTAATTATTTTGAATGAATAATTTAAATGACTAAATATCGGGCAATTATTACTTTAGAATTATTGAGATAGTTGGGGGGGGGGGTAAAAATGATAATTAACAAAAAATGTTTTGGAATATTAGTGTATAATTTATCTCACTATTTTTAACAATTAAGTTTCCAGAGAGTACTTGTAATAATTAATGTTATAAAATATGGAAGAAATGATACTGTGAATTGGATATTTTGAATACTAAATAAAATAATTTCAAAATAAACTGTAGAAATGATTTTTGAAGCCACAATCTACAGATTTACTTGTTTTATAATTACTATAACTTTCATTAATATTACTTTTTGAGATGAATAAACAAACATTTAGAAGGGCAGGGCCGTAGCTAGAAGTGAACAGATATAGGGGGGGGGGGGCTCAAGAGAATGTGGAAGGGCTCATAATTTCTCTCTGACACAAAGATAAATTAGTGCATGTTGACATTGTAGGTACTATGTTTCTTATTAAACTGTTGTAATAACTTCATTTTATGCTAAGAAAAGTATATGATGATGAAAATTCGGAGTGTATAATTGGTTCAAAATTAAACATTGTTAGCTTCATATGTGCAAATAAGAAGAGTGAGTTCTGAAACACTTATTTTAGATACAATTTAGTAATTCTGCAAAACTGTGAAAGGGTCTCAAAACTAAATTAGATTTTTGAACTGAATTTTATTTGAATTTTTGGAACGAAAATTCATTTAGTGATCTTGGAATCTTTTCTGGGGGGGCTTCTTTGCATCACTTAATTTTCAGGATTTTTCAGTGAGTCACAATAACCCCTGATATTAGTAAAATAAATTTTTTTGTGATCAAATACTTTCTGCCTATTTCATGTTAATAATTTCTTTTTTAAGCAAAGCTAAATTGTATGTAATTTATATTTATTAATAGCAATTGTATTTGTTGAGATTGAAATTCCTGTCATTGCTCAAACGTCGTTCGCGCAGTTTTCAGCTTTTTTGCTTTTTGGTCAATCTCATCCCTGATCATATCTATTTTTCAGTTTTCATTCAGTGTTATGAACAATTAATAATTGAGTTGCAAAATGAATATTTTAATTTAGATTTTATTCGATTTTCTGTGGTTTAGAATCTTTTGTAAGTTACTTTTTTTTTATTTTATTTATTTATTTTTTTGTAAAATCTGATAGGCATTTATTTTTAATTTACTTGCAAGAATAATACATTTAGATGATTGTATTGTCAATATCCTGCGGTGATTGCACAGGGTTCGGTGATATATATCAATGGATATATATCATGATATATATCTGATATTTATTTTCAAAATATCAAGCTTTTTGATATTTTCGATATTTTCATATTTGATATTTATTTTCAAAATATCATGATTCTTGATATTTTCATATATTTAATTTTTATTTTCAAAATATTTTTAGTCAACAAAAGTCTAAATGAGCTCTTCAATTGTTATTAAAAATTAACCCATCTGTAAATAACTAAAATATTAAAAACATGCTTACAAAATATCCCCCACCTCCAAAAACTATTTTTAGATTGCACCTGCTAGAATTGGAAAAAGGGGTGATGATTGGCTAATCTGAATTGCTCAATAGTCAATCAGGCAGTGTAATGTGTAGGCATAGAATAGACATGTTTTAAGAACAAAATTTTACATAGGTTGCAAGTCTTTGCTGTGCTGTCATTATTTTGTTCTTGTTGATATTATATTTAAATGATATAAAGCTTAAAAATTTTATTAAAGTTTTTATTGCAATCACTATGCCAAGAATAAAAGATCCTATATGGAATCATTTCACATGTAAAATTAAAGAAGGAAATAGTGGCAAATGGGCCATATGTAAGATGTGTGATAAAGAAATGCAAGGAATTCCAAAAAGGATGGAGAAGCATTATGAATTGTGTTCTTCTGCTCAGATTGATAATACAGGTAATTACACATTTTTCTGTTTTATATTTTAATATTTTCTTTAAAATATGGTTATTCAATCTTTAAGGCTGCCAACAGTTACACATTTTAGAGTTAACTTTACATCTCTACATTAAAAATACGGATAAGATTTTATTACACATTACTCTCATTACCAATTTTAGATTATATTTTTGAATTCTTATATCACAATTTAAATGCTCTAAAAGTTAAGACTTTTTTTTTTTTTTTTTAAATACATAAGATTTCTATTAAGTTTTATTATGACTTAAAATGGTTTAGTATCATGAAATATTAAAAAAATATATACAGTAGACTCCCTCAAATCCGCACAGCTTGGGACCAGAGGTTTTGCGGATTTTAGAATTTTGCGGATTTCTGGTCATTGCTTTGTTTACATTTTTACTTTCTTCTATCTTCAATAGAAGAAAGTATTGTAATCGAAATTTTTTTCGACTTCCGGTTTTCGACTGATTTACACGTTTTAGGGGTCAGAGATTCCAAAAAACATGTTTTTACAAAATGTCTGTCTGTGTGTGTGTGTGTGTGTCGCCATTCTACCATCAAAAAGTGTATGAAGTTATGGATAGAATTGAACCAAATTTTTTGTAAATGTTTTTGGCTGTGGCAACAGGGTTCGGTGATATATATCAATGGATATATATCATGATATATATCATGATATATATCCGATATTTATTTTCAAAATATCAAGCTTTTTGATATTTTCGATATTTTCATATTTGATATTTATTTTCAAAATATCATGATTCTTGATATTTTCATATATTTAATTTTTATTTTCAAAATATTTTTAGTCAACAAAAGTCTAAATGAGCTCTTCAATTGTTATTAAAAATTAACCCATCTGTAAATAACTAAAATATTAAAAACATGCTTACAAAATATCCCCCACCTCCAAAAACTATTTTTAGATTGCACCTGCTAGAATTGGAAAAAGGGGTGATGATTGGCTAATCTGAATTGCTCAATAGTCAATCAGGCAGTGTAATGTGTAGGCATAGAATAGACATGTTTTAAGAACAAAATTTTACATATGTTGCAAGTCTTTGCTGTGCTGTCATTATTTTGTTCTTGTTGATATTATATTTAAATGATATAAAGCTTAAAAATTTTATTAAAGTTTTTATTGCAATCACTATGCCAAGAATAAAAGATCCTATATGGAATCATTTCACATGTAAAATTAAAGAAGGAAATAGTGGCAAATGGGCCATATGCAAGATGTGTGATAAAGAAATGCAAGGAATTCCAAAAAGGATGGAGAAGCATTATGAATTGTGTTCTTCTGCTCAGATTGATAATACAGGTAATTACACATTTTTCTGTTTTATATTTTAATATTTTCTTTAAAATATGGTTATTCAATCTTTAAGGCTGCCAACAGTTACACATTTTAGAGTTAACTTTACATCTCTACATTAAAATACGGATAAGATTTTATTACACATTACTCTCATTACCAATTTTAGATTATATTTTTGAATTCTTATATCACAATTTAAATGCTCTAAAAGTTAAGACTTTTTTTTTTTTTTTTTTTTTAAATACATAAGATTTCTATTAAGTTTTATTTATGACTTAAAATGGTTTAGTATCATGAAATATTAAAAAAATATATACAGTAGACTCCCTCAAATCCGCACAGCTTGGGACCAGAGGTTTTGCGGATTTTAGAATTTTGCAGATTTCTGGTCATTGCTTTGTTTACATTTTTACTTTCTTCTATCTTCAAAAGAAGAAAGTATTGTAATCGAAATTTTTTTCGACTTCCGGTTTTCGACTGATTTACACGTTTTAGGGGTCAGAGATTCCAAAAAACATGTTTTTACAAAATGTCTGTCTGTCCGTGTGTCTGTGTGTGTGTATGTCTGTGTGTATGTCGCCATTCTACCATCAAAAAGTGCATGAAGTTATGGATAGAATTGAACCAAATTTTTTGTAAATGTTTTTGGCTGTGGCAAGCAGGTCCTCCTTCACTTTTGAAATATTTCGCCGGAAGGGGGCGCTGCAATCACGATTTTTGTGCCATTTTCAATATTGTACCGAGCAAAAGTATATGAAGTTATGCATCGAATTGAACGAGATTTTTTGTGTATGTGTATGACTATGGCTAGTTGGTCTCCCCTGAATTTGAAAATAATCCGGAAATTATGAGGCGCTGCAATCGCGAATTTTGTGCCATTTTCAATATTGTACCGATCAAAAGTATATGAAGTTATGCACCGAATTTAACCAACTTTTTGTGTAAGTGTATGACTATGGCTAGTTGGTCCTCCCTCAATTTGAAAAAAATCCGTCGGAAGGGGGCGCTACAATCGCGTTTTTTGTGCCATTTTCAATATTGTACCGACCAAAAGTACATGAAGTTATGCATCGAATTGAACGAAATTTTTTGTGCAAGTGTATGTTTAGGGCTAGTTGGATCGCCCTGAATCTGAAAAAAATCCGCCGGAAGGAGGCGCTGCAATAGCGAATTTTATGCCATTTTCAATATTGCACCACATAAAAGTGTATGAAGTTAGTTCTAGAACTGAAGTAAATTTTTTGTATATAATTATTTCTTGGTAAGGCAAGTAGGTCCTCCCTGAATTTGAAAAAAAAAAATCTGCCTATCATTCTATTGTCCATCGGCTCGTGCAGACGTAAATTCGTTTTTACTCCGATTAATTGATTGAAGCAGAAATTTAAGATGAAAATCAAAGTTGGTATGGTATTGAATTAAAATTATTAAAGCATTAAAATTTTTTTTTAATATTAAAATGTACGTATGAGATAGAAGAAAGTTTTGGGATTGGCACATCCAACTAGTTTAAAAAGTCATTTGAATGTAATTAATAATGAAATCAAAAGTATAATGAATGCTTACTATATGCTAAAATACTAAAATAAGTAATAAACTAAAATAATAAAAATTTAGATAGTTTATGAAATGATAAAAGTACTAAAAGCAAAGGTCAAATTAATGAGGAGTAATGTACAATTAAATATTCATTATAAAGATGAAACGTGTTTTTCCTAAATTATTCAATAAAAACTTGCCTCATAAATGTACATTACTAATTTACATCAAGATCATAAAATAATGAAGTTTTATTTCAGGTTTAGCCAGACTTAACAACTAAAAAAGCTTGATTAATACATAAATATATTTGGTAATATTGTGATTAGAAATGATATCAGCAATATATTTATTTTTTCAGAAATAAATTATTCTTTCTTTATGAAAAAACATGAAATCAATAACCTTAAAAAAAATTACAAATTAAAAAATATATAGAATTGATAAAAATCTAAAAAAGTCAAATTTTGCACCTACATCTGAATTGAATGTTTCATTGTTTACATCCGTAAAATATGTGCGGATTTTAGAGAGTTGCGGATTTTAGGAGTGTGGATTTAAGGGAGTCTACTGTATATCTAATTGATATTTTGACCAAACTTTTATCTTGTAATGTGATAATGTTGAATAAAAAATGCACACAATTCTTCAATTCAATTTTAAACTTCAAATGCTTTTTCATAAACAAGATAATATTAAAATAACTAAATATATTTTTATTTGTAAAATTTCTTTTTGTGCTTAGTAAAATTTTAATATTTATTCTATTTTTAAAAAGACTTTGCTGCGTTAAAAAGTTTTAATATTAACAAGAGATTTATTAATTTGTTTAGAATGTTTTCATATGTTTTTAGTAATTACACTTACATATGCTACTTTGAAATTATAGATTAGAACTTATTGGCAGTCCTGAATTTTATATTTCTTAAATATTAAATATTTCATTCCACAGTTCATTCTGATGCATTTTTTTTTCTTATTACAGATGATGATGATCCTAAAAGAAGTGTTGATTTAGACAATTGTATCTTATCAGAACAACCATGCAAGAAACAGAAAAAAGCTTCTGCAGCAACAAGATACAAAACAACAACAGTTTCATTGTCTAAAGATTCTGATGTGGTTTGCACTTCAACAGTATATGCTCAAGCTATTGATGAACAAATTGCGCGTTACTTTTTTGCTACAAATACACCATTTAATCATGTTATTCATCCTGAATTTATAAAACTTTGTAGTTTGCTTCGACCTGGCTATACGCCTCCTTCGGAAAGAAGATTAGCAGGGGAACTTTTGGATGATTTACACAAAAAAGTAGTTGAAGAATCAAAGGAAATTCTCTCTGGAGAAACTGTAACTATGAGTCTTGATGGCTGGAGTAATATCCACAACGAGTCACTTATTTGCACCTCAGTGATCACAACATCTGGTGATACTTTCCTAACTTCGACTATAGATTCATCAGAACATTCACATACTGCAGAATATTTATGTGATGTGGCAAAACAATCTATCTTGGATTGTAAAGAAAAATTTGCTGTAGATGTTCGCAGTTTTGTTACAGATAATACTGGAAATGTTAAAAAAATGAGAGAAGAGCTTGCTAAGTCTGAAGATTTTGATATTATTTACTATGGTTGTTCTGCTCACATATTAAATCTTCTTGCCAAAGACATAGAATTTCCAAATATAAGTAAAAATGTCATCAAGATAATTAAATATTTTAAATGTACTCATTTGCCAACTGCTTGGTATAAGAAAAATGGTGGAAAACTGCTAGTAATACCTCAAGCTGTAAGGTGGAACACAATGTTCGATACACTGAAGTCTTTTTTAGATAACAGAGGAAAACTGGTGCAAGTCTGTCAGGATCACAAACTTGAAATTGATAAAGAAATTTTCAATTTAGTGAATGATGTCAACTTAATGGTTAATTGCACAGATTACATAAATATTTTAACACCTATTGCAGATGCATTAGATGAAATGCAAAAAGATGACACTAAGATTGCACAATGTGTAGAAATTTGGTGCAAATTAAAGGAACAATTGGAAACATCTGGAAAGGATATCAAGAAAAAATTATTAGCAAGAGAAGAAATGGCATTGTCACCAGCACATTTAGCTGCTAATATGTTGGACCACAGATACTGTGGGAAAAAATTAACTGAAGATCAAAAGCATAGTGCTTTTAATTTCTTGCGTTCAGTAGACAAAGAACTTTTGCCCCTGGCAATGACATTTTTAGCAAAGAAATCTCCTTTTCCAAGTTTTATGTTTGAAACTGAATATATAAAGGTTGAACCAATAATTTGGTGGGACAATATTAAATTGGAGCAGCCCATAAAAGAAAAAATGTCCAACTTAACTAATCAGTTGTTTACAGCTTCTCCTTCAACAGCTGGATTAGAAAGAATCTTTTCCAGTTTCGGTTTAGTTCAGTCTAAACTCCGGAATAGGTTAGGGAATGAAAAAGCTGACAAGCTTACATTCATGTTTAAATTCTTCAATAGAAAAAAATAATTTATTTATTATTATTATTATTATTTTGTATCTTGAAACTTGTTCTTTAAAAATAAATTTTTTTAAAACTTGAAACTGAATTCTGTATTTTGTGTTTTGATGAGTGAAAAGGTAATTTGTTGAACATCACAAAAAATTGTTTGTCTTCATTTATTTAATCATCAAATTTACAAAGGAAAAAAAAAAGATTTAGAATATTGGTTTATGTTTTCATGTTAACTGTAATACGATTAAAATTTTAATTTATATTAAATCAAAAAATATTTGTAATCAATAAGCTGAAAATTTTGAAAATATCGGATATATATCGAAAATATCAGATATATATCAAAATATCGGATATTTTCGATATTTTCGAAAATATCATGATATTTACGAACCCTGTGTGGCAAGCAGGTCCTCCTTCACTTTTGAAATGTTTCGCTGGAAGGGGGCGCTGCAATCATGATTTTTGTGCCATTTTCAATATTGTATCGAGCAAAAGTATATGAAGTTATGCATCGAATTGAACGAGATTTTTTGTGTATGTGTATGACTATGGCTAATTGGTCTCCCCTGAATTTGAAAATAATCCGGAAAGAAGGAGGCGCTGCAATCGCGAATTTTGTGCCATTTTCAATATTGTACCGATCAAAAGTATATGAAGTTATGCACCGAATTTAACTAACTTTTTTGTGTAAGTGTATGACTATGGCTAGTTGGTCCTTCCTGAATTTGAAAAAAATCTGTCGGAAGGGGGCGCTACAATCGCGTTTTTTGTGCCATTTTCAATATTGTACCGACCAAAAGTACATGAAGTTATGCATCGAATTGAACGAAATTTTTTGTGTATGTTTAGGGCTAGTTGGATCGCCCTGAATCTGAAAAAAATCCGCCGGAAGGAGGCGCTGCAATAGCGAATTTTATGCCATTTTCAATATTGCACCACATAAAAGTGTATGAAGTTAGTTCTAGAACTGAAGTAAATTTTTTGTATATAATTATTTCTTGGTAAGGCAAGTAGGTCCTCCCTGAATTTGAAAAAAAAAATCTGCCTATCATTCTATTGTCCATCGGCTCGTGCAGGCGTAAATTCGTTTTTACTCAGATTAATTGATTGAAGCAGAAATTTAAGATGAAAATCAAAGTTGGTATGGTATTGAATTAAAATTATTAAAGCATTAAAATGAGTAATTATTTTTTTTTAATATTAAAATGTACGTATGAGATAGAAGAAAGTTTTGGGATTGGCACATCCAACTAGTTTAAAAAGTAATTTGAATGTAATTAATAATGAAATCAAAAGTATAATGAATGCTTACTATATGCTAAAATACTAAAATAATAAACTAAAATAATAAAAATTTAGATAGTTTTTGAAATGATAAAAGTACTAAAAGCAAAGGTCAAATTAATGAGGAGTAATGTACAATTAAATATTCATTATAAAGATGAAACGTGTTTTTCCTAAATTATTTAATAAAAACTTGCCTCATAAATGTACATTACTAATTTACATCAAGATCATAAAATAATGAAGTTTTATTTCAGGTTTAGCCAGACTTAACAACTAAAAAAGCTTGATTAATACATAAATATATTTGGTAATATTGTGATTAGAAATGATATCAGCAATATATTTATTTTTTCAGAAATAAATTATTCTTTCTTTATGAAAAAACATGAATTCAATAACCTTAAAAAAAATTACAAATTAAAAAATATATAGAATTGATAAAAATCTAAAAAAGTCAAATTTTGCACCTACATCTGAATTGAATGTTTCATTGTTTACATCCGTAAAATATGTGCGGATTTAAGGGAGTCTACTGTATATCTAATTGATATTTTGACCAAACTTTTATCTTGTAATGTGATAATGTTGAATAAAAAATGCACACAATTCTTCAATTCAATTTTAAACTTCAAATGCTTTTTCATAAACAAGATAATATTAAAATAACTAAATATATTTTTATTTGTAAAATTTCTTTTTGTGCTTAGTAAAATTTTAATATTTATTAAAAAGACTTTGCTGAGTTAAAAAGTTTTAATATTAACAAGAGATTTATTAATTTGTTTAGAATGTTTTCATATGTTTTTAGTAATTACACTTACATATGCTACTTTGAAATTATAGGTTAGAACTTATTGGCAGTCCTGAATTTTATATTTCTTAAATATTAAATATTTCATTCCACAGTTCATTCTGATGCATTTTTTTTTCTTATTACAGATGATGATGATCCTAAAAGAAGTGTTGATTTAGACAATTGTATCTTATCAGAACAACCATGCAAGAAACAGAAAAAAGCTTCTGCAGCAACAAGATACAAAACAACAACAGTTTCATTGTCTAAAGATTCTGATGTGGTTTGCACTTCAACAGTATATGCTCAAGCTATTGATGAACAAATTGCGCGTTACTTTTTTGCTACAAATACACCATTTAATCATGTTATTCATCCTGAATTTATAAAACTTTGTAGTTTGCTTCGACCTGGCTATATGCCTCCTTCGGAAAGAAGATTAGCAGAGGAACTTTTGGATGATTTACACAAAAAAGTAGTTGAAGAATCAAAGGAAATTCTCTCTGGAGAAACTGTAACTATGAGTCTTGATGGCTGGAGTAATATCCACAACGAGTCACTTATTTGCACTTCAGTGATCACAACATCTGGTGATACTTTCCTAACTTCGACTATAGATTCATCAGAACATTCACATACTGCAGAATATTTATGTGATGTGGCAAAACAGTCTATCTTGGATTGTAAAGAAAAATTTGCTGTAGATGTTCGCAGTTTTGTTACAGATAATACTAGAAATGTTAAAAAAAATGAGAGAAGAGCTTGCTAAGTCTGAAGATTTTGATATTATTTACTATGGTTGTTCTGCTCACATATTAAATCTTCTTGCCAAAGACATAGAATTTCCAAATATAAGTAAAAATGTCATCAAGATAATTAAATATTTTAAATATACTCATTTGCCAACTGCTTGGTATAAGAAAAATGGTGGAAAACTGCTAGTAATACCTCAAGCTGTAAGGTGGAACACAATGTTCGATACACTGAAGTCTTTTTTAGATAACAGAGGAAAACTGGTGCAAGTCTGTCAGGATCACAAACTTGAAATTGATAAAGAAATTTTCAATTTAGTGAATGATGTCAACTTAATGGTTAATTGCACAGATTACTTAAATATTTTAACACCTATTGCAGATGCATTAGATGAAATGCAAAAAGATGACACTAAGATTGCACAATGTGTAGAAATTTGGTGCAAATTAAAGGAACAATTGGAAACATCTGGAAAGGATATCAAGAAAAAATTATTAGCAAGAGAAGAAATGGCATTGTCACCAGCACATTTAGCTGCTAATATGTTGGATCACAGATACTGTGGGAAAAAATTAACTGAAGATCAAAAGCATAGTGCTTTTAATTTCTTGCGTTCAGTAGACAAAGAGCTTTTGCCCCTGGCAATGACATTTTTAGCAAAGAAATCTCCTTTTCCAAGTTTTATGTTTGAAACTGAATATATAAAGGTTGAACCAATAATTTGGTGGGACAATATTAAATTGGAGCAGCCCATAAAAGAAAAAATGTCCAACTTAACTAATCAGTTGTTTACAGCTTCTCCTTCAACAGCTGGATTAGAAAGAATCTTTTCCAGTTTCGGTTTAGTTCAGTCTAAACTCCGGAATAGGTTAGGGAATGAAAAAGCTGACAAGCTTACATTCATGTTTAAATTCTTCAATAGAAAAAAATAATTTATTTTTTATTTATTATTATTATTATTATTTTGTATCTTGAAACTTGTTCTTTAAAAATAAATTTTTTTAAAACTTGAAACTGAATTCTGTATTTTGTGTTTTGATGAGTGAAAAGGTAATTTGTTGAACATCACAAAAAATTGTTTGTCTTCATTTATTTAATCATCAAATTTACAAAGGAAAAAAAAAAAAGATTTAGAATATTGGTTTATGTTTTTATGTTAACTGTAATATGATTAAAATTTTAATTTATATTAAATCAAAAAATATTTGTAATCAATAAGCTGAAAATTTTGAAAATATCGGATATATATCAAAAATACCAGATATATATCAAAATATCGGATATTTTCGAAAATATCATGATATTTACGAACCCTGTGATTGCATACCACTTAGTGGAATTATCGTCAATACTGTAATTTCTGACATTTTAGCTAATTGAATTATGTTCTTTTATGCAGTTAAATTTTAAACCCATATGAAATTCTGAAAAGGGCATAATCAGTAGGTTTCTTCTATTCCATGAGAAATGGTTTATTTAAAAAGGTCATGTCCTAATTTCTGTGAACTATGCACATAAACTATTTATTGTTTCTAAATGTGTTTCCTTAAAGTTTGCCTTTTTTTTTTTTTTTTTTTCAATCATTTTGAAAGCGGTTGTTGTTATCGGTTGAGAATGGACCTTGTGGTGTCTGCATTTTATTTTATTTATTATTGGTCCAGGAAATCCATGACATATGTAGTATGTGACTCTTATTACATGAGTCATGTTTTGATCATCATTAAAATAATGATTTTCATTAACTCAGTGGGAAACATTTAAACATCTTGCTTTGGACAATGGATGTCCTCATTTTATTATTTTTTTACGAAATTCTTTAAATTTAGAAGAATTTTTATTTGAATAGGAAATCAAAATGTCATTTTTAATAAAGAAGAAAATAAAAAGTTACAAAATGGGCAGATGCAAATTATCAGATATAGAAAAAAAAAAAAAAAAAAAAAAAATGAATCCAAACAGAAACATCATATGAAAGATTATCTTTTAAATGAAAAAAGAAGTATGATTATCAAGCCCATTGATTACAAAATGTGCGATGATTTCGAAAAATGAAAAAAAATCTAATGCTGAACCATTGATTGTAAAAAAAAAACATGTTTTTTTTTCTCCAATGTGCAACACAAGATCTAATCTCATTTTGTTTAATGCTAATTCCAGGCTAATTAGATAGAGCTCAGACTCTAGTGACCATTACTGCCCTTTTAGAAATTTCTTGTTTCCGCAAAAGAGACAAAATAAATTAGAAAAAGAAATTCACAAAATACGGAAATCGGCCATAGAAAAAATATCGCTGATTTTGTCCATCATGGCAAAAATAAATTTTTAAAAATAGTCAATCGGTCTGAAAAAATTTGAAGTTTGAGGGAACTTGGGCAGTGGAAAAATATAGCGAAATTCATGAATCATTTACAGCAAAATATTGTGAAATTTGTTAGCCTGTCACAAGCAAATATCATGAAAATCATCAGCAGGTAACAGAGAAAAAACACAAATTTTTCTGTTGGACACAGGAAAATAATTATTAATTTCAGAAGAATGTCACAAAAGTAAAAAGGGAAATTTTCCAATCAGTCGCAGAATAAAATAGCTAAATTTGTCACATTCAGTTGAAAGAAAAAAATTGTGAAATTTGGCAATCAGTCTCGAGAAAAAAGTTGCAAAAGTTTGCGAGGTGAGCAAGTGAGAAAATTGTGAGAAAAATTACAAAGTTTTTCAATCAAATGCAAAAAACCAATCATAAATTTTGTATAATTGCCGTAAGAGATTTGCCAATTGATAGCGGAAAATATCACAAAAATAGTCAGTCAGTCCTGAGATTTGATCGCCATTTAACAAAAGAAGAAAAATTCAAAAAGGGATTTTTTTTTTTTGGAAACAGGAATGTCTTGGCCATAAGATTTTTTAATGCATGAATCCAGCCATCCCATGCCAAAGTTCAAGCCCTGTATGTGTATATTAATAATATTGAATAAAAAAATATACTTCAAACATTTAAATATTCTGCTTATTTGTCAATGAAACGCTGATAATGGCTAATAATTACAATGAAATGCTGATAATTGCTAATAATTTGTACAATGAAATGCAGATAATTTATAGAACAAATTTTACACATTTATCGATATGTTTATTTTATAATTGTAAAGTAATTTCACAAAGAAATACATAGCTTCCATTTATAATGTAAACATAAAAAGGCTTACGAATATACAAATGGTTGAAGAGTTATTTCCAAACATGGGTTTACTTAATGATTTTTTTCATGTTTTAATTATTTAATACTGTTTTACCTTAAGCTACATTTAATTTTACTTTAAGTTAAATCACTTTCAAATTTATAAGCCAAAAAAAAAAAAAAAAAAACTTTTAAATATTTATAATGAAATCATGAAAATAACTAGTTGGATGCACCAATCCCAAAACTCTCTTCTATTCCATATATCTGAATGTTTCAAAAAAATATTTACAAATAAAGTCGAGTCTCTATATAACGAAATCCATCGTTCAGTCAAAAAATTTGTTGAATAGAAAACGGCAAAAAATTTTGTACTTTATAAGAAAGCATTATGCTTATCCCAAAGGAGTTTTTATGCAGATGCAGTAGAAGATAACACCAGCATAGATGACGTTTAGTAACAATTCTTCATTCAAATGATCTCTCACAGCAAAAAATGTTCCAAGTCGCCACAAACATAAACTCTAAACTCTAAAAGTAATGAGAGTTAGTTCAGATAGATGAAAACCTGCTGAAAAAAACCTTTTCTGCAATTGCCCCTTCACCCCTTCCTTATTGCTGACTTACTATCCAAACCAAGAAATAAACACCATTTTCAAGACGATAATGGAATAGTTTTATCTTTTAGGATGCTTTGTGATTATTGCAAAGCAATAGCAAGCGTTTCACTCTTTTCCAAGAACGCAAGCTCACCTTGGCTAAAACAGTCAAGTATAACCATGCAAAAATGTTTTTTTTTTTTTTTGGGGGGGGGGGGGGGTTGAATGCCTTTTTTTAGACATAAGGAATAAGGTAGAGGATGCTATGTAGCTATGACTTATAAACGGGAAATCAATGAAAAAAATTTACTTTACAAATAATTTGAAGCGTTTTCAGAACATATAAAAGAACATTTTTGAAAAAATTCATTAAATGGAGATATATATTTCGCTATAGGTAGATTATTTTTAATGTAATCATGAAAAAAATTGACCGTTCCTACAAAAAATTCGTTAGAGAAATTCGCTGGATAGAGTTTCGTTGTAGAGAGTCAACTGTATTAATACTACTTCAATATTGTTAGTTCAGTACTATACCAACTTTTATTTTCATCTAGAATTTTTGCTGCAGTCAGTTAATTAGATTAAGAATGAGTTAATCTCGATCATGATATTTATTAAAATCAATATTCTTTTCTGTTCTGCTATACATCAGTTGTTTGCGAATAGACAATTTTAGAAAGATACGAAGTTCGCATCGCTGCCGCCAATTCTCTGTAAGGATTATGAAGAATCAAAATTATTTTACAAAAATCATTACAGTACCATCTTTGGGCAAACTATTTTCAAATTGAAGAAAGACCAGACAGTCATTCCCAGAAATGTATCCAAAGAAATTTGGTTCAATTCTATGCATAACTTTATACAGTATTTGATGGTAGAACAATGAAAATGGCACAAAAATTGCAATTACAGCACCGCCTTACAGCGAAATGTTTCCATATTGAAGAAGAACCTGCTGGTTATAGTCAAAAAATATGCACAAAATATTTTGATCATTCTATGCATAACTTCATACAATTTTTAATAGTATGATGGCGACATTGGGACAGATGTTTTGAACAGGGATGATTCTCATCCGAAAATTCCGAAATTTCCGAAAATTTAAGGCATGCTCTTCCGAAAATTTGAAATTGGGTTATCAGTTCCGCATAGTTGCCAACTTGTACGGTTTTGCACGCGGAAAAAACAATTGCGTAGAAATGGAAATTTCCTGATAGGATCGCCGAAATAGCATACATTTCGTCAATATTTCGTGGAAGAACGACGATTTTGTCAGTGTTTTTGTAAACGAACTTTGTCAAAAGATCGACGAAAAACGTGAATTTCCTGTGCGGATCGCGGAAAAAACGGCAATTTCACCAAATATCGCAGATAAAACGCTGATTTCTTCTGAAGACGGCGGGAAAACGCCGATTTAGTCTAAAGATTGCGGATATAACGCCGATTTCTTTAAAACATCGCGGGAAAAAACGCCGTTTTCGATAAAAGATCGCTTTACAATATTTTGTCAAAAGAATATTTGAAAAAATACGCCGATTTCATCAAAATATCACGGAAAAAACGCCGATTTTGTCAAAAGATCGCGGGAATAAAACGCCGTTTTCGAGAAAAAATCGCAGAAAAAAGCACTTTTGTCTAAAGATCGTCGAAAAAACGCCGATTTCACTTTTAAAATAACATGGGAAAACGTCGATTTCGTCAAAAGATCTCGGAAGAACCGCCAATTTAGGCAAAAAATCGCAATAACTCGCCGATTTTGCTAAAATATTGCTGATTTCGTCTGAAGATAGCGGGAAAACGCCGATTTTGTCCGAAGATCGCTGGAGGGGGGGGGGGGGACTCACGACCTCCCCCCGCCCATTTCCGAAAATGCGATGCGAATTTCCGAAAAAAAATTTCATCCAGAATCGCCCCTAGTTTTGAATAAACATGTTTTTTCGGATATTTGATCCCTAAAACACGCAAATTCGTCAAAAAAAAAATTGATTACAATAATTTCTTCTTTGAAAGATAGAAGAAATTAAAAATAGGTTTGTTTAGTTGTGTAACTTAAAAACCAATTAAACCACTGTTGAAATTAAAAGAAAGAAAGAAAATTAGTAAAATCACAGTTTAATAAACAACTTCAAATTTTATGAAGGTAGAAAACCAACGTTTAGAAATGCATGTAAGGTAGCAAACAGCTGTTTCGAATCTATTACCATTCGCTCCCGTAATAGACATATAAGACTGTGCTTCCCTGTCGCTTTGCTCAGCTTAGCTTTTTCTAGTATGCTGAGTCTTATACTGATGAAAAATTTCGATAGTAGATTCGAAACGGCTGTTTTCTATTCTTTTCATGCATTATTTGTGCATTTCTCAATGTTGGTTTTTTATCTTTATACATTTTTGCACAAAAGCTTCATTTGCTATTTTGATTTCAAATTTTGTTTTACAATCTGAAAGTAGATACAATTTTCTAAAAGATGTAAACGTAAACTTTTAAATTTGTTACAGAGTTTAAATATAAATAGTTGGAAAGCTGGCAATTCTTTAAACTTTTGGGAATTACCTTTTATTCATCGATAGGGAACTTATAATAATATTTCATCTTTTGCATTATAAACAAAAGTTTTTTGCATTGTTTGGGATCAAACGATTACTGTTATTAATATATATTTGGTTTGTTGCATTCTGCCGGATATCCGATGATATTTCGGATATTGAAAAATCAGTCGGATATTGGCCGTATATCTGTTGCATCCCTATTATAAACTCAGTTTTCGCATATTGCCAGTTAAATTTCCAAAAACTGTGAAGCAAACAGTCAGAAGAGATATAAAAGAATGTAAAAAAAATATATATTTCATGCAAATACGGGTAAACTGAGCTTTAATCCACTTCTTGGCGGTGTTTTTCTGACACGCGATAACTGAGCCACGCCTTGCTCTTGCTTTCTTTTCCTTTTCGATGTTGCTCTTCTTGTGGCAACCCTCGGAGATTCAGATAGATTTTTCTCCTAGTTTGCGCATGCTTTGTTTGTTCTTTCTTTTCTAGCTTTCTTATTGGACGAGAGAGGAGCAATTTTAAAAGTTTAAAATCTCGTGCCTTGAAATTATTAAATTTCTTGTGTCTCATTAGAGGCCGCTGGATTTCGAAGAGTGTACATCAAGTGAGTAAATTTTTTGGGAGGAATATACTAGTGGTTTTTTTCATTAAAAATCCTTTGTTTTGTATTTAAAGGAAAGTTTTTTGGAGATTTCTATAGTTTTAAACCTTAGAGACCGTGTCTTGTATTTAAAAGTAAGTGTTTTAGGCCTCTGTTTAGTCGTTTAGATGTTTTGAATCTTAATGTTAATTAATTGCATATTAAATATAAAAGGAAATTATAATTTGCCTTCAAAGCTTAATACATTTCTTTAGAAAATCTATTATTGATTTATTTTTTTATTTTAAAAAAAGCTGATTTTGTTTTTAAAAGAAGGTATGTGTACAATTTATTTATTTCTTGAACAGAATTGTTTTACATGTTTTGATGTTATACATGTTTTCAGGAATTTTATAACCGGAGAGTTTAGAGGGGGGGGGGGGGGCGGAGCCCCCTGAGAAAGAATTTTTTTTTCTTCTAAAAACTTTGTAAACTAAATTTTAGGTTATGATCATCCGAATTTGGAATCTTTAATTTTAAAACATAACTTTATAGGTAAATGAGATAATTGTTTTAATTTTTCGTAATATGCATGCTTTTTAGATCATAATTTTTGCAATATTTTAAGATTCAGTTTCAGAATGTTTTTTTCTTTGTTTACTGCCGCGATCTTCCAAAATCCATTAAAAAACCTTGTTTGTCGGTAAATGGATTATTTATTTTTAATGTATGATGATTTCACAGGGTGGCTACAGATTGTGGAAATCATGGAATCAGGGAGGTTTATCAGTCTGGAAAAATCAGGGAACTTTATAAAAAATGCTCAAAAATCAGGGAAATTTTTTTCTCTGCGAAAATATTTCTGTTTTTGCCTTACGAAAAACATTGATTCATTGCCAAACAGACTTATTTAAACCAATAATAAGATATGATAAAGAGACATAAAGCAGTAATTGCTGCCAAGCAATAGCTGTCTGCTTGAAAGCTAAATTGTCCCATAAACCTAAATTTTCAAAAGTTATTCATTAGTGATCTTTTGACAAAATTTGTCAATTTTAGCAATCTTTTGACAAATTTTGCACATTTTTCACAATTTCTTGACGAAGTGTACATTTTTTCGAGTGTTCTTGATAAAATTTGCACATTTTTCTCGATTTTTTTTAAATGAAATCTGCACGTTTTTCGTGTTTTCTTTTTTGCAAAATTTGTACATTTTTTGCGATTTCTTGACAAAATTCGGGCATTTTTCCCGATCTTTTGATGAAATTTGCATGTTTTTTGCAATCTTTTGACGAAATTTGTACTTTTCTTCTTTTTTTTTTTTCTATGCATTTTGTGTGCTTTTCACGATTTTTAGACGAAATTTGCTCATTTTATGTGATATTAAGATGAAAGTTGCTCGCTTTTTGCGATCTTTAGGACTAATTTTGCGCTTTTCTGCAATCTTTTGACTAAATTTGTGCTTTTTTCGCAAAACTTTGAAGAAATGATTATTTTTTATATGATCTTTTGACAAAATTTCGTGTTTTTTCCGTGATCCTATATCAAAATTCACGTTATTTCAAGCGATCCTTTGATGAAATTGGCAATTTTTGTATCTGATGCCTGTAACGCCGTAACTTCCGTTGTGTATTAATAATTATGGATAAATCATATACTTGGCATCTCTACTAATTAAATACTGTGCAATTCTTGTTTTTCTTCCCAACAGAGATTTATGCAAGCTAGGTAAGTGTGTTATACGAGAAAGTAGCATATGTTACAAAAATATCGTATATGTTGTTTACTAATAAAAATCAGGGAAATCTGATATAGATAATCAGGGAATCATGGAAAAATCAGGGAACTTTTTTTCATCATTTCTGTAGTCACCCTGTTTCACAATTTTTGAATTTCCTATGTTAAAATATGTATTTTTGGTTTATTTTTATCGCCACTTCAAATTGCGCTCTTTTGCATAGTGTTTCCTAGACTTAAACTCTTCTCCAGGAGACAAGATGCAAAAACGCACCAATGTGGTGATAGTTTGGAAACGCACCAAGAAGGGGGTTAAAACTCAGTCGTGCCCAAGTGAACACTGACTTTAAACATATAACTGAGGGAAACATACAACTCAGGTAACATAAATGGAGTTCCACTGTATATGTATAGACACTATATAGCCAAAAATGACCGGCAATTTGCAATATTAGATGTTTTGTAAATATGTAGAAAAATACATGAGAAATTATCCTGAAACTCTAAGTGTGTAAACATAATACAGGTCATATGTTTCTGTGAAGAGTCATTTCCTTAATCGGATGAGGGTAATTAGAAGGCACATCCATTCCGGCATATCTAAGAGAATCCTCTAGTACCTGACACACTCTGTTATGGCATCTACCATCGGGCACACTCTCTAATAGCACTTGGTCAAACTTTGGACAGCACAGCCACTTTTCTATTGTTTGACATGAGTGCTTTTACGAAACTGACTGCTTAACTTTTTTTTTTTGCTAAAAATTGTTAGCTTATTATTCTGTACATAGTTTTCTAATTGGAATACCTTCCCTTTATAGGGCAAATTTGGGAAATTTCATTAGTGGCCACTGGCCGGTAGGACCAGTTTTTTAAGTGGCCACTTTTTTATTTAAAATTATTAAACAATAAAAATTTTATAAGTATTAATCTAAAATTGAATAGCCCAAATAAATATGTTAATATAAATGTATTGGAACACAAAAAAGTAGAATCCTTGATGAAATGCAAGAAAATTTTATTCTCTCCATATGAAAAAGTGGCCGGGAGGTGGCCGCTGATAGTCATTTTTTAGTAGCCACTTTCGTTTACTGGCCCTGTGGCCGGTGGCTAGTGCTAATTTTGCCCTTTACTTCCCTTCCCCCTTCTGCCTTCATTGGATTATTCTTAAGTTTATGCGTGATCATATATTTTCACGAACTTTTTTATTGGTGCTTGTGTCCTGCTATATTTCTCTGTCTCAGGAGTTAAGTGGTGTGGAAATCCTTCATTTATTTATGGTGCAAGAAATTTGTTTAATATTTGAATGTCCAGTTTGGTCCCCTTTTAAATTTCTTCAAAAAGTCCTCTATTGTTGCTTTTTTTATTATCCCCTTTCTTTTTGTTGTATTTGGTGATAGAATGAATTGTCATTATAAATCATCACTTTAGTACAGTCAAACTCCGTTATAACAAACCCGGTTTATAACGAACAAAAATTTTGGTCCCACTGTTTTCTATTGTATTTAATGCTATTTTATCTTTTTATAGTGAACCTCCGAAATCTTAAGAATCTGTTATAACTAACATTTTTTTTTCCAGTTCGACCATGATTTTTTTTTTTTCTCTCTTATTTTACTTTTTTGCTGTTGTGAAAACAGGATTTCGACTCTAATTTTATAAGAAAATCCATGCCAGCTAATGAAACATGGTGCAAATTAACGGTAAATCTTTTTATTAAAGAGTAGTAAGACAGTGTTCATACTCATCATGGGGAATATGGGATTTCTGGAAAAATCAGGGGATGAATTTTAGGTTGTAAAAGTCAGGGGATAATACAAAAAATTTCCCAAACATGGGAAAACCTGCCAAAATTACAGTCTATTCTGGGAAATTGGGGGCAATTATTGTTCGCGTGCTTTAGTATCATATGTAATATCAAAATGTCATTACTTGTTGATATGGAAAATTTGTACATCCCGGAAAATACATCAGATTTTTTTCTTGGAAAATGAGTATGAACCCTGTAAGAATTGCATTCTTTCTCTTTTATGGTAGCTATTTTGCAGGCGTAATCACGTCCACCCGTCAGTTATTTTCAATTTCTCCTGTCATACGTGTTTAGTAACGCATTTAAGGCTAACTTATTTAACTAATGTATTTATGAATAATTCGAGATATGGGCAGCATTGAAAAGAACGTCTTCGTTAAAGCAAGCAAAATCATAAGCTTTTTTTTTCCTTAAATCGGAATACCTGGAGTTCAGGAGATGATAAAGAAAATTTAAATGATAAAAAAGTAAAAAAATAAAATGAAAATGAAACTTTTTAACATGCCAATAATTTGTTTGTCATCCCAAGCCTGGATGAAGTGTAAAGATTTTAGTATAGTCAGGATCATTCCTTAAATTGTCTGCTCATTTATCCGAACTAGAGTTGGTCTCTACTTGTTTGGATAATCAGTGCTGTACTGTATTTCTATTTAACTTCATTTTTAGTTTATTTAGTATTGTTCCTTTTTAATGTAATCAATTTTAGTCAATTTAATTCATTAATAATCATATCTAATAGATTTTTTTTTTTTGCTTAATACATCACTATTGAAAATATAGGTATCGGGTAATAATATACATATTTTGTAACGGTTCGGATATAGCGAACCACCAGATGTGGTGAACAAAAACTTCAGTCCCTTAAAATTCGTTATAACAGTGTTGTACGGTACCATAATTTCTGGCGTATAATCTGCAGATCAAACAATCATTTTGCAACCCAGAAATTTTTTTTACAGAAATGTAACTTTTAGATTGCCATAAATATTTGTCTTCTGTTACTTAATAAGATTTCTGGGTCCAAAAAGAATTGTTTGATATGTCGATTATATGCCGGAAAATATGGTAATTAAAGCATAAAAATGTATATTATATTCCTAATTAAAGATTATTTGTTTAAAAATGATTAATTTCAAATAGTGTTAACAATTTAATATTAAAAGATCATTTTGATAAATGTAAAAATCACTAGTTTCCATGTAAATACTTTGACAAAGATATTTTTGGTAACCATTTGTCGAATTGTTAGATTACTATATTTAGCAGCAAACTGTAAGATATAATATTCTTCCCATTTTGCATTAATGCTTATTTTTAGACTATAATTTAGAAAGTATGTGTAGGCCTGTTTCAACTAGGGATGCACCGAATATTCGGTATCTATTCGGTATTCGGCCATGTTACCGAATATTCGGTTCGGCCGAATATTAAACTATTCGCTTAGCCCGAATATTAAACTATTCGGCTTGGCCGAATATGAAACTATTCGGCCTGCCGAATATTCAGTATGGCCGAATATCAAAGTATTCGGCCGAATCCAATACTTAATAAAACCTTTTAAAAAATGTTCACTATTTCTACTTTTAACTGTCAAATTTTTAATTTATATTTAAAATAATTAGAAACAAAATCATTTTAAAATAAAATAGAATGTTTTTACATTATTTATTTGCTGTTTGTAAAGTATAATTTAAGAAAATTAATCATGAGAAGGATTAAAATGGTGATTTATTAGGATTCTCCTAAGGAATAAATTATGTGCTGATACAAGTTTCTAAATTTTGTTTAGTAAATAATGTTTCTTGCTTTTCTCCAAATAAGTCTTTAAAAAAAAAAAAAAAAACATTTTTGAGATTAGTAATAGCTATCAAGGCAGACAATTTTTGTTCATGAAACCATAATCATAATCAACTTATCGAGTCATAAGTACATTGTATTTCATCTCACTCTAGGTCAAAACTTATGTGTTCATTTATTACATAAACAATAAATAAGATAACATATTTTCAACTCACAAGCTTTGATTTCTGTAAAATATGATATGATGGGAAGGGTGGAAAATACCACTATTCATAAGAAAAGAACTATGAGCCAAACATACCTTTATTCAGAATTAAGTTGAAAGTATTTGTACTTTATATTGAAAAAAATCTGCTTTGAGTTATTTAAAAAGGACAATTATCAGACTGTAAAATTTTTCTTCGGCCATTTTTTCATTACTTGATTTTAAAATGTTTGTTTTGATTCATAGAAAATTTTATTAACTAAAGTTTAATAATTGTGCTTCTTAAATAACTCAAGGCATATTTTTTTTTCAACACTAAATACTCTTATAAAAAGCTCTTGTTTATCAAAATGTAAGTTTCTTTTATTAAATATTATGTAAAACTGTTTTGAAAAGTAACATTTTAATACCCTTAAATTTTGAAATATAAAAAGTATTTGGAAAGCCGAATATTCGGTATTCGGCTGAATATTGGGTATTCGGCCCAACAATTACTATTCGGCTAGTCGAATATTTGGTATTCGGTTCACCTGTCGGCCGAATATTCGGCATTTGGTATTCGGCCAAAATCATTATTCGGTGCATCCCTAGTTTCAACTAAATGTCCTATTTTACAATAAATTTGATTAAAAAAATAAATAAATAAAAGTATTCTTATGCATATAATGCAACAAATTGTAAAGGTGCCAATGCATCTGTATTACATTGCAATACTTATTTGTTAAATGCAATTATTTTTATTTACAGAGCTAAAGAAAAATCCTGTTGAAGGTTTTTCTGCGGGATTGATTGATGATAATGACATCTACAAATGGGAAGTTCTGATAATAGGTCCACCTGACACATTATAGTAAGTATTTTTCTTCACAACATAGACTTGTTTGCCTGACATATTAAGCTCTTTTTATGACCTTTAATTTGATATGCAAAATGACCAAATTTATTAAATTTTAAATTTCTAAAACTGACATTTAAAAAAAAATTGAATTCTCATTGACTTCATATTGCTTTTGTATATTTCCTCAAGTTTCATGAAGGGATCTCTATAGGATTAAAAGATACAAAAAATTGAAATTCATATGCATAGCAAAAATTTTAACTTTTCAAAATATCCTTATTGTCAAAATATGACAAAGCCAAAAAAAAAAGTAATAGTACCACAAACTAATGTTTTTCATATCTCAAATGAAGCTTTCAATTTTCTAAATATATTAGAATATAAACAATGAAAAAATAAAAGTTGGCTATTATTTGATAATTCACAAATGTGTACTATATAAACACTATGGATTCTTTTATATTGCACGATCAATTCTAAATTATTTTGGAATATTTAAATTGAAAATTTATTTTACCTTGTGAAGTATATTGAACACATATTTCTTACATGAACTCATTTATTTTTGATTTTTTATATCTTTCTATTTTTTATAAGGCTTTTAATGTTATTTATAGTATAAAGTGTAACATTTGCAATTTGAAATATATTGATGAAACTTCTGGTCCTCTTCATATACGCATGAATCAACATCGGTCCGATTCTGATAAAAATTTAGCAAAAGATATTCAGTCTACCGCTGAAATACAGCATTTTCATAAACACAAATTTAAAAATACTACTATTGAAATAATACAAATTCAGAAAAATAAATCTGAGCGTCTATATTTAGAGTCTTCATATATGAAATATTATAATACAATTTATCCTTATGGTCTTAACAGTGAAGTTTTTAAAAGATCTAAAGTTTTTTCATCTATAAATGATACTACAGATTATTCTCCTATTTATCATAGTTTAAATCATCTTATAAATCCTAAAACTACACATAACAAAAGAGGAAAAGGTTCATCTTCTAGTATTACTCCTAAAAACATTATACACATTACTCCTAAAAACATTATAATTCAACAAATTAATAATCTGCATCGTAATTATTTAAAAAATTACAATTGGTTTCTAATACGTAAATATATTTTTGGAATAAAAAAGAAACATATAGTACAATATTTAAATATTTTTCTCAGTAAATCTTACTCTAAACATTTTTCAGATGTTTTTTATGATCTCATTATGATTCGTGTCAACCTTTACAATATAAATTTGCTAAAAAAACCTAAAAATCTACAAACTAATTCTCAAATGGTAATTACTTTTTCTAATCCAATATTTAATAAAATCAATATTAATTCCATATTAAATGATAAAAACTGTCAATTTCCTATTAATAATATTCATATTTCTAAAACCTTTAAGTATCCCATATCTATCGGTCGAACGATTTTTAACTATAATTCTTTCTCTAAATCTTCTTTTGATTCTAGTACATTATCCTGTAAATGCAATGACCCCTCTCTACAAAAATATATAAATAAGAATCATGGACATATTATTACTGGTAATCTTAATCTAGTAGATGATTTACAACTTAGAAGAATTATGGGTTATGGGACCAAGTACAGAATTCCATCCAAATTAAACATTAAATCTATCATAAAACAATTTACCTATGATATAGATATATTTATTTATAAAATTGCAATTTATTATAATAAACCCATTGAATATTTTAATCAATGGAAAATATTAGTTATCGATAAATTAACCTGGTCCTTAAAATATAATATTTCACACCTAGAATATGTAAATACACAGCATCTGATTAAGCAAATCAATAAATTACAACAACACTTTGTAATAACTTATCTTATACTATAATGCGAGCAAAAATTGTGTGTGTGTGTGGGTAAATTTTATCTCAAAAACGACTCTAACGATTTTCGCAAAAATTTGGATTTTACCATTTTCGGGCACGAGAAGACCATTGGGCTAGGTCACATGTTCGAGAAAATTCGATTATTGGGTCATAATGGGTCAAGATCAAGCTATTTATATCTAGAGAACGGCTGGATCGATTTTAAGGGAATTTTGTAACCAATCGTTTTTTGGCACGAGAAAACTATTGGGCTGGGTCACATGTTCGAAAAATTTCGATTATTGGGTCATTATGGGTCAAGCCATTTTTATCTAAAAAACGGCTCTAACGATTTCGACCAAATTTTACATTTTATCGTTTTGGATTACCAGAAGACTATTGGGTTAGGTAACATGTTCGAGAAAATTCGGTTAGTGGGTCATTTTTGGGGTCATTGTGGGTCATGCTATTTTTATCTAGAGATTTTCTCACGCAATTTTGATTAAAAATTGCATTCGATGGTTTTCGGGCACGAGAAAAACATTGGGCTAGGTTACATGCTCGAGAAAAAATTTTAATGGGTCATATTGGGTCATTAAGAGTCTGGGTCAAGCTATTTATATTTAAAGAACCGCAGAATCAATTTCATCGAAATTTTGCCTGTAATAGATTTTTGACACGAGAAGGCTAATGGGCTCACACGATCGAGAGATTTCGATTATAAGAGTCATTTGTGGGTCATGATGGGTCATAATGGGTCATAGTCAAGCTATAGCTAAAGAACAGGTGGATCGATTTTAACGAAATTTTGTATACAACATTTTTTTGGCACGAGAAAACTATTGGGCTAGGTCTCAGTTCGAGAAATTTCGATTACTGGGTCATTTTGGGTCATAAAAGGTCTGGGTCAAGCTATTTATATGTAAACTACGACAGTATCAAATTTAATGAAATTTTGTATGTAAGTTTTTTGACACGAGAAAATTAATGGGCTATCTCACATGTTTGAAAGATTTCGATTATAAGAGGTTATGGGTCATTATATTATGAGTCATGATGGGTCATAACGGGTCATGTCAAGCTATATCTAAAGAACACGTGGATCAGTTTTAACGAAATTTTGTATACAACATTTTTTGGCACGAGAAAATCATTGGGCTAGGTCACATGATCGAGAAATTTCGATTAATGGGTCATAAAGGATCATAAAGGGTCTGGGTCAAGTTATTTATATTTAAAGAACGGCAGGATCGAGTTTAACGAAATTTTGAGTGTAACAATATTTATACACGAGAAAACTAATGGGCTAAGTCACATGTTCGAGAGATTTCGATTATAAGGGTCATTTGTGGGTCATGATGGGTCATGGTCAAGCTATATCTAAAGAATGGGTGAATCGATTTTAACGAAATTTTGTCTACAGCATATTTTTGGCACGAGAAAATCATTGGGCTATGTCACATGTTCGAGAAATTTCGATCAATGGGTCACTTTTGGGTTATTCTAATTTTATCTAGACAGTGTCTCGCGCAAATTTGACTGAATTTTATATTCTATCGTTTTCGGACACAAGAAAATCATTGGGTTAGGTCATATGTTTCAGAAAACTTAAAGAGTCATTTTGGGTCATAATGGGTCAAGGTCAAACTATTTATACCTAAAAATTGGCTCAATCGATTTTATCTAAATTTTGTATTTAACGTTTTTCGGCACGCAAAAATTAATGAACTAAGTCACATTTTCGAGAGATTTCGATATAAGGGTCATTTGTGGGTCATGCTAATTTTATCTAGAAAATTGTTCTCACCATTTTCAGTATATTTTCTATTATATCGTTTTCGGGCAAAAGAAAACCATTGAGATAGGACACATGCACGTAACAATTCAGTTAATGGGTCGTTTTAGGTCTTAATGGGTTCGGGTCATTCTAATTATATATAACAACGACTCAGTCAATTTTACCTAAATTTTGCAATGGAACGTCTTTTGTCACGAGAAGACTATTGAGCTGAGTTGCATATTAAACAAAATTATATTAGTGGGTCATATCGCTTCATTGCTGAATGCTGTCATGCTAATTTTACTTAAGAAATGGCTTAAACGATTTTGATTCATTTTATACTCTACTGTTTTTGATTACCTGAAGACCATTGAGCTAAGTCACATGTTTGATCATATGTGATTAGTGGATCATTTGGGTAAAAAAGGGTCAGGATCACGAGACTATGGCAAAAGCCAATAAGTTGGCGATATTTGACAAAATACTGACGAAATTTGGCCGAAAAATCGACTATTAAGGTTACGAAACCAAAACACATATTTGGCGCCAAATGAAAGAATGTGTCCAAATTTGGTTATATCTGGCAAAAAATATTGTCTTTCAGAATGTGAAGAAATTTCTTATACATTCTTAATAGTCTTCGAAATGCATAGTTAAACTAATCAGAGTCGAGCTATAAAAGTGATTTGGATTGATGTCCTTTCTTTGTAAATTTTAAAATAAAGTAAAATTTATGAACATGTGCATACAAACATAGTTGATTGTTTTTATAAATAATACTATTATTAATAACATGTTTTACAGTTATAATACTATATCGAGTTGAACTCAAAGTTAATTTTGACCGAGCTGAGCTCGGTCACCCCTGCTAGTGTTAATAAATCTCCAAATAATTATGCAATTATTTGTAAATCTTATTATCATCAACTGCTTGCATCTAGTATATCTAATAATAACACATTCCAAAAAATTAATGATAACTTACTTGCCAATAATCGTAAAATTAAAGGATTCTATAAATTATTAGACATTAACCCTACAAACTTTAAATATCCTTATCTAGTCCTTATACCCAAATTTCATAAGCATCCTGTTAAATTCAGAACTGTTACAATTGGTTGCAATACATATAATAATGCTGCTAACCAGGGTTGGTATAAAAACCGGTTTTTTTGAAAAAACCAAAAAACCGGGTTTTTTTTTTGTTTAAACCAGGTTTTTTTTGGTTTAAACCGGGTTTTTTTCAAATTATTTAAATCGCATTTCCAAGAAAAATAACTTGAGTTTTAGAAAGTCATGAGGATTATTTGTAATTAATAGTTAATTAATGTTAAACATTCACATTAGTATTTATTTTTTTGATAATTAAATAACTAAAGCATAAAAATTTATAATTAAATTATCTTATAAGTTTAGGTTTCTATAGGGAAATATTCATTGTGTGAAAAAAAAAAAACTATTAACTTATTAGTATACTTATATAAACCTTTTAGATAATAATTTAAGAAATAATTACATGCAGGTTGATAATGAAGGACATAGTAAAGGGCAAATGAACATATTTTACTAAATTAACAGAAAAAAGCTGAAATAGAAAACATTTTCTTGTGCATAATTTTGAAATTATTTACAGTATTAACATCAACAAATGATTATTAATCTCTTACTACATATATTTACTTAAAAAATATAAATATGCATTTTATTAATGCTAAAAAATACATGTGTATTGACTTACTTGATACATCAACGAATGTAATGCTTACACAAATTGAGACATAGGCTTAGAAAAATTTTATTATTGTTTTAAATACAAACTTTATTTTTTCTGTTTCTTTGTTCTTCAAAAGGTGAAGATTTAGCATTAAATTTTATTATCTGTGCAATCATCGAGTTGCATGGATATTTTTGTTTTGTAAAATTTAATGTATCCTTTTTTTCTTGTTTACATAGTTCACTTTGACTGTATTGTGGTTCAAGCATGTATACCTAAAAGGGCATGGGTGTTAGGGCTATTTTATACCTGGACTAAAAAACTATGAGACTTCTTTATTGTATATTTTTTTCTCTTAATATTTTTTGAAGACCTGTCCAATTATAAACTGCATTAGTAATGGAACTTATTACTTTAGATATTATCCAGGGCAACTGCAATAGAATTTAACAGTTTAAACATATCTTCAACATTTCTTTTAAAATAAAAATTAGACAGATACGAGCTTTTGAATATTTTTATCAATAACATTCCTATTTTCTACACAAATTTCAAGTGGGGCAATTTTTAAGGTAAACATCTAAAGCATCTGAAAATGAATCACACCTAGTATTATAAGAAAGAGCTACTTTGACAGCATTTACATTGCATGCAATTTTTACATTTGGCTCTTAAACATGTTTTTGATGTATTTCTTACTCCCTCAAATGAAAACCAGATTATATTTTCCTTTCTTCTAGTTTTAGACATTCTTTTATTTCAATATATATATAAGTAGCTTTCTTAAAATAAAATACAATACAAAGTAACTAGAAACAGAAAAAAATAATGTAAAAACTGCAAATCCAATCTAAGAAAAACCAAAGCTTACTAAAACCAATAGCTATGGAACAGAGAAAATTCAAAGCCAATCATTCATTAGCATACAGAACAAGAGTAACCAATGGAAAGAATGACTTATGATTATGTCATTATTGATGCTTTGATACATGATGCAAAGCAGTAAAATTGCATTTTTGGCTGGCATATGCCATTTTTGAATTTTTTAAAAAATAAAAGGTTTAAAAAAGAATTAAAACTAACTACCTTTTTTTATTTTCCACAGTTCACTGTAGAAAAATATTTTGCTATGTCAATTTATAGCTAGTATGAAAAATTAGATTGATTAAAGATGTTTGTCACTTTAAAAATTTAATTTGTCTTTAGCTTTGCTTGTAGCTACTCCATAACTTTGATTTTGCACATTTTAATAATGTGTAAAATAAATGGAAACATTAGGGAAAAGGGAAAAAAACCCAAATTAAAAAAACCATCATGGTTTTTTTTAAAAAACCACTTGGTTTAAACCACGGTTTAAACCAACCTGGTTTAAACCAAACAATCCTGCTGCTAACAAACTTCTATTAGTCATTCTTAATGAAATATATAACATAACAAAAAAAAGTGATAATACACATTGCATAAAAAATAGTTATGAACTGGTCCATATTATGAAAAATCTTAAATGTATAAAAAATATCACTACTTATGATTTTAAAGATTTATTTAATAATATCAATTTATCGGATTTACATAATATCATTAATGAGCTTTTTAAAAAATATCAACACGAGTTGGATATATCACATATATCGATTCTGATTATTTTCATACCTTAACCAATTTCATTATCTATAATAATTTTATCATGCATGATAACAATATATATATTCAAAATGTTGGTATACCACAAGGTGGTAGTACATCTAGTGTATTATCTGACTTATATTACTATGAACGTCATTATTTAAATAATAAAATACATTTATATAGATGATGTAATATTAATTGATACTGATAACACCTGTACATCTCAATTCCCCGTTGATTATCCTTCTAATCTAGAACTTTCAAAAAACCTAGTTTTTAATAATACAATCAATTTCTTAGATATTAAAATTATATTAAAAGAGAACAAATTTATCATTGATATTTATGACAAAAGGAAAGAATTTAATTTTAAAGTCAATACCTTTACTAATTTTAAATCTTGTCTTCATAATTCTGTATATCGTAATATAATACTTAACCATTTATATAGAATAAAATGTCTATGTTTTTCCCATTTAATTAATACTAATATTAAAAAGCTTGTTTATGATGCTATAAATAATTATCCTAAAAAATTCATATATTCTTTAATTTATAATTAGTGATTACATGATCTTATAATTAGCTATTACATGATCTTATAATTAATTCTTTGCGTAAAAAATGTATAAAAAATTATAAAACATAAAAATAATAATAAAAAATTAAAAATGTTATAAAAGTATTTAAAAAAATATATAAATAGATCGGCTGGGCGGGTAGATGTTAGAGTACGGAAGAGGGTGGTGTTGTCTGGATAAAAACGCAAAAGTTAATTAAAAAAAAAAAAAAAAAGAGTGGGTTATTTATTTTTACATTATTTTAACATAATTTTTAAATAGTTTAACTGACACCAATATATGGATATTTGTCTATTTTTATCTATAGTTAAATAGTTATATTTTAATTATCAAATTAATTTTAATGTTATTGATATAATTTTTGGTATTATTATTATTATTATTACTATTATTTTTATTTATTTATTTATTTTTATTTTTTAATAATTATTTATTTTTTATATTTTATTTTTTTAATTTTTATTAATTTATTTTTTATTTTATTTTATTTTTTTTTAATTTTTATTATCCTATATTAAGATAATGAGTTTATACTATGTAAAGTCACAATAAATGTTACTGATTAAAGTAACAAAATGGTATTTTAAGTTATAAGTTAATATGAATGTTATAACCTAATTCTAATTTTAATTATTTTATTAATTTAATTTTATGTATATATCGATCATTAATTATTTTCTCCGGTTCAATTATATTTCCATTCAGCTTTATCTTTTTTGTTCGTTATGGATAAATCATAGCAATTTTTTTTTTTTTTTTTCAAATCATTTTTTTTTGCCATTTGGCGCGCATGACATTCTAATTTAAAAAAAGAGCAACCCTGCTGTTCCCGCTAAGATCCGTTGCTTGAATTACTAACAAACTGGTTTTTCTACGTGATACTGTTTTAGCTCGTATAGTAAACTATTGCTTCCTGCTTTTATAATTTATTAACAATTTTATAGCACATTAATGGGGATAACCAGATAAGTTTCTTCTTTTTTTTTTTTTTTTCAATATCTTGTTTTCATACTTTTTATCGAAATTGCATATGAATGTCATGTTTATAATTTCCACGTGCATAAATAGGGTTAATTTGTACTCTTGTTACTGACACTATTTGCTGCACGCTATTGTTTTAATGTATGTATATTTTCATTTTTTCAACTATTTATTTCTATGTTCCTTGTTTAATATGGTTTTTGTGTGCTGGTAGCCCCAATTACGTATTTTGCTATTTCATGGCTAATAATTGGACAATTGGGGCCTGACGATTCTGCTCTGTGGACTACAAATTTCCTTTGCATTCATTTTATTTTATTTATTTATTTATTCAGATATACTCGTTTCACTATTTTTTTTTTTTTTTTTTTTTTTTTTTTATAATTCAATTCTATTCAAATTCTTCGTTTTGGTTTATTGTTTTATTGATAAAATTTATTGGGGAATTTTGTCTACTTTTAATGGTATTATATATATATATATATATATATATATATATATATATATATATATATATATATATAAAACTTGCCTAATCTTTGATATATATTTAACACTTTATATGTACTTAATATTTCTTCTAATATCATTTTATAAATACCATATGTATTCATGCATAAGTCCCCTTACTTTTTACTTCAATTTTGCACAAAATTGAACCAAAGATGTCACTTGACAGTGCAAAAAAGTAGTAAGTAAACAAAAACAAATCATTAAGAAAAAAATTGAAGTTATTTGTTTATTTTATACATTACATTGTTATACATACACAAATAGTCAGAATTTTGCAGTATTCAAAGTTTTTTTTTTTCCTTTTTGATTTAAATTCTGAATCGTTGGGAGGGGGTTCAGAAGTGAAAACTGAACTGTGTTCAGGAGTTGAAATTTAACTCCCTCTCCCCGCTCGAAGACAGTTCAATTTTCACTGTGTTAAAAATTTAAGTCTAAGCTTTTGCAAGCATTTAATTAGATACAAAAAATAACAATTAAAAATAGTTGTTTGTTACTCTAAAATTTAATGCGCCCTAACGGAATCTAATGGAATTTTTAAAAAATTTATCTTTAAAATTTATTTTTAAGGAAATACTGACATAAAGAACAGTTTTAGCAAAAACCGCAAATGAATCGACCAATTTTTCCATCATTTGAAGTTTGAACCCCCCCCCCCCCCCCCCCCCCCCCCTGAACACAGTTCAGTCTGTGCTACTTAACCACTCCCAACTATTCAGATTTTGAGCTTAAAATTTAAGTCTAAATTCCAAAAACATTTAATAAGATGCAAAAAAATAATGGCAAAAAATAGTTGTTCATTACTCTGTTGTCTAAAGCGCCCTCTATCGGTATTTTTTGAAATTCGTCTTTATAATTTATTTTCAAGAAAATACTGACATAAAGAATAGTTTTAGTGAAAACCGCAAACAAATCGACCAATTTTTCTGTTTTTTATAATCAATTGAAATTTTGTATCCTAAACTTTAATGGCACCTATCTTCTTTGGAAGACATTTGGGACCCTTAGTTTCTTGTTTAATATTGTTTGTTTTGATGTGTCCTACATAGATGCCAACTTCTCCGGAAATTCCGGAGTTTCTCCGGAAAAGTACGATAAAATACGGTAGTACGGTAATAAGGTAGAAAATACGGAAAATTGCGGCAAAAAATCGCGATATTTCCGATCATTCAGGACCAAAAAATTACGATCTTTTTTGATCATTCATTGCAAAAAATCGCGAAATTCGACAATAGGTCATTGAAATACATCGTAAATACATTTCCGTCAGTTTTTCGCCACAGCAGATCACGATTTTCTTCAGTTACTCTCAGGAAAAGATCGCGATTTTCGTCAGTAATTCGTGGTAAAAAATCTCGATTTTCGTCAATAAGTCATGGCAAAACACCGCAATTTTTGTCAGTCGCGATAGAAGATCGCGATTTTCATCAAACATTCGCGTAATAAAACCACGATTTTCGGCATATGACACAAAATCGCGATTTTCGTTAATTAGTCTCTGGAAAAGATCGCGATTTTCGTCAGATAATCTTCGGAAAAAAACAGGGATCTTCCATAGTAGGTCTCGGCAAAAGATCGCGATTTTCGTCACTCAGTCTCGGGAAAAAATCGCCATTTTCGTGAGTCATTCCGACAAAAGATCGCAGGTTTCGTCTGTCAGTTTCGGGAAAAAAATCACGATTTTTGTCTGTCATTCCTGAGAAAAGATTGCAATGTTCGTAAGTCACTCTGGAAATGATCGCGATTTTCGTCAGTCACTGCAGGAAAAGATGTCGATTTTCGTCAGTTATTCTTGATAAAAGACCGTGATTTTCGTTAGTCATTCGCGATAAAAGACTGCGATTTTCGTCACTTATTCGCGATAAAAGACCGCGATTTTCGTCACTTATTCGCGATAAAAAACCGCGATTTTTGTCAGTCATTCGCGATAAAAGACCGCGATTTTCGTCAGTCAGTCGCGATAAATAACCGCGATTTTCGTCAATCCTTCACTTAAATTACGATTTTTGCCAATTATTCGCGTCAGAAGATTGCGATTTTCGTTAATTACTCTCGGGGAAAGATCGCGATTTTCGTCACCTCTGCAAAAGATCCTATTTTCGTCTGTCAGTTGTGGGAGGAAATCACTTTGTTAGCAAACCAGTTGCGAAGAAAAAAAATATTTCATGAATTTCACAGCTAGTATAGAAATCATGGATTTTTTGCTCTGTAAGGATAAAAAATGTTCCATTTGCATAAATTTATTAGATTTTTTTTAACAACATAAAAAAGTGACAACATTTTTTTAAATTTTGTTTGTATGAATAAATACAAAAGCTGTCAGGATTGAGAATTAAGAAAGTATGTGTAAAAGATATTTTAAAAATACCTTAAAAAAATTATGTGCAACTCCTCAAACGACTCCTGAAAGGTGACTATTTTACTCCTGAAGAGTGTCCAAAACTCCTGAAATTTAACTAGTTCACTCCTGATATGGTATTTGCAATGTTGGCATCTATGGTCCTATCGCCCCTTAAAATTTTTCTCAAGAGTTTAGATATACTCTGTATATTTTACTTTTTGTCGTAACTGTAGTTGCTAAGAAACTTATTTCTCAGAATTAAATTTAATAAAGAAATAAGATTTGTATTACAGGCATTTGTAAAATTTTTAAAATTGCTGTAATCAGATTAGAAAAATTTTACATACACATGCACAAACATATATTGAAAAGCATTATATAAAATGCTGTTTTTTGTAAACACTTGTTAAATGTGAAAGTGATGACTTTTTAAAAATTATTTCTTCATATAATTTTGGTTATATAATATTTTAATTAATGTTTTAAATCTAATTAAGCCTGAAAGATTTTATTAAATTATTTTAAATAATCTTTCTATATCCTCTTTATATAATGTTATTAAACATTGTTAATGTATAAGTTAAAATATGCAGTTGTTTGCATCACACAGTTATCTATTAAGTGACACTCATGAAAAAGTGAAGTTTTAGAAAAAGCAAACAATACATTAGAGTTGGGTGTGGCCCATATCTATAACATATTAATAAATAAGTTTTTTATTAGTCTGAGATTTTTCTATTTTATTGTCTTGATAAAGATTGTATGATATCTACAAATTCTGGGAAACAGATGTTTATCAGTCTGGAAAAATAAAGTCAAGGAAATTTGTTAAAATACTTGATAACAAGGAAATTTGTCTAATATGCAAAAATATTTGCATTCTCACCTTAGGCAACGAGATAAGACTTATTGCTAAACAAGTGATATTTAAGCAAGTAATAGGACACAATTATACAGTCCTTTAGTATCAGGGTTCATACTCATCAAAGGAATATGGGATTCCTGGGAAAATCAGGGGATGAATTTTAGGTTGTACAAATCATGGGAATCTTAGAGGATAATACAAAAAAATTCCCAAACCCAGATAACCTGCCAAAATGACAGTCTATTCTGGGAAATTGGGGGCAATTGTTACTGTTTGCATGTTTTATTATCATATGTAATATCAAAATGTTGTTAATTGTTGATATAGAAAAATTGTACATCCCGAAAAATATATCAGGGGATTCTTAGGTGATTTTTTCTTGGAAAATGAGTATGAACCCTGAGTATTTTTTTTTTTTTCTTCCCTCTCTCAAATAAGATATTAGCAAATTGAATAAATGTTTTATGCTATGAAGCACATATATTGAAAAATACTGTATGTTTATCATTAATAAAGAAAATTAGGGAAATCTTATAAAGATAGCCAGAAAAAAATCAGGGGACTTTTTCAAAATTTTTGTAGTTATCCTAATTGTCTGAGCGTAGCGAAGTCTTATACTCAGAGTACGTAACGATATTAAAAGTCAAAAAGATTCTTTCGTCAAGCAAATCTCAAAAAGTACTTGTTGGATTTCGATTCTGTTTGTACCTGAAGGTACCTATGAAGGTAATCTGGTGAATGCACCTACTTTTAAAAAATAATTCCAAATAGTTTAAAAGTTATATTAAAAAAACTGATAAAAAAGTACAATTTATTTGCATACGTCACAGAAATTTGGTGTGCGTGATTTTCACAAGCTGGATATTTTCGTAGATAATCGAATCAGTAATGGATTAAATAGTCATGGAGTAAATAGTAATCATTTACGCACTCAGAAAATATTGAATGCAATAAAACATTTTAAAATTTAATCATGCAGGAAAATAAAACTGTTATTTTTTTATATTAAAAAAAATGTCATAAAAACTTAATAGCATTTTTTGATAGCTAAAAGAATATTTTATATATTTCGCGTGTGAAAACTAGAAACAATTACGTTTTTAAATAAAAAGTTTCTTTTATGACATCATTTTCCCTTTATATTTATTTTTATTGCATGTTTTCCTTTAACTTATATTTTGTTTGTGTGTGAAAGTCAATTCTGGTCACTAATTTTTCGGCACGGATGCAACACGCACACACTGACTTGGCGCATTTTTTTTCAAAGCCCATTTGGCGAAAACTGCGTTTTCAAATAACGCTTAAATACACATTTTTAAATTATTTTCTATTATCAAAAAGAACTTGCAGTAAATAAAATAATGATAATAATTAATAACTATAAAAGCAAATATTTTATATAATTAAAAAAAGGAAATGAAAGTAAATAAACATTTTATGAGTAAATAAACAAATAATAAATAAATAATGCCGGGTTACCATCTCAGGTAAAATAATGCCATTTTGACGCCAATTATGTACCCTGGTGCATATGTGACATCTTTTCCCATTTTTAATCCATTTCCTGTTGGCATACAACTTTGAAATTTGGAATATGTATGCATACCTGGGAGCAATACTGGAATTAACATTGATTTTTTTTTTTAATTCTATCCAAAAAGGGACAACAGGGGCTATTTTTTAGATTTATACAATTTATACTGCATAAAGGAGCCACTTACCTATTTTTATATACAAGAAGAAGTAAGTGGCATGTAAAGACAATTATAGTATACATAAATAAAATTCTTGAGATAATATACTAGAGATATAAGCACCGGGTTTGGCGAGATTTTTTATGACAATTAGGCGAAAACATCGTTCTGATTACCAGATACATATAGTATGCTATAATAACACGTTATTTATTTATTTCAAAATAAAAAAAAAGGAATAAACGAAACATTTTCTGTTATTAAAAAAAAAAGAAATAACAACCAATAAATGATAATATTTTTAGAACAAAAAATTTATTATAACACTTATATGATAACCATGTTAGGCAACTGAACGCCATTTTGGCACCAATTAGGTATCTTGGTGTGTATAGGGCATATATGTGCCATATTTATTTGTAAAACTGAGCATGAAAGTTTACCAAGTGATTTTCATAGCCGCTTATATCTTTTTGCAACATAGCCCACCTTTCAAAGCTAAAACTGCACCAAAGAAAAAAATCAGTATTTGCAGTATTTTTATTTTATTTAATTTTTTTAATGTAACGCACATTTTGTAATCAGTAGGTTCGATTATCAGACCTCGTTTTTTTTTCTTTAAAAGATGATATTTCATACGACGTCTTTTTTGGATTCGTCGTTTTTTCATATTTGATAGTATGCGTCTACTCGTTTTGTAACTTTTTTTTGTAACTTTCTTCTTTATTAACAGCGACATTTGGATTTCCTATTAAATAAAAATTCTTCTAAATGCAAAGAATTTTGTTAAAATAAATAAATGAAATGCGGACATCTATTGCTCAAAGCACAAAAATTTTGCGATTGAGTTAATAAAAATCAGTAAAAACATAATTTTTATGATGATAAAAAGGTGACTTAGGTAATAACAGAGTCATATATTATGTACGTTATAGATTAAGTATTAATATTTCTCCACCATTTATAAATAATAATAATAATAAAATAAAATGCGGACAGACCAAAGTCTATATTTGACTGAAAACAACAACCATTTTCTAAATGCTTTAAAAAATGGCCAATGAAAAGTGATATTTCAAAAGTATTATGAAATTAGTTAAAAACCGTTCACTTTAAACTAAATGAATAAAAGATTTATATTTTTAATGAAATAAATGGGATTTGAAAAATTATTGGAAATTTATCACCATAGATGTATCAATATTACAATTGGTACCTTGTATGCAAAATGGAACAATTAGCAATACTTTTTGTACCCGAAAAATGGTCGTTGCTTTTTTTTAAGGTTAAAAAATAGATTACGAAATATTCCTATACAGAGATGCCAAGCCCCCGGTAATTGCATAGCAGAATTTTCTTATAGGAAAAGTTATTTTTTAAATCTGCAATCGGATTCAAATTTAGTGGAGACTACGTTTTTTGGCCGAAAGCAGCTTTTTTCCACATGTGTAACTACGATACAATTCCTTGATGCTGAAATAAAATGTTTTGACTTATGCTATTATTGCTTCCTCTTATTTATTTATTTGAATTTTAAATAAGATGACTCAAAATCGTGTTTTTTAAATGTACGGAAAAAATCCATTTCGAGAGAGGGCGAAAAGAACAATATTTGGCGATTTATTATCTGCGCTTGGCTAAGTGTCTTACTACCTTGTATTTAATACTCTTCACAATACTTCGCTGTTATATGGACTTTGGCGCTTTTATAAAAAGTTTGACGTAATTCGGGCTTAAGAAAGTGAGTTTTTTACAGAATAATACAAATAAATGAAAAATGAATATTCAGAAATACTAAGAAAAGAAAAATGAAGCATTATATTGATCTATGTATATTTAAAAATGCATCTGCTAGCACTAATTAGATAATTTATGTATATAATAGAAGATAAATAGCTTTTGATTCTATATTTCTATGCTATAAAGCAATAACGTTTGTGTGTTTTTCGTTATCATTGGGAGTACCTAGGCGATTTAAAAAATAATGTGGGCAAAAAATGTTGGTAACCATGTTTGCTGCAAAATATACAATATTTTACGTAGGAACAATAATCACCATCAAAGCATGAGCAAAAAATGTTCTAAAATTGAGAATACTTTAATGTTGATATGACTAAAAATTTAATTTTTTTTTTGGCAACTTTTAAGATCTAATATTCTTGTTATGAACGATTTCTAAAACATTCGACAATTTAAATTCACAAATTAAACATATTTTTTTTTCTAGAAAAAGTTTTAAACCCAATTTATTGAGAATATTGCAATTGCTAGGATACTGTTGGGGTCAGAAACTATAACTTTGGCATCACAGTAACTTATAAGATGTAAATGTTCGTTTAAGACAAATTCTTAAAAAAGGATTCCTCAATTCTTATCGAAAACCTCATGGCATCCATGGAAAACAGATGTTCAACATTATAAACTATTCAGACGGATCTCACACCATATAAAATACACCCTATTCTCTTCAAACATAATAGTTTATGTTATTTATAGTTTCTCAAATCGGTGCGGAGCTTCTGTTTATGCTCATGACATCATTTCAAAAAGTTATAATACCAATGTAGGAAAATTTGGTGTTTTTTTTCTGTATTACTTTTAACATTTTGCATATTTCCAATTTTATATCCTTGTATGGTTTGCTTTCCCTTTTATAAAAATTGTATATGCAACTTTATATATAAGATTTTGTAATTATATGATTCAATATGCTTATTTTCATCATATTTTATCACAATGAATGACCAATTAAAGGTAACATCTCATTTTCTTTACTTGTCGCAAGTTATTAAATGTGTATTCTCAGCAACATCGCTCAGACTAATCCCTCTGAGGGAAGTCCTAGTTTAGCTTTGTATCATTTTCGCCTTTAATCATATTTTTATGTAATTTTGTGTAGCTTTTTATTGTATTGAATGTAATGAAATTGGGGTCTATTTATATAGTTTTTTACTAAAGACCTTTAATTGCATAAATTATGAATTTTATGTATTATGATATTATGAGATGTGGTGTATGTAATATTTCACATAATATGAACTAATATCTTCATAATTTTTATTATTCATTTACAATATTTAAATTAGTTGTAATTATATATTAATATAATACAATTAACTGTAGTTATATTTTAACAGTGAAGGAGGATTTTTCAAAGCTCACCTATATTTCCCCAAAGAATATCCTTTAAGGCCTCCAAAGATGAAATTCATCACAGAAATATGGCACCCAAATAGTAAATATACACAACATATATTTTTTAACTATACTGCTTTTTTAACAATTTTGTTATGATTGTTTTTAATGTCTAATCAAACAAGTTTTGATTATTTTTCTAATTTCAACAGCAATTTTAGGAGGATGCTGCATCGTGTCTGTCCTTTTGATTTAAAAAAAAAAAAAAAAAAAAAAAAAAAAAGTACAGGTTGTCTACAGAATCTAGAAATTAGAGTATCATGGAAGAATCAGGGAGGTTTATCAATCTGGAAATATCAGGAAATTTTGTAGAAATACTTTGAAATTTTGTCATACATAATCTGGCCAGGTGGCCAGAGTAATCTGATTAACTATCCCATCCGATTTAGATATGTCAAGATTAAATATTCTTCGGAAATGAGGAAATCTTTTCTGGGCAACATATCTATTGGCCATTATTGAAGTAATTGGACTGAATTTTGAGTTTGGATTTTATACTACTGTTAACCAACACCTTTTAAATATTAGGCAGGGTTTTTTTCACCTTACTGAATAAGATAATAGGAAACTATATAAGTGTGTTATATATATGTAGAAGCAATATAAATTTAAAAAATATCATGTGCCTATTCATGAAAAACAGGGAAGTCTGATAAAGATAGTCCTTAAAGTAAGAAAGCTTTTTCTTTTAAATTTCTTTTAGACAATTGTGAAGTAGCACCCTTCTTGCCCTCAATTAAAGTTTTTTGCAATCATTGTTGTTTTTGCATAGGAAAGTTTACTTACATAGTAAAAACAGCCACTTTGTTTTGGAAAAGTGCCCTGACTTTTAAATATTAAAATTTCAAACAAAAATAAAGTACCCATAAAAACCTAAAATAGGTAAGGTTTGTTTATTTAAATCAACTTGATTTTGATCACGAGTTAAATCAATTGATATTTTTTTTAAATGAGATTTAATTCATTTTAAAAATTATTTTGAAATAAATTCAGATGTAAACAAACATATTAATGTACTTTGAAGTGATTTAGTTATACATAATAGTCAGTCAGTTAGAAAAATGAAGTTTAATTTTTGTCAAAAAATATAGCTTAAAGATTTCAAGTTTCATTTGAATCAACTTGTAAAATAAATTCACAGCAATAAGAAAATATAAGCAGGAATATATTAAATATAGGAATATTTATTTGCCTTTTATTTTGTATTTAGAAAAATTAAGTAAAATAAAATTGTATGACTTAGCTCATTACAAACTAACTACTGAGCCCAACACATTTATTATCCTATCTTTTAAATCTCCACTACGCAAAAGTGAAATTAACAAGTTCTTAGAAAATATCAGCATTATTATTTGCTAAAGAGAAATGCTCCGCTTTAGTGATACCTATTAAAATTTGAAGTAAAATCTGAACAATTAAAATAATTTTTCTCTCATTCTAATATAGTGAAAGAACTCTGTTCTTTAAAAAGGTACAAGTGTTGTCTGTTGGTAAAATAACTATGGAATATAAGAAAAAACAATTATATTTTTTGCTTTATTAATTTTACAGTTATGTGCTCACAGACCTGAAAAATCCAACTATCGAAGTTTAAAATACACAAAATGGAAATTTTAGATTTGCATAGTGAGAAGGAAAAGCAAAATTATTACAATTTAGTTGTTTTATTGACTTTGTTGCGTCCTCCAGACTATAAAGATTTGTATGGAAAGGAAAAAAAAAAATAAAATAAAAAAATAAAAAGATGTGAATTTTATCATCTTGAAAATATTTCAAATTCTGTGAATTCTAATGAAATATGCAAAAAAAAAAAAAAAAAAAAAAAAAAAATCAATACTTTTTTTGTTTTATTTTGGGATCTATACTGCAAATGGTGAAAAATAAAGAAATTTCACTATTTTGGATGTTGCCAATTCAGAAGAGTATTGCTATTCCATCTTATTTTGACACCTGTGCACAAAAGAAGGGTAATTTAGATTTTTGATTTTTGGTCATTCAAGCAAAAAAAATGAGGAAGGGTACAAAAAACAGAAAAAGCCTTCTATTACAATGTTATATTTGTTTTTTAGTACTTTTGCTTCCAAAAATAGCACAAATTTATCATTATCTCATTAGCTCTAGTAAGAGGCAAAATTTTTAAGGCCCATCTCCTGAAATGCCCAGCCATGCATTGCATTTATTTTCACTCCAATCATATCTATTATAAATTGTTCCTATTTTATTAGCGTTGTTTGATACTCTCAAATTTGATACATTAGGCTTGTCATTTACAGCTTGCTCATTTTTTTAAAATCAGTCTTATCTGATTCATTGTCTTAATTCTACTTGCACGTCTTTTGTTAAAGTTACCTTAATTTTCCTTATGTCCTTGCAGACCTTCCTTGGGTTTTACCTACAAATAACCAAAAATATGAGAGCAAGTACTTATATATCAAATGTAGAATATCAAATACAGTTATGAATTAAAACAATTTTTATCTACTCTGTAAACGGGCAGTATCCTGTTCTTACTCTGTACCTTCCCTTGTATCTAATTTGTACATTGCTGTAAATTGGTCATCTTTAACTTGAGTAGCCTGATATAGTCCATAAATAACAATAATATACCATTTTATGGATTTAAAATTGCATATAATTAGTTTAATTTCATTTTAAAATATCTTGACAAGCTGAATGTAGATTCTGTTATTGCAGAATTGAGTTTCACCAAGAAAAGAAAAAATTCATTAAGAAAAAATAAATAAAAAAATAGAGGTTTTTAAGAAGGGCGATCCCGTTAAGATTGCAATGAACTAACTTCATTTTTCTTGTGTTTATCAATATAATAGCAAACAGAACGACGTGAAATATCCAACTGAATAGCAATTTCTCTCTGAGATATTGGAATTGCGGAATAATAAAGAGATACAATTTGAAGTGCTACTTCTTCATTGACTAGATTCATCAAAAACGGATTTTTTTCTTTAGTTTAAACGCTTTTTTGTAGACTCTGAGTAAAAGGAAATGCAATTTAACAATAAAACGAGTGGAATCCGACGAGTGAAATGCTTAAAAGACCCGATCGATTTGGTTTAAAAAGAAAGCAAAAGTAATTACATTATTGAATCAATATATAATAAATATATTTACAAACTAAATGTCAAATTTGCCAGTTACAATTTTGCATGCAAATATTAGCACATCTTCAGTTAAAATTGTAATCAGAGTGCCGGCGAAATCAAGAAATTTGATTTTATATGCACTCACAGAAAAATAGTTTTATTATTAAAAAAAAAAAAAAAAAAAAAAAAATTAATTTCATTTTTATTGTGACATTATTTTCACTAACTGAAGTCATCCGAAAGTAAAATCTCAATCTCGGTGTCCATAATGAAAAGAAATATTGAAATGTAATATCAGGTACTACTAGGTTATCCTGTTGACCAAAAAATTATCGCCAAACTATAAGATTAAATGCCAATAATGGATGATCGTGAATGTCACATTCAATGACATTAAATACGATTCACATGTTTAAAATGTCATTGATTTTTATTTCGACTTTTTATTAATATTTTTATTAATATTCTACTAATTATTTGTTTTTTCGTTATTTAAAATAAAAATTATGTCAATATGTATAATTTGGCTATTAGTTTGGTGATTTGTATAATTTGGCGAAATTGGGCGACGGGATAACAGAGTAGTACCTAATATCATTCTGAGTAAAAATGCTATGTTTTAAATAGTGACGTCATTTTCTCTTCAAATGTTTTTTAAAAGTTACTGTTATTAGTAATATGAAAAAGGCATCCGTAATAATATTGTAATTCCCATTTATCTGGTTGCTGAATGACATCTTTTTCCTCATTTGAAATTTTTCTTATTTTGCTTTAGACATTAATTTTTATCATAAATTATTTTCTGTTATTTTATTTACATTATTAATATTATTTCTCAGTAAATATATATATATTTTTTTTTTACCTCAATTAGTGCATAATTATATGCAATCATTTTGGAAAATAAATTTTTATTATAGAGAGAAAAGCTAAAGTGAGTTGCCACCATTTTGAACAAATATCATAAAAAGCATTTAAAATTAAAAATAAAATATAAAAATGGAAAGAAATTAAAAAAACAACTAAAATGGGCGCAACTACAAATAAATAGCTTTTATTTTAAAAAAATAATTATCAAAATCGGTTGAGTAGTAAATTCAGGGCTGATGACACGACATTTTTAGCTTGTCTGAAAGAAATAGCGTCAGAGGCTTTAAAAAAAAGTAAAAAGTCTGTAATCAGAGACAGCTTATTCTTCAATGACTACAACTCTTTTTCTCAAAAATGGATGATTCCACAGCCCTGAGATCTAAGTTTGAAAGCATGTCATGGCTATTCTGTTTTATTTAAAAGCATGAGTTTGCTGGATATATGTCCCAGGTTTGTCAAGATAAGATTTAACATATTGTTATTTGAAAATAAGCTCAAATCCACTTAATTGTTTTTCCAGAGGTTGTGATTCTGTATGATCAATATTGTTTATATAATTCCTTTTGACTTGCATAAACTTCCTTTTCTTGTTTATATAATTCCTTGTGACTTGAATAAACTTCCTTTCCTTGTTTATATAATTCCTTTAACACATTATTCAGCTTTATTCATCAATAAAGAGCTTTGTAGATCAAAGTACCTTTCTTATATTAATGGAAACTTCAGAAAACTCTTACAATTCATTAAGTTTTATTAATAAACAAGCTTTATATTAATTTGCAGTGTATGTATGTTTAATTCAATTCTTGCAGTTCAATTTTTATTACCCGATTGAGCTGAAACTTTGAATACATGTGAAGTTTCAATGACAATACAATATTACAGTTAGAGGAACTTAGAAGTTATTGTGTTTTTTTTAGGGCTACTACACAAAAGTTTAGCTTAAAACTTCCAAGTTAGTTTAAACATATTCCAATTCTTCAACTGAGCTGAAACTTTGCTTACATATTTAGTTCAGATGACAATGCAATATCATTGTAATTTATGGAATGTAGCAATTATGCACTTTATAGGGCCACTTGAAAATTGCTTCAAATCTTGCAAGTAATTTTAAATTGCTTTCAACTATTTGACTGAGTATCTGACTGATACTTTGTCTACATGAGTATTTCTATTGACAATTCAATTATATTATAATTTGATGAATATGGCAAGTAAACATTTTTTTTTTTATACGACCACACAAAATTTTGTTGCTTATAAGCATAAATGTTTAATCGATTTCAACAAAAGTATTACAGGTTTGTATTTAGATATGCAATAGTATCTTTTAAATTAAAAATAAAATGTGTAGCATTTATATTTCTTTTACAGAGTCACACAAATAATTTGGATACTTTACCATCTATGCACAGAAATATTATTTCAAATTGAATAAAAATAAATATTTAGTTTATTTAACATCTCAAAATAAAAATGTAATGCATTACAAAGAATGTGTTAAACATACTTTTTTCATTATTAAGAAGAAAAAATAATAATGCACACACGTTTATTAATATCATTTTTATGATTTTATTTTAAAAGTTATTTTTAAGAATGACTACAAATTTTGTCTTCATTTCTGAGTAGAAAAAAATAAATATGTTAACTTATATGTGTGCATTATTATTACTTAATAGTAAGTTTGTTCAACGCATTCTGCTAATACATATTTAAAATTCTGTTCCTACCTTTTGACACACATTCAAGTATTTTAAAAGTTTACTAGATGGAACCCGTCAAAACTTGATGGGGAAAAAAAAAAAAAAAAAAAAAAAAAAATTACTACAATGTTGGTTAAATAAGCTTCTTCATTATTCAACAACTTTAGGGGTGGTAAGGGCCTTATTTAACAGATCGTTATGAATTATTTTTTAAATTTTACTATAATAGATTTTTTTTTCTTTCTTTCCCCCTAGATGTTTAAAGTTTTAATATTTTAAACTCAAAATCTCGAAACTTTAAAACTTATAACTTCTTAGCTTTATACCATAGTTAACTATCATAACTATCATAATTTGAAATTTTAGGTAATGCATATTTCTTAATTTTTTCTAGCTTTAAAATAATTTGTAAATTTGAAGAACACCTATCTGAAAACTATATTCTTATTTTAGAAAAAAAAAATAACATATTTGTAATTTTAAACTTAGTCGGTTAGAAAAAATGTATATATATTTTTTAATTATTTCTGAAAAAGTTTTCAAGTAATTCAAGTTTTTACTTAATTAAGATCTAATTTGCAAGCGCGTTCAAATCCTCTCGTCCGATCCATTTTTATTGGCAAAACGGTGTTTTTTATTTCGCACTTTGTTTTTCCTCATAATGTATGTTTATGTCTCAAAACTTCTGGATGAAAATAGATTAAAGTCATGCAAAAGCTTTTTTCTATTTTCATTCATAAGTGTCAAGACTCATGCATATGTTACGGTAAAAAATAGTCAAAAACCAAAAGCATACATTTATTTCCAATGAAAACGCTAGATGGCGCCATCTCTCAACACTCCCCCCCCCCCAGTTTTCGACAATCCTTTTCGGGATCCAAGTTGGCGGATATACACTGAATGAAAAACCTCCCACAATTTCCATCACCTATTATTGGTGAAACAAAATTTTCCATATATTTAAAAACTCAATAATATCAACCTTGTGGAAAAAAAACTTGAGTCAGATAATATAATGAATCAAAAAGAACGAAACCAAAGAATATTACATACCGATAAAAACAACCGGCTTCCACTGCTTATGATAATTCAACTGAGCAAGCATTTATATGCATGCGTATTAGTACTTATGGATTATGCATGCGCATAATTGAAAATTTAATTGATAATTACAGCTAATTAATAACATTTGTGATCAAACGAATGTACAATAACAAATCTGTGTAGAAATATCTTTCATTTAAAAAATAAATGGTTTAATTTGATACAGTAATTTCTGCTCACGGATTGTCGAAAGAAAACACTTAGCATTTTAAATATAGATTATACGAATAGTAAAAATTTATTTTGAAACTTTTCGGTTTGCCAGGCCCTAGTTTTGTATATCTATAAATATATGTATTTATATATACACATGTATAACACTTGCACCTTGCTAACTGAAAAATACTTTAGTTTTATAATATTGTTGTATAGTTACTTAATCCTATCTTGTTTCTTATGTGTATTTTTTCAAAGAACAATACAGCAAATAAAGATGTATAAAATAAAGAAGATAAACTGTATTATCTGCTTTTTCTGTTTATTAATATCTGAATAGTAAATACAGTTTTCTTTGCAAATAATTTATTCTTTAATTCCATTTGTAGTTGATAAAACTGGTGATGTCTGCATATCAATCTTGCATGAACCTGGTGATGACAAATTTGGATATGAGAAGGCATCTGAGCGATGGTTACCTGTGCATACTGTGGAAACTATTTTAATTTCTGTTATATCCATGTTAGCTGACCCTAATGATGAATCTCCTGCAAATGTAGATGCAGCAGTAAGTGTTACACAATCTTTTTCAAAGAAAATGATAAATTTATTTAATTTTTTAATGTATCTTTTGTACAATATAAAATTTAACTGTTAAACTTAGATGCAAAATATAATTTTCATAATGGAAATTTCTTTAGCTTGCACATGCAGCTGTTTGTTATTTTGATTTCAGCATGCTGAAAAATTCATAAATTGTAAGCTATATTGGATAAGTTTAACAGAAAACTATGCATCTTAATTTTGTAATTTTTCTTTCAGATTGTTGATTGAGCCATGTATAGAACATTTAAAAATATTGTCGGCATTGTATACAAAATTATTCTTCATAAAATCTTTTTTTAATAATATAAATGTATTTATGTGTAATGTATCGCTCACAAAAATTGTAGTACTGTATAATTCCTTACAAATTCCAGTTAAGTAGAATCATTTTTTAGATATTCTAAGCTATTTTCAGCAAGAATAAATATTAGTCATTAAATATATTTAGCTTAGTACAATCCATCTGAACGCGGAGACATGAGTTTGAAACTCGTCTTATCCAAAATATCTGATTTTTGAAAATTGTGAAAAATCTTTTAATTGCGACCCCATGCATTAAATATATCTTTTTTCCCCTTAATAGCTAATATTGCTCTATTTGTGTTAAGTTGGAAATTGTTATTACCATTGTGTTAAGTTGGAAAATCTACTTAAATCAGTTAATTGGAGAAACTTTTGGATAAGAAAAGTTTTGTTGGCAATCTAGGGCTAAGAAGAGTTTTGATACTAATTTCTTAAAAAAAAAAAAAAAAAAAAAAATACGTCAATCATCATACTCGCTGAAAGAAATCAAGTTTCTATTTTTGTTCATTGGATTCACATTTAGAATTAAAAAATAATCCTTACGACAGCAACAAGTTTGATTAAAACTTAGTATTAAGTTTTATTATAAAGAAAATAAACTAATAAACAATAAAATAAAATTTATCACAAATAGATTATGATTTAGTTAACTTGTTTTTTAAAAAGAGAGAATGTAATGTATAACAAATTATATCTATGTAACATATTATATATCTATCTATATAATATAATGTACTTACAAAATATACAGATAAATTAAACGATTAACTCATAGTTTTTCTTCTGGAATATTATCATAAACAGGGCTCAAAAAATAGCATTCCCGTGAAACACAGAAAACATTTCTAGGAATGTATTTTTTTGCACGTGTGAATGTCACTGTGACCAAAATGAATTTTTATTTTCCTATTGACCATGGTGATTTTCAGAAGGGAAGTTTTGCAATGTGATTCATGTTCAATGTGTGAATGTTGACTTAAGAAAAGTATTATTTTTATATATATTATAAAATGTAATTTTTAATAATGATGCATCAAATTCTGTGCAATATAATTGAAATTGGGAGGGGGGGGGAATATATTTGAATCTTTAGTAATGTATGTGTAGTAAATATGACAATTTAAATATTATTGTGTATATACATATACACACATATATATATATATATATATATATATATATATAATTTGTTCTGTTTACTTTTGAATAAATTAAAAAATGCAATATGTAATACTTAATCTTAATGAGCAAATGTAATGCAACACTTCTTTTTTAAGTTATACATCTATAAGAATATGAAGAGAGCTACAAGGTGATGAGTCAAAACATTTATTGATAAACCACAAAACTAGAATTTTTGTTTGTTATTCAAATCTGTGTGAATGTAAGACAATATAGTCATTGATTATGCTCTAAATGTATTAAAGAACTGTGAATGTGTGAACACATATTTTTTTCTGAGAACCTACACTTCTCATCTGGGAACCTATGCTTCTCATGTAATTCCCAGCTGAGACCCTTAAACAGAGTGCATAGCTGGTGCTTACAAGTTCTTATAGGTGCTTACATTTGAACAATGTTTGTAAGGTCCTTACAAGGTGCTTATTTTTTGGTGCCAGTCAAAATTAACTGAAAAAATCACATTTGAAAAATTATCATGATGCCGAAGCTTTGCAGAAATAGATAATTTCATCAATCCGTTGCTGATAAAATAGTGCCAAAATAAATAATATATCATCAAACAATCGACCAAAATAAGTCACGTATATCATCAAATGATCGACCAAAATAAGTCACATATATCGTCATCAAACGATCGACCAGAATGAGTCACGAATATGACAAAGGATCGTCCAAAATAAGTTGTAAACATCATCAAATGGTCAACCAAAATAACTTGAAAACACAGTCAAACAATCAACCTAAGTAAGTTGAAAATATCGTTGAACAATCGATCAAAACAAGTCGTGAATATCATAAAACCATAAGGGAAAAATATATATATTAAAAGTTAAAAGACAAGGGCGTACAAAGAGAAAACTGCACCCAGGGCAAGTTTTGATTTGGCGCCCCCTCTAGCCAACTTTTTCTTGTAACATTACAAAAAATGCCATTGGTAGTAAAAATTTGGCACCCCCTAAATTTCTGCACCCGGGGCGACCCTCCCCCCTTTCTTTGCACAGCGCTGTCTAAATATCACGAAAATGCGCAAATTTTTATAAAGAATCATGACTAAACCAAAAAATGTCGTAAAAAAATCACCAAAAAAAAAAAAAAAAAAAAAACTGAACAAATTTGTTGAAATACAAAAAACAAGAGATTAAGACAAACAAAAGATTATGAAAAAACTGCAAATTATGTCAAAAGATCGCGATCAAATCACAAAGAAATTGCAAATTTTTATCAAAGAACGGCAATAAAACTACAAATTTCACCAAAGAACAGAGATAAAATAAAAAATTTCATCAGAAAACCAACAAAGCAAGGGATTAAAAAAAAAAAAAAAAAATAGCAAGAAAATCGGTTTTTAAAGTAGCAAAAACAGTTTTTGTACAGAAAGTTCCACTCCAGCAATAACTTTTTTTTTTTTTTTGTGCAATCTTTTAAGCAAATCTCGCTTTTTCATCTTTTTATGAAATTTACCGTTTTTCGCACTTATATGACAAAATTGATCTTTTTGCGATTTTTTGATGAATCGGATACTTTTTTTTTTCCCAAGATTTTTTAACAAAATTAATCAGGGTGTTACTTTTTTTGACAAAATTTGCTTTTTGTAAAATGAAGTTGCGTTTTTACCCTGGAATTCTAAAAGGAAATTTGTTTTCTGCACGATTCCTTAAAGAAATTGTTTTTTTATGTTAATCCTTGACAAGATTTGCTTTTTTTTTTTTTTTTTTTTTTTTTTTTTTTTTTTTTAATTTGTGATATTTTTTAATGTTTGAATTTTCTACTAAACATAACTACATCATAAACCCGAAAGGATTGATTGAAAAACCCGGAAATATGGGGTACACCCAGAACACAATCACCTGTAATGCGTATGTGTGCATAAATGGGTGCTTAGTTTTAAAACTAAAATGTTGCTACTCACCCTGTTAAAAAAATTTTACCCTGTCATTATCCTTCTCAATCATTTTCTCTTGTTCTGGTTCCTTAGAAATAATATTTTTATAGGAAGTAAACTCCTCTAATTTCTGACCAGTTTTTAACCAAAAAAACATTTTCTTAAGTGCTTGGATATCCTTAAGTTTATTTGCTTCATGGCAGGGTTGGCAAGTTTTTGACAGTGTGCGGTTTTATCCGGTTTAAACCATGGTTTAAACCGTCATGTCAAAAACCTCTTGTCAAAAACACCGTCAGAAACCTCAAATGCTACACTGATCTATAAAATTTCACATTAAATATCTGTTGCACATATGCAAGATTAGATGTAATATTAAAAATTCATTATTACTGTATTGTATATTATCATTTACGGGGGAAAAGAAATTGGAGGCAGGTCAAATTTTCAGATTTATGACAAACTTGCTCAAGTAGCAAGGCTTTTACTATCAAGTCCTGCTAGCTCATCATCAATTGAGAGAGTATTTTCTAAGTTTGACTTCATACACTCTAAACTCTGAAATCAATTGGGTGTAAATTGTAAACTAGTCGTTGGGGGCCACCGTAATACTTACCCATCATGGATATGTATATGAAAATAAAACATGTGAAAACTATTTATACAATGCATTGTAATTCATAAACAAAATTTAAATATTGTTAATATACATAGTAATGCTCTTTAAAGAACTGCTGATTACCGATTTCGACAAATTATATAAAACGCCAAACTACTCAAGTAGTACCAGCGTTCGAATTCCTAAAAAAAAGTCACTGGTCCCAAGGACCAGTAAGCATGAGAATTTACTGGTCCGCAGACATCATCACTGGTCCGCTACATAAAATTCTAATAAATAATTTTAACACTTAAAGTAAATTTTCAGTACTTTTTAAATAAATGTGCAAGATACAAATTTAATTATAAAATAATGCTTATTAAAGTGTAGAAGATAACAAGCATCACTATTGTTTGCATTTCTTTTAAAATGGGGCAAGACAGGTTTATTAAAAAAGACATTTTTGCTGAAAAAAGGAATATTTTTGTTGAGTAAATGGGTACTTTGCTTAATGAAATGGTGCTTTCAGGAGTCACATTCACTCAGAAAGATTTGGAGCAGTAAAAAAAACGATTGGGAAGCAGGAAAATCTGTTTTTGGAGCAGCAACAACAATTTTAAAGCAGGAAATTTAGTTTTTAAAACAGAAAAATTCTCTCCCGGCATTCACTTTTTTTTTTCCCCTTTTTTGTCGAAATTTCCGTTTTTTCGCGTTATTTTGACGAAAACTTGTTTTTATTGACGAAATGTACCGTTTTTCGCGATATTTTTTGACAAAATTTGCCGTTTTATCGCGATTTTGGGGAAATTTGCCGTTTTTTCGCGATCTTTTGAAGAAATCTGCCGTTTTTTCGCATTTTGGGATAAAATTAGCCATTTTTTCGCAAATTTTTTGACGATATTTGCCGGATATTAGTCGTTATTTAGCACTTTTTAAACAAAATTAGTGGTTTTTTCGCAATCTTTTGAGGAAATTTGTCGTTTTTCGCGTTTTCTTTTTTTTGACAAATTTTGTGCTTTATCGGGATTTTCGGATAAAATTTGTCTTTTTTCGCGATTTTTTGAAAAAAAATTGCCGTTTTTTGCAATTTTTTGAAGAAATCTGAAAATTTTCCGCAATTTTTGGAAAAAATCTGCCGTTTTTCGCGAATTTTTTGGGCAAAATTTGCCGTTTTTTCGCGATTTTTCGAAGAAATCTGCCTTTTGTTTCGGGTTTTGGAATAAAATTAGCCATTTTTTCGAGAATTGTTTGACAAATTTGCCGGAAATTAGCCGTTATCTCGCAATTTTTTGACGAAATTTGCCATTTTTTCGCGATCCTTTAACGAAATTATGCGCCCCGTGGGACGCGTAAGAGCTATTTTTTGCGTAATTTACGCGCTATAGCACGTCCGCGGCATCGTTGATAATAAAAAAATCTTATGTGCGATCGGTTGCAGTTTTCTCAGGGCCTGAAAAAAGGCACTGGTCCTGCGGACCACTAAATTTTTCGAATTAGTGGTCCGATTGAATTATCGGTGGTCTCGGACCAGCGGACCACCAAGGATTTCGAACGCTGAGTACCGAACTGCATAAAAGAAACATCCTTATAACTCCAAAAATAATAACTCTATTAACTAACAATTAACTGCGTCGGATTAAGCGTCTCATTTCCAATTAAAATATACCTCTGAATTGAAATTTGAATGAAATACAGGGTCATGAAAAATCGAAGAATGTGGAAAACAGGATTACAAATATCTCGGCAACTAATAATCCGATCGACTTTGTTCTATATGCAAAATGTGTGTTATTTTATTGCCTTTTACGTCCATTCCTTGGAACAAAAAAATTCTAAAATTTTTATATACCTTTCATCAGAAAGATATTTTCGATAGTCCGAAAAAAATAGTTCCGGATAATCTAAGTTGCTGATATTAAATAAGGTTCGTCCCATTCTTACATACTAACTACATACAAAATTTCAAGTCTCTATCTCAATTTGTTCGGGAGATAGAGCGTTTACAGACAGACAGACGGACGGCAAAATTTTTTTTCTAAAAATGTTTTTCGGAATCTCCACTATCTAAAACGTGTAAATCCGTCAAAAAATTTTCTTCGATTTTCAAAACAATTGCAAGACTTACCCTATACTACGTATGATGGGTAAGTAATAAATGTGCTAAATTGTTTATGTGCTATAGGATGCTGCAGGTAAAATTGATCCAGATTATTAACTGTACAAAATCATTTCCGTTTGAACATTCTAAAAAACAAAAATGTTTTATTACATTTTTAAAATAATTTAATTTTTTTTGTAATAATTAAATTACAGTAATTAATGTTTAATAAAAAATTACTTAAATCATTAAAACTTATTCAATGTTTTCCTCTTGTTCTTAAAATGTTTTAAAGCGCATTACATGTTTTTAACAGTTTAAGCCAGTTTTTGACGGTTTAAACCAATTTTTGACGGTTTAAACCAGTTTTTGACGCTTGTCATGTCAAAAACCAGTTTCTGACGTCAGAAACCCAACCCTGCTTCATGGTGACCTCCTGCCCCTTCTTTTAACCCTTTCCAGCACACTGTGCCCGGTCTGGGATACATAATTTTTATTCCAAACTTGCAATCGGCACCAATAATATTTTAGTAAAATTTTATTTTTACAATAAAAGCTTAAATTAAGGATTTCAAAATATCTAAAAAATTCATTTGTGAATTTTTGTGTCAGTCGATAATTTTTCATTTTACTAACAGATTTTGCCTGTGCCAGGAAGGATTAAAGAAGAAACTCCAATATTTAAATGCCTCTTGCACAATTTTTGCACTCTGAATTTTTATATTCCAAGAATCTTACGAAATACAGTTTCACAAATTTGAAATGGCCGTGTTTCTTAGTCTTTATATACTACCTTGTGGCAGGGGTGCAAAAATCTAGGTACCAACAAGCAGTTTCTTACTACTTTTTTTAAGTTTGTGGAAAATTCTTGCTAGAATGCTATTAAATTTTCAGCAAAGAAAACTTCTAAATTTTAATGTTGCGAGACTACTTGCTGGCATCTAGATTTTTGCATCCTTACCGTATGATAAAAAGCACATTGAAATACATTTTGAAAAACAGAAAGTTAAAGAAAAGCATAAGTTGAAAACAATAAGTTGTTTTTTCTGTATGTTCCATGGAAAGAAAAAACGCATGAATGGCTTCTTGATGGAGAAGTTTGTGATATAAACTTCAATATAAAGTCATCTTATGCAGTTTTAGGGAGGAAATGAAAAATGTTTCCCCCGCCCTCAAAGAAAAGGAAAAAAGTGCAAAATAATTTCATTTGTTTTGTGCGTATTTTTTACCAAATTTTAGCTTATGCATATTTTCAGATTTTGTTCTTTACCCACTCACACATGTTTAATAAATTGCTCCGTAATTCCAAATTTTCCAGCAAGACCCTTACAGTGTGTTACCAGGCAAATATGGCCAAATTTTTAATAGTGACTGTTTCCAAAAATATCAATAAAATAAAATTGAACTTTCTATTCTACTTAGATACTTGAGACTTTCTCATTGTAAAACTTTTATAAACTAAAATTCTAATAACATCTTAAATGAATATTTTTTAGTTGATCTTGCATTCTTTTTTTTTTTTTTTTTTTTTTTTTTTCTTAAAAAAAAATCTAGGTGTGTTTCTTTATTAATCAAAAGCTTCTAGCTATTTGATTCTCAACTTTAAACAATAAATGATCTCTAATTTTAGAAAGAATGGAGGGAAAATTATGTAGAATTCAAAAGGAAAGTGGCACGCTGTGTTAGGAAAAGTCAAGAAGATGTTTAGGAATTACATTTTTAGCAAAAAAAATTCTGGTAAGTCATTTCTTTTACATTTATTGAAAAATGGTAATCTTTGTTTACTGAAGTGTTTTTAAATTTATTTTCACTGCAGATTATTTTTCAACTATCTACTACAAATTTCCAAATAAATGTTTTGCAGGAACTTGTCTGTTCTTATTTTATCTATTTTTTTTTTTTTTTTTTTTTTTTTTTTTTATATTATTGTTATTTATGTAAAATGTATGGATCATACATTTCAGATTTATTATATAAATAATGTATTGGCATATAAGTGTAATATTGCAGAATTTCTGACACAGATGCATAAATTACATGTAAGCATGCATTGCGATGGAACTTGTAATCCTTTAATGTATAAATTTCTACAGCAAATGTTTACATATATTTAAGGTGATTTTAATAAGTATAAGAATAAAGTTTCTTAAAAAATAGTATTTCATAAACATTCAATGTTCAATTTCAAAATTATACCTTTTTTAATTGCAGTTCATGTTTTTTCTCAAAAATTTCTGTTAGAATACAATAATTCATCATAATCTCTGAACTCAATTCTGCAAAAAATGTTGCTTTTATTATGTTTAGTAGAAAATTCTAAATAAATATATATATATATATATATATATATATAACAATAATCAAATCTGTATCTGATTTTTATGACTTTTTTCCCCTTTCTTAAAATGCAGGATATCTACCAATACTTTTTAGGTTCATAAAACAATTTAAACCTATAATTGCTGACATAACCTATGTTTTTAAGCTTTTATTATAATTATTAGACAGTTTAATTAGAGTAATTATGAAAACTGCATTCGATTTTACTAATAGTATACAATAATGTTACATTAATATTTTGTAATCATTATCTAAAAATGTATTAGATACTATTAATAACTACAGTTATTGAAATTGTTAATCACTGCACTTAATATGAAAGTGTTAACAGTGGTTGAAATTAATAATTTTTTAACAATTAACTCTCTAATTAGGGAAAAAATAATCTTTTTAATTCCATAAATGATAATTTAACCCCTTCGCGACGGGAGCTTTTTACGAAATTTTTAATGTTTTGTCACCGGTTTTTAAAAACAGAAATTTGTACCTTTTTAAATCAAGAAAATATTCAGATTAAATAAAATAAATTTTACAGTAAAATTTTACTGGTGGGAATGAACAAGGATTCTTAAGTCTTTTTGTGGCACGTATAAGTGCTGCCTTGTCCTTTAGGGGTTAATAGTCATTTTAATAAAAAGGGATAATTTACTTCCCAAAAAAGGCACTAGTTTAATAAAAGAGAGCATTACTTCATGAATTTTAGCAATGATATAAGAAGAAAATATATCATTTGTTAATATAAGTAAAGGGACATTAATTTTTTAAGGATTTTTATTAATTACAAATTGAAAAATACCTTTAAATAACATGATTTTAACAATGTCTTGTTCTTTCTAAAGTAATGGTATTGTTATAATCTGTAGAGCTTAATATTACACATTGTATGAATTTGGTGTTTGTGAGGAGCTCAAAAGTTTACAAAAGAAAAAATAAAATAAACATTTATTTAATTTAATTGAAGGAGCTCTTTTTTATTTTAACATTTTTATACTAGCTAGTTATTTTTATCTTATACATTCTTTTATAATAGTTGTTGAGTAGTTGTCATTCTCCCATTCTTCTTTAGCACCTGTTTTCTATAAATTTATTATTGCAAAAGTAGACTGAGAAAATGACATACTGACTACTTATTCTTGTAGTCACAGAAATTTATTATACATGCTATGCTTATTTTATAGAAAAGAAAGAATAACTTGATCAGGTGCCGTGGATTCCTTATAAAGCATAAATTATGCAGAAAATCAGAGTTGGTGTGCAAATAAATAGCTCTCAAACGGCCTATAGGGTGCCTAATTTTGTCAAAATATTATGGAAAAAGCCCGAAATTCATCAAAGGATTACAGGAAAAAACGCAAATTTCATCAAAAAATCTTGAAAAACTACAAATTTCATCAAAAATTGTGATAGTAAAAAAAAAATATTGCAAATTTTGTCAAAAGATAGCGAAAAAAAGGCCGAATTTTGTCAGAAGATTATGGGAAGCAATGCAAATTTCATAAATAATCAAAAAATCACAAAAAAACCAGCAAATGTTGTTTAAAAAAATAATTAAAAAACAAGGTTTCGTTTAAAATCTTAATAAAACAGCACTATTTGTCGAACTGATCGTGGAAAAATGACAAATTTCTTCAAAAAATCTCGTGGGCCCTGGGAGATAATCATTATTTGTTTCTGATATCTTAGACGAAATACCTAATATTTTTCCATGAATATTACAAAAAATTCTGAATTTTTTCCATAATCAATTCACAAATTTATTTAGAGAATTTTTCAAATTTTACTCTCCAAAAAAATATAATTTGCATGTTTCCAAGCAATTTAAAATCTACTTGTAGAATGATCATAGCTCTGTGAAAAAATTTGCAGGGGAAAATACTCCATAGCATTTTTCATTGTACAAGACTTTCCTTTTCTGTGTGTAAATCGTATGATTCCACAGACACTTTCAAATTTTATTTGTTTATTTGCCCCTCCAAACAAAAAAACTCTTTGAAATTGCACCTCTGTTTCTTAGGAAGGGAATTCTAATGTAAATGTTTACTGAAACATGATTTACTTGTGGTTAATATCCTGTAAGAGAGTTTTGTGTTAAGAATTTTTTTTTTTTTTTTTTTTTTTTTTTTTTTTTTTTTAAAGCCCAGTGCTAATTTTCGTTTAATATGCTAATTTTCGTATTAATGACCAATTTTTTTCAAACTTTCTCAACCAAATGTTTTAAAATTTCAGAATAGAATCGCTCATTGAAAAGGGGTCACAGTTGCAATTTCACTATTTTCCATTCCAAATTAAAAGATGCAACTGAAAAGGGAGAAAAAAAATTACTTTTGTAGCAGTTGGCAGGTCTGGCTGTGCTTCATTTTTTCGCTTCTGCAATAGCTCTGTCGAAGAACTAATGCATGAAATTTCGGCTAACTTCAGATTCAAGTATCGTATTTTCGGATGTATAGTCCGTGGCTTATACAAGAAAAAAAACCTCCCAAGGAGCCGCTGCGGCTTATACACGGTGCGGGTTATACAAAGATTTTTTTTTTAATTGGAAATCGTGATATTTTTTCTACAATTTTTAAACCTTAAAAAATTTGAAAAAAACATCAAAATTTGTAAATTTTTTTCGCTATGCCTTGGAATTTAGGAGTTCTCCCATGTTTGTAAAGGCCTTTTTTTACTGCTTAAATACAGTTGATTCTGGATTTGGAAGAACTGTCGCAACTATCGCCAAATATTGCACTCAGGGTGCTTACAGGTGCTTACAAGGTACTTTTTTTCAAAGCAAATTTGTCAGGTCCTTATAAGGTGCTTCTTTTTTTTCCCAGAGTGCTTATTTTTTTTTCTCTCTCCCTTGAAATGCCTATTTTTGAACGAACTTCTTGTTTTAATTTTCGCGATCCTGAACCGAAACTATTTCGATAAAAGCGAAACAACAACTTTTCCTTATCTAGAACGACGTTCGTACCCCAGAAATGTTCGTATTGTCCACTTTTAGCTCCTCCCTCATCTTTCAGCCTTTGATTCTCGGAACTCTCAACGCAAGTTCTCCGTTCTGCGTGGTTTTCTGGAATTCTGGCGTTGCATATTTTTTTCTTTTGTGACTCTCGTGTGTGCGTGTGATTATTCATTATTGCCATTTGAGATTTTTATTATACCAAAGTAAGTTGATTATATCGTCGAACGATCGATCAAAATAAGTTGACATAAAACAATAAAAAAAATATCTATATCTATCAAAAGACAGGGCGTGCAAAGAGAAAACTGCGTGCGGAACAAATTGTAAATTTGACGACCCCTCTACCCAACTTTTTCTTGTAATAGACGAAAAATGACATTGGTAGTATAAATTTGGTACCCCCTCTTTTCGCACAGTGCTGTCAAAAGATCATGAAAATGCTCAAATTTTTATAAAGAATCGCTAAGAAACCTAAAAATATCATAGAAAAATTTGAAAAAATACGTCGAAAAGCCAAAAACATTCATCAAAGGATTATGAAAAAAAAAGCAAATTATGTCAAAAGAAGCGATCAAATCACAAATTTTACCGAAAAATCTCGGAATAAAACCACAAATTTCCTCAGAAAAAAACGATGAAACCGCAAATTTTGATCAAAAAACAGCAATAAAACCCCAAATTTCATCAATAAACTGCGATAAATCCACAAATTTAACCAGAAAACCCAAAAAACTGCTGAAATTTCGCCGACTAATCGCGAAAAAATTGAAAAATTCCATCTCAAATTTTTATTTAAAAACGCGAAAAAATGCAAATTTCGGCAAAGAAATTTGCATAGCTAAAAAACACTAAGTTTGTTAAAAATTTTGCAATAAAATTGCAATTTCGTGAAAAGATTGCGACAAAACTTATTTTTGACAAAAACTCGCGAAAAAACAACTCATTTTGTCAAAAGATCGCAATAAAATCACAAATTTCGCAAAAAGATCTCGAATAATTACAAATTACGTCGAAAAAACCAAAAGATCGCGAAAATACAGAAATCGCGATAAAACCGCAAAAAATTGCGAAAACCAAAAATTTTCTGCAAAAAAATAAAAAAAAATTGTCAAAATATTGCAAAAAATCAAATTTCTTCAAAGGATTTTTAAAAAGACTTAAATTTCATGAACCCCAGGAGAGAAGAAAAAAAACCCCTGAAAATTAACTGATACAAAGTTAAAACCCTGAAAATTATCAAATGCAAAATATATTAATTTCAAAGGTCATATTCACTCAAAAACAAAATTTGAAACAAACAATTTTGGAGCAGAAAAAACAGCTTTAGAAAAAGCAAGGAATTAAAAAAAAAAAGAAAAAGAAAATGCTGCTACCCCGGGAGCAGAATCGGCGCAACGCTGCGACGTATGTCGCAGACTCTTGGGAATGTCTGCATGTATTGCAGACATTGTCTGCATTTTTTGCAATGTTTCTTCAAAACATTGCAAAAAATGGCAAATTTCTTCAAAAGATCACAAAAAAAAACAGTTTTCGTCAAAAAATCACGAAAAAAAGGCAAATTTCTTCAAAGAATCGCAAAAAGTGACAAATTTCTGCAAAAGTTCACGACAAAAATGGTAGTTTTCGTCAAAAAAATCCCCCCAAAATGCCAAAAAAAATCGTGAAAAAACAGCAAATTTCTTCAAAAGATCACTAAAAAACGGCAATCTTTGTGAAGAGATCGCAGAAAAACGGCAGTTTTCGTAAAAGATCACGAAACATTGTCGAATTTCTTCAAAAAATTGCGAAAAAACGGTAAATTTCATAAAAAAAAAATCACGAAAAAACGGAACATTTGTTCAAAAAATCTCGAAAAAACGGCAAATTTCTTCAAAAGATCGCGAAAAAACGACAGTTTTCGTTAAAAAATCACAAAAAAAACTGCAAATTTCTTCAAAAGATCGCGAAAAAACAGCAAATTTATTCAAGAGATCGCGACAAAGCGGCAGTTTTTGTCAAAAGATTGCAAAAAAGGCAGCTTTCGTCTAAAGATCACGATAAATCGGGAAAATTATTCAAAAGATCGCAAAAAAAATGGTAAATTTTGTGAAAAGATCGCGATAAAACTGCAGTTTTCGTGAAAAAATCGCGAAACATCGTCAAACTTCTTCAAAAAATCGTGAAAAAACAGCAAATTTTATCAAAAATCACGTAAAAACGAAATATTTCTTTAAAGATTAAAAAAAAAAGGCAAATTTCTTCAAAAGATCACGTAAAAACGACAGTTTTCGTTAAAAAATCATGAAAGAAGAAAGAACTGCAAATTTCCTCAAAAGATCACGAAAAACAGCAAATTTTTTCAAGAGATTGCGAAAAAAACGGCAAATTTCTTCAAGAAATCGCAACAAAACAGCAGTTTTCGTCAAAAAATCACAACAAATTTCTTCAAAAGATCGCAAGAAAACAACAATTTTATTCAAAAGATCACGAAAAAGGAAGTTTTCGTCAAAAAATCTGAAAAAACGTCAAATTTTGTCATAAAAATGCGAAAAAAGGTGCAAATAGCGTCAAAAGTTCGCGAAAAATGATATTGCGTCAAAAGATCGTGAAAAACCAATGTCAATTTTTGTCAAAGAGGATCCCCCCCCCCCCCCGCCCCCTTCCTCTTTCAGAAAATGTATGAGGTATTAAAAATTCTGAGTACAAAGACAATTTCTTTTTTTTAAGTATACTTTTTTTATGTCTATCACAAATACTTAGGAGGTTTGAGGGCATATAATGTAATGCGAGGGATTTGTCTGCAGACTGTTTTTTAAGTTTTTACTTGTGTTGCAGACTGCAGAAAAAAATTCTGCTGCTGGGGCTCTATAAAATCAGTTTTTAAAGCAGCAAAAACAGTTTTTGTACTGAAAATTCCACTCCAGCAATGACCTTTTTTTTTTTTCCGCAGTCTTTTGACAAAATTTGCGGCTTTATCGCAATCTTTTGAGGAAATCTTGTTTTATCGCGATCTTTTGAGGAAATCTTGTTTTATCGCGATCTTTTGAGGAAATCTTGTTTTATCGCGATCTTTTGAGGAAATCTTGTTTTTTCGCAATCTTTTGAAGGAATCTCGTTTTTTCGCGATCTTTTCACGAAATTTGCCGTTTTTGTGTGTCTATTTGATGAAATTGTTTTTACGTGATTTTTTGATGAAATTTGCCGTTTTTTCGTGATTGTTTCAAGAAATTTGACATTTTTTCCCCGCTTAAATGACGAAAATGATTGTTTTTACGTGATTTTTTGTGAAATTTGCTGTATTTTCGTGACCTTTTTTTCTAGAAATTTGTCGTTTTTTCGAGCTTATATGACAAAATTGATTAGGTTTTTTTTTTTTTTTTTTTTTTTGCGATTTTTTGACAAAATTTATTTTTCTTTTCATGATTTTTTTTTTTTTTTTTTTTTTTTTTTCAATTTTTTGATGAAATTGATCGTTTTTTCACGTTTTTCAACAAAATTTGCCTCTTTTTTTTTTTTTTTTTTTTTAACGAATTCGCATTTTTACCCCTGATTCTAGAAAGAAATTTGTTCTCTGTGCGATTCCTTAAAGAAATTGTTTATTTCTTTTAATTTTTGACAAACTTTGCAATTTTTTTTTCAAAATTCGTGATATTTTTTAATGTTTGAATTTTTTTACTAAGTGTAACGATATCATAAAACCGAAAGGATCAATCGGAAATCCGGGGTACACTAGGAACACAATCACCCCTGCAATCATATCTGTGCATAAATGGGTGCTTCTTTTTCTCTAAAAGTGTGCTTACAGGTGCTTATTTTTAAAACTAAAATGTTGCTACTTGCCCTGTGCACTGATAGATGTATAATAGCCATTGTGTTTGTAGAGTACAAAATCCAAAATTCGGAACCCTTCCAATCTCGACAATTCTGAATTTAAGATCATTTTTAGTTTATTTTTTTTAAAAAAATTAATTTACCAAACCTGTTGCAAAGAACAAAAAAAAGTGCGTGATTTATATCATTTCGGAACGATTCAGAGCAGTCCTTCTTTTTCGAAACAATTCCGAGGAATCGTTTCGAATGAAACGACTCTGTAGACAGAGTGGTTTCATTTCGGAAGGAGTTCAAGGAATCGAACTTTTCCGGAGTCGTTTCATTTCAGATAGAGTCCGAGGAATTGTTCCTTTTCGGAGTTGGTGCATTTCGGATGGATTCCGAGGATTCAATCCTTTTGGGAACCAATGACCTAAGATATGTATACATTTTATGTCCGAAATTTTGAATTTATCACCAATTTTTTTTTAATTTTTAGAAATTTTTTTTTTAAATATCACACTTTGAAAAAAAAAAATGCACGTAAACGCCACATCGCTTGAAATTTTATCTTAAAACACGTAAACGCCGCGGCGTTTCTTCCGAAAATTACGGTACTGATAATCTTAATTTTTTAGCCCAATTACTGGTGATATTATGCATCACGAAAAAATTTGGTAAATTTGTGTTAAAAATTATGACTAATGGCTTCTAATTTCGAACCCTGGTCAAAATATACGTTCGTAAATGGTGTATAGCCCGCAGTCTATACACAGATGCATCTCCGCAGGTTATACACGAACTTTTTTTTACTGTACTGCTCGATTTAGGGGTGTGGGTTATACACAGGGTGCGAGCTATACACCTGAAAATACAGTACATGGGAGACTGGGGTACAATGAACCATGGGGCACAATGGTCTACTTCCTATTTTTGATATTATTTCTGCAGAGTTTCCCCCAGAGGATTTCAGGAGGGCGCTGTGTCCCTCCTGCCCTTTAGTTTAAAAAATAGCACCCTCCTTGCCCCTCATCCAAAAACTAGCGCCCCTCTTGTCACTCATTCAAAAAAAGAAAAGTTAGAAAAAACGCAGACCTTCAGAGATGATGTGGGCAAATTATAGCACGTAAATTACACAAAAAATCGGCGAAGGAACGCCAAAAATAGCTCTTACGCATCCCGAGGGACAGGTAATTTCGTCAAAAGAATTGTGACAAAACGGAAAATTTGTTTAAAAAATTGTGAAATAACTAATTTTCAGCAAATTTATGAAAAAATGACTAATTTCGTCACAAAATGCCCCCCCCCCCCCAAAAAAAAAGGCAGATTTCCTCTAAAGGTTGCAAAAAATGTCAAATTTTGCCAAAAAATCACGATAAAAAGGCAGATTTTGTCAATAAAAAAAAAAAAAAAAACAAAAAACAAAAATCGTAATAAAACAGAAAATTCTGTGAAAAAGTGCAAAATTCACCAAAATATCTCAAGAAAAGGCTGATTTCGTCAAAATATCACGAAAAAATGCAACTTTCTTCAAAGAGCCACAAAAAAAAGTTGATGATGCCAGAAGGATTTTTTCTGTTCTAAAAACTAATTTTCCTAATTCAAAATTATGTTTTTACAGCTCCAAAAGCAAATTTTCCTGCTTCATAATCAGGGGGGGTGCGAAGAGAAAATTGCACCCGGGGCATAATTGAAATTTGACGCCTCCCCCTCCCCCCCCCCCTCAACTTTTTCTTGTGACAGCCTAAAAATGATGTTTGTAGTATGAATTTGGCGCCTCTTAAATTTCCACGCTCAGGGCAATCGCCCCCTTCTCCTCCACCTTTTTGCACGGTTCTGTTCACAAGGTTCTGTTTAGCGAGAAAATGCCTAACTGGTTGAAATTTCTCTTTCAGTACTTTATTCTAATATTTTTATTATTATTTGTCAGAATTTGCGATATATTTTTTGTAAAATTTTGAATAACGACGGACTTTTTTTAAATTTTTGGAAATGACTGCCTTAATATTTCTTAATTTTGGAAAAAATCTGACACAACGGTGGTGATCCTAAGCAAAAAAAAAATTACAGCAAATTTCTGAAAAGTTACAACGAAGGTGTGAGAAAAGAGGAGGTGATTCCACTGCCTTTACAAACTAAGTGCTTTTCTTCCGCGCTTCTTTTTCGAAATTAGCATTTTTTCGCATTTAAACGTGACAAAATTGCCCTCTTTTTTTTTTTTGCTATCTTTTGACGAAATTTGTCAGTTTTTGTGATCTGTTAACAAATTTTGCCTCTTTTCACAAAATTTGTCATTTTTTCGCAATTTTTTTTTAGTTAAAGCTGCCGTTCTTTCACGATCTTTTAACAAAATCTGCTGTTTTTTGCGATCTTTTAACAAAATCGGCAGTTTTTTCATGATCTTTTAACAATATTTGTCTTTTTTTCGTGATCTTTTAATAAAATTTACCTTTTTTTCTTTTTTCAATTTTTTAACAATTTTTTTTTTTTTTTTTTTTTCTCTTGATATTTTGACGAAAATTTTGTTATTCTACGATTTTTTAAACTGCTAGATTCTAGATTCAAATCTATAAAAGTACCCTTTTCAGAACAGTAGCGCCCTGCCTTTTTTTAAACCTGGGGGAAATTCTGATTTCTGTTTTTGAATGCTTCATATTTTGGTACATATATGGCAGTCCTGCAGTGGTGTATAATTACTGCAACTAAAATAATTAAATATAAAATTTCTTTTTTTTTTTTTTTTTTTTTAATCAATTTTTTATCAAAGTCACATGGAGTACAATGGACCGTGGTCCACTGTACACCAATTCGGTATTCTGTGTTTTTTTTTTTTATTAAACATTATATGTGAAGTTAAGAATTAATAAATTATTTTATATTTTGTGTTTAAATTAACTAATGATTCATGTTGTGTAGTGCATTTTTGAAATATTATCTAAATACTATACGTTTTCAAATTTGAAAATTAACCCAAGTTAAACGCCAGAAGCCAGTAAACAAAATATTTTATTCATTTGATTTTTTTTTTTTTCCTTCACCTTATTTGCTTTTTATAAAACATTCAGTTAATTCCAAATTTTTGCACTTTTAGAAACATGCATCCACGTTAAATTACATTTAAATGAAATAGAACAATGAAAGAAAAAAAATATCTTTTAATTTGTATCTGAATATTATAAATAAAGGTTAATTCCATGTGTGACAGACATGACATTGGACAGCTTTCCAGACCATTAATTTATATTAAATTTTATTTTATTGGAACAAAATTTAATGAAATGACATATATGGACCTAAACTATAAATATACACACAAAAAAATATTAAATACTTTTTTTTTATTATTGTTTTGAAGCAAAAACTAACCATGACAGACATGACATAAAATGGACACAATTTTGCAGTGAACTTGGATTAACTCTCAAAAGCTCTGAAACTTATCACAATATAAATACATAAAAAATTTATATAATAAAAATAACTATTAGCTTTTATTAAATCAAAAGAAAAATATAAATTAAAAAAATAATTAATATTTATAAAATATTTTATAATGTGACAGACATGACACTGTTTTGTGACAGTCATGACATGTCTGAAAAAAGTTTCTCTATTGTTCAATAAATAGAATTTTGATTTCTATTATTCTTAATTCTAGTTTGTGATCAACTTTTTATGCAGTATAAAGTAATTATTCAGAATTTATTAGTTCTCAATCCTGTAAAAGTCATGAGAATTTGTCTAATGTGGGAGCTTCAGCATGGGCTAATATTGTGTCACTTTTGTACCATACAGCTTGATTGTCCGATTCAAATTTATACAGCCGTTTAGTAGTGATGGGCTCTAGGCATTTTATGTGATAACTGTCCTTCCACTATTTCAAGCATAAGTCCAAGGAATTGAAGGTTGTCATGTTTTACTGTCACCAATTGGCCACACTTCCATTGCCCAATTGGCCTTATAGTCGCAGATGGTGAAAGTTTTTGCTCAATGCATTTCCTAGTTTTGAAATTCAATTCCAAACCTTTTTCACATACAAATGTTAGACTGTTGAAAATTATTCCAGGAGAGCAAGAAATAAAACAATCAGCATTTTATGTTCCGGGAATTGATCTTATTTCTTCACCTCCTACCCAAGCTTTTGTCAAACTTGCTTTTAACTGCTTGAATATTCTGTTCTGAAGTGTAAAGTATGTTGATGTTTAAACTAATGGTCTTTGCAGCTTCTGCAAATTCAGCAGAAGTTCTTGGATCTGTACATCTGGCATGGTGGTGGCTAGCTTCCCTGAGCCCTGACTCGACACTTTATGGTGCCACCTAACCCTCAACACAGCCTTTCCCATCAGATGTTGCAGAGAAATGCCAAGCTGTTGGAAGTTTGTTCAATGTCATAAAATATAATGCGTACTTCTGTTTAAAATGTTGGGAAGTTCCATCAAATTGGAATTCTATTCCTTCCACTTTAAACTCCTTATGATTTTCCAAGAAACTCTCCAATATTAAATTGTTGAATATTTTATATTATAGCATATTTATCGTGAGGTTGAGGTTAGCATTAATACTATTATTACAGGGAGTTGGCACTGTAAATAATATTATTTAACCTTATTAGTTAATTGTGACCAGGCATGAATCAGTCCTTACTCATTGTGACAGACATTACAAATGTGACAGACATGACAGTTTTTGAACTTTTTTTTTTAATTACTAAAATGGAATTTTTTTAAACGAATTTTGTATGAAGCATTGACTTGTATGTAGTATAACAAAAGAGAAAATGATCACTTATTTCTTTTGTGCCAGTAGATTTCATACAAAATAAAAAATTTCATGTTTTTATGTGACAGACATGACAAGCATACCTGAGGTTGCATTTATGAGGATACAGAATTTTTTTAAAAAATAAACTGATAATTTTTATGTCTGTATGAAAGAAAAGGGTTGTTAATATATGGTACAAAAAAAAAAGAAAAATTTCAAACTTGAATACTGACAGGATCACCAAACTTGGAGTGAAAATTAATATTTTTTAGATTTGTAAGTGATGCTGATAAAATTAACTGTAAAATGACAATTTATATCAAATAATAATAATAATTGGCATATTTCCATGAGATTTGAATATTTTTCTATCAATTGGTACCAAAGAAAGTAAATTCCATTAAAATTTAAAAATCAGTTCTCAGGTTGACCTTCGCGTGGAATTAGCCTAAAATGTTAAGTGAGGTAAAATTAATGAAAAGGGGGACAACATTGTAATATCCAAACATTTTTACAGATGTTGTAAAGTAGACATGAAAATTAAATCAGGCATATGTTAATTTAGTTGTACAGTTTAGTTGTTGCTGTATCAGTCAATCAGCATATGTAATTGATCAAACTGCACTGGATGCAGACTTACCAAACACAAGCACAGCCAATCAACAACCAAGCATAAGCACTGCTAATCAATAACTAAGCACATGCTAATGATTATTTTTAATGTACATACATATTTTTTCAATTTTAAAGCATTAGTAACCTTTTTAAATGTTTTTAAACAATGATTATTTTTTATTGTATACTTTATTTTAATTCTTAAACATCTAAAGGCATAGGGTCAATCCATGTGAAATCATCCAGAAAAAGCAAAAAATGCTGCTCGATATTTTTGATTTTTTTTTAATTCTTTACCAGTTAATTTATTGTACTTTTAGGAGTCTAAAACAATGATTTAAAAAATTGTAAACCTTTTGAATTTTTTTTTTTTTTTTTTTTTTGCATCCATTTTTTTGTTATGTCACAAGCGGATTTTTATGAAAATAGTACTTTACAGAATCCTTTATAACTTTTTTATTTCTAAACATATCAAAATGATTTAAAAACCATTATGTTTAGTAATGAATGAACTAAATTTTCATAACATGTGTTTTTATGATAATGATTTAAAAAATTGCATAAAATAAGATTAAATGTATCCTTTTTACAGTGAAAAATTGTTTACTTTGACATAAAAATTTTAATAGAAGGAAGTAAAACTCACCTTTACATTTATTTTTCTGTCTATATACCCCTAATGAACTATTCTCAGAAGAAATATGAAACATTTAGAGGCGCTCCTTTTTTTTTCTGTAATTAGTCAAAGTTGGCATCTCAGCATCAAAACGCTAAATTTGAAGTTCAATATCTAAAAAAGTACTGGCTAAAAAATTATGAAAATTTAGCAGGATAACCTTCTTATGGATCTAAACATGTACCAAAAATATTATGAGTGATATATACGTGGTTTTAAAAATATGAAACTTTGAAATTGGCTTGAAAATCCATTTGTTTACATACATTTCCACACCATGAAGAACTCATAATGCATAATATATTCTGCTCATTTCTTCAGATGCCTCTTTTTAAAGTATAAATAACTCTTTTACATAAATATAATTATATTAAAACTTAATTTATGCTCACAAACTTTAAAAAGCTCAAAAAAATATTTATTTTTGAGCCAGGATTAAGAGAATGTGAACATTAATTTTATGATTAAGAACAAATTTACAAATTCTCTTCTGTTAAATTCTATGACTGAGAACAAGTTTTCTTATCCTGTCCTGTTTAAATTTTAATGTGCCAGTGCATAAATATATTATGGTTTAAACTGTAAATATGGCAAATTTCATTTTATAATTTAGAACAAATTTGCCAGGGGGTGATTCTCGTCCGAAAATTTAAGGCATTCAATTACAAAAATTTGAAATTGGGTTATCAGTTCCGCATAGTTGCCAACTTGTACGGTTTTGCGTGCAAAAAAAATAATTGCGGAGTAATGCAAATTTCGTAAAAGGATCGCCGAAAAAGCACACATTTCGTCAATATTTTTTGGAAAAACAATGATTTCGTCAATGTTTTTGTCAACAAACTTTGTCGGGTCTCTGAAAATCGCGAATTTCCTGTGCGAATCGCGGAAAAAACAATTTCACCAAATATCGCAGATAAAACTCTGATTTCAACTAAGAACGCAGGGAAACGTTGATTTCGTCTAAAGATTGAGGACATAATGCCGATTTCGATAAAAGATCGCTTAAAAATATTTTGTCAAAAGAATATTGGGGGAAAAAAGGCCAATTTCATCAAAAGATCACGGGAAAAACGCCGTTTTCGAGAAAAGATTGCGTAAAAATGCAAATTTTATCTAAAGATCATCAAAAAAACGGCGATTTCATAATAAAAAAACACGGAACAACGCCAATTTCGACAAAAGGTCACAATAAATTGTCAATTTTGCTAAAATATCGCAGATAAATAGCTCATTTCGTCTGAAGATCGCGGATAATCGCTGTGGGGGGGGGGGGGGGTGTAACTTACGGAATAAAACACTGATTTCGTCTGAAGGCTGCAGGAAAACGTCGATTTCGTCTAAAGATTGCGGATATAACGCCGATTTCTGTAAAAGATCGCAAAAAAAAACGCTGTTTTTGATAAAAGATTACTTAAAAATATTTTGTCAAAAGATATTTGAAAAAAAAAGGCCGATTTCATCAAAAGATCACAGAAAAAACGCTGATTTTGTCAAAAGATTGCGGGGATAAATCGCCGTTTTGAGAAAAGATCGCGTAAAAATGCAAATTTTGTCTAAAGATAGTCCAAAAAGCGGCAATTTCATAATTAAAAAAAAAAAACACGGAACAATGCCGATTTCGTCAAAAGATCGCATAAAAACCGTCGATTTCGACAACAGATCGCAATAAATTGACGATTTTGCTAAAATATCGCAGATAAATCGTTCATTTCGTTTGTAGATCGCAGATAATCACAAGAAGAGGGATTCCGCGAGTCCCCCCCTCTCCGCTGATTTCCGAAATGCGATGTGAATTTCCAAAAATTTTTTTTCACTCAGAATCACCCCTGAAATTTGCATATTTACTGTTTATTTATACAGTGAATAAATATATCATGTCTTAAACTGTAACTTAAACTGTTGCATGCTTGATTTTGTGATTGAAAACAATTTTTCTTGTACTATTCTATTTAGTTATCATCACTCAGTGAATAGTGAATAACCGTATCATGTTTTAACTTGTTCATTACTAGAATTTATTTAGCTTCTCATTAGAAGAACTCAGTTGTGTTCTGTCTTAGAAATTGTTCTGCCAACAAATTCCTAGTACACAAGCATATCTCCAATTTATACCATTAAGTGAAAGTGTTATCAGGTGCTTTGTAACATCTACATGTGAACAGTATAATGATCACGAACAATATCTCAAAAATTTGGAAAAGTTTGCTATCATTCATAGTAAATGATTATATTGTGTGCATTTATGTTAAAAAGTGGTGGATTGAAAAATTTTTTGAGCTAAGTGAAGAAAACAATGACCTATTTATTCACTTTTTTTCACCTGTATGGACCAACAACTTTTTTTCAATTGTCCAAAAATGATACAGTTTGCGTTCCAGTAACTAACATGCTTCAGAAACTAACACCATTGGAACTAATTACAGTCACTGGACACAGCTACAATATTACTGAGACACTTTGCAATGAAATATCCAGACATTTATTTTTATGAGTGTAAAGTAGATTTAATTATTATGTATTCTATGCAAGAAAAAACATGTATTTACAGGTACTTTTGACAGTGGCATGAAATAATAATAATAATAAAAATGCATTTAGAAGTAGTTTTTCTTTTAAAAAATGTGTAAGCAAATGTGATTTTCTAGCCAATTTCAAAGTTCCATATTTTTAAAACCACGTACATATCACTCATAATATTTTTGGTGCATGTTTACATCCATAAGAAGGTTATCCTGCTAAATTTTCATAATTTTTTAGCCAGTCCTTTTTTAGATATTGAACTTCAAATTTAGCGTTTTGATGCTGAGATGCCAACTTTGACTAATTATAAAAAAAGAAGTGCATCTAAATGTTTCATATTTCTTCTGAGAATAGTTCATTAGGGTATATATTCAAATAAATAAATGTAAAGGTGAGTTTTACTTCCTTCTATTAAAATTATATCAAAAGAAACAATTTTTCATTGTAAAAAGGATACATTTAATCTTATTTTATGAAATTTTTTTAATCATTATAAAAACACCTGTTATGAAAATGTAGTTCATTCATTACTAAATATAATGGTTTTTAAATCATTTTGATATGTTTAGAAATAAAAAAAAATTATAAAGGATTCTGTAAAGTACTATTTTCATGAAAAACCGCTTGTGACATGACAAAAAAAATGGATACCAAAAAAAATTATATAGGTTTAAAATTTTTTAAATCCTTGTTTTAGACTCCTAAAAGTACAATAAATTGACTGGTAAAGAATTAAAAAAAATCAAAAATATTGAGCAACATGGTCTGGATGATTTCACATGGATTGACCCCATAAAATTTGTTTTAATTATCAAAGATAACTCTGGATTTTATAAAGTTTTTTGTGTTCTTTTGATGAAATTCGCGTATTTTTTCACAATCCTTTCACAAAATCAGCAGGTTTTTTTCCCCACGATCCTTTGAAGTAATTCCCGTTTTATTGCAATTTCATCAAAATTTCTGTAATTTTTCGTGATTTTTTGATGAAATTTGTTTATTCTTGCAATTTGCTGGCAAAATTCGGGTTTTTTTTTTTTTTTTTTTTTATCCTCTCTATCGCAAACTTCAACAATTTTTTTCTCGGTTGTTTAAAAAAGGTCACGTTTCCTCACAATCCTTTACCAAAATTTGCGTTTTTCCGCTATCCTTTGACACAATTTGCATTTCTACGCAATCCTTAAATGAAATTCATGACTTTTTGATGAAATTTACATTTTTCCCATGATTTCCTGGCAAAATTTGGGGGGCTGGTTCCGCAAATTTTTGACGTAATTAGTGTTTTTTCTCAATCTTTTGAAAAAAAAAATTAAGTTTCTCTCGCAATCCTTTGCCGAAATTGATATTTTTCAATTATCTTTTGATGAAATTTACGTTTTCACGCTATTTGATGAAATTCGCATTTTTTTCCCTCAATCTCTGGGAAAGGTATCATTTTGCATATTATTAAGCTGACAAGGAAGGTCTCCATATGGGCATACTCAGAAAAATCTGAAAAAATTACAGAATGTTCTTCTCATATAGTTATATATGTTTATAAAAAAAATTTCGGCGGAACCTCCTTATAACGTCCATAAAAAAAAATAATAAAAATTTCGTTTATTTGGCGATTTATCTCCGGTTGGCGAAAAAACAAAATTTTGAAAAATATGCTTTTACGCTTCGAACACTTTTTAAAGAAAAAACTTTCTATGTTCAATTTATTTAAATAAGTTTAGTTTAAATAATTTTAGTTTTGCATTTTTACTTTACTTTAAGTGTAATTTTGTCATATACGTTTATATGCACTTATAACAAAATGAAATTAATATATTTTATCGTTTAAAACACAATTTAAATTGATTAAAATTGTTCCAAATTGAAAAATACACTGTTAAAATCTGCTGCATTTTGTTGCAACGCACTAACTTGCTTGTATAGAAAACGGTTACTTGGTCGTGAAATGGAGCTTTTTCATTGGTTGGAATAGAGATATTATATACAAGCGGTGAAGTGCGTTGCAACAAAATGCAGCAGATTTTTAACAGTGTATGACATGGTCAATTCACCGTGCTATGGAGCATTCTCATTGGTCAGAAGAGAGATTCTATAAAAGTAGTGGAGTGACGTTGCAGTAAATGCTGCAGATTTTTAACAGTGAAGTCAATTAAAATCAATTTTCAGATTCGTTAAAATCGCCTGCTTTTGGCGAGGAAATGCACTGCTCACCAAATCCCGCGTCGCTTTCAGCTTTTCACGCCAATTATTCCAAACTATTTTATTTTTTTACATATCTAATAATGTAATTCTGCCGGTAATTTTCACTGATTCTTTATTACCTACATGAGTAGTTTAATTCGTATTTTTTTCAAAAAATTCTGAGTATGCCCCCAATGGAGACCTTCCTTGTGAGTAATGGGCACATAAAAATTTCCTTCTCCTATTTTCTAACTTATGATATAAAAAAGATTTCCCTATTGACTTTAAAATATTAAATATTTACAGAAAATCTTAAATTAAAGAAAGAAATATTTTTATTTAATATTATAAAACAATGTCTTATCACTTAATTATAACTTCCCCCCCCCCCCCCCCCCCACACACACACACACCACATAATATACCACAAAAATTCTGAAAACACAAAAGAGAAATACATAAGTGTATGCAATTAAAATGTAAGTATAAGGTATGTAAAATATTTTTTTAAAGTAATTATTCTATAAAATTTTAAAATTCAAAATTAATATTTTTATCACGTTTTTTGTATATACCTCTACTTAAAAAAAGTTTATTTCATAAAATGGCCTAAAAATGTAAGTAAAACTGGTACATTTTAAAATAAATTTATTTAAATTTGCAATTGCAACAATGTGTGTAATACCAAGAGTCTAATATCGTGACATCGCGATTTAAACTCAATGATACATCATGATGTAGAAATTTTAATATCGCCCAGTCCTACACTCTGATAGCTAATTTTGAAGTATTAACCTGCATGAGGTGAAGGAAAGTTATGGGATTAGCATATCCAACTTTTTTTATGCCGGATGTGTTTGTTTTAAAATTTTCTAAATTTGTGCTGTCACATGCTGAAATTCTCCCTTCCCCCCTTCCCCTTCCTGGCTATCTGAATGTTTAAAACTTGTATTCACAAAAACTTACACCTTTTATTTAAAAAAGCATATTATAATATTAGTTTAATTTGCAGGTCCTCACATTTTTCTGTTTCAGTCCATACTTTAAAATTGTTGATTTTTATTTTTAAAAAATTGTGGGATGAACCCTAAACTATTTGTTAAAGGCATATTTTAAAAAATATATTGCTTTCCAGTTTGTATTTATAATTTGTTTTCTACTTTTTTACCCTTTAATTCTTGTTTATTAAAAAGTGGGTTAAAAATCTATTCCAAAATTCAGTATTTACATACAAAAAGCGATGAGTTAATGAAACGAATGTAAAAGTGAATTTTTAGGGGGGGGGGGGGAGAATTTGGGACTTATTTAAAATTAACAGCAATGCCGCAGACGTGATATATTGCATAAAATATGCAAAAAGAATTTGAATCAGGATGCAAAAAAAGTTTTTGCTGCTCCTAAATCAATTTTTGACTGCTCCAAATCTTTCTGAATGAATGTGACTCCTAAAAACACTCATTCATTAATCAAAAAGTACCACTTACTCAACAAGAGTATTTTTTCTCTCAGCGAAAATGTCTCTTTGAATAAATCTGTCTTGCCCTTTTTTAAAAGAAATACAAACAATATTGAAACTTGTTATCGTCTACACTGAAATAAGCATTATTTAATTAAATTTGTATTTTATATTATGCATTTATTTTTTAAAAAGTAAATTAAGTTTCTCTTAATATTTAAAAAAAAGGTTTTTATTAGTCATTAATTACTTAAACAATAATTCATCATTTCATTTTTCTTTTCCAAATGAACAAGTTTGATTTTTGAATCTAAAATATGACCTATTGTTAGTGACCCACTTTTGTAAAAAAGAGACCTAGATGTTTGGAAGTCTTGGGTCTGGGACCCCGGACGTTTCAGGTCCAGCGACATCACTGAATTAAAATTGCCTGATAGTATCAAATGTATTCTGCTATCAAAATGATACATCCAAATAAGATGTGGATCAAAAGATGTTTTTTTTTTTTACTTTTAAAGAAGTATGCTCTTAATCTGCAATTAAAATTAAAAAGACTATATCGATTAGCACTTCATTAAGAAAGAAAAAAAAAATACTCCAAATGGACACCCTAAATTAAGTTTCCTAAAGTGAAATTTCTTGTAACAAGAGAACAAAAAGAAAAAATGTCCATAGTCTTTTGCCAAAACATGTGGCTCAATGCAAGATATGTTGTAGAATTTTCTATGAAAATAATTTAGTAAAAGATACGTACTAATAGATTATCTTTGATGTATCATGAATTTATCTTAATGATTACAGCAAATAAGTCCCAAGAATACAAAAAAAAAAAAAAAATTGTAAAGGCCTTATTATTGTTGCAAATTTCTGTTAAAAGAAATTAAAAACAAGAAGTGGAAGAAAATGTTAATATGTCTTACAACCAAATGAATGTGTTATATCTCATATAAATGCAAATTAATCTTGATTGATAGACTCCAAAAAGTAATGACAAAGGAATGGCAAATGATATCCTTGAAAACTAAAAGCTTTTCTGTCATAAAAAGCAAGATTTAAAATCCCAAAACAAAGTATTGAATCAAACATTTAAAATAAATCAGTCTCTACATTTTAAAAAAGGCTCCAAATTGTTTTAAAAATGCAAACACCAACTGTAAAACTTCAATTATTTTAAAATGCAGTTCAGTAAAAGCTGTATTTTTAATCAATCTTTAAAAGTAATAGATACAAATGTTTGACTGCATACAATTACAGTTTTTAAAAAATGACAGCAAACAAGCAACTTAACTTTTAATTGACCTTTTAATTAAAATGTTGCTTTGACCTTTAAAAAAAAATCTGTTTCATTTTTGCCAGGATTGTATTTGATATGATATATTGAAGTTACGAGGCTTGAAAATTCAATCACTTTTATTTTAGGTACACCTAAATTGTTTGAAATCGCATAACAGCTTTTCATTCTTGAATTGAAATTTTAATGCTAAAAAAAGCAGCAGCAGAAGTTATTTGCAGGGTGGTTTACTTTCCATGACATAAAAATGTTAATTAAGCTTTTTTTTCTCCCTGTTAAAAATATAAATATTTTAATTGATTTAATTTTTTTTAAACACATATTACTTTAATCATCAAGTAATTTTGTTTTTATTGTAGGATGCAAAAAAAGTCGAATTTTGAAAGCTGCAATCAATTGCTCATTATTGTCCTGCCACTAACTGACCTGGATTATGACCAGAGAAACTGTGATTTTTTACATCATGCTTCAAGAACTTAATTTGGGGCGTTCTTCCACCTAAATTTCTTCCCCCGGCTTGGGAATGTTTTTTCCACCTAACTGTTATTTTTAATATTAAAAGTCTGCTTTTTGTCACTCAAAGTTACTTTTCACACTTTCAACCAGTGATTTCCTCCAGTGCTTTCTTTTCTTTGTACAGCTCTTTACAAAATCTCCACTTAACCAGTTCTCTGTCAAAAGGCATTAATGGTTCACATCCATTGATCTCAGTTTTGTAAAAAAGTACAAAGAATGGCAGGATGTTCTGAGAACTCTAATCCTGGATGCGACTCCTCATCTGGGACTCGGCCATGCATGCAGCTGTTGACTTTTTATCCATGCTTGTACAGTTCTACAATAGGTGACAAGAAAATAAAAATTTATATTCAACAGTACCAATTGACATTAGTTATTTTTTTATAGTAACTGATGAGTGAAATCTTCAAACTTCCTGCACTTCAAATAAGTGCTTTCTGAAATACAAAAAAAAAAAAAAAAAAAATTAAATTATGCATTTTGTTGAAAAGTTCATGAATTTTTTGCAAGGACAATCCTTACCTCATATTAGCAGCCAAAGAATTTTATTTAGTTGACAAGGTGTGTGATAAATAACTTTTTATTACCTGTTTTTCCTGCAATAGTTTTACTTTTGTAATAAAATAAGAGCAATTTTATGCAATTGGTACCATTTTTGTTGTCAATTTTCTGCTCTAATAATCTGTACAAATTTATTCTTACATTTTCATCATTACAGAAAAATTGTATTACTTTTTAAACCTTTCTTGCCTTAGTTTTTTTTTTTCTTTTTTTTCTATGTGTGTGTTTAGTTATTTATTTTTCTCTCTATTTTTCAATGTACAAAATAAAGTACAATTATAAATTTCGTTTTGTGTTAATTACTACTTTAAGTTTTTAAAATATTGTGAAAATTTTTAATTGTAACTTTTAAGGTATTCACTTCATACTCATTATATAGAGTATTAAATATTCTTATTATGGTAAGATGCTATTACATAGATTTTTAAAATGTTTTGTGCATTTCACCAAACTGGAAACCAGATTCAGTTAGATCTATATCAAACTATGCTAATACAATCTGGAATTGCTTCCAGATTGTATCCAATTGCTTAGTGGTAATCTTGCTAAAATATATTTAAAAGTCCTATAAATACCTTTATTCTGATCTCTATTTTTCATCACTCAGGTGGCGACATTCTCAAGATCTATATAGATACAAATATTTTCGGGGAGAGGAAAAAAAATTAAAAGCGCAATAAATAAAAATAAATTAAGATTGTAAAACTTGGATTTTTTATAACATTTACAGTTTACTTGTTATCAAAATCCTAAATTCTGTTGACAAAATCTGTAGTGGATGCAATATTTTCTCCGAAAGCCTTGACATTTAGAGACTTGGATGAATGGGATTTATTCTCTCTAATTTTAAAGCAGCAGCATATTGCTTTCTTATCCAGAGAGCTTTTGTAGCTTTTATAGAAAATCATGCTGAATGTTAATTTGATTGTGCTAGAGATGTAGTACAAGATAGTCTTTTCCAGAAAGTTCATTAATAAACTGGTTTATCAAGTTAAATATAAAATAAATAGAACTAATAGTACATTAAACCATATAAAATTAAAACTCCACAATTTTCCATACATTTCTGGTTTGTTAACTCAATAACAATATAGATTGTTCCTCCATGAATAAGACTGCAGGAACCTACCTCGTACCAATGACCATGAATGATGACAAGAAAGTAAAGTTGGGTTATATTGCCATGACAACCTGAAAACTCAGACTGTGTCTTAAACAACATATTTCAGATATAAACAGGGTGGTCAGAAATCTGGAAAACATGGGAATACTTGAGTATTCTGTAGGTTTAAAAATATCGGTAAAAATCAAACTCAATCCTGAAAATTCATAGAAACAAATTTAGATTTTCATTAGAATTATGGTAATTTGGATGGGAAATATTTGTTTTGTCATTGCATTGTTCTACACAGTGGTAATCTCTCTTTTAAAATGGGATTGGACAAATCTTATTTCATTGACAGCTTGCTTGACATTTAAAAAAAAGCAAAGGTGGGAAAAAAAAAATCAGGAAGTTTGAGTGTTTTATCCTCAGCATGACCATACATTACACTGCTAGCCTTGAATTTTTGTGAAATGTACCTAGAAAAGTCAGGAAATTTCATTTTCTTATATGAGTAACGACCCTGCAAGTTATGGCTCATGAAATGTTTTTTTAAAAAAAGGAAAGTTATGCAACTTGTTTAAAAGCATTATTCTTAAAATTACTTAAAATATCCTGTCTTATTTATTCTCTAGCAAAAATATTAATTTGTTTTTACCCAGGTATAACGCAAGATGAATATCTTGTCAGAAGAATAAAACTTTTGACAGTGTTAGTAGGTAGCAGAATAATTGACATTAATGAATCCGGCAATATTGAAAACGAGAATATTTCATCTGCCAGTGTATGCCAGGCATGAAAGAGTTCTTCCTAAAGGAGGAATTCCACCTTTTTAAAAGTAATTTTGGACATTCTCTGGATTAATGCAAAAATGCAAAGAAAATTTGAGAAGGATAATAGAAGAGGGTAGGGGTGGAAAATTTAGTAATCTGAGATTCTGCCTACTCACCCTTGGAGTTTGTTCTTGAATTGTTGTGTGAAAGAGACAAAATAAAAAGTGAGCTTATATCATGAAAGCATCTGAAAGTCATGCAAATGAAGTTTCTCAAAGTATCCTTCAAGAAAAGTTTGTTTTTGAAATAGAATATTTTGTACCAGTTGAACAACACTTTTGGGTAACTTCTGTGTTTTTTGGATTTATATCTTTAGCATTGTTAGTACTTTTTAAATTTAAAAGCAATCATACATGCAGTTCCATTAAATTTTGTTGTACAAATAGTTGTTAAAATGACACTTAAATTATGAGAGTTTGGCATTGCTCTATAGATGTAAAACGTTTTCCACCTTTTTTCTCATTTCCCACTTTCATGCCTGGTATGCATAGGGTCTAAAAGGCCCACAGGTACTGAATATTTTGAATACTATCGCTCCTCTCTGACTGAAGTGGGGGGTGTTCCTATCTAGATACATTCAAGATCATCTTTCGAAAGAAAAACATTTAATGGTGCTTTTTTTTTTTTTTTCCTCCTCCACTTTTCTATGTATATCATGGACAACATTCACCTTCAAAGAAAGTGATTAAGGTAAAGTGTTCTAAAGCTGACACCCTAAGTACAGTTCTTAAAGCCGACATCTTTAAGTAAAACAAATATTTAAAGCATTATCAATTTTCCGAAAACTCATTCTAAATTATTTTAGAAAATTGGTGATGCTTTAAATATTTGTTAGATGTCGGCTTTAGGACATCTTACCGTATCGCTGCTCTAAAAGAATAAATTCAGAAATTGTTATATTTTTTCGTGTATGTTGCATTAGCTTTTTTTTTTAATTCTTTTGAAAAAAAATTTTACAGATGTACGCTAGGGGGTGCGCAACCTTTTCAAGACAAGGGCCACTTACAAATATATCTGGGTGGTCGAGGGCCACATCAATAACATGAAGAAAATTCAATTTCGAATGTGATCTGTGGCCTATAATCGGATAAAAAATAAGTTTTCAGAGGGAAGTGGGGGAGATACCCCTTTAGGTTTCCTTAACAGTGAATATATCCAATTCAGTTGGTAAGGATATATCAGCAGTTTTTACTTTTGTATATATGACAGATATAGCAAGGATTATTCTTAAGATGAAATAGTAATACTTGACTTTATGCAAGAGAGTAAATTTTGTTTTATTAAAAGTGCTAAAAAACAAAGATAAGTGGCTAGTGTCGAAAAAATGTGAACTTTATGAATGAAGGAGAGGGAAGGAGCTGATCAACAAGATTTTTCCGTGTCTCATCACTGAAATTCCCAATTTTTCAACACCCAGTCAACAAAATTTGCAGCTTTCCATATCTGATCAACCAATTTTGGGCTTTATACGAAAGTGATCGACGAAATTCGCAATTTTTACGAAACTGATCGAGAAAATTCGATCTTTCCATGCCTAATCAACAAAATGTGTGATGCTTACGAAACCGATAGAAAAAATTCGCGATTTTTACAAAACCGATCGATAAAATTCACAAATTTTACAGCGTCAATTGACGAAATTCGCGATTTTTACCAAGCCAATCTCTGAAATTTGTAACTTTCACAAAACTGATCGGCGAAATTCGCGATTTTTCTTCGCATGATCGATGAAATTCGCGATTTTTCTGCGGCCGATCGACGAAATTACCGATTTGTACGAAACTGATCGCCGAAATTTGCGATTTTTACGAAACCGATCGACGAAATTCGCGATTTTTACAAAGCTGATCGGAAAATTCGGCATTTTTCTCTGCATGATCGATAAAATTCGTGATTTTTCTGCGGCTATCGACGAAATTATCGATTTTTACGAAGCCAATCGACGACAATTCATGACTTTTACAAAGCCGATCGGCGAGATTCTGGATTTTTACGAAGCCGATTGAGAAAATTCACAATTTTTTCACACCTGATCAACAAAATTTTCGATTTTTCTGCGCCTGATCGACGAAGTTATTGATTTTTAGAAAGGCGATCGAAGAAATTCGCGATTTTTAGAAGCCTATGGATGAAATTTGTGATTTTTACGAAATCGATCGACAAGTTTAGCGATTTTTACAATGGTGATTGGCGAAATTTGGGATTTTTCTTCGCATGATTCGACGAAATTCGTGATATTTACCAAGTCGATCGAGAAAACCCACAAATTTTCCGCACATGATAACAAAATTAGCAATTTTTACGAGCCTGACTGACAAAATTCGCGAATTTTACGAATCCGATTGCCTAAATTCACAATTTCTACGAAGCTGATCGACGAAATTTGCAATTTTTCCTCGAATGATTGATAAAAATCGCGATACTTATCATCGTCGATAAGTTTGCGCTTACAAACGTTATCGACGAACACAGTTTTTATAAAGCCAATTGACGGAATTCGCAATTTTTCCAAAGCTGATCGACGAGATTTGCAATTTTTCCGCGTGAGATCTACAAAATTCGTGATATTCCCGTGTCCGACCAACGAAATTCGCAATTTTTTAGAACCCGATCAATAAAACTCGCGATTTTTCCTTGTCCGATCGACGAAGTTTGCGCTTTTACTGTCCTTAACTGACGAAATCTGTATTTTTTCGGCGCCCAATCAAGGAAATTCGCGATTTTTAACTAATTTTGATGAAATTGCATTTTTTTATGCGGCAATTCACGATTTTTTTTTCTCTTGTTAAACTTACAAAACTCACGATCGTTTCGCAGCTGATCAGCGAAATTTTCAATTTTTCCGCGCATCCTCTCAAAATTCGCGATTTTCACGTGCCTTATCAACGAACTTTGTGATATCTTCGTTCCTGATCGACAGAATTAGCGATTTTTTCGTGTCCGATCAAGGAAATTCGCGTATTTTTCACGCGATAAACCGAGAAAACATCCGATTTTTCCGCAGCCGATGAGTTTAAATTGCAATTTGTTCGTGAGTCATTAACAAATCTGACGATTTTTTCTTGCCCGATCAACGAAATGTGCGATTTTTTGCTTCCGATCGACAAAATTCGTGATTTTTCTGTGCCTGATCGACAACAATCGCGTCCGATCGGCTAAATTTGCACATTTTTTCTACCCTAATGGGCAAACTTCGCGATTTTTTCACACCTGATGAACGAAAGATGCGATTTTTCTGCACTTGATCAATGAAATTCGCGATTTTTCCGTACCTGATCAAAGAAATTTGCGATTCTTAAGTGACTGACGAAATTTTATATTTTCCCGCGGTAAATTGTCGCAATTTACGATTTTTTTCTGCAACTTTTGCACAAAAATTTATATTTTTTCTAGTTGTAAATTGACGAAGTTCGCGGGCCATAAGTTTACTCATCGCGGGCCACTTTTGGCCCGCGGGCCATAGGTTGTGCATCCCTAATGTATGTGATATATATAATAAGTGTTTAGAGTTTAACTGATCTCTGTGTATATGACCATTGGTCGCTGCTTAGGAAAGTTAAATTTTGTATTTTTTTATTTAAACTTACAAAATCACTAAGGTTGTGAATTCTGTGCAATTTCAGCACCAATAATTAGATTCAAGTAGAGAAAAATTTGTTTGAAATGTTCTTCTCTGCAAATGGGGCATTAAAAATTGGGGGTGTGCAAGTGCATGCCACATAAATAACAACAAAAGTGGCAAGTCCTTAAAATTTTTTGGACTACTTGGATTTTTTTTTTTTTTTTTTTTTTTAACTCTGTAGTTATTAGTTTGGCGAAATTGGTCGATGTGATAACTAAGTAGTACTGTATTTGGTTTGGCGCAAAAACTTCTTTCAATGCAGAAAACGAGAAAATCAAAAGATTATCGAGCCGCTGAAAACCAATTACGTGTTGAAAGGTGATCACGAAAAAGGAAGCAATTTAATGCCGAACAGATTAATTGTAAAACATCATGTCTCGAGGGCGACCAATCCACTAGCCATGGCGTTTTACAATCGGTCGGTTCTAACCAGGAAAATTTGAGTGCCAATAGTGATTCTAACAAGGCGGATAATATTATAGCTATTACTCCTTGATTTTCCACCACCTAAAAAGAAAACTAAAAAGCAATCGGCTTGGCAAAAACTGGAAAAAAAACTTTTTTGATTCAATGTTTGATGGACCCATTCACAGATGCATGTACTGCAATCGACTTTGGTTTAAAACCTCCATCACCAAAATTCTGCTCTGTAAAATCAAACAGTATATGCCAAAGTCTTACAAGTATAACAGTATATGCCAAAGCTGTATTTTAATAATGATTACTTTCGCACCAACAATGTTACATAGTTTGAAATGTTTCTTTCGTCGCCAACTTTTATGCTTGGCGACAATGAAGTGATGTAACTTAAACGAACCGTACCTTCAAATTGCAGCATGTATAAAATCATTTATAGCAGTGGCACGGATAATACACAATAAAACTGGTATTTACAGCTCATATTCAAAATATTAGAATAATTGAGAAAAAGTAATAAGAAAAAATTATTTGTCATTTATTTATTTTTTATACTAAGTAAATGCAATTAAATTTCTTATAAATTAAATCTGGAATGTTTAGATAAAATTTTAACATTTATAAAATATAAAATACAGCACAATAAATTAGGTATACAGCTTCCTTAAACACACCAGAATATTAGAATAAAATTTAGATTGGTTCAAAATATTAGAATATTTTATTTTACGCAACAATATTACCTTATGAATATGAAGTAAATGGTAGTTAATATTTTGTAGCATCCCCTTTAGCTTTCATAACTGCGTACAATCGATTTTGCATACTATATACAAGGTGTTTACAAACATTTCTATCAATATTAGCCCAAATAGACTTTATACGTGCCACTAACTCAGTTTTACTTGAAGGAGGATTTTCTTGAAGTTTTTTCTTCATTATACACCATAAGTTTTCGATGGGATTAAGATCTGGTGAATTTGGTGGCCAAGGAAGTACCTTAATGTTGCGTTGGCGGAACCAATTCTTAGTTGACACCGAGGTATGAGGGACCCTAAATCTTGTTGAAAGATGAAATCATCTTCAAATAAATCTTCTGATGATGGAATCGTAATATTCTAAAATTTCTTGATATATCACAGAGTTAACCTTTTCGTAGACGATGCATAACTTTCCAGGTCCTTCTGCACTCATACAACCCCAAACCATGACACTAGCAGCAAATTTTACGGAACGTTTAAGACATTCTTTATCAAATGCTTCTTGCTTCATTCTCCAAACTCGAATACCTTGATTACCATATGAAACTCAAAACATACTTTCATCACTAAATAATATATTTTTCCAATCTTTATTGCTCCATAAACGTCTTGATTTACACCAATTCAATCTTATACGCTTTTGTCTTGCAGTCATGAGAGGTTTTGTTTTCGGTACACGAGATTCAAATTTAAATTTATGGAGACTTCTTAATGTTGTCGATGTAGAAACTTCAACTCCTTCTTCTTTCCATTTTCGGTGCAAGAATCGCACACTTTTAAAACGGTTTTTCTTAACTATACGCTTCAGTTTCCTGTCATCTCTAGCAGATGTTTTTGGTTTTCGGCCACCATTTCGGCGATTATTTTGAAATTTTCCAATTTTTGAATATTGTGTTAGTATTTTACTAACGCTCGATTGCGAACAATGTAAATAATTCGCTATAAAACATTGATTTTTACCGTGCCGATACAAATCAACCATACGAAGTTTAGTAGATTTGTAGCTACCGATTTTAGTACGTGTAGCTAACAAGAGTAATAACTTTTATAACTAATCTTTAAAACCAATCTTATTCACACTACATACTTTTTAAATAAAAATAACGATAAAATTAAGTTTTTAGAACAAGCACGCAAACTTTATTAGGTAAAAAATGTTAACTGGTAGAAGGTACAGTTACAGTCAAAAGATGCACAATAATACACAGTTAAATAAGTGAAATATAAAAATACAAATTATTTTACAAAAACTATTTTAAATATTAGAAATGCATTTTAAAGTAAAGAAACATTATTTTAAATTATGTTAGCAAAGAATTATTATAAAACATTTTAATTTGAAAATATGAATATCATTTTAAAAGTTACTATTTGCGATGCGACACAGCTTACGATTCCAGTTATTTTTGCTGGACCACTATCGCCAACTGTCGGCATATAATGGCTCGACATTACTCCCCTACCAGTAACTAAGTTACGATAACAGAAATCATGGTAGAGAATAATTAATTACATTTCAAAATAATGTAAATAATTTAATGAAAATAATAATAATAATCGTACATATCCACAAAAATCTATTTCTGTTTTCAGTGTGACATTAATTTTAAACTAGTATAGAATTGTTATTAATTTAAATGCAACAACTATAAATGCAACTTTATCCACCATTGGGGGAAGAAAAAGAAAAAACTAAAAGTAACATTTATAAATTATATCATAAAATTGTTATTACTCAGAGTAACGTCTTCTAGTAAGTTTAAATAATCTCATATAAAAGAAAATTATCTGAAATCTATGAGATTATAAATATTAATGGTTACTAAAATTGAAGACTATTTACTCGACTTAAATACTATATGAAACCATGCTAATTTAAACATGTAATTCAATATTATAAATCATATCATAAACTAAGCAAGAATAGGAGAAATATAAAAAGTATATATAAAAGAATTTAAGAAATATTATAACACAATCATAAATTTATCAAGAATAAAAAAGTGACAATCAATCTTTAAAGCGAACTGGCAAATTAACTTTTCTGCCACAACGTGTTGTTGAAGGCAATATTTGATCATCAGAAATGACTTGTGGAGTATGGGAGTGACTAGGCATGTTAGTATTCTCTTTAATTTCATCATGTGTCAACATATAGGCTGGCTTAAGCCGGTCAATTGAGATATTGACATTTTTGCCTTTTATTTTCAAAGTATAATATTTATCATATTTATGGACTACCAAAAAGGGTCCTTGGTAGGCCGGTTCTAGCGGTTTTTTTACTCGGTCTACCCTAATAAACACCTGGGAGCAAGATTTTAAATCCTTATGTACAAATATTGTTTTTTGTGTTGCCTGTTTTGTAGGCATAGGTTTTAATTGCTCCATATAATTCTGTAGCTGAGTCACAAAAGTGTCAGAATCTGTACTGACTGTAGGTTTATCAAAAAATTCACCTGGCTGTCTAATATTTGTACCATAAACCATCTGTGCTACAGAATGATTCGTGTCACTTCTGATAACTGATCTTAGTCCTAAAAGCACTGTTGGTAAAATTTCAGTCCATTTCACATTGTTGTGTGCTTTAATAGCTGTTTTTAAAGTTCTGTGAAAGCGTTCAACTTTGCCCTGACACTGTGGATGGTATGGTGTTGATGTTCGAAGTTTTGCACCACAAATTTCTGCTAAGTTTTTGAGCAACTGAGACCTAAATTGTTTACCTTGATCTGTTATGATTGTTCCTGGCACACCGAATCTACAAATCCAATGTTCATAAAATGCTTTGCTCACTGTTTCAGCACTATTTTCAGGCAAAGGGACAACTTCTGTCCAACAAGAAAATCTATCGATGCAAGTTAAACAATAAATATGTCCATTAGATGGAGGCAAAGGTCCAATTAAATCAATATGCACAACATTAAATCTTTCATCAGGTTCTTGAAAAGTAGAAAATTTAGATTTGGTATGTCTATTTACCTTGGTCTTTTGACAATTAATACAGGTTTGAGCCCATTCTTTTACTTGCTTGTTGATTCCTGGCCAAATGAACCTGGCAGCCATCTCTTTAACGGTAGATTTTATGCCTGGGTGTGACAAGCCATGGATTTGATGAAAGAGTTCTCTCCTGAATTTGAGAGGAATATATGGGCGAATCTTGTTGTGGGAGGTATCACACCATGATGTTTTTGCAGATGCCAGAGTGTAAGGTTTGAAGTCCAAAGATGTGTCACTAGAACATAATTCTTTGAATTCTGCATTATTACTTTGCTCTTGAGCTATTTCATCATAGTCGATAACACAGACTGTTTCTATTCTGGACAAGGTGTCAGCAACCACGTTATCTTTGCCACTAATATGTTGGATGTTGGTAGAGAATTGAGAGATGTACTGGAGCTGGCGCAACTGTCTTGGAGAAGCCTTTTCATTTTTCTGTTTGAAAGCAAATATTAAAGGCTTATGATCTGTCCAAATTGTGAATTCGCGACCTTCCAAAAGGTATTTAAAATGTTTGATGGAAAGATAGATTCCCAATAACTCACGGTCATACGTACTGTACTCTTTCTGAGTTTCGTTAAGTTTTTTCGAATAGAAACCAATTGGCTTCCACATGTTGTCTTCAAATTGTTCTAAAACAACCAATTGCCCAATCTGAAGCATCTGTGCATAGAGATAATGGGAGTCCAGGTTTTGGAAAACACAGAAGTGCAGCATTAGCTAGATCAGCTTTGCACTTTTCAAATTGCTGGATACTTTCATCTGTCCAAGGGACTTTTCTGCGATCCTTTTTCTTTGCACCTTTTAACATCTCATGAAGCAGTGCTTGGGTTTGTGCTGCATCTTTCAGGTATCTGCGATAGAAATTAATCATACCAAGAAAGGTACGTAGATCGTGCAGGGTTTCTGGCAATTTATAATCTAGGATAACTTGGACTTTAGCTGGAAGGGGTGAGGAACCTTTCTCATTAATGAGGTATCCCAAAAATTCAATTTGGTTAACTCCCATTATTGATTTTGCAACATTAATGCGCAGGCCATACTTATTTAATCTCTCAAATACTATTTTTAGGTGCTCCTTATGCTCGGCTTCTGAGCTCGAAGCAACTAGCACATCATCCAAATAGGGAAACAAAAAATCTAACCCCTGAAAAACTTGATTAATAAATCGCTGGAACGTGGCAGGAGCATTCCGAAGGCCAAAACTCATGACATTGAACTCAAACAATCCGAATGGGGTAATTATTGCAGTTTTGGGCTTGTCTTCTTCAGCTATTGGAATTTGATAATACGCTTTGATTAAATCAAGCTTAGAGAAAATAACTGTATCTTTTAATATGTTATGAAAATCTTCAATTCGGGGTATGGGGTATCTGTCTGGAATGGTTTTGTCGTTTAATCTTCTGTAATCCCCACAAGGTCTTAGGGTGCCATCTTTTTTATCAACCAAATGAAGGGGACTGGCCCATTGGGATTTTGAAGGTCGGATTATGTTATTGTCAAGCATGAATTGAAACTCCTGTTTGGCCAACGCAAGCTTTTCAGGATTTAGTTGTCGTGCCTTGGAATACACTGGTGGACCTGTTGTTTCAATGTAATGCTTAACTTCATGTTTAACTGATTTATTTAAAATATTAGGTTTCGTAATATCAGGATATAAATTTAATAAATCACTAAATTGGGATGTACGATCAAACGTAGTTATAAAACACTCATCAGAAATTGTTGAAATTTCACTTTTTACAGACAATTGTGTGATGCCATCAATTAATTTACGTTTATGTATATAAGCAAATGAAAATGATGCAGAAAATCAGCACCAATGATTCCTTTACTCACCTTGGCTACTATGAATGGCCATTGAAATGCACGTCGTAAACCAAGATCTAGTGTCAGTGTTTTTACACCATAAGTTGGTATTTCAGTACCATTGGCAGCATATAACACATATGAGCATGGTTGTTCTGCTTTTACGTTTGCTGGAACTAAGGACACATCAGCACCACTATCGACTAAGAAGAGCACACCAGTTTTTTTGTCATGAACAAATAGTCTGTAGTTGCGGCAATCTATGTTCTTTGCAGCAGGACTTGCCGCTGACTCTACTGCTGGGAGGAGTTTTCCGCTTGTTGCCAACTACAGGGTTGTTTACATTTCTCAGGAAGACATTTTTTTCCAAATCTGAAGTGGTAATAGCAAAGCTTACCATTAGGATCATAACGCTTGCGGGATTGACTTCTGTATCTGCCAGCACGGCGATGAGGAGTACGACTACGAGATCGTTGAACATGCAAACTTGCAATCTGCTGCTCTAAGCTGGAGATCTTATCCAAGAGGGCTGCATAGCTGGGAGTCTCTTTATCAACTTTGGCAAGTTCCATATTAGGGTTCAGTTCAATGATTTTATCAGCCATTTTGGCCAATTTTTCTAAATCTTCATCACTGACAACAATTATGTTTTTCACTGAATCCGGGAGCTTTTCTAACCAGAGAGTTCTGAGCACTTTGTCTGAAACGTCCTTCGTATCGCCTAATGCTTGCATCTTACGTAAGAGTTGGCTGGGCTTCAAATCTTCTAATTCCAGTCCAGTGAGAAGTCGTTTGATGCGCAAATTTTCGCTTTCTTTAAAAGTGCTTAAAAGTCTGTCTTTCGCGGCTGCATACTTATTTGGAGTGTCATTTTGAATTATGTCCCATATATTCTCCATAAACTTCGGGTCCAACTGAGCGATCAAATAATTGAACTTAGATTCGTCGCACGTAATTCCGGCTATCTTGAATTGCGCTTCAATTGTAATAAACCACATTTCAGGTTTTTCTGTCCAAAATGGGGGAATTCTGATGCTAACTTTGCTAGCTTCTGCTGATCCGGAGTTTTGGTCGGTAAGAGGCATTTTGAATAAGTTATGTTAACGAGGGTCACCAATTGTAGCTATCGATTTTAGTACGTGTAGCTAACAAGAGTAATAATTTTTATAACTAATCTTTAAAACCAATCTTATTCACACTACATACTTTTCAAATAAAAATAACGATAAAATTAAGTTTTTAGAACAAGCACGCAAACTTTAATAGGTAAAAAATGTTAACTGGTAGAAGGTACAGTTACAGTCAAAAGATGCACAATAATACACAGTTAAATAAGTGAAATATAAAAATACAAATTATTTTACAAAAACTATTTTAAATATTAGAAATGCATTTTAAAGTAAAGAAACATTATTTTAAATTATTATGTTAGCAAAGAATTATTATAAAACATTTTAATTTGAAAATATGAATATCATTTTAAAAGTTACTATTTGCGATGCGACACAGCTTACGATTCCAGTTATTTTTGCTGGACCAGTATCGCCAACTGTCGGCATATAATGGCTCGACAGATTCAGGAATATCACTCACATGGCCCATTTTAAGACGAAAAAGAAACAAACTGCAAAAAAGAATACTGATTTTAAGTAAAATAGTCTGAATTTAATCAATGATGCCACCAGTTAAGAATTGGTAATAATTAAAGGAGAATTAATGTGAAATATTCTAATATTTTGAACCACTTGAATAAATATTCTAGAATTTTGACTTTTCAAAATAATTTTTTTTGCAATTAATCTTTTCAAAAATGATATTAAATTTAAGATAACAAGTAAGTTTAATCAACAATAAGTTCTTAATAAAAATATCGTTTGCATATTTTCATTAAAAGACATTAAATTACCAAACGATATTTTCAATTTCTAAAAAAAAGGTAATTATTCTAATATTTTGAATATGAGCTGTAGATTAAAATGATAGATGAATGTTTCGAGTGAAACATTTTTCAAATGGTTGGTGTAATTTCTTAAATTACAACTTTTTTGTAAGCCTCCAATGCTATTTCTTTCAGACAAGCTAAAAAGTGTAGTGTCAAAAATTGTGGCACACTTTTACTTGCCTATCATACATAGTATAGGGTAAATCTCGCAATCGTTTTGAAAATCGAAAAAAAAATTTTTGACGGATTTACACGTTTTAGGTACTGGAGATTCCGATAAACATATTTTTTGGGGAAAAAAAATTGCCGTCCGTCTGTCTGTAAACGCTCAATTTCAAGAACAAATGGAGATAGAGACTTAAAATTTTGTATGTACTTAGTGAGTAAGAATAGGACGAAGCCTATTTAATATCAGTAACCTCGATTATCCGGAACTATTTTTTTTTCGGACTCTCGAAAAAAAAAATTGTCGGATTTACATGTTTCAGATACTGGATATTCCGAAAAACATATTTTTAGAAGAAAAAAAATTGCCGTCCGTTGGTCTGTCTCTCTGTAAACGCTCTATCTCGCGAACAAATGGAGATAGAGACTTAAAATTTTGTATGTGCTTAGTAAGTAAGAATAGGACGAAGCCTATTTAATATCAGTAACCTCAATTATCCGGAACTGTTTTTTTCGGACTCTTGAAAAAAAGTTTTTGACGGATTTACACGTGAAACGTGTAAATCCGTCAAAAAAATTTTTTACACTGGAGATTCCGAAAAACATATTTTTAGAAAAAAAATTGCTGTCCGTCTGTCTGTAAACGCTCTATCTCACGAACAAATGGAGATAGAGACTTAAAATTTTGTATGTACTTAGTAAGTAAGAATAGGACGAACAGGCATGAGATTCTTCCGCGGATGAAAGGCGATCCGGATAATCGAGGTTACTGATATTAAATAGCCTTCGTCCAGGCATGAGATTGCAAAAAGTTAAAAAAAAGAGGAAAAGCGCGTGAGCCGGAAAATGAGAAATTATTTTAAAATAGCGCGTGTTAAAGGCAATTAAGAAAGTTATTTTATTTGCCATAATAAAAAGGGGGGGGGGGTCAGAGTGAATCAATTTGTGCAAATACTACTCTAAGTAATTCTGAAATGAATTTTCCGCTGAAAGTTTTCCGCTTTTTTGTCATTTTCCGCGTTTCCGATTTTTTTATCGGCAAAGGATCACGGAATGACACAAATTTCATCAAAAGATTGCGTGAAAAAAGTACGATTTTCGTTAAAAAGGACGCGAAAACAAATGCTATTTGCGTCTCAAAAAATCGCGAAAAATACTAATTTCATCAAAAGATCGTGAAAAAACACTATTTTCGTCAATGGATCGTTAAAGAAAAAAAAAAAAAAAAAAAAAAAAAAAAAAAAAAACTCGATTTTCGCCGTACGATTGCGATTATCGTCAAAAGACCCCAAGAAAAACGGAATTTTCGTTGAAAGATCGCAAGAAAAATGCGATTTTACTCCAAAGATCGAGAGAAAAACGCGTTGTTCGTCCGAAGATCGAGAGAAAAACGCGTTTTTCGTCCAAAGATCGCGAAAAAAAACGCGTTTTTCGTCCAAAGATCGTGAAAAAAACGCGTTTTTCGTCCAAAGATCGCGAAAAAAACGCGTTTTTCGTCCAAAGATCGCGAAAAAAACGCGTTTTTCGTTAAGAGATCGCGAAAAAAACAATTTTGTGAAAGAAACGCAGAAAAAACATTCTGTCAAAAGATTGCAGAAAAGTGCAAATTTCATCAAAGAATCGCAAAAAATTAACTGCAATTTTAATGTTTTTTTTTTTTTTTTCCAGATGATTTACAAATTTAATTTCCCATGTTTAAATGATATTTTAAGTAAAAATATGTTGAAATTTGAAATTGGAATTGGATGACTAGCTAAGATTGCTGTGCAAAACATTGCATTAGAAGTACAAACTTATTTTGCAGTTGAGTGGCAAATTAAACATTAGCTAACTATGTTTGTTGAATGATTTTTTCAGTGAAAATAGAAACTTTAATTTCAGAATTACTTAGAGTAGTATTTGCGCAAATTGATTCACTCTGACCCCCCCCCCCCCTTTTTTATTATGGCAAATAAAATAACTTTCTTAATTGCCTTTAACACGCGCTATTTTAAAATAATTTCTCATTTTCCGGCTCACGCGCTTTTCCTCTTTTTTTAACTTTTTGCAATCTCATGCCTGGACGAAGGCTATTTAATATCAGTAACCTCGATTATCCGGAACTGTTTTTTTCGGACTCTTGAAAAAAAGTTTTTGACGGATTTACACGTTTCAGATACTGGAGATTCCTAAAAACATATTTTTAGAAAAAAAAAATTGCTGTCCGTCTGTCTCTCTGTAAACGCTCTATCTCACGAACAAATGGAGATAGAGACTTAAAATTTTGTATGTACATAGTAAGTAAGAATAGGACGAAGGCTATTTAATATCAGTAACCTCGATTATCCAGAACTATTCTTTTCGGACTCTCGAAAAATTCGTTCTGATGAAATGTATGTAAAAAACCTCTATGGATTTTTTTTTTTTTTTTTTTTTTTTTTCTAATCTTAGGCGAAACTGAATTCTGCAATGGCAGAATCTGCATTCAACTTTAAAGTATAGTGATTTAAAATCTTTATAACTCGAAACATTACTCATCGGGTTTCATTATTATTATTTTTTTTTATGTAATTAAACAGGAAAATATAATTTCAGCTTTTTTCAGGATTTCTTTAAATATTAATTTTTAAAAAATTGACAATATTTATTTTAAAAAGGATGTAAGTTATTTTTTCAAAAATCGTATGTTCAAAAGTAAATATGTATTTTTAATTTGCCAAAACAAAATTAATGTTTAAAAGAAAAAAAAAAAAAAAAAAAAACAGTTAAATGTAGATTCTGGCATTACAGAATTCAGTTTCGCCTCTGATTAGAAAAAAAAACTCGTTGGATGTGTCAATCCCAAAACTTTCTTCTATCTCATAAGTACATTTTAATATTTAAAAAAAAAAAAAAAAAAAAAAAAAAAAAAAAAAAAAAAAAAAAAAGCCGCCAAAGTTACCCTCTATCGAATTCCCTCGAACATTTGACCTAGCCTAATGAGATTCTGGTATTCGAAAAGTCTAAAAAGCAAAATTTAATAAATATTTTGAGAAAATGAGCTTAGCAGTGCCTCATGTTGGGTAATTTATACTAAAACCTAATAAGCATCTATTTATGAAGACAGAATCTGAAATTTGATGGAATTTCGACCATTAGTTCTTCAGATATAGTTATAAAAAAAAATTTGCAAAACGTAGCACAACAACACCATATCTTGGACAATTTATGCCAAAACGTAAAAAAGCGTCTAATTATGTTATGGTGTAAAATAATCTGAAGTTTGATGAAATTCTGTGCATTAGATCTTGAGATATAGCTAGTTAAAAAAAAACCGTGTAAAATATAGAACAGCAACACCATCAGTTGAAGGAGTTATAACAAAACGTAATGTCATTTTGTAACAAAATTTGAAGTTTGATGAAATTCTGTGCGTTGGTTGTTGAGATATAGCTATCGGAAAAATCGTGCAAAATGCAGCATAGCTGCACCACCTGCTGCAAGGTTAACCAAAATGTAATCAGCGTCTAATTATGTTATATGTTCTAGTGTTTCAGAATCTAAAATTTGATGAAGTTCTCTGCATTAGTTCTTGAAATATAGCTATCGCAAAAATCGTGCAAAATGTAGCATAGCAGCGCCACCTATGGGGCAGTTCACACCAAAACTTTATCAGCGGCTATGTATCTCAAGGTATCGCGGAATCTGAAGTTTGGTGAAATTCTGTGCATTAGTTCTTGAGATATAGCTATCATAAAAATCATGAAAAACGTGGCATAGCAGCGCCACCTGCTGGCCAATTTACACCAAAACTTAATCAGCGTCTATGTATATCAAGGGGTCACAGAATCTGAAGTTTGGTGAAATTCTGTGCATTAGTTCTTGAGATATAGCAATCTTGAAAATCATGAAAAACGTAGTATAGCAGCGCCACCTGCAGGCCAATTTTCACCAAAAACCAATAGGCGCTAATTCATATCAAGGTCTAACTGAATATAAAATTTTATTAAATTTCGAGCATTAGTTCTTGAGATAGAGCGCCCACAATTTTGTTGTCACATACAGACAGACTCACAGACAGACATTTTCTAAAAATAGTCAAAACGTGTTCAGGACCTTCTAAAACGTATAAATCCGTCGAAAACCGGAAGTCGAAAACTTTCATGAATCCAATACTTTCTTCTTGTAAAGATAGAAGAAAGTAAAAAAAATAAAAAAAATCGATAGAGCTCTTTAAGAAGAGCGACCCCGTTTAGAATGCAATGAACTAACTTCATTTTTCTTGTGTTTATCTTATATTATAATGGGAGCAAAAATTGTGTGTGTGTGTGTAAATTTTATCTCAAAAACGGCTCTAACGATTTTCGCAAAAATTTGGATTTTACCATTTTTGGGCACGAGAAGACCATTGAGCTAGGTCACATGTTCGAGAAAATTCGATTATTGGGTCATAATGGGTCAGGATCAAGCTATTTATATCTAGAGAACGGCTGATCGATTTTAAGGAAATTTTGTATCCAATCGTTTTTTGGCACGAGAAAACTATTGGGCTGGGTCACATGTTCGAAAAAGTTCGATTAGTGGGTCATTATGGGTCAAGCCATTTTTATCTAAAAAACGGCTCTAACGATTTTGACCAAATTTTATATTTTATCGTTTTGGGTTACAAGAAGACCATTGGTTTAGGTAACATGTTCGAGAAAATTCGGTTAGTGGGTCATTTTTGGGTCATGTTATTTTTATCTAGAGATTTTCTTACGCAACTTTGACTAAAAATTGCATTCTATAGTTTTCGGGCACGAGAAAAACATTGGGCTATGTTACATGTTTGAGAAAAAATTTTAATGGGTCATTAAGGGTCTGGGTCAAGCTATTTATATTAAAAGAACGGCAGAATCAATTTCATCGAAATTTTGCCTGTAACAGTTTTTTGACACGAGAAAGCTAATGGGGAAAGTCACACGATCGAGAGATTCCGATTATAAGAGTCATTTGTGGGTCATAATGGGTCATGGTCAAGCTATTTTTAAAGAGCAGGTGGATCGATTTTAACGAAATTTCGTATACAACATTTTTTTGGCACGAGAAAATTATTGGGCTAGGTCACATTTTCGAGAAATTTAGATTAGTGGGTCATAAAGGGTCTGGGTCAAGCTATTTATATTTAAAGAACGGCAGGATCGATTTGTATGTGACAGTTTTTAGACACGAGAAAATTAATGGGCTCGGTCACATGTTCGAGAGATTTTGATTATAAGGATCATTTGTGGGTCATGATGGGTCATAATATGTCATGATCAAGCTATATCTAAAGAACGAGTAGATCGATTTTGCCGAAATTTTGTATGCAACATTTTTGGCACGAGAAAACTATTGGGCTAGGTCACATGTTCGAGAAATTTCGATTAGTGGGTCATTTTGGGTCTGGGTCAAGCTATTTATATTTAAAGAACGGCAGGATCGATTTTAACGAAATTTTGTTGTGACAGTTTTTAGACACGAGAAAATTAATGGGCTTGGTCACATGTTCGAGAGATTTTGATTATAAGGATCATTTGTGGGTCATGGTCAAGCTATAGCTAAAGAACGGGTGTATCTATTTTAAAGAGATTTGGTATACAGCATTTTTTTGGCAGGAGAAAAAAAATGAGCTAGGTCACATGTTCGAGAAATTTTGATTAGTGAATCCTTTTGGGTCAAACAAATTTCGTCTAAAAAAATGGCTCTAACGACTTTGACAAAGTTTAGTATACTACCGTTTTAGATTACAATGAGATTACTGGGTTAAGTCACGTGTTAGAGAGAATTCGATTCGTGGGTCATTTTTATGTTATGTTAATTTTATCTAGACAATTTGTCTCGCAATTTTAACTAAATTTTATATTCTATCGCGTCGGATACGAGAAAATCATTTCATTTGGTCAGATAATCGAGAAAATTCTATTAATGGGTCTTTTTGGATCATAATGCGTCAGGATCAAACTAATTATATACATAAACAAGTTGGAAATTGCACGTGAACGTAGCAAATGAGGTGCGTTCGTACGATAACGAAGTTTTAAAAATATTCAGATCTTGCTTATATAGTAGAGCGTACTCCGGATACAGTATAGTAGTCGAAATCTTTACGTTTCTGTAAATATGCAGGAAGTAATTTTTATTACACCTCAGCAACGTATATCTTATTCATAAAATGTGAAATAGTTGAATATAATTAAAACACGTCCCAAAGAATGTTTCCCCGTATAGCATTATGTAGTGGAATACTTTAGTGTGGCCCTGTAATTTTATAATAAAAGTTCTTTGCATCACAGATTGTACAGAATGCATATTTTAGTATATATTTCATAGATTCATGCCAATTCTATTAAGTTCGAATGAGTGTAACATCATTAAAATGCATTTGAAACTTTTTCCCCATTGACCGTAATGTAATGGAATACTTTTGATTGTTTCTGTAAATGATCTATGCATCCGACTTTCATAACATTTGAAATGACTCGACAAAATTACGCAATAATTATATGTTTTAAATTTCAAACGATTAAAATGCATTTGAAACTTTTTTCCCTATTGACCGTAATGTAACGGAATCTTTTTGATTGTCCCTGTAATTGATCTATCCATCCGATTTTCATAAAATTTGAAATGACTCGACAAAATTATGTTATAATTATGTATTTTAAATTTCAAACGATTCGGTTGGGTAGTTTTTGCGTTGTTATATGCGGACAGACAGACGGACGGACTGAGCGACAACAATAGGTGCTACGTATTTACATAATTACGAACGCACCCAAAAAGGCTCAATTGATTTTCTCTAAATTGTGTTTCCAAGCGTTTTTTTTTTTTTTGGCTCGCAAATACTAATGGGCTAAGCCACATGTTTGAGAGATTTCGATTATAAAGGTCATTTGTGGGTCATGATGGGTCATGCAAATTTCAGTTAGCAAATGGCTGTGTCGGTATCACGAGAATATGGCAACCGCCAAAAACTTGACAATATTTCGCAAAATATTAGCGACATTTGACCGAAAAATTGACTATTAAAATCAAAAATGTCAAAATACGCATTTATGCCAAATGAAAGAATGTCGCCAAATTTGGCTACATCTGGCAGAAAATATTGTCTTTAATAATATGAAGAAATTTTTTATACATTCTTAATAGGATTCGAGATGCATGGTTAAGCCAATCAGACACGAACTAAAAAAGTGATTTTTATCGATGTCCTTTCGTAGTATATTTCAAAATAATGTAAAATTTTTGAACATGTGCATACATACATAGTTTTTTTTTTATATTGTTTTTGCAAATAATAATATTATAAATAAGATATTTTATAGTAGTAATAATACAGAGAGACTGATAAAGTAAATATACTATCGAGTTGAACACAAAATTAATTTTGACCGAGCTAAGCTCGGTCACTCCTGCTAGTCAATATAATAGCAAACAGAACGGTGTGAAATACCCAATTGATTAGCAATTTCTCTCTGAGATATTGGAATTGCGGAATAATAAAGAGATACAATTTGACGTGCTACTTCTTCATTGACTAGATTAATCAAAAACGGATTTTTTCTTTAGTTTAAACTTTTTTTTATAGACTCTGAGAAAAAGGAAATGCATTTTAAGGGTGTTCTTAAATCAAAAAGGGTAACTTTGTGACATATGCTTTAATTTATTTCTGTTCGGAAATGCATGAAAATAACAGGGGTTGTTATTGAGAAACTGTCTAACTGCACTCATTCTTCTGTTTTTTAAAAAATACAATAGATCTTTCATTATAAGCCTTGAAAGTTGACGTTTTTGAACACGTTTCCCGACGAAAGCAGAAAAACCGGTCGAAAAGCAGGAGAAAAACGGGTGATCGATTGATCGAAATAGCTTATAACTCGATAGGTAATTTAGTTATCATAAAATGGAAAATTCAGTTCGATTCAAAATCGCTTCCATAGTCAGGCATTCCAATTTTATATATTTCTGTTAAAAAATGAACTTGTAAATGTGTCAAAACGTTTTACGCTTGTTGAGCGGAGCAGTTAAGAACACCCTTAACAATGAAACGAGTGGAATCCCGTCGAATTCGACGAATGAAATGTTTAAAAGACCCAATCGATTTGGTTTAAAAAAAAAGCAAAAGTAATTACATTGTTGAATCAATGTATAATAAATATATTTCCAAACTTAATGACAAGTTTGCCAGTTACAATTTTGCATGCAAATATTCGCACATCTTCAGTTAAAATTGTAATCTGAGTGCCGGCGAAATCGAGAAATTTTATTTTATACGCACTCACAGAAAAATAGTTTTATTAAAAAAAAACTAATTTCATTTTTACTATGACATTATTTTCCCTAACTGAAGTCATCTGAAAGTAAAATTTCAATCTCAGTGTCCATATCCCTTTAAGACCCGAAACATTTTCATCATTAAATATTAAATTCCTCTGGTTATTAACTCTCTACTAACCCTAATGAGACCTAAAAAAATAATTAAAAAAATTTTCTTCACCCCCTAGAGCGTGAAAAGTACCCGCACGAACGTGCGGGTTGGGCTTTTTCTGTGAAAGCCACACCTGCACGATTGTGCGGGTTGGGCTTTTCCTGTGAAATCATTACTTATTACATGTTAAGATATGTACATTTTCTGGCTCTAAATGGATAGAAGAGAGAAATAGAAACAAATTTTTTTTTACAAATATGGTAATTATTGATGTATTCTTTTTTATTTTATAGGCTGGTTACTTTTTTACAATGGAAATCTTTAAAACATGGTTTTGTTTTTGACATACACAAATAAACGTTGCATTTTTCACAACGTGTTTTTGAACTTTTTTTCGCAGTTTTTAAACCTGCACCTGCGAGGCCTTGAAATGTCATCAACACATGGGAGATGGTTGCCTCTAAAGCCTAAAAAAGAAGGAAAAAATTAATATTGGAGATGTACTTATCGACTTAAAAAAATAATATTTTAATTAATTTAAAAATGTTTGTCATATTTTTAAAGCTTTTATTTATTATATCGATTTAATTTCTTCTATAAGTCTATAACTTTTTTTTAATTACAATATAAGAAATGAAAAACATACCTGCAGTTGCGTGAAATCTGAAGTTCCAAAATGAGGTACAGAAATGAACATTTTAACAGTCCGCTTGTATTCCTTTTTTTCTTTTTTCATTCTTTTAGTACTTTCCGAAATTACCTTGGAGATAGAACTTTGGGAGATGAATTCAGGAAACTTTGAGGAGGAAGAATGATCCAAAATTGTCCTGTTTTTCTTCATCGAGCTCATTTGAAGTTGACTGTCCTAATAAATCTGTTTGAAATGTTTTGTCCGTAATGTCCGTCATCATCCGAGAGGTCACTAAATTCAGAATCTGATTTATTCATCAATTGAAATATTTCTTCTTGAGTGAGAATTCTTTTCCGTTTAGACATCTGAAAAAGTATTTTATTTTGCTTTATTAAAAGTTAACAAAGTACAGCATAAAAAATTAGAAAAAGTGTTCGAAAATTTTATTAATTAAAAAGAAAAAAAGTAAAAATCAATTTTAAAAAAGGGGGGGTATCTATGACAACACCCAAGAAAATAATATAGTATTAATTATGTAACAGCATACTTCGTTTTATTTTGGCTGTAATCAAAATTGTTGAAGCAGAAAACAAAATGAACATTGAAAAACACTTACCTTTACAGTAGCACTGACTAACGTAACGCCCAAGTTGCAGATCGTGCGGGCGACGAAATCTTGAGTCCTAAGAGCAAAATAATTAGTGTATAATTAATGTTTTTTATTATATTGCACTTATTTAGACATTAAAGCAAAAGTTTTTACCTAAGCAATTAAAAATATATTGATAATTACCTTTTTACGACAGATAAAATGATGAGCTATATCCGTTGTACTTGTAAACAAAGCTCTAGACATGCCGCCTGAATGTAAAACATGGACTACTACCGCAATCTGTTGATAAAAGAAGATACTTTACTCTTTCAGCTAACCAGAACAATCGTTCGATTTGGGTTTATATTACATACGACTGTTTCAGAAGCAAAAATTTAAATGAATGTCTAACCCGCACAATCGTGCGAGCTGGGTCTTAAAGGGATAATGAAAAAAAATATTGAAATGTACATCGAGTAAATATGCGATGTTTTAAATAGTGACATCAGTTTCTCTCCAAATGTTTTTTAAAAGTTACTGTTATTAGTAATATAAAAAAGGCATCCATAATAATATTGTAATTCCCATTTATCTCGTTGCTGAATGACATCATTTTCCTCATTTGAAATTTTTCTTATTTTGCTTTAGACATTAATTTTTATCATAAATTATTTTCTGTTATTTTATTTACATTATTAATATTATTTCTTAGTCAATATATTTTTTTTTACCTCAATTAGTGCATAATTATACGCAATCATTTTATTGTGGTTAAATTTTACGAAAACAATTAACTTTTTCTTTTAAATGCGAGTACATGTTCACTGATGAAATAAAGCTTCTGACTGGTGGTAAGTGATAATGGAAAATAAATTTTTATTATCGAGAGAAAAGCTAAACTGAGTTGCGACCATTTTGAAGAAATATCGTAAAAAGCATTTAAAATTAAAAATAAAATATAAAAATGGAAATAAATTAAAAAATAGCTAAAATGGGCACAACTACAAATAAATAGCATTCATTTAAAAAAATAATTATCAAAATCGGTTGAGTAGAAAATTCAGGGCTGATGACTAAAAGAACAGCCAGGTCTTTTAAATATATAATAGATTGTATAAATGTCTCGTTTTAACGGCCAGATTATGAAAAAGTGGGCCACAATTTTTGACACGACACTTTTTAGCTTGTCTGAAAAAAAAAAATAGCATCGGAGGCTAAAAAGACCCAAATTTGCGTCCCATTTCTGTAACGATTCTTGAGTTAATAATTTTAAAACGAGAAATGGTAAGGGGGAAAAAAACATCATGCAGAAAAGTGCATTTAAAGTTTTAAATAAAAACTGGCTCCTAATAAAATGTTTAAGAATTTTTTTAAAAATTTGCATGTGAAAAAATAACTTATTTCTGCCGTTTAAAATTCCGATTTAATTTCAGTTTTGTCATTTCCACCTCTTTTCTGTACTATTTAAATGTACGGCTGTTATTTAAATTAATGCTTTTTCTAACATGCCGATTATGAGGTTTTTCATAACTTTAGATCTCACAACTTCAGGCTTTTTATCCAAGGCCGTAACTTACGCCGGGGCCTCCAAGCCCGAGGGGTCTCAAACTAATTGGCTAAAAACACTATGGATTTTAGTTTCTAGTCTAACTTCCTATAAAATGCCCAGCACCTAGCTAAAAGTTAGTAATAAAAATAAAAAAAAATCAAAGTGCTAGAGTAAATGTTTTTGCGCGTTCGACGATATACTCCATACGCTTCGCATGCAAAAGCAGTTCTAGAGCAAACAGCATAATGTCGAGCCGAATGTGTCATGTCGCGTCAGCTTCTTTGCTGATCCCACCGAAGATCGCAAAAGGAAGAAAATATGAGTTTCTGATCGGCTGAATAACATAAAAAGTATCTAAAAAATTCTAGAAAATCTTTCTTCTTATCTATACTAATAAGATAACAAAACGTATGTGCGTGTGTGTATGTGCGATGGCTAGCAAAATCTACCGCACGTAAAAGTCTGAAATATTAGGTGAAGATAGTCCAAGACAGGTCCTGATCACGGCCAACTTTATTAGAGGCCTCGGAAGCTTTTGCTTTTTAGGCGGGTCTTAGGACGGAATTAATGACGTAATCTCCGTCTATCCAATCTCGTGAGGAAGTTGTCCTTGTAAGGGGCGTTACAAACAAGAGTTGTCTTTGCCGATTGGTTAAACATGATATGATGTCATAAATTCCGTCCTAACAGCCAAGAGCTTCCAAGGCCTCTAATGAAGTTGGCCATGTCCTGATGCACCTGAGGCTCAGATGTTTAATATTTTAAGGGCCAGGGGCCCCTTACAATTTTTATGCACCAAATTGTTAATAACTTGACTTCTTTTTATCTAATCTTCTTAATTTTGAGGCACCTTTCTCCATTTCGATATTCTCGCCTTTTTACTTTTCGGCGGAACTAGACCCGGCGGAACTGGCGGAACTGGACCCCTGGGGCCCGTTTCACGGCCCCTTTAAGTTTTTGTGATAATAAACTGTTAATAGAATGCTTCCATTTAATTCGATCTTTATTTTTGGGATACCTATTCCATTTAGATATTTTCAAATTTTTACATTCCATGTGAGACACTGGGGACCCCTAGGTAATCATAGGGCCCGACCCAGAGCCCCTTGATCTTTTTGTGCGCTAAACAGTTTTCACTTCCTAAATTTCTCACCTTCTCAATGCAAAATTTAAAAGTTGAATCTTAGACTCTTATTTCAGGACCAACACCCTGATATTTTTATTCGGGCCCTGGGGCTCTTTTTTAACGCCTACCCAAACAATTGGTGCATTTTTTTAAAAATATTATTCCTGCGAATAATTCATACTCTGTACTTAATTTTGACTAATAAAAGGTCTAAAGCGCTATGTACTAAAATATTTTAACATGTTTTTCATGTTAGGGTCCTGGTTTTATTTGTCAGTTTGCCCCTACAGGGCCCTCTATCTTCTGAGGCCACCTATTATACCCTTAAAAATGGTCGGATTCAATAGCTTTTTTTCTAACAACTTTTTAGGTCCTCCAACTACTACATGAACAACAAAAAGATTTCTTAGACTTCAGCTACCACTAATTTTGAATATTAATCACTTTTTTGGGGCTCTTGGTGCAGCTTCTTTAAAAAATGATCCAAATTGCTTTCAATTTTATTTAACATAGTTTTAGCGTTTTCCCATTATTTTAATAACTACAAAAATATTTTTATACTCAACTACATGCGAAATAAATTCCTGGCCCCTTGAGTCCCGGTACAGAGCCCCTTGAAGTTTTTGTAATAATAAATAGTTTCCTCTTAATCCTATCTTCATTTTTAGGATTCTTCATTCATTTAGATATTTTAGTGTTTTGACATTCCATATAAGACACTATGTCTCCCTGTGGAATCACAGGGCCCTTGAACATTTTGTGAGACATACATATTTCACTTCCTATATTTCTCATCTTCTAAGTGCAAAATTTTAAAATGGCCTGTGATTCTTCTTTCAAGACCAATCCAGAAAACCTGATGTTTTTATTCGACTCTAGGGCCCCTTTTTAAACATTTATTCAACCAATTTGTGCATTAAAAATATATTATTCGAACGAATAGTTCCTGCTATATGCTTAATTTTGACTAATTAAAGATCTAAAGCGCTATGTACTAAAACATTTGAACATGTTTTCATGATAGGGCCCTGGTTTTAACTGTCAGTTGGCCCCTACGGTCCCCCATATTATAGCTCCATTAAAAATGGTCCGATTCACGAGCTTTCTTTTTTTTTCTAACAACTTCTAATGTCTCTAAGTTCTCTGTTATAAGAATGACAAAAAAATTTCTCACACTTCAGCTATTATTAATTTTGTTTATCAACTGCTTTCGTGAGGCCCTTGGTGTATCTTCTTTAAAAATGAACCGAATTTCTTTCACTTTTATTTAACATAGTTATAGTGTCTTTCTATCATTTTAATCATACAAAAAACTGGTGGAACCAGAGAGAAAAGTAGAGCTCGATTAAAAAAAAAAAAAAAAAAATTACAGTAAAATTTGGGAAATATTTTCAATGTGCGTGCAAAAGAAAGGGAATCAGATGATCTGTAAAGCTTATGAAATAACCCAAATTTTTGTTAGCTGAAAATGAGGACTGAGCTGTACCGGTGCCTTTTATTCAGAATTATACTATTATCCACTCAAAATGATTACTGAGGAAAGTAGTCAATAGAATATATTGTTATGTTGTCTCAAATTGGTTAAGCCCCACAATGCTAAACAAATATAAACCATGAAGTAATAATTAAAGTATAACATTAATATAATCAAGTTGTTGAGGAATTGATGTAGATAAATATGTCTGAACACAAATATTTAGCATATGGTTGAATTTGTATCTATTCAAGATTTTGAGTTTACTTGGAGCTTTGATCTTCCAGTTATCAAAACAGCTGGTATGGAATTGTGTTCACACTTTGTACAGAACGAACTGTTCTCATACTTCATTACATCAGCCTTTTTCTTATGATGATAGATATCTACACAGATTTTCATAGCTTCATTTTCAAATAGTTATTTTTATAAATATAGAAGAATTTTTTGTAGTAACTGTTTTACTTTGAAAACACTCAAATAAAGGTGCGATGTTGTTTTAACACATATTTAATTACAGTTTATATATATGTTTATGAAAAATATGCATTTTCTGTTTCGAATGACGTCAATTTCAAAGGTTCAAAACTATCAGGAGAACCAGAATTTTTATTGATCTATTCAAAAAAAGAAAAAAAAAAAAAAAAAAGAAAAAAAAAGAACACGTATTATTGTTTCTTTTTTACATTATTGAATTGTTTTTTAGTTGGTGGCAATTCGAAAACAACAATTGAATTAGCAATTAAAAAGGAGAGATTTCTGTAATGTTAAATTATGAAAGGAATAGTGTTATATAAATTTTAAATGGGTGCCATTTCCTTAATTGTTGATATTTTTTTACTGGACCTCAGAAAGGCACATCCCTAAATTAAAAGCTTTCGAACAAGTTATTACACGTCTCTGAATGTTTCCTGGTTCGGGTTATAATTGAGTTGTTTCTCTTCTTTTGTTGTTTCACGAGCAAAAAGTGCCAAAACAGGGGTTCTGGATCTCCGAAACTAATCGGTGGATCTAGATGAATTTTTGTAAACTTTGAGATCTAGGGTAGGACACTTCCCCTTTTGAATTTCGTCGCGATCCGATGATTGGGTCCAAAGTTAAGAGGCAAACATTGGACTTTAACATTAGAGATGCAGCTGAGCTCTACTATACAGCACTATCGTGCTGTATGATAACTATAAAAAATATCTTTGTACCCAACTACATACGAAACAAATTGCTGGCCCCTTGGGGCCCGGTACAGGACCCCTTGAAGTTTTTAAAATAATAAATTGTTAATTAATTGCTTCCTTTTAATCTGATCTTCGTTTTTAGAATTCTTTATTCATTTAGATATTTTAATGTTTTGATATTCCATATAAGACACTTTGGGCCCCTATGGAATCATAGGGCTCAGTCCAGGGCCTCTGAACATTTTGTGAGGCATAGTTCAATCCCTAAATTTCTCCCCTTCTCAGTGCAAAATTTTTAAATTTGAGTCTTGGACTCTTCTTTCAGAATCAACATTCTTTATTTTCATCAGCTAATAGGACACTTTTTAAAAACATTTTCCAAATCACTTTGTGCATTTCTTTAAAATATTATTCAAACAAATAATTCATGCCCTATGATTAATTTTGACTAATTGTAGATCCAAAGCGCTAAGTACTAAGACATTTTAACATGTTTTCCTGTTAATGCCTTCTTTTTAACTGTCAGTTGGCCTTTTGGGGGCCCTTATTATAAATCCCTTTAAAATGATTCAATTCATTCGCTTTTTTAACAACTTCTTAAATCCATCAACTACTAAAAAAAAAAAAAAAAAAAAAAAAAAAAAAAAAAATTAAATTAAATTAAAACTTTAGAGTCTAGTTACTACCAATTTTGAATATTAATCGCGTTCTTGGGGCCGTTGGTGTAAATTCTTTAAAAATGACCCGAATTGCTTGCAATTTTCTTTAACATAGCTTTAACGTCCTCCCATTACTTTAATAACAACAAAAAATATTTTATATCCAACTACATGCGAAATAAGTTTCTAGTCCCTTGAAGATTTTATACCATAAATTTTTATTAAACTGCCCTCTCTTAATCCAATCTTCATTTTTGGAATTGTTTTTCACTTAGTTATTCCTATGTTCTTACATTACTTTTAAGAGCCTGGGACTCCCTGTGATCCCGACTCAAGGACCTTGAAATTTTTGTTCGCCATGCATATTTCACCCACTCATTTTCGCACCTTCTCAATGCATAATTTTAAGTTCAGTTTTGGACTCTTCTTTCAGGACCTACACCCTGATATTTTTATTGAGGTCCAAGGGCCTTTTTTAAAGCATTTACTAAATTTTCTATGCATTTCTTTAAAATGTTATTCTAACGAATAATACATATCCTATGCTTAATTTTGACTAATTGTAGATCTAAAGTGTTAAATGTTTGTTTAAGTTTATCATAACTGGTCTCAGGTAACGCCGAATGGCTCAGCTAATCTATTGATTAAGTTGCATAAACTCAAAAATGAACCTAAACAAAACACTCTTTAAAGTATTCAACCAGTCAGAAGTCCGTATTTTCTCCCCTATGCTAGCTTCAGTGGGATCGGCAAAAATTGCGTCGCCGCCCGGTGCCTGCCGAGTAGAGTTGCCCAATTCTATGTTTTTTAGTCATTTTTGGGCTTATCAGACTATGTACGTTTAAACAGCGGAGTGCGAAAATGCGAAAAAAAAAAAAAAAAACTGCTCCCGGGGCAAAGTTTCAATTTGCTCCCCCCCCCCCCCTCTGGGGGCCCCCGGAGGTTTTGACCCGGGGCCTCCAAGTTTATAGTTACGGCCCTGTTTTTATCGTCTCGCCGAAGCTTTTTCAAAACGACGTAAATTATTTTTTCAAAAATCGTATATTCAAAAGTAAATATATATATTTTTTAATTTGCCAAAACAAAAGTAATGTAAAAAAAGACCTAAATTTGCGCCGTATTTCTTTTACGATTCTTGAGTTAATCATTTTATTTAAAGACGGGAAATGGTAAGGAAATAAAACATCGTGCAGAAAAACGCATCTAAAGTTTTAAATAAAGATTGGCTCCTAATAAAATGTTTAAGTGCTTTTTAAAAAATTGCATGTGAAAAAATAACTTCTTTCTGTCGTTTAAAATTCCTTTTCAGTTTTGCCATTTCCACTCTCTTTTCTGTACTATTTAAATGTACGTCTGTTATTTAAATTAATGCTTTTTCTAACATGCTGATTATGAGGTTTTTCATAACTTTAGATCTCACAACTTTTTTATCGTCCCGCCGACGCCTTTTAAAAAAGTCTGTATTCTGGGACCAGGCCGAACCAGGCCCGGGACATTATTTTTTCTGAAGACTTGACCAGACTTGACATGTGTTTTGATTCCGAACCGGGACGTGCTTTCTTCTTGATAGGTTTTCACGGCGTAAATTTTTCAGTTCCGATCTCGATACAACTCGTATTAAAATCATTGTCTCTGACTGACCTAATCCGTGGAAACATAAGTAAAATTTGCTTAGCTCAAAAAGTTTTACAAAAAATGCACATATTGTTCAATTGACATTATTTTACAATAAAAAATTAAAATTAATTTTTTAAAGGATAGTAGATTTAAAGAAAAAAAATAAAGCAAAACCAGTAAAAACGAATTCGCCTATATCACAATCCTGTGTTAAACGTAAAGATCCATGCAAAGTGAATATAATAATACCTGTGAAATTTCTTTCTTTTTACATTTATACATTAAAATAGCAAATAAAGCCTTTGTGCAAAAAGGTTTAAAGATAAAAATCCAACTATTATAAATGCACAAATAATGTATGAAAAGGTAGCAAACAGCTGTTTCGAATCTACTATCGAGATTCTTCATCAGCGCAAAACTCAGCGAGCTAGAAAAAGCAAAACTGAGCAAAGTTCTGCTTTTTTTAGCTCTCTGAGTTTTGCACTTATGAAGAATCTCGATAGTAGATTCGAAACAGTTGTTTGCTACCTTTTCATACATTATTTGTGCATTAATCGTGGGTTTTCTATCTTTATACATTTATACATCCTAAGAAAGGGACTTGTCTATGACGCATTTTTTTTCCCGCTGATATTCCGTTTTAAAAGATTTAACTGTTTAGCAAACGATTTTAAAGGAAAAGTGAAACAATTACATATAAATATAGATTCATTAATAAAACAAATATATCATTGCATTTTGCTTTTTTTTTTTTTTTTTTTTTTAGTAAAAATTATAAAAAGGAAAAGGAAAACGCTACAATAAATGTTTTTGGTCAGAATTCACTCATATGAAATAATTTTTAACCATATCGAAATAAAAAACTATGTAGAAATTCAGTTAGGACTGGCCAGGCTATGATGTTAACTTTTTTCAAGCCGGGCCCAACTTTTTTCTATGAGTCGGTTCGGGACCGGACATAGATATTTCGATCCATGCAGACCTCTATTCTCAGTTCAGACTACCGGCATATTTTGGAAGCAAATTAGCTGTACGCTGCTTTTTTATGTCCAAATGAAAGGCACTGTCTTAAACCTACGTTTAATAACGGATAATCCCTTACTTGCTTTCAAAATGAATCAAAAACTCTTTGCTAGGAATAATTTCCTAATTGGGACTTTTGCCCTGTGGAGGCCGTATATAAATTTAATTTTTGTATTTTCTCAAATAGACCCTCCATAGAGTTGCATTTTATGTTATCACACGTCACAGCTTTTCTTTTATGAAACTTTGCAATTGGAAGTATGTGCATAGGGGCAATATTTAAGGATATAGCCTATAGTTTCCATAATTATGACTCACCCTGTACATCATCTTTATACATTTTTCCATGGGATTAGCATTAGCGGACGGATCTTTTTGCTTGATTGAAGTAGCCGATTTAATTCGATGTGGAGAACCTCCATCTTGAATAGCCCCTCTTGGGAGTCATCAGTTTGAGGACAATGTAGTCGTCGAAACTTAAAAAACAAGTAAGAAAAATCAAGCGTTAAGCATAGATTATCAAACTCTTTCCAACACTTCCTGGAATCTTTAACAAAACTTCATTATTTATAAGAAAATAAAGTGTTACTTTCCATAGCCAAATATGTATTCCAATACTTTTGAATAGCCATGTATTTTATCTGTCGATTGAGATCTACTATATAATAGGGAAATTTAGTTTAGCAAGAAAACGCCTAACGGTTTCGAATTTCTCTTTCAGCAATGTTTACTAATAGACAGAAACATACTTGAATTCTTCAGTTCAGCCGTGTAGTTTGCATAATGCCTTTATTACATGCCAGTATTTAGCTAAAATTTAGTTCAAACTAAAATATTCTTATAATTACTGAAATCACATTTTCAAAAATTATCATCTATAGGTAACCATGTATCCAGTTCTTTGCGTGGGCCCGTATATCATTTTATCTATATTCTATAAACATTTCTTCAGCAAGTTGAACGCAGTTCAGCGTAAAAATGCATAACTTATTTAAAAACCACCTTTAAGTAAATTACTCTCATATTCACTAACATTTAAGAGCCATGTATATCAAATATACCATTTATACACACCATATAATATACATTAATTAAGTGAAACTTAAAAGCGCATATCATAACAAAAATTTAATTTCATCCATTCATCCACTATCATAGATAATATACAGTACTTCGAAAAAAATATACTATTTTAAATATTTTGTGTGTCCCTGTAAATGCTATGGACGTCTGTTTTGCGTGAAATAATTTATATTAAGCCTCAGCGACGTTATCAACTTTGTTATACATGAAATAGTTTAATATAATTAAAATGTGTCGCAAACAATACCCCCTTTTACCATTATATAATGGAATTTTTTGTGAGGTTCTGTAAATGAACAATAAACATTATTTTCACCACATATTTCACAGAATGCATACTTTAGTGCACTTCACAAATGCATACAAATTTTTATATGTTTGAAAGGGAGTAACATCTTTAAAATTCATTCGAAACGATTTTTCCTCATAGGTCATAATGTAATGGAAAACTTTTGACTGTCCGTGTATTTGAACTATAAATCCGATTTTCATAACATTTGCATTGAATATTGTATTGAAAATTTTATATGTTATGCCAAAAAATAACAAATAAATTCGTGTTTATATTTGATCGACTCTTGCGCAGTCATTCCGAGCTGCTATAACAAAATTATTTTGCCAAATGTTCTTATAATTAATAGACATCCAAAAATATTAATTTAAAAATATGTTAAATAGTAAGTTGTCAAACAAGGTAACACTAACATATTCCACTAAATGGACAGATTTAATTTATCCGAGTGTTCCTATGAATTCTTTTCCATATTTATAGTTGCATTCTCTTTACTAAAAAAGTACAATCGAAGAAAATATTTGCATAGTAACGTATTTTTGTGCCGCAAAAGGTTAGAATGTTTTAACAATGGAAAAGAATTTCGCTGTTTCATTGAAAATGCATAAAAAAAGGTAGTTTCAAATTTATCTGAAATAGCGTGGTTAGATGTATAGTAGGAAAAAGTATATTTATTCATTCGAGTTCAATAAGCAAGGAATACAAACTTATTATTTATATCAACATGTGAAAAAATGCGTTCATTTTATATAAAAAATGAATCTTACTAATCTGTACCCGGCTTGGCCCTTCCCCAAGCCCACTAGTTTGACAACATCAATATAGAACAAGTTGGAAATTGCACGTGAAGCGTAGCAAATGAGATGCGTTCGAACGATAACGAAGTTTTAAAATATTTAGATCTTGCTGATATAGTAGAGCGTATTTTGGATACAGTATAGTGGTCGAAATCTTTGTGCTCCTGTAAATATGCAGGGAGTAATTTTTATAATACTTCATTAACGTATATTTTATTCATAAAATGTGAAGTAGTTTAATATAATTAAAACACGCCCCAAACAATGTTTCCCCGTATAACATTATTTAGTGGAATACATTTGTGTGGCCCTGTAATTTAATAATAAATATTATTCGCATCACAGATTGTACAGAATGCATTTTTTAGTACATATTTCATAGATTCATGTCGATTCTATTATGTTCAAATGAGTGTAACACCATTAAAATGCATTTGAAACTTTTTTCCCATTGACCGTAATGTAACGGAATACTTTTGATTGTCCCTGTAATGATCTATGCATCCGATTTTCATAACTTTTGAAATGACTCGACAAAATTATGTAACAAATATACGTTTTAAATTTCAAACGGTTAAAATGCATTTGAAAATTTTCCCCCATTGACCGTAATGTAACGGAATACTTTTGATTGTCCCTGTAATTGATCTATGCATCCGATTTTCATAACATTTGAAATGACTCGACAAAATTATGTAATAATTATGTATTTTAAATTTCAAACGATTCGGTCGGGTAGTTTTTGCGTTATTATATGGGGACAGACAGACGAACGGACGGACAGACAGACAGACGAACGGACTGAGCGACAACAATAGGTGCTACGTATTTACATAATTACGAACGCACCTAAAAACAACATGTCTTGCAGATTTATTTATTTTTGGTAGAACGTGGACAAGTAGTGATCTAGCTTATATTTCATTCTAATACTCGAGCTTCACCGTAACTGGAATTAATTGTTTCCAAGATGCTTCGGGCAAGAAATTTCTTTTGTTGTCTAAAGCTAAAGAGAAGAAAGGGTTAACACACAGTGCAATGTTATATTTCGGCAATATATTGCTGTAATGGATATTAAACTCTTTTGACAAGCATAACTCAAAAAAATATTTATCGGATGTCGACTCTAATTGTCACAGTAAGTACCTATGAGGATAATCCACCAAATCCGCTTATCATGAAGAATAGGCTTTGAATCGTTTAAAAATTTCTTTTAAAACAACTAGTAGATCGAACCCGGGCTTCCCGGGTTACATAACAAAGATTAAAAACCATTTTTTTAAATTGAAAACTCTAATGAACGTTCTATATGTAATATCCGTTTTAAATTGCTAACTAACTCCAAAAAAAGCATTCTTTAACCCTTTAACTCCTTGAAGAGGGTGGGATAAAATATATTTCACTTATTTTTAATTGATAAATGCCACATTGACACCAGTATTTTGAAATAGCAATTTTATTTTTTTAAATACGTGAAAAAATGCTTTTAAATATTTTGAAACAAATTTGTTTTTAAATTCTGGTGTCAATCAATCATTTCTGCATTTTAAGAATTGAAGTGCTTTTCCCCTCAAAGGGTTAAATGTCTTGCGGATTTTGTCATTCATGTTTCATTCACAAAATAATAACTGTAAAAAGTATTGGCATGAAGATTTGTGTTTGATAACTTTACATATCTTTTTTATGTTATACAATTTAAAAAAATAACATTAATCTTAATATTATATTAAATCAATTTTTGAATTAAAATATTACATAGCGGAAAAACATGGTTAGACCGCTTAAAAGGTTAAATGAAAAATATTAATTATGGAATCAAGTAAAGCTATCAAAGCTAAGTTTATCAAAAGTCACATTTCCAGACGTATGCCAGAAGTTATTAGCCAAAGATTTCATTATTTACGGCAGCAAATTTGTTTCTGGTCATTTCAGTGCTTCGAGTGCGTAATTCAAGTACATGTCTGTTAAATTTGTATTTATTTTCTTTATTATTTATAAAGGAAATTTTGCTATAGTATATTATCCGGAAACAAATCCCAAACTCTTTATATTTTTCTAAGGACAAATAGATTAATCTATCGTAATCGAGTTTCACTCGGTAGAGATAAATTTAAAAATAACTCGTACTTGATTTTTTTAAAACCACAACCAATCATTAAATTTAAATACAATTTTCAAACAAATTCAAAGTATTTTCAAAGCTTTTTTTTTTTTTTCTTATGTGGCAGTGTAAAATTTTAAGCTGTTTGATTATATATTGAATTTGTAATTTTTAATTATTTAATCTGCGTTTTTAACCATTCTTTTATTTTATTACTCATGCAACTTTAAGTTTATCATGGAAAATTATCAGGAACAATATTTATAGATTTATGAATAAACTGTGTATCATTATTTCTTAATGGAGATACGTGACAGCGATTTTAAAAAAAATGCTTGAAAAATATAAGCTCGCAATAAATGAGTCAAATAAGATACAGTTTTTAATCAAATTGCATTCGAAAGTAAATTTCTTTTCCTATATGACGAAATAAAAATTGAAAATGTGCGTCGGTTAGAAGATTAAAAAATTGAAGTAACAAAAATTGCAAAAAGTAATTTTATCCTGAAATGTTGTCATTCGCAAAATAACGTGAATGCTACACACGGACACATTTGTACGTAGTTCGTTACAATATAGATTTTGCGCATATGAAAAATTTTACGCGCATACTAAAATGCTAAAAGTAAAGAAATGACTGCACGTACATTTTTTTTTTTTCAAAAAAGGTTGCTCCAAAGTAAACTCTATGACAAATTTAAAATTCGTTTTATAAATTAAAATACACAACACAAATTAAAAGAAATAAACATTAAAATACACAAACATTGCACTCCGTCACTTCAACGTGCAAAGAAGATGCCGTATTTTTCGTTTAAACACGCGAACCTTGATTTTTATATATCCTGCCAAACAAAATTTTCAATTACATTTTAAACATTGGATATTGGCGAATTAGGAAATCTCATTTCGTCATTTACATCGTTCTAATTCTATTTCAGTTCAGATCAATTTTCTATGTGAAAAATGTACTTTTTTTCTTTTCCTAAAATATATTTGGAAAATAAAATGGATCTAAAAATAAAGTAGAAAATAAATAACATAAAAAATATAATTATTCCAAAAAGAAAGAAAAATTGAATAATTTTGTTTTGCATTTTCCTTTTGGTAAAATGACAGGTAACAAAAAAGAACTAAAAAAATCGTCTGCTCTAGCAAGTTTAACTGAAATTTATAAAAAATTACATTAAGCGAATAATGTTATTTTAAAATAATTACAATTGAATGATTTAAACAATTGCACAAAAACTTGGAGAAACGGACATTACTTTAAACCTGGAATTATTGTCAAGATCATCTTTATTTGCTTGTCTAACTCGGCGAAAAAAATTCAACCCGGAGGGGAAAAAAGAATCACACTGAACAGGTACTAAATCCTTTGACATCAGCCGTGTATTTTTTTTTCTCTAAATAAAAATGATCTGCTTAAATTCAAGCATTATAAAGTAGGATTTTGTTTTATTATGAACTAAAAACGATGGTATTAAAAGATTCCTTCTTTTTGCAAAAACATGCGGTTGTGTTTGGCCTTAATGTAGCAGATTTCCGGGTTACATTTTTTGCATCACTCCCGGCCACCATAAGCCCGTCCATTTTTCCGTTTTACTTTATGGCCAGTGTGACCGTTTTTTCAAGCTAAAAGCAGGCTAGATTCAGACTGACAACAAGCTAAAAATAAATTCGATGGTCCTGCCATCTATCGATGGTCAGTATATCAATAGACTGACAACTATCTTATAGCCTGAGATTTTAGCTTGATTTAGCTTGTTGTAAGTCCTACAACAGTCCAGATTTCTTACAACGATCCAAAGACGGTCACACTGTTTATGGCGACTTTTCTTTTACTTTGCACAGAAATGGAGTATTCAAGTTGCCACCGCCAGGAAAATTAAATTAAAAACTACAAAAAGATTGATATCTCAAAAACAAATATAGTTTTCAAAAAAATTGCATTTTAAAGTACATATTTTTCCCTACACAACGGTGTAAAGATTGAAAATGTGCAATGTCAAGGAGTTAAAAAATATACAGTAATGAAAATTGCAAAAGTGAAATTTCATCAGAAATTGTTGCCATTCGAAAAATAACGTATGCGTTACGCACAGATACGTTTGGCCTTTATAATATTACAGTAATGAAAATTGCAAAAGTGAAATTTCATCAGAAATTGTTGCCATTCGAAAAATAACGTATGCGTTACGCACAGATACGTTTGGCCTTTATAATATAGATTTATGAAAAAAAAAAGCACAATTAAAGTGCATACGTCATTTTTATTTTCTGGATGTTTTCGTATACAGCATGAGCACATGGAACAAAGAAAATACGCACGACCTAATATTGATGTAACAACAAAGCACATTTTAATTTAATCCAAAAAAAAAAAAAAATCTGGATATATATATATATATATATATATATATATATATATATATAATAAAATGTCTATGTTCTTCCCATTTAATCTTATACTATAATGCGAGCAAAAATTGTGTGTGTGTGTGTGTGGGTAAATTTTATCTCAAAAACGGCTCTAACGATTTTCGCAAAAATTTGGATTTTACCATTTTCGGGCACGAGAAGACCATTGGGCTAGGTCCCATGTTCGGGAAAATTCGATTACTGGGTCGTTTTGGGTCACAATGGGTCAGGATCAAGCTATTTATATCTAGAGAACGGCTGGATGGATTTTAAGGCAATTTTGTATCCAATCGTTTTTTGGCACGAGAAAACTATTGGGCTGGGTCACATGTTCGAAAAATTTCGATTAGTGGGTCATTTTGGGGGTCATTATGGGTCAAGCCATTTTTATCTAAAAAACGGCTCTAACGATTTTGACCAAATTTTATATTGTATCGTTTTGGATTACAAGAAGACCATTGGGTTAGGTAACATGTTCGAGAAAATTCGGTAAGTGGGTCATTCTTGGGGTCATTGTGGGTCATGCTATTTTTATCTAGCGATTTTCTCACGCAATTTTGACTAAAAATTGCATTCTATGGTTTTCGGGCACGAGAAAAACATTGGGCTAGGTTACATGTTCGAGAAAAAATTTCAATGGGTCATATTGGGTCATTAAGAGTCTGGGTCAAGCTATTTATATTTAAAGAACGGCGTGATGGATTATACCGAAATTTTGTATGTAACAGTTTTTTGACATGAGAAAACTAATGGGCTAAATCACATATTTGAGAGATTTCGACTATGAGGGTCATTTGTGGGTCATAATGGGTCATGGTCAACCTATATCTAAAGAACAGGTGGATCGATTTTAACGAAATTTTGTATGCAACATTTTTTTGGCACGATAAAATCATTGGACTAGGTTACATGTTCGAAAAATTTCGATTAATGGGTCATTTTGGGTCATTAAGAGTCTGGGTCAAGCTATTTATATTTAAAGAACGGCGTGATGGATTATAACGAAATTTTGTATGTGACAGTTTTTTGACATGAGAAAACTAATGGGCTAAATCACATGTTTGAGAGATTTCGACTATGAGGGTCATTTGTGGGTCATGATGGATCATAATGGGTCATGGTCAAACTATATCTAAAGAACAGGTGGATCGATTTTAATGAAATTTTGTATGCAACATTTTTTTTGCACGATAAAATCATTGGACTAGGTTACATGTTCGAAAAATTTCGATTAATGGGTCATTTTGGATCATAAAGGGTCTGGGTCAAGCTATGTATAATTAAAGAACGGCAGGATCAATTTTAACGAAATTCTGTATGTAACAATTTTTAGAAACGAGAAAACTAATGGACTAAGTCACATATTCGAGAGCTTTCGATTATAAGGGTCATTTGTGGGTCTTAATGGGTCAAGGTCAAGCTATATCTAAAGAATGGGTGGGTCGATTTTAACGAAATTTTGTATACAACATATTTTTGGCATGAGAAAATCATTGGGGTAGGTCACATGTTCGAGAAATTTCGATTGGTGGGCCACTTTTGCGTCATTCTAATTTTATCTTGACAACGTTTCGCGCAATTTCGATTAAATTTTGTATTTTATCGTTTTCGGTCACAAGAAAATCATTGGGTTAGGACAGATTTTTGTGAAAATTCGATCAATGGGTCATTTTGGATTGTAAGGGGTCAGGGTCAAACCAACTATATCTAAAAAACAGCTCAATCGATTTTATCTAAATTTTGTATCTAATGTTTTTCGGCATGCTAAAACTAAAGAGCTAGGCCACACGTTTAAGAGATTTCGATTATAAGGGTCATTTGTTGGTCATGATGGGTCATGCTAATTTTATATAGAAAATGGTACTCACCATTTTGACTATACTTTGTATTATATCGTTTTTGAGCAAGAGAAAACCATTTGGCTTGGACACATGCTCGCGAAAATTCTATTAGTGGGTCATTTTGGGTCTTAATGAGCTAGGGTCATTCTAATTATATACAATAACGACTCAATCAATTTTACCTAAATTTTGAAACAAAACGTTTTTTGTCACGAGAAGACTATTGGGCTGAGTCGCATGTGAAACAAAATTATATTAGTGGGTCATTTCGCTTCATTGCTGAATGCTGCCAAGCTAATTTTACCTAAAAAATGGCTTGAACGATTTTGATTCAATTTTATATTCTACTGTTTTTGATTACCTGAAGACGATTGAGCTATGTCACATGCTTGATCAAATTTGATTAGTGGCTCATTTTGGGTAATACGGGTCAGGGTCACGAGAATATGGCAAAAGCCAATAACTTGGTGATATTTGACAAAATATTGGCGACATATGGCCAAAAAATCGACTATAAAAATTACGAAAACCAAAACACGTATTTGGAGCCAAATGAAAGAATACCTCCAAATTTGGCTATATCTAGCAAAATATATTGTCTTTCAGAATGTAAAGAATTTTTTTATACATTCTTAAGAGGATTCGAGATGCATGGTTAAACCAATCAGAGTCGAGCTAAAAAAGTGATTTAGATCGATGTCCTTTCGTTGTAAAATTTAAAATAAAATAAAATTTATAAATATGCGCATAAAAACATAGTTTTCTTATTGATTGTTTTTCTAAATAATACTATTATAAACATGTTTTACAGTAATAATACAGAGTTAATGATACAGTGAAAATACTATATCGAGTTGAACACAAAGTTAATTTTGACCGAGCTAAGCTCGGTCTCCCCTGCTAGTTAATACTAATATTAAAAAGCTTGTATATGATGCTATAAATAATGGTTATCCTAAAAAATTCATATATTCTTTAATTTATAATTAGATATTACATGATCTTATAATTAATTCTTTGCGTAAAAAATGTATAAAAAATTATAAAACATAAAAATAATAATAAAAAATTAAAAATGTTAAAAAATAATTAAAAAATATATATATAGGTTGGTTGGGTGGGTAGATGTTAGAGTACGGAGGAGGGTGGTTTTGTCTGGATAAAAACGCAAAGGTTAATTATTTATTTAAATAAAAAAAAATTGAGAGTGGGTTATTTATTTTAACATAATTTTTAAACTGTTTAATTTACACCAATATATGGATATTCGTCTAGTTATATCTATAGTTAAATAGCTATATTTTAATTATCAAATTATTTTTAATGTTATTGATATAATTTTTGGTATTATTATTAATAATATTATTACTATTATTATTTTTTTTTATTTTTTTTTCTTTATTTTTTATTATCCTATATTAAGATAATGAGTTTTTACCATGTAAAATCACAATAAATGTTACTGATTAAAGTAACAATAATGTATTATAGTTATATGTTAATATGAATGTTATCTCTTAATTCTAATTTTAATCATTTTATTAATTTAATTTTATGTTAATATCGATTATTAATTATTTTTTCCGGTTCAATTATATTTCCATTCAGCTTTATCTTTTTTGTTTGTTATGGATAACTATTATTTTTACTTACTTTCAACTCCTTTTTGTAAAATATCTTTGTTCCTTGTTTAATAATTTGGTTTTTGTGTGATGGTAGTCCCAAATTCGTATTGTTTTGCTTTTTCATGGCAAATACGAAGATGAAACCACACACTCCATTTGTAGTTCCAAAGTATTTGGGACCTGAAGATTCTGCTTTGGTTCTACAAATTTCAATTGTATTCATATTATTCTTTTTTCCTTCCATGTTCAATGTGCTATAAGTTATTAAATTCAATGGTTAATTTCAAATGGTTAATATTGTTTACTATAATTCAATTTAATTCTTCGTTTTGGTTTATTGTTTAATTGATAAAATCCATTGGTGACTCTTGTCTACTTTTAATGGTATTATATATATATATATATATCATACAGCACGATAGAGCTGTATAGTAGAGCTCAGCCACAACTCTAATGTTAAAGTCCAAAGTTTGCCTCTTAATAACTTTTCCCCAATCATTGGATCGCGACGAAATTGAAAAGGCGAAATGTCCTACTCTAGACCTCAAAGTTTATCAAATTTCATACAGATTCATCAATTAGTTATGGAGATTCAGGACCCCTGTTTTGTCACTTGTTTCTCGTGAAACAATAAAAAAAGACAAACAACTCAATTATAACCCAAACCAGGAAACATTCAACGACGTGTGTAATAGCTTTTTCGAAAGCTTTTAATTTAGGCTTGTGCCTTTCGAAATTCCTGTCAAAAATATCCAATATTAAGGAAATGGCACCCATTTAAAATTTTTATAACGTTATACCTTCCATAATTTAATATTATAGAAATTTCTCCTTTTTAATTGTTAATTCAATAATTTCTTTCGAGTTGCCTCCAACTAAAAAACAGTTCAATAATTTAAAAAAAGAAATGATAACTCGTGTTCTTTCTTTCTTTTTTTTTCTTTTTTTTTTCTTTTTTTTTTTTTTTTTTTTATAGATCAATAAAAATTCTGATTCTATTGATAGTCTAGTTACTTTAGCATTTTCCTTCGGAAAATTTTTTAATAAAGTTTTTTTTTTTTTTCACAGAGCGATTTATTATGTGATTATAAATGATATCTCAAAAGTCCCCGATATTCTGCTGTACGCTTCTCCCCTTTTGGGGGGCATTTAGGGGGAAAAGGGGGCAAAATATTAATTAAGTTACATAGGCAAGTGATATATCATTTTCCATGTATTTTGTAACGCTGAATCGAATGAAACTAGAATCAAGTTGATACAAACACTAGTTTCTGAGTTATTGGAGTTTTTATATATTTAAAAAAATTCAAATTTTTCATGTACGTATTTTTAAGGAGTTTTTTCCCTTTCATTTTAAATCTAAACATTCATTAATAATGTTACATTAGGCATTACATTATAGAACATATAAAACATTATTTTATAAAGAAAATGTTTATTATATTTACCTTTTTCTACTCTAAAATATAGATACTTCATAATTGGTCTTTTTTATGAATATCTGTCATGTCTAATTCTTCGCTGCCAATTATGATATCCCTATCAGAGATCCCCTCTACTGATGCAATATTTAAACAAGACTTTCCATGACAATTTCCGTATGCTATAGAACAGTGTAGACCCAATTTTCGGCATCCGCACGCACTTCCGCAACCTTTGGAACATGAACAGAAAATCATGTTCAAAAGCGAATCTGGGGCGGGTAGTTGGGCTGTTCGTATGGGAACTAGAAAATTATCCTTTATAACCCAACCCCATTCCTGAGGATCCAGTTCATTACCAAGCCATGTCTGTACTGGTAATATACTCGAAAAAAAATGTTGTTTTGCTGCACTTGAAGTAGGAAATAGGGTATTTAAATTGATCGCTTTATTCTTTGTGACTGATTTGGTGAAGTGTACATACCGGTAATCATCTAGAGATTTTTCCTTAGAAGAGGCACCATAAATGACTAGAAAATTTTTGATGCCATTCTCAGCAATTAGTGCACGAGAAATGTTATTTTGCTTCAAAATTTTTATTGCATCTTGTAAATCTGGACGCTTTTGTATTAATTTCATCACTGCTGATTTTCTTTTCTGAAAATAGCAGGTGTTCCATCGCAGCTAGAAAAAGCATGGAGGAATAAAATATATTCCCTCTATCTTCCTTCCAAACTTCTTGAAGAGTAATTTTTTTTCCTCCACCTGGCCTTTACCTGGCTTGAGGAAAAAAATTTCCAAGTTTGTTGGAGTTCGAGCAGCCATGATTACTAGTAAATCAATATCTTCTCCAATAATAACAGTGGCATTTTTACTAGTTTTTGCGGTCTTGAATGCTGTTTCAACAATGAGAACATCTGCATCATCTTTTGCATGCTTGACACATACACTGGTGAATTTAAAATTTTCAGAGAGCAAATAAATCAACCTACTTTTGTTTTTTGCGTGGGAGAGGAATTTTTCTTGGCTAACTGTCGCAGTCATGTTTTCATTAAAAAGAATCTCTGTTGATGCCATTTTCGAGCAACGACGAAATTGCTCCATGGCTTTGATACTTTTCTGAAGATTATTATAACCATCAAATACGAGGATAGTGTTTCGACAAAGTAGTCAATATAATATATTGTTATGGTGTTTAAAATCAGTTAAGCTCCACAACCCTAAACGTATAACATTAATATAATCAAGTTATGATAAAAAGTTAATTAAATCCAATTGATTTTATATCATCAGATTTTAAAATATTCACCTTTTATATAAACATTTTAGTAACAATTTTAATTTTTCTTAAGAAAGGTGTTATAGTAAAAATAAAATACATCGACATGTTTCGGAACCGTCAAATAAGTTCCATAGTCATAATATAAATAAAACAAAATTTCAAAATATTTCTCGGACAATACAAATGACACGCGACAATGAGATATAAATAACAAAAAACACGCGCTCTATTGCAAAAAATTAAATTAAAATATAGACCATGATCTAAAACTTAACTAAAAATAAAAATTTCAAACTATTTCACGGTCAATACAAATGACACGCGACAAAGAGATATAAAAAACACCAAAAAACACGCGCGCTATTGTAAAAAATTAAATAAAAATAAAAATAGACCATGATCAAAAGAAATTCCAACTTGGTTCATCCCATTCAAGCCCTCACGAGGAATTTATTCATTAATTCTAACCATAAATTAGGAATAATAAAAGAAACGGCATCATTGCAAACCAGATTATTACGCGTATAAATTTCAAAATTATAATTTATAATAATATTTATAAAAATATATTTTTATAAATATTATTATATATTATATTATATTATTTATTATATATATTATATTATATAAAATCTATATTTATAAAAATTATAATTATTTATAATTTCTCTATTATAAGAGAGTCCATTGAAATTTATACGCGTAATAATCTGGTTTGCAATGATACCGTTTCTTTTATTATTCCTAATTTATGGTTAGAATTAATGAATAAATTCCTCGTGAGGGCTTGAATGGGATGAACCAAGTTGGAATTTCTTTTGATCATGGTCTATTTTTATTTTAATTTAATTTTTTACAATAGCGCGCGTGTTTTTTGGTGTTTTTTATATCTCTTTGTCGCGTGTCATTTGTATTGACCGTGAAATAGTTTGAAATTTTTATTTTTAGTTAAGTTTTAGATCATGGTCTATATTTTAATTTAATTTTTTGCAATAGAGCGCGTGTTTTTTGTTATTTATATCTCATTGTCGCGTGTCATTTGTATTGTCAGAGAAATATTTTGAAATTTTGTTTTATTTATATTATGACTATGGAACTTATTTGACGGTTCCGAAACATGTCAATGTATTTTATTTTTACTATAACACCTTTCTTAAGAAAAATTAAAATTGTTATTAAAATGTTTATAATCAAGTTGTTGAGAAATTGATGTAGATAAATATGTCTGAACACAAATATTTAGTATATGGTTGAATTGTATCTAGTCATGATTTTGAGTTTATTTGGAGCTTTGATCTTTTACTTATCAAAACCGCTGGAATGGAATTGTGTCCACATTTTGTACTGAACGAACCTTTCTCATACTTCATTACATCAGCCTGTAACTTATAGTTATGAACCCAAATATATAACCTGGTTATGGATGATTGAAATACGGAATGAGTTAAAAATGCCTCTTTTTCCTTGATTGATTTTAAGGCACAAGTAAAGCTCAGTCCTCATTTTCAGCTAACAAAAATTTGGGTTATTTCATGAGCTTTACAGATAATCTGATTCCATTTCTTTTCTATGCACATTTTTAGATTGAAAATATTTCCCAATTTTTACAGTAACATTTTTTTAGACCGAGCTCTAATTTTCTCTCTGGTTCCATCAGTTTTTTATATGATATAATCTATTTCAAGAGGGAAAAACAAGGTACTTTTCGGTGATACAAATAATATACGTCTATATATACAGTGTGTCCCACCGGAATAAAGCCACCGTTGTTTTGTACCGTAATTGGACAGGAAACAAACCAATGAGAACGAAACAAATATTATAAAAAAGTTTCCATTTGGGCAGGAGAAAAATGAATGAATTAAAAAAGTGGGGTAAGTGGGGAGTGTCCCGCCGAAATAAAGCCACTATTGTTAATAGCCAATATATTTGCCATGCTTATATATGACGTGAAATATACGATGTGGCTTACCATTTATCAATCTCTGCAAGACAGTAGCATCAATATTAACCCAGGCTTCAAAGATGGCGGCCTTTAGTTCTTCCATAGACCTAAGCTGTCTGTCATTGAAAAGTGTACTAAGGTTACCCGACACATTTTCTTGAGGATTGAGATTAGAGCACAGGACAAGCCATTCCATAACATGCACCCAATTATCTTAAAACCATTCCTAGAAGGATTTTGCACAATTTATGTGGACATTATTCTGCTGGAAAATCCAACATAGGCCACCAATTTTCTCCGCAAATGGTAGAAATATGTTACTCGCATTCCTTGGCAATCGGTAGCCTATATACGTACTGAGGAAAAAACTAGATAAGTGTACCACCACAGTCAAATCTTCCAAACACCATTAGTAAACCTCCACTTACCAGCCCATGTTGAAAGTTATCCACAGGCAAAGCAGAGTCGATGGGGCTAAATATCATCTAACTTGGAAGGACCAGTGCATCTTGTTACATTCTAAGATGAGAAAAAGAAACTCAGTTTGGATGGCTCAGACAGCGTTGCTTTCTATTGGCATGATATGAGGAAAGGAGAGGACATTTTCTCCAAAAGAAAGCACGGTGGGTCGGTGGAGAGTGTTGACAGGCTTCGGCTATTGTAGTAAACTTAACCTGGTTTTTCTCTCGGACCACAAGTAAGCTACCGATTACCAAGAATTGCTAGAAACCCATTTATTACCAATTGCAGAGATAATTGGTGGCGTAAGTCGGATTTTCCAACACGAAAACGCCAACAAAGTCTTTACAAAATCCTCCTAGGAATGGTTTTTAAATAATCGAGGACATCTTATGAAATAGCCTGCTCTGTACCTTCATCTCAATCCCCAAGAAAATGTGTGGGGCAATCTTAGTAGAGCTTTAAATGCCAATGGCAGGCAGTTCAAATCTGTGACAGAACTGAAAGTCTCCGTCATTGAGGCCGAGGATAATATTGATGCTACTGTCTTTTAGAAACTGGTAAATGGTATGTCACATTGTATATTTTCCATGTCATATACACTATATTGCCATTGATTATGGGACACTTGCGATTTTAGACATTTTACTAAATATCTAGAAAAATACATGAGGACTCGAAACTCTTAGTGTATAAATATAATAGTATAGTCATACATCTCCGTGAAGATTTTTTACCGAAACGCCATAGGGGACCGTCAACAAATCAAAAAATAATGAATATCTTTTGAATAACCCTGTCTAAACTAATGTAGCAAAAGCTCTCAAACTCTAGATTATGATTGAATGCCTTATTGTAATACACTGTGTTCATTTTTATGCAAATAGCATGCACACTCGCAGGGTAATTAAGGTTTTTATAAAAATGGTCCCAAATTTTTCCAAGTTTTTCCATTATAATTTTCAGAGTTCTTAATAGAAAATAATATTTTTTTTCAGAAAATATAACAAACAACATTGCACACAGTACCCTGTAATCAAAATTAAAAAATAATAAAAATTGTATGAAAAATGAGTAGTTTTACTACATAATTTTGTACTGCGCATGCGTCAAAGATATCAAAATTTCATTTGCATATTATGTTAGCTAAATGTATAGAGCAACTTTTGTAAAAGTCTCAAAATCATAGCTTGAAAATTCTGAAAGTAATCGTCTATAGAAAAAGGACAAAATCCGTTGTTTCCAAAATGAAGCAAAAGAATGAGGGATTTTATCCAAATGCAGTAGTACATCCCATATTGTGTATTCTATATTGACACTAATCAATGAATATATGGATACAACCCCTCTTGTTTTTGCTTCATTTTGAGAATAACGGATTTTCGACTTATTCAATTGACGATTATTGTCAGAATTTTCAAGTTATGATTTTGTGACTTTCACAAAAGTTGCTCTATACATTTAGCTAACATAATATGCAAATGAAATTTTGATATCGTTGACGCATGCGCAATAAAAAATTATTTAGTAAACCAACTCATTTTTTATACAATTTTCATTATTTTTTAACTCTGATTACAGGGTACTCTGTGCAATGTTGTTTGTCATATTTTCTGAAAAAAATATTTTATATTAAGAACTCTGAAAATTATAAGGAAAAAACGTGGAAAAATTCGGGATCATTTTTATAAAAACCTTAATTACTCTGCGAGTATGCATGCTATTTGCATAAAAATGAACAAGTCTTATTACAATAAGGCATTCAATCGCAATCTAGAGTTTGAGCGCTTTTGCTACATTAGTTTTGACAGGGTTATTCAAAAGATAATCATTCTTTTTTAATTTGTTGACTGTCCCCTTTGGAGTTTCGGTAAAAAATCTTCACGGAGATGTATGACGTATACTATTATATTTATACACTAAGAGTTTCGAGATAATTCCTCATGTATTTTTCTAGATATTTAGTAAAATACCTAAAATCGCAAGTGTCCCATAATCAATGGCAATATAGTGTATATACAGGACGGATATATCGGCTATCAACAATAGTGGCTTTATTTCGGCGGGACACCCCCCCCCCTCTTCTTTTTATACACTCTTTTTTTTCTGACCAAGTGAAGCAGGAAGTGAGTCACTTCTTCTAAATATTAATTTCTGTATAGACTTTTTTAATATACTTGTTTTGTTCTCATGGGTTTGTTTCGTGTCCAGTTACTGTACAAAATCACGGTAGCTTTATTTCTGTGGGACACGCTTTATACACATAAACATACAGGTTAGATAATAAATCTCTGGTTTATGGTGAATAACAGTTTAATGAATCTAGACTATATGAGATAAATACAATAGATACACTTTAAAATTAAGGAGGATTTAAGGGCAATAGTGGACTCTATCCGGACTGTACGGTCGTTATTTTCAAAAAGATAACAGCGTCTTTACCGTCTCAGAGCTAGCAAGATTCTCTTCTCTATCATCTCAAAACGTTCCCAGGCCAGATAAAAGTTATACCTTAGGACATACTTTTGTAGGATTAGGTCCATTGATCACCAGATAGTTCGGGGGAAACCGCTGATGCCTCTTGCTGCTAGGCATGAGTGTCCTTTGAGAATTCCAAAACCACAACTCATACTCGGCCATTCGGCATGTCAACGACTTCGTTTCACGTTTGACTCAAAAGCAACAAGAACGCAAAAACAACAACAACAACAAATAAAAATTGTAATTTAAGAAATTACCCCAACCATTTGAAAAATGTTTCACTCGATACATTCATCTATCATTTTAAGCTAAATACCAGTTGTTTTATTGTGTATTATCCGTGCCACTGCTATAAATGACTTTATACATGCTGCAATTTGAAGGTACGGTTCGTTTAAGTTATATCACTCTATTGTCGCCAAGCATAAAAGTTGGCGACGAAAGAAACATTTCAAACTATTTAACATTGTTGGTGCAAAAGTAATCATTATTAAAATACAGCTTTGGCATATACTGTTATACTTGTAAGACTTTGGCATATATTGTTTGATTTTACAGAGCAGAATTTTGGTGATGGAGGTTTTAAACCAAAATCGATCGCAGCACATGCATCTGTGAATGGGTCCATCAGACATCGAATCAAAAAAGTTTTTTCCCAGTTTTTCCCAAGCCGATTGCTTTTTAGTTTTCTTTTTAGGTGGTGGAAAATCAAGAGTAATAGCTATAACATTTTCCGGCTTGTTAGAATCACTATTGGCACTCAAATTTTCCTGGTTAGAACCGACCGATAGTAAAACGCCATGGCTAGTGGATTGGTCGCCCTGGCGACATGATGTTTTACAATTAATCGGTTCGGCATTAAATTGCTTCCTTTTTCGTGATCGCCTTTCAACACGTAATTGGTTTTCAGCGGCTCAATAATCTTTTGATTTTATCATTTTCTGCATTGAAAGACGTTTTTGCGCCAAACCAAATACAGTATTACTCAGTTATCCCGTCGACCAATTTCGCCAAATGATACGAATCGCCAAACTAATAAGCAACTTATACATGTTGACTAAATTTTTATTTTAAATAGCAAAAGAAGAAATAAAAATCACTTTATGATTGTTTAAGTACGCGTATTGTGTTTAATATCATTGAATGCGATATTCACGTTCATTCATTTCTTTGGCTTCGGCTTTTTCCGTATCTGTTAATTTCCGTCTACCCATTTTTAAATTTGTTAGTTTTCTCCTTTATTACAATGATTTTAACCATTTTAATTTACTATTCAAATAAAAATTCTTCTAAAAGTAAAGAATTTAATTTAAATTCAAATAAAAATTCTTCTAAAAATAAAGAATTTAATTTAAATTCAAAAGTGGTAACATCATTCAAAAGTGGTAACATCATCGGTTCCATTCTCCCGAAAACAACAACCATTTTTCAAATGGTTAAAAAAAAAAAAAAAAAAAAAGGGCAAAATATAAAAACACGGGAGAAAAAACATTCAAACATCCTAAAGAGATACATAATAATACGATAATAATATTTCTGCAACAGTTCTGGGTAAATATAGCTTGCGTGTATAAAGTTCAAATAAGTTTGACTATTTACACAACATAAAAAAGCACATTCTACGAAATATACAGATGTAACAAAAAAAAAATTGACGCAAAACGAAACAAATAGCACTGTTTCGAAATCCGAAAAAAGTATTTTATGTCAAATTCAACTAAAAAAAATATCGCTATTTTGCAATGCAAGAAAAAGTTTTATGCAAAACTAAAACACTGTTTTGCAATGTAAGAAAAAAGTTTTATGCAAAACAAACAGAAAAAAACACTGTTTTGACATTGTCCCGATTTGTAATTCATTTACGTCATCTAACCACCTCCCTGCTTAAAGTATTGCGACATCAAAGGTCTGCACAATGGTAGAAGTAAAAACGTACTTTAGTTTTGTGATGAAGTGACAATAAAAAGGAGACACGTGCGCACTACATTTTGAACTCGGAACTTTTTTGATTTTTTTTTCTTAGAAATTTAAGATTTTCATTATAGTAGTATATTGAGGGCGTTTTCACTCATACAAAAAAATATAAATTTATATAAGTTTATGTTTCCATGTTTGTACCATCATAGTATGTATTATTAAAATAACTGTGTCTAACATTTTGACTCTTATTTTGCGTTAAGAGTCTTTGAATTTTTGATTGCTGCTGCCATTTATGGATGAGTGAACGATCAGGAGCCCCAATTTCCCGTTGGAATTTTAAAGGTAAGAAAATTTTACGTCTTACCTTTAAAAAAAAACAAAATTTACAAATCAATTATATTGAAATTGATTTTGTATGTAACAGCTCTGATTAAAAATTTAGTATAGGCAGTCGGGAGTTGTCACATAACAGTGGCATCCCTGCCGGGATTCGGGTGCTCCGTAGTTAAATAAAAAATTAATTGAAAAAAATCAACGGAAATTATAGAAAAGTTTAAAAAAAAATTCAGAATGCCAGTGCGCTCCAACTTTACAAAAGTACCAATAGCATCAACTCAAATATTTGAAACGTGAATAACAGATTTACTGATTCAGGAGGAACTCAAAAAACTAGCCCTTAGAACGAATGAAACATAGTTGAAACTGAACTGCTACAATTCAGGGTTTCCTATTCGTATTTCAGCATCCCGAAAAAAAGCTAAAAATTGAAGAAAATAAATTAAGAGATGTGAATAAATTAATGTATTAAAGATATAAAATTATAATAATTAATAAATCCAACGGATTTGTTCGCGTAATAGTTGAAATATGCCAAGTGATTTTTATTAGAAGATATTATACTTTTAGGAATAATTTAAAAATTACCATTTATGCAATGGTTTGACGAAATTTCATTATTTCACTTGATTAGGCAGAAATGAGACTTAAATTAATTAGAAGAATTAAACCTATTCTAAGTAAATGATAATTTAGAAAATATTTTGATGCGCTTATTTCAGTATTCATTTGAAGTTTTGAATTTTTTAGAAACCATTTTCTTAGTCTAACGGTCTACAACTTCTCTTGAGATGGTGGCGTAAATATAAAATGCCTATCTCGAAATAGGAATTGTCATCATTAATTTACCAACATTAATTTTGAATTCGGTGTGGCATTTCCTAACATTCCATTAGAACGTAATTTAAAAAGTTTTTAATGGCTTTTTAGAAAATTTATTATTCCTGCTGTTACGACTTCATTCCTTGGGGAAAGAAATTATCCCTATGGGGATTTTGTCGTGACGTCATCCCGACCCGAGGGAAAAAATAGTTTTAGAATGTTTTTGATTCCCGCTTGGATGGAAGATGTTTTGATCCGGCGAAAAGCCGAGAAACTATTATTTAATATATGTTTGTGAAGTTTAATGTATGTTTATGTGTTTTGTGAATAATAAACTGTATGTGTTCAAAAAATGGATGATTTGATGAGACGAACACAAATATTATAATTCGAATGACTCGATGACAAACGATTACAAGAATCTTCACCTGCCAACTACAGGTGAAAGTGACACCGGCTTAAAATATAGCCTGCGTAGGATTAAAGAGTGTCACGATTACCCACCCGTGACACCAGCCACAATATAGCATAGACGTTTCCATTGGAGGAAAACAACCCCTGCCAGCACCAGACAAATCAAAACCAAGACAATAGGCTCGAAAGCTACAGAATCTAACAAAATACAAAAGAAAATAAAAGAAAAAGACATGCCCTAGCACGGAAGAAAAATTATATGCAACTTAGACAATCTAATATACAATCTTTTTTTTTTTTTCCTCCTTTTTTTTCTTCCCTTACTTTTTTTCCTTTATCAAGGCATTTTACATACACAAAAGTCTATTAATTTGATGATCGTATATAAAGAATAATTTATAAATTCAGACAAGTTACAAAATACATTAATCTGGTAACTAAATTACATGAAAAAACAATGATACGTACAATTCGAAAATAAACAAGATATCTCATAGGCGAGCAAAAAGTACTATGAATATGTGTACATATAACTTTAAAAATAATTAAAATGTCTAAAATTAAAACTGATAGCTGTACAATTAACTCAAAGAATACGTGAAAAAGTTAAATAAATGTCCAAGTTTGTCAGGCTCTGTAGATGGCTTGGTTCAGAATAGTTTTATCCCATGCTATTTATGAAAAAACCATCAGAACAAAAACAGAATTAGTCCATAAAATTACACTCAAAAAGAGTATTTAATGAACGAAAAGTTCCTATTAAGTTAATTGTAAATGTTACACAAATTTCGGTAGTTCGAACGGGACATTACTACATTTCTGATGTACAGTTCTGATTACAAGAGAACGATTTTTAATGTAAGTAAAAGAAAATGACATAACTTGGCAACTATCAAAGAGAAAGTGACGAACATCGCCACGAATACCGCAGATGCATTTATCAGAACGCCATTTTCCAATTTTATGTAAATGAGCTGGAAAAGCACCATGCATCGAGATAAAATAAGCGCAAACTTGGGAATGACATAAAAACTTCTTGTTACTTGTTTAAAAATGCCACAGATATCTCTACCCTTCGTACTGTTAATCCATTGATATTGCCAGTCCTGCATACATTTCTTTCTGAAGTGATATTTTAATTTAGTGACTGAAATAAGTATGTCCACTATTTTGTCATAGATATTTTCCTCTATTACGGATTTAGCCAAATAATCAGCACGCTCATTACCTTTAATCCCAGCATGGGCCTTGATCCAACCTAGGTGTACCGTTTTATTTTGCAAAAGACGCAATTTCGTAAAAATGACAAACAAAAGGTAATCATTGGGAAACAGGCGTTTAAGCGAAGAAACTGAAGAAAAACTATCCGTATATATATACAAATGATTAAAGTTACTTTGTTAACACCACTGCAAAGCTTCAAAAATTGCCACCAGCTCAGCTTGATATATATAGTTCAAAATATTTAATTCTATGATCGTAAATTATCTCATTTCTTTGAAACACTGTAAATGCCGCTCCCACACCACCAGGCATGTTGGAGCCATCTGTAAATACAATTGGATGCCTATTAGCTGGCACTGAACAAACTATTGGATTAATAAAATTAATATGGTGATTTTCATAATAATTCGGATAATGATAGGATGGAATTTTCTTCATCACTGTACTTGAGGTAGCCACCATTCCATCTAATGAAATTGAGTCATCACCTGAGATAATTGCAAAACAATGTGCTGAGTATATCAATTGGTATGATACCAGCTAAGACACACAATGCCTCTGTTGAAATTGTGCGATAAGTTCTAATTATTGTCAAAAGGCAGACACGTTGACATGAAGACATTCGACGCAAACCAGGAGACTTCAGATCGGAGTACCATATCTCATGCCCGTAAGAGATCTGCATTTTTAAAACCGTCTGATACTAGATTAAAAAAAAATTAGTGAAATTCCCATATCTCTAATTCTTGTTTTTCGAATATTACAAGTGAAGGATGTAACTTTAGTATGTACCATATTTAAGTGGTCTAAGCAATTAAACGTACTATCTAATAGAAAACCTAAGTACAGCATGTTATCTCTCACCGGAATACTGAGATTATTATGTTTGAAAATTGGTCTTCTCTTCTTCATGGTGTATTTGCCAAACAACATGGCAACAGTTTTTGTATTATTTAATTATAGATTGTGATCTTGACATACTGATGTAAAATTTTGTACACATCTATTAACTCTATTCTCCAACATCGATCTAGGATTTGTACCCTTTACCACTACTGAGTCGTCAACATATGAAATCAAATTTATTAACAGAACTTTACTCCGTTTTAACAACTTATCAGCTACTACTGTCCAAATTAACGGGCCCAAAGAGGAACCCTTTGGGCAACCAAAAAATAATCGGAACCAGGGAATTCTGCTAATAAACTTAAAATCTATATGCCGATTAGAAATATAGTTTTTAAAAACATCTTTTAAGTATTCATAAATAGGTAAATTATTAATAATTTCTACCGTTATATTCCAATCCAATCCAGACTATCAAACGCTCCAGAAATGTCAAATGAAACAGCTACACAATACTTAAATGTAGCCAGACCGCCTCTAATTTTCTTCCTTAATACTGAGAGAGCTGTCAACGTGCTTTTCAACTCACGGTATCCGGATTGATCATCGCCTAAATATGATGCTGCTTCTAGCATTGTCATTATTCTCATTTTTAACCGACTTCAAGGAGGAGGTTATGATTTCGACCTGTATGTATTTGTTGTTCACGCATAACTTTCTTAAATATGAACCGATTTTGATAATTCTTTTTTTGTTTGAAAGCGTATGGGGCCCATGTGGTCCCATTAAAATTTCATAAAAATCTGTTGATTAGAACTTTTTAAAAAATTAAAACATTAAAATTCAATATCTTTTCGAAGCAATCGACCAATTAGAAACGTTCATTTTTCATGTTTTTAAGTTACACTTACATAGACACACGATCTTTTCAAAGTGTGAAATCCTAACTGGACAAGGTTCACATTTATTAACAGTGTACACTGTAAAAAAATTGACCCTTTTGCTGCATAATCACTCCCCCGTTTTTATAGAATACCTCTCTCTTGACCCATGAGATTTCTCCACGATAGGCTGAAGTAATCGTTTTCTATAAAAGCGGTGGATTGACGATGCAGCAAAAGGGCCAAATTTTTTACAGTGTACACTGTAAAAATTTTGATCCTTTTGTTGTATCGTCACTCCCCCGCTTTTATAGAATATCTCTCCTTTGACCCATGAGAATGCTCCATGATACATTGTTAAAAATTTGATCCATTTGCTGCAGCGTCACACCGCAGCTTTTATAGAATATGTCTTTTATGACCAATGAGAATTCTCCATAAAACAGTATAATCGTTTTCTATAAAAGCGGTGGAGTGATGATAATGCAGCAAAAGGCTAAATGTTTTTGCAGTGTAATTGAGACAAAAGCGTCTGTAAAAGAAATATCTGGGAATCACATGCTATCACTCTCTTATAGAGGCAGCCAGGTACAGGTAATGAGTTTCAGATTCCTCATTGAATACGCCACTGCTCATTTCCGATTACAGTGTCGCTGTAAAAAATGTGACCCTTTTGCTGCATCGTCACTCCCCTGCTTTTGTAGAATATCTCTCTTTTGACCCATGAGAATGCTTCGTAATTGGGTGAAGTAATCGTTTTCTATAAAAGCAATAGACTGATGATATAGCAAAAGTGTCAATTTTTTTACATTGTAGGATTCCTCGATATGAATATGACGACACATATAGCACAGTATATAATTGGTTGAAACGATTCTGGACAAAAACGAGTCACCAACCATCTTGTTGAGCGGGCAATTTTTGTCAATCTTGTTAACTTTTCTACGAATACAATCGAATTCTTCCTGGAAATCATCATCAAATTCCATAATAAAAAATGCCTGGCAATGCAATGCACGGTTAAAAATTTGCAACTTTTGCTGCATCGTCACTCCATCGCTTTTATAGAATATCTTTATTTTTATCAATGAGAATCCTTCATAATGCATTTAACAAATCGTTTTCTATATAAGCGGTGAAGTGATGATACACTGTTAAAAATCTGCTGCATTTTGTTGCAACGCCCTCCGCCGCTTGTATATAATGTCTCTACTGCGACCTATGACAATGCTCCTTAATACAGTCAAGTAACCGTTTTCTATACAAGTGCTGGAGTGCGTAGAAAAAAAATGCAGCAGATTTTTAACAATGTACAGCAAAAGTTTCAAATTTTTAACAGTGTTGTTGGGACAAAAGCGTCTGTAAAAGAAATATTTTGGAATCAAATGCTGTCACTCTCTTATAGAGGCAGCCAGGTATTGGTTATGAGTTTAAGATTCCTCGTCGAATCGCCACTGTTCATTTCCGATGCCATTACTGCCTGTATAGGTATTAGATTGTTGCAGTTTATCGATTGAAGCATAGTGCGATTTTTGCTAAAATCTTTCTTTTTCCTTTTTCGGAGTGAAGGGGGAGTACTTTTGACTGGCTACACTAGAAAAGTATTTTACTATACATTAATATATGAACTCATTTTGCTGCGTGCTCATATATGGAACCACTATGTCACGCTCTTATGTGTAAGGGCACTTTACTTGATGGATTGTCACCTTTTGATACCTACTTTCGATGACCGTAGGATTCGATGCAGACTAAGATTTCATAAATGCGGTAGCTTTTCGAAGTGGCAGATCTTGTCTGAAGAAGTTACCATACAAAGAAATTCTTAAGATTCACAACGATACTAACCGATATTGTAAGTGGTTTCAGAAAAGTTGACAATCAAACAGTGACAAGTAAACTGAATACATCAGAACTTATCAAAGTGCGTACATTAGTAATGCATTGCAAAGAGCTATCTTGTGCCAGTATACATAATTATGTATTAAGGTATGCATAACTAAAAAGTAGGAAATAAAATAAGCTTTTTAAGAAAAAAATATCAACCGACTTCAAAAAAGCGCTAAAAAGAATTAAATAATTCTTTAAAATTCTCTAATGACAAAACGTTATCCAATAAGCACACATCGGATATCAGGTACCGGCATAAAAAACGGTTAAATTTAATATGTATAATTTAATATCCACCGAACATAGATTTTAGAGATAATATTATTTTACAAGAGATGAATTGACATATTTATGATTTATTTTATGAATATATACATATAAAAAGTAATGGATTACTTTTTGAAGTTGGTGCCAAACTATTTGATGTATATAAGAATTGTAGCTAAATTATGCCTAGTACCATAATTAAAATGGGGATAATTATTATCGATTGTGATTGTTTGGCACCAACTTCAAAAAGTAATCCATTACTTTTTATATGTATATATTCATAAAATAAATCATAAATATGTCAATTCATCTCTTGTAAAATAATATTATCTCTAAAATCTATGTTCGGTGGATATTAAATTATACATATTAAATTTAACCGTTTTTTATGCCGGTACCTGATATCCGATGTGTGCTTATTGGATAACGTTTTGTCATTAGAGAATTTTAAAGAATTATTTAATTCTTTTTAGCGCTTTTTTGAAGTCGGTTGATATTTTTTTCTTAAAAAGCTTATTTTATTAATAGTCTCTCATATATCTTCCCCATTATCGAGAGCAATGTTATTGGTATGTATGAACTTGAGGAACCTTCAGGTTTGTTGCGTATTTTAAAGAAAATGACAATTCCTTTTTTCCAGCAACGTGGGAAATGAGCAAATCTAAGACATGCATTAAATAGTAAAACAATTAAAGAGTAATATTTTTTGAAAAGATTATTTACTATCATAGCATCCACATCATTGTAACCTGGTGATTTATGATTATGTTTAAAGATAGAAAACCAACGATTATAAATGCACAAATAAAGTATGAGAAGGTAGCAAATAGCCATTTCGAATCTACTATCGAGATTCTTCATCAGTGCAAAACTCAGCGAGCTAAAAAATAGCAAAACTGAGCAAAGAGACAGAGAGATGCAGGCTTATATACCCGCTACGGGAACAATCCCGCCTAAAGAAAAGCAACCAATGAGAAGAAAGCAGCCAAAACAACTGGGTGGACAAGTAGCGACATCTGTCGGAGAACAAGCAAAACAAAAACTAAAAAGCGAGTGAAAAAAAAAGTATTAAATTAAAGGATTTCCAAATACTTGGAAAATAAGGAGTACTAGTAAGTCATTGACTAAGGAGTGACAATTTTTTATGATATGGTAAGCTTCCCAAAAATCAAGATCAAGAATGGAAGGACATTTATGGATGATGGTGGCTAAAGAAAAGTTAAACTTATGTTGTAAAGACCAACAATGTTGAGCAATAGAGGAACGTTTAAGCTCTTGATTTTTGACATACCTTTTATGTTCCATTAAATGAAATCTGAGAGCACGTTTAGTCTGACCAATATAAGAAAGACCACATTGGCAAGAAATTTGGTAAATACCCCAGTTATCTAAGCGATCAATGGGGTGCTTAAGATTTGAAAAAGCAATTTTATTAACAGGAGAAAAAATAACATTGAAATCGAACCTTTTTAAAATTTTAGCAACTTGCTGACTGATTTTGCGGGAAAAAGGCAAAACAACCAAAGGATTGGAGTTCGAATTAAAGTTTTTTCTTTCAGATTGGGTGGATTTTGTCAATTTTCTATGAACTGAATCTATAATATTAGGGGAATAACCACGATCAACAGCAATAGCTTTTAAATAATTAAGTTCATCACTGAGTAACTGGGGAGTATCTCTGTCTCTTTGCTCAGTTTTGCTATTTTTTAGCTCGCTGAGTTTTGCACTGATGAAGAATCTCGATAGTAGATTCGAAATAGCTATTTGCTACCTTCTCATACTTTATTTGTGCATTTATAATCGTTGGTTTTCTATCTTTAAACATTTGTGCACAAAGGCTTTATTTGCTATTTTAATATGATTATGTTGTTTAATAAGAACAGTTCTTAATTCGCGTCTAATAAAAAGATGGAAATCATCATGATCTTTATAATCTGTATAGCTTATAAACTCATGAATATTATCAGGGACAGTATTCATCTTGAAATGATCTGACATTAATTGGCTTGCTATATCGTCATAAGTATCAAATACTGTAGAATTTACCAGTGTTGTAAACGCCATATCCAGGTAGTTAATTTTTTTGCCAGATACAAATTTAAAGATATTGCCATATGCATCGTCTGTACGTTGACAGAAACTTAACCAACTCTTTTGCTTGGTATGCCTTATACGCCTTTTATACTCTCTTCTTGCTGTTAAATAGGCATCTCTGTAAGCTTCGTTGTCTAGGTTTTTTCTGTATCTTTTATAGAGAGCGTTTACTATATTTCTATGCATTTTTAGCTCTGGAGTAAACCAAGTTGTAGATGGTTTGTGGAGATAATCCACCGCGTCTAAAAGATTTATTCATGACACTGATAAGGTAGTCATGGAAATTTTGCAGCCAATCCTCCAAGGAATCTTGATCAAAAACCCTTTGGAGAGATGAATATAATAGATCTTGTTTTTCATCGAAGTATTTGTTGAACTTATTCATTGATTTATTCTTAGTCTTGAAACGGGTAAAAAGCCTTTGTAAAAGATTCATCCTCAGTGAAAATACCATATATCTATGATCACTGAATGAAAAAACTTTATCGCCAACTTTCCAATCCACTAGGTGTGGGAGAATATCAATACCAACTAATATGATATCAGGTCTACCCTTGCTCTCGTTTTGAACAAAAGAGTGCGGTGCATCTGTTGCAGAGAGTGTCACCATTGATTCGCAACCAATACTTTTATAATCAGTTTATTATTTCCGGAAATTGCACAGAAATCGTAATTTAGAAATTTTTTAATACTCTCTTCGCTCTTTTCCTTTGTTTCACAACTTTTAAATTTTGAATTTACTTTCAACTGTTTTTGCAGGACATTTATATTTTATAATTATTACCATGCCAAATTTAAAGTTTCTAGCGTCTTTAGTATCACAGCATCGCAATATAGAATGTTTTTTTTCTCCTGCAATCCTGTGTTGATAGCGGCACCGACAAAAAGTATAGCTTATGTTTGAACAAATTTTATGACCACCAATATGCAACCATTATCTTTTTAAGTTGGTTTGATATTTTGTAAGATTCCAAAATGCTTGCACATACTTACAAATGCTTGCAAAGTGACGCAAAAATCACAATTTTGAACGTTTTTTGCTCCTGCAACCCACAGGTGTTAGTGACACCGACATGAAATAGAACCTATGTTGGAGCAAGGGCTGTCAAAGTCAATTTCCAACCAATCCTTTAGAAATTGGTTTGGTAGTTCATGATATTGCGTACTAATCGCAATTTAAAATGTTTTTAGAACGCTTTCTACCTTTTTTATTTAAATTTCACTTTTAACCATCGCTTTTAAATTTCGAATTTTATAGGAAATGTTCTTAGAGATCATTTTTCTTATAAGTTCTTATAAGTACATTTTTCTTATAAGTAATTAAATCTATATTCATGCAATTAAAGTAAATTTTATTAAATAACAAATTCCATTTTTCTATTTTTTGTGAAAAAAAACAAGTAATGACATATCATCAGGATCAGTTTTAATATCAGGATGAATATACTCCTCACAGCTAAACAGTTAGGCTCTCTTCGTCTATAGAAGCTCGAATCCAGGATTACAGATGACGGAGTGATGAAAAGTCTCTCTGCCTTTGCTATGTTGACTGGCAGAGTAATGAGGATTGACAAAAATGATTTGATATTTGGATATAAATCCTTATCACAGTTTTCTATAACTTCTGTCACATTATCAGGAATTCTGTTACCACTTACAATCTTTCTTTTCTATTTTGCTATTCACACTTCATATTTATTTATAATAACAGTTATGTTAGTATTATCTATAAGTTTTTAGTAAGTATGTGCAGTATTTTTTGCAGCATCTAAGTCCTGCTCGTTGTAAGAAACTTTTGTGAAGAAAACTCCAAGTTGGAATAAATCCAAAACTTCTGGAGAAAGTTTTTTCTCTAAATCCGTTATAATGCAATCCAAAAGAAGTGTATATATTGCGCAATGAAAGGACTACTCGACGGATTGACGAGGATGATTATCAGCCCGGTGTATTGGCTTAGACACAATCTCTGATGACCTTAGCGATACATCTAACTACTCAAATATTTCTTTAGCTTCTGGATACAGTTGCTCAACTGCATTCACATCTCTTCTTTTCTCTAGTAATACATTCATAGTGTCTTTCATTGCATCCGTTGCTTCCTTTAAGTCCACAGATGAGTTTTCTTTTAAAATAATGTTCTACTGCTACTAAAAATAGGGAGGGGGGATTCTGTTTCTTTTTTTATTCTTTTTAAAAGACAATTAAAATGACTTGAAATGTAATTTTTATTGGGGAAAAAGTTACTTTTTTGTTTTTATACAAGACTAAGTAAACTCGACAATTTCAGAAAGAATGTGCCCAGGATCCGATCGGGCCGGGCCGGTTTTGGGCTGAACTTGCCTCATCTCAATAGCTGATCGAGAAAAGACTTCTTAGGAAAAAATGTTTCACCAAAAACTTTGGTCATTATTGACAAGAAGAGCAGATGCATCAGTCTTACTAGGGGGTAATCTTCTTGTTGCCTGCATATGAAATAATCGCCAGCCCCGGTCTTGTTCTATCTAACCCAGACAGCAAGATAACTGCCACCTTTCATGGAAACATTCCCCAGCTGTGATTTTTCTTTTATTAGTTTAGATAAGTAATTTTATTCATGAGCCCAAATATTTTTAAATCAATGCGCATTACATAAATGAATTTATGAATAAAAATACTCCTGAAAATGGAATTTGTACGTAACGGCATTTTATAAATATCTTATAATTTTAGTCCCAAAAAAGGTATACAATGCAATTGTAAAAGAACTGCCTAAAACGGAATTTCCTTCCGTCAATTAAAACTCCATGTTCCCAAATTTTTGTTGTAGCTTAAAATTATTTTTCCAATGTAATTTCTTAAATCAGATGATAAAGTTACCCTTGTATTTCCAATTGCTGCTTCTGAAGTTTAATGTTGATATAAATATTATAAAATTAAGAGACATCTAGAATTGTAAGAGATGAATTTTGTTTGTGTTTTATAGTTAAATATATAGATATAATATAGAAAACGTCATAAGACAGAATTGTAAGGTACGATGAAGTACGTTTTAAACAATTTTAGTTTTAGCAGGTACATCATTTAATAAAAGTATGTCATATTCTTCTTGCCAGAAAAAAATTCCGATTGAGAAAGGATACCATTACAAACAAGTTTCGTTTTCACATGGTTCCCTTCCCTGAAATGTATTTCTACTTTCATTAAAATCAGATCAATATATTTTATAGCTAATTAAACACACTGACAAAAAATGTTTTCTGAGGGTCTTATTGATGATATCAACTGAGCAGACGAGACAGGAGATGGTACCAAAGCTTTAGAAATTTTTTCAGAACAATGATAATTCATCTGCGTCCTTCAAAACTCCAAACCGAAAGTATTTCTTAGAAATGTTTAAAGAATTCGATGCTTGATAAAATAAAAAATGCCTGTGAAAACAAACCTGTCTATAATGGAATATTACCTTAATTGGTAAATTTTATAACTCTAGTCAAAAGAATTTAAAATATTTAGAATATTGAATAAGACTGAAATCAGCCTAAAACGGAATATTCCCTAATTTTGCGTTCCCGTTTAAGCTCTTTCTACTTACACAGTACACCCCTTTTTGAAGAGCTCTAGGAGGGGGGTTATGACCCCCATGATCCTCCCCCCCCCCTGGATCCGCTTCTGTGTACAACCATTTACTTTATCTGTACAATTTACACACACCAAGTGATATTTAAAATGACAATTAAATTTGAAAGCGTATACCACACTTGAAAACACACTTGGAACAATTATTGTCGTATTCTTCAATAGTTCTATTATTGCTCATTTTCTTCTATAGCCAAGTTCTTTTGTGTATCTTTGTACATGAACGATAAGTTCTATACACACCATGTTATGCTGTAAAAACTTTTTTGTGCACTTCTGCAATGTCTTTAAGATTGCAAAATGCTTAAAATACTGTAATATCATTAAAATGCATTGCAAGCGATTTCTCCCTATAGATCTTAATGTTATGGAATTCTTTTGAGTGATTTGCGACAAGAACCGAAATGCTACACATTTTATTTTCAATACTGAACATTCTATAGTAAAGTCCAATAACATACATCCATTTCAAGGCAATTGGAGTACATTTACGCGAGTTAAAACACGGACAGACAAACCTAATTCACAAACACTTTTTAACTATGGTGGAAAGTGTTAAAAAAGCTGAATTAAACTTCTTTCCAAATAAATTGACAATCCTGGGTTTAACCTTTATCGTTTATCTGGAAGAAGTGACCACTGTGTTACTAAAATATCAATAAATTTTGTTAAAGAAGACAAATGTGGAGTAGTGTAAAGATAACTTTGAACGGGTGCCTCTGTTACGCTGTATCAAAAACGAGCGAACGGATTAGAAATTGGATCACCGGCATACTTTTAGTCATTTTTGCACCTCTGTTCATTGAATTTTTATCTGTGAATGTGCCAACGTATTACGTAATGTGAAGTAAAACTACTTAGTGATTTATATTTGAATGTATTTTAAAAAATATTCTGACTGTAATTCTTTTTTTCTTATCTGTTTTAACGTTTAATTACTAACTGATATGAAAATATTTTCTAGGACTTTACATAATCAGGCTACTTTTAAAAAAAGAAGACTTCCCCGTTCATTCATTTTGAGGAGCATGAGCAGTTGAAGCTAGATATTCTATTTTGTTGGCTTTCGTACAAAGGTAAATACACTTAAACACATACTTAAAATTTCTAATTTCATTAATGAGATATTTTTAAGCCATCTTTTAAACTTGCTGTAAAAAAATATTTTCCAATGAAAATCACACTTTTATCTCTAGATACTATCAAATAAATTTCTGTTATCCGTAAGAATTTTCTATGATTTATAATAATCTAAAACTGTGTCTTTTTTTTTTTTTTGAGAATAGTAATGAAATTTCTTTCAAGTCTTTTCTATTTCACGATGAAACATTTTCATTGCACCTTTTTTATTTTCCATTCCTAGCCTTTGACAGATTTTTAATTTTTTATAAATATCTAATTTACGAATATCGTCATCATAATAATCTACCGTTTTCAATCTTTTGCTGGATATAGGTTTGCCGCAATTTTTTTCCAATGTCTCCTGTCTAGTGCTTTAGTCATCCAATTTACGCCGGCCACTTTTCTGATTTCGTCATTCCACCTTAAGTAAGGTTGTCTTTTTGGTCATCACTTGTGTATAATGTGTACGTTTTTCCCAACATTTAAAGACTAGAAAGCAAGATGCACTTTATGCAATGTATATTTCCTAAACCTATATGAAACCTAACGTGTTTTCAATAATTTATGGAACCTTTATCGGGTCAGGCAACCCAAATTTATTTGAACAAGACCTGACTCGCGGATCGGTTCAGGTCGGATTAACACTGCTTTTTTTCATTGCGGGTCAGGTTGACTTTTAAGGCGCAACACTAGGCACAGAAAAAGACCCGGATGATAATGTAAAGTCTATGGAAATGTTCTTTCCAAATATCTTGCTCAAATTTTAATATTTTTACATGATTTTTTTTTTTTTTTGCCTAGGATAGCTGAGGACAATCCACAACCGGCCTATTTTTTACTTTTTTGATTTTGCTTATATATTTATTATATTATGATAGTTTCAATTTCAAAACCAGTTTAAACCGGTTTCAAAAGTTAAAGGTTTTTTTTTTTTTTTAATCTGAATCCAAAATTGAAAAAGTAAAAACTAGGCCGGTTGTGGATTGTCCTCAGTTATCTTGTGCAAAAAATCATGTAAAAATATTAAAATTTGAGCGAGATATTTGAAAAGAACGCTCCCATAGACTTTACATTATCATCCGGGTCTTTTTCTGTGCCTAGTGTGAGGCCTTAAGGAGTCTTGGAATCTTACTTCTTACCTCGCGGTGATATTTAGCAACACGTCACATTAATCTTTTAGGTAGCTTTCATTACAAAAAGTAAAAAGCTACCTATTGCAGCCGTCCGGAGGAAAGCACTTCCGGAAAATTTTGGTATATTTTCACCGATCATGACCCCCAGACCCTAAAACCACCCTCCGTTCAAATGTTGACATATATATATATATATATATATATATATATATATATATATATATATATATATATATATATATATATATATATATATAACCATATATATATATATATATCTGATTTTTGTCATGCGATAACTAACGTAATTATGAACCGATTTGAATGAAACTTGGTATGTACATAGTACATACAAATGTCTCGACCGAGTTCGTTGGTCAGCATCATCCGCCATTTTGTTTCAAAATGGCGGCCATTTTAAATTTTTTAAAAAATTTAAAATTTAAAATTAAATGCGAAAAAATTAAAAGTTGAAAAATATTTTCCTTTTACGTGTTAGAACTTAAAACAAAGATTCCAGAACATTTTTTATTTTGTCTATATCTTAAAAAATGATTGAGTTATAGCACTTTGAATTTTTCTTATGGCTGACATTTTGAAACGATCTGATTTTTGTCACGTGATAATACGCGTATTTATGAACCGATTTCAATGAAACTTGGTATGTACATAGTGCATACAAATGTCTCGACCAAGTTCGTTGGCCAGCATCATCCGCCATCTTGTTTCAAAATGGTGGCCATTTTAAATTTTTAAAAAATTTTAAAATTTAAAATTAAATGCAAAAAAAATCAAAATTTGAAAATATTTTTCTTTTACGTGTTAGAACTTAAAACAACGATTCCAGAACACCTTTTATTTTGTCTATATCTTACAAAATGATTGAGTTATAGCACTTTGAATTTTTCTTATGTTTGACATTTTGAAACGATCTGATTTTTGTCACGTGATAACACGCGTATTTATGAACTGATTTCAATGAAACTTGGTATGTACATAGTGCATACAAATGTCTCGACTGAGTTCGTTGGCCAGCATCATCCGCCATCTTGTTTCAAAATGGTGGCCATTTTAAAATTTTTAAAAAATTTAAAATTTAAAATTAAATGCGAAAAAATTAAAAATTGAAAAATATTTTTCTTTTACGTGTTAGAACTTAAAACAACGATTCCAGAACTCTTTTTATTTTGTCTATATATTAAAAAATGACTGAGTTATAGCACTTTGAATTTTGCTTATGGCTGACATTTTGAAACGGTCTGATCTGAACGATCCACAATGTTGCTTTAAAATGGCATACACTTTATGATATCGTGGAATTTGGTGACTCTCTAAATCGCTTAAAATAAAACCAGGTTGAATAAAAGATGACTAATTTCTAAAAATTCCTATTAATATTCAGTCTTGACAAAAACTAGTTTCAATCTTATAAAATCACTAATTTTATAAGATTATTGAGTACTATTATGACTAATTTGAGCTTAGTATTTTTGAAAAATGTAACTTACCTTAAAATAAATAAATAAATATATAAGTATATGAAAGCTACCTCTTCCTCCCGGCATTGCCGGAAGGACTTTTTTTTTCTCCGTCCCTATAAGACATAAATGCATAACATTTTAAATATAGACAACTTAATATCCCTTCTATTTAAGGTATTTTTTAAAATATTCTACAATGATTTTTTTTTTATGTTTAATTTTGACGAAAAATTTTAAATTATTTTTTGAATTGCATCCATTGCGTGCAAGATTGTAGCGAAACTATTGGCTTATAGCCCCTAACAATATTAATAATGATGTAAAACTAATGTATCTTGGATGCATACTTAATTTTTAAACAATTTATTTATTTAAAATTAGCAATTTTTTCAATAAAAAATATTTTTTCAAAATTTTATAATTCAAATTTAAATTTCAAATAAATAAATACATTTCTTACAATGAAGTATACAAGATATATTAGTTTTACATCATTATCAATACTTTTGGGACTTTTGTACCAATAGTTTTGCTACAATCTTGCGCGCAGTGGATGCAACTCAAAAAATATTTTTTAATTTTTCATCAGAATTAAACACGAAAAGCATAAAATAAAATTTCAATATATAATATTTTCTTTTGTTAACAGAAGAGATATTAAGTTGTCTATATTATCCGTCATGTAAGATATCATCGAAAAACCCTTGGATCGCTCTCTTAAATTATGAAACTTTCTTCCCTGACCCCCAACCCCAATTTGCCACACGGCGGGACCAATTTTCGAAATTTTTGATATAGTAGCGTCTTCACCATTTTGGATTTTTTGCGGAGCCCTCCGATAAACATTGCTTATATTACATGAAAATTTCAAAGACAGCGGGAGAAGGTGTATTCCGAGGCATGTCAGTTGGTATCCTAGGAACACTTTTTCAATTTTTGCCTACATCTCTCATATGATATATCATTTGAAAGCTCTCTGCACCGCTATTTCATGACATACAGCTCTTGATTCCCTTCCTCCCACTTTGGTCCCGCGGAGGGCACTTTTCTAAATTTAGCGGACACACCTCGTATGATATAGAGTTGGAAAACCTTGTGACCATTTATTCATATTATGCATTTCTCTTGCTCCGCCCCCACTTTGAACCTTCCCGGGGGTAAGTTTAACGTATTCAAGTTGGAGTTCTAATAATATAAAAACTATGGAACTGATTTAAAATGACGCAGAAAAATCAATAACAAATATTGATCCCATTTACCCTCCTTTCCTTCCTGTCACCGAGGATACTTTTTAATTCTTACTTCGTTGAACATTTTGCTGCTAATTTCCGAAAATTTTTAATTTTTGATACTTAAACTCCCTTATCTTTTCATACTTACTCCTTCCTGCCTTTTCAATTTTTTACAACAAGTGAACGCCGCCACGTATTTTTTCCATTATTGTGGCTCTGTGATAGACTCCCTTTGTTTTGATGTTTTTTAATTCTATCTCTTTTATTTGCTATGCATTCACTTAAATTTACTTTATAAGTATGTAATAATGTGATTTTAATAATCGATTGTAGAACATCTCGATTATAGATTCTCGATTATAGATTCTCGAAGTAATCAATGACTATATCGATTGCGTTTTTTAAGATGAAATTTTTTTCGATTGGTAAATTTTCGAGAATTATCCTTCACTAGCTATATCCCAGCAGCAGTTATAGGTAAAAGCATAAAATTCAAGATAACAAACCTATCAAAAAATGTATTAAACATTTATTTCAGCTTTTGTCTGTACACTGTACAGAAAAAAATGTAAATCCACAAAATTAGTTTTTATAAAGCTACAAAAATCTGTAGCTTTGCAAAAAAAAAAAAAAAAAAAAAAAAAAAAAAAAACTATTAAAATTACAGTAATTTTGCTGAAATTTTATCTGCAGCCCGGGTTGCAGTCGCATAAAAAGTTCTAGGCATTCCAGTTTTTTGAAAAGTTCTTAGTAACCTTACAGATTTTTTGATTTACAGTATAAACGCGTATCTGTTACATGAATTTTTGATGTTGTCGTAGCATAAACAATTCGTGGAATCCCAATTTCCTAGAAAAATTTTAGTAACTGTATAGATATATATTTTTACAGTGTAGCAATTGTTGGTGATGATTTTATGTTTTAAAAAGTAAACCATAAAAGCTAAAAATAATTATACACATTACATGTAAATATAGTGGTAGCTTTCAAGCAATTTATTAATTTTCTATGATATATATAATTTAAAAATAAATTTCGTTAGTAGAAGGTAAACAGCCAATCACGGAAAAGTATAAGTTTTAAAAAAGTTAAAAAAATAAGAAGAGTTTTTTTTATTCTTCTTCTTCTAAATTTCATTAATCAAAATTTTTAACATATGTTGGGTTCTATATACCAAGGTGCCGCGCCGCCCGACATTGCGAAAGGCCCTGATTTTTATAAAATTTCCGTAAAAGTTTACTTAATAAAATTCAATAAATATATGATATCACCTTTTTTTTTCAGAAACATGGATGTTTCCCAAGAAAAGTTATATCCAACACCTTATTCTACTTCACCACTTCTGCCTTTACTTTTGGTGACATTGGCTACTCAGAGGCACGCTCCAAAGACTAGCACGACATTTTTAAACGAATATGATTACATCATTGGTAAGTGAAATATTTCTTTTTTCTAATAATGGACTTGTATAAAGGATTATTTATTTCAGACTTTAAACGCAATGAATACAATTAACACAGCACAAGTCAAAAACTAGCTCAACACGAGTAAAAATTTCAGATGCATTGTGTTTATTGCATTAATTATGTTTAACGTCTGAAATAAATCGTTCTTTATCTACGTGTAGGGTAGAGTGGTGTCCCTTGGACCTATGTGTACCTCCGACCTATGCTAATTCTAGCTTTCTAGCTTTACTTGTTTAGATCATTAAACAAGAACATTTGTATATTAAATATTTGCCACCGGAGGTCTCATTTAAGTTCTTGGCATTTGTTTAGAAGCTCAATTAATTGTACAATTAAAAAAAAAAATCACCTTTCAAAAGTAAACTTTTCTTAGAAATTTCTGTTATTTTTATACTAAAACGTATCTAATTTTTTTAACGAGGATTATGCATCATAAAGCAATGCTCGGGTAGCGGGATAAATCAGCTCCCTCGGGCGAAATTCTAGCACTACATCTGTTTACGATACATTATTGAATTAAAAAATAAAATCTACTTTTTCGAAAAAATTCATACAATGAACAATAAAGAGAAGAAAACGAGGGGATGGTGAACACACTTTGTCACACACTTTGTACCTTTACCCCTTTTCTCATAGTTTACAATCCTCTCGATTCCAAGAAATTTCTTACATGTTTTTGTACATTGTGCAAATTATTCCTTGGACCGTGCATTGCAAGCTGTGACGATATCGTATTTGATTAGAAAATCGTCAAAACGGAGATATGTCTACGAGAACATCGTTCTTTACCCAACTAAAAGTGCTATTACACGAGGGTCAAAGTCGCTTGAAATTCCAGGCGTCTCCATGTTATCCTCCCTGATCTAGTGGAGTCGCTCGGAAGACGATCGATTCTCTTGTGTCGGAGCGTCTTTGACGCCAGAAACCAACAGAGTTGCCAGTAACAGACAATCAACCTCGAACAACCAATGAAAAGCTTAGAAAAACAAAAAAACCCAGGTGATTTTTGTCGCTTGAAAATTTTACATGTAATAGCACTTTAACAATGAAGAAGAAAGCAACATAAACTTAAAACCAAAGCAGTTGCTTCCTCTCTGCCCGACGATATGGGCAGTTTGATTTGCTGCAGTACCGAGATTCATGGAAAATTATCCGAGAGCTTTAGAAAATCTTGATGCATTATTGAAAGATCTGACAGCACTACATGGTGAGAAAAAGGCTGCAGCTAAAGGTTTTATAAGAAGCTTGAAAAATTCAAGACATTTGTTAGCATGGATATGGCTAAGGAACTTTTTGGTCCTTGCGAAATCTTGTCGAACGTTCTGCAAACAACTGAATTTTCAGCCCCAAGCGTTAAGAACGCGGTTTCAATGTTAGAAGAAACAATACAACGTATGATAGAGAATACCCATTTCGAAATTCTAACCAAGAAATGGGAGAGAAAATCATCCACATTATATTTAGAAATGAAAATGATGAGAGTCTCCAGACAAAAGATAGTTCCAATAAGATATGGGCTGACAAGTCATTCCTATGCTCCAGTACCACTTGGACAAGAGGAAAAATTGCGAATAAATTTCAAAGAAGTATTGGACCTCATTATCAATGAATTAAAAAAATGATTTGATCAAAAGCCTTTTGATTGCCTTATGAAGATCGAATCCATAATCACGGACACACCTTTAAAGACTTAAGAATATCATAAACAAAAGCTTGCAATACATGCCTATGATTTTGACTTGACAAATCTTGCTACTCAGTTGACGCTTCTACCAACATTAATCTCAACAGAGTTTATTTTGCCGATTCCGACATCAGTAGCGACAACTGAGAGATCTTCCAATGCTTCTCTGAATAAGAATGGGTCAGCACTCATCAGAGACTCAATCACTTGATCCCACTGCATATTTCTAATAAAGAGGAGGCCTTTAAAATTGATTTTGAAGAGATTTGTGAAGCATTCTTAAGCAAAACAACTGAAAATCTTTAATGCTTTGTAAATGGCAGTGGAGAAAGCCTTAAATTTGAATATTGTATTTGGGACAGTCCATAAATTAAGTTTCTATGTATAAACATAAAAAAAAATTATTTTAACTAGTTTGAGAGTTGATCTTTTGACATGCTTCTATTTTATATTCTTGTTCTGAAATGTGCAATACTATGAAGGAATCCTCCGAAATGAAAGAATTTGTGAATGAAATTATCCTCGCCACTAGGTTTCCCTAATGTGCCCCGGCTCCCCCTATTTGTACAAGGTTCTTACGCCACTGCTTTAGCTACTACACCATGTGCTTTAAATCAAGTTAGGCCTAACCTTAACATCATGATTGGTAGTTTTGTTTTTAAGTGTCAAGTGGTGTACCTTGGACCTAATAAAACTGGTGTAACTTGGACTGGGTTCAAGGTACACTAGGTATTGTCTAACGGATTAAAAGTCAGCTCAAGAAGTTAACATTTGGAATTGACTTATCTAACTACAATCTTGGCTAAAAATAAATATAATTACTAATACAAATAAGTTTTAATATCTTTTGTGATCGTAATAAGTATAATTGTTTTGAAGTTTTATGTTTATTTAGATTTTCTTATTTTTTAAACCTAATGAAGAATGAAATGTATAAAAAAATTATATATGTTTCTTCTTGATTAATAAATGTTGATTTTATTCCCTAAAAACAAGTTTTTTTCCATTCTTAGTAATAGGACCAAGGTACACCACTAGTGGTGTACCTTAAGTCCTATTTTCATTTTATTTTTAATTCAAAATTTTTCATGGAAATTATTTATATAAAAATTTCAGACAAATATATGTAGTGTATAACATCATAAAGTTTTATAAAATCTTTTCTTTTTTAATTTTGGCAATTTTTTTAAAAATTAAAAAGTCAAAGTAGGTCCGAGGTACACCACCTTCCCCTACTTTTAATAAATTCTGAGGTTGATTTTAGTGTTTTTTAATACCTATGAATGAATGTTGTTAGTAGATATTCATAAAATAATTAAATTTGGGATATAAATATCATTTTACCTTTTAAAACGTCTTTAAATATTTTACCTTAGTAAAAAGTTGAATGCATAAGAACCCATAAGCCTGATTTTTGGACCGATTGCTATCGATAACTTGCATATGTGTGAGGAAACGGCATGAGAAACAAATATATTAGTTCAAAATGTTTTAAAGGCGTATAAACTTCTTAATAGCATCATGAAATAAGGAATGTTCTAAGCCTTTCGAAAGAACTCTATGTTTCTTCATCAGACGCAAAAAAGACAGGCTGCTATTTTGGAGGCAGTACAAAAAACAGACTGAAAGGAAATGGAAGCTAAAAAAGCAGAAGGTATCAACCAATCAAACAAGAGCATTACTCAATCACAAGAAGGCAGAACAGTAATTATAATATATTTTAATTTACAAAATATTACTTTGCATTATGATTGCAAAAGGATCTGCTTTCCGTTTCTACCGAACTCAGACCCAGACTGAGTCACCTATCCTAATCAGCTGCTAGCCCTCCATCAGCCTTAAAACTACATCAATTTGGTACTTGGTAATGCAGTACACCACCAAATAATGTATAGCTGGCTCCAATGTTAAACAGACGCCTTATTTGCCATATATCATTACGATATCTCTGGAGACAGTGGGGGGGGGGGGGGGGACATATTTTCAGACTAACTCTTGTAAAGGTGAAAAGAAAGTTTTAAGTAGTTTTATGTTAGTCGGCTGTAAGTAATAAATCGTGTAATTTTGTGCCAATCGTCATCATTTGAATTGCCCTCATTTCATTCAAAATTTAAACCTTTACTCATTCCGTTTAAAATACATAACTTATATTTAAAACTCGTACAAATAGAACAAATATATTATATGCATTTAAAATATATATTGAAAACTGTTACAATGAGGTATTCTCATTTCATGAAAAAATAATAACTGTAGCGACGACATCTCACACAAATAGCATATGATGAGTTTCTAGCACGGAACAATTAAATAAGATTAATTATTAATTAAATATTATTTTTTATATTATGATAGTTTCAATTTCAGAACCGAATCAATTCGAAAGTTAATTTTTTTTTTTTTTTTTTTTTTTAAATCTAAAACAAAATTGAAAAAGTAGCAACTAGTCCGGTTGTAGATCGTCCCCAGCTATTCTATGCAAAAAATCATGTAAAAATATTAAAATTTGAGCAAGATATTTAAAAAGAACGCCCCCATAGACTTAACATTATCATCCGGGTATTTTTCACTCAGTAGTGTGGGCTCTTAATCCTGGCTGTGCCACTGAAGTAAAGATATCAGACACAGGAAAGAAGATCTCTGATCTGACAAGGAAGGTCTCCATTGGGGGCATACTCAGAATTTTTTGAAAAAAATACGAATTAAACTACTCATGTAGGTAATAAAGGATCAGAGAAAATTAGCGGCAGAATTACATTATTAGATATGTAAAAAAATAAAATAGTTTGGAATAATTGGCGTGAAAAGCTGAAAGCGACGCGGGATTTGGCGAGCAGTGCATTTCCTCGCCAAAAGCAGACGATTCTAACGAATCTGAAAATTGATTTTAATTGACTTCACTGTTAAAAATCTGCAGCATTTACTGCAACGTCATTCCACTACTTTTATAGAATATCTCTCTTCTGACCAATGAGAATGCTCCATAGCACGGTGAATTGACCGTAAAAATCTGCTGCATTTTGTTGCAACGCACTCCACCGCTTGTATATAATATCTCTATTCCAACCAATGAGAAAGCTCCATTTCACGGCCAAGTAACCGTTTTCTATACAAGCAAGGGAGTGCGTTGCAACAAAATGCAGCAGATTTTTAACAGTGTATTTTTCAATTTGGAACAATTTAAATTGTGTTTTAAATGATAAAATATATTAATTTCATTTTGTTATAAATACATATAAACGTATATGACAAAATTACACTTAAAGTAGAGTAAAAATGCAAAACTAAAATTACTTAAACTAAACTTATTTAAATAAATTGAACATAGAAAGTTTTTTCTTTAAAAAGTATTCGAAGCGTAAAAGCGTATTTTTCAAAATTTCGTTTTTTCGCCAACCGGAGATAAATCGCCAAATAAACGAAATTTTTATTATTTTTTTACGGACGTTATAAGGAATTTCCGCCAAAATTTTTTTTATAAACATATATAACTATATGAGAAGAACATTCTGTAATTTTTTCAGATTTTTTTGAGTATGCCCGTATGGAGACCTTCCTTGTGAGGTAAGACCATGGCTGACTAGATCTATAGGCCCATTTATTTGAGATTAATGTATGAAGTCTCCCGCCAGAGGACTCTGATACTTTGCCCAAGTTATTCTGATCAATCGTGCAAACCTTGAACCAAAACAATGATCATGTGCCGAGCCATGTGCACAAAACATAAAACAGCTTATTCAACGCTAATTTGGGCAGGGTTTGCGACGTTTTCGCACGTGGTCCATTGAAATGGTTCAGGGTTTGAAGCTGAACCAGCTTCACTTTTTCGACGGTTTTTAGCGAAATGGTTAGGCCTTATATACTATCTAGTTGGCTATGGGTAAGACTCGTGGTCATGGCACAAAGCGTGCCATGTCGCACATCACACTTGCGTACTCGCAGCAACACAACAACACTGCTCACGAGTGCAAGTCAACGATAGTGCGTCTTCCTTCTATTCCATGTCTATTCTTACAATAATAAACGCCTTTTTTTTTTTTTTTTTTTTAACTTTCACATATGGAAAATAAAAGGCTGCTAAGTAGCATTTGTGCTCGATTAACTTAATGTATCAAGTAATGTAATAATACAATTTATAACGTAGAAAATTAAAATATTAATATTTTATATTAATGCATTACTATGGAATAAGTTTGAAAGTAAGAACATTTTTAATGTGCTACTTTTGAGCACGATTTATACTTTACGTTTATATTTAAACTTATTGCATTTTTTAGTGGGTGCTGGCTCTGCAGGTTCTGTTGTTGCAAATCGTCTTTCAGAAGACCCTCGTGTTAATGTGCTGTTGTTGGAAGCTGGGAAATCACCCCCCAGGCAGACTGAAATACCAGCTATACCCAGATATTTTTTGAATACAGACATTGACTGGAAGTTTTTTACCACACCTCAACGATACACTGCGGCTGGACTCGTTGATAGGGTAATGTAATATGAATATTCATATAATCTGAGTATTATAATAGTGTTGCATAGTTATGTATTCTACTCAGAAATATCACGACAAGTGAATGAAATCGAAGTCATAAAAACTTCAAATATGTTGGAAAGTGTTAAAGAAATATTGTAGTGCGTACTAAACGGCTTTGTAAAAAAAAGTTAGCATGTTTTTAGTTTTAGATTTGCATTTATAAAATTATTTAATTTTAAACTGAAAGGCGGTTCAGGGCAAAAGCCCTATAAGTCTTACTTTATGTTTTGAATAGCTGAATCTGAATTTTTAACTCCCCACCAAAATTGCCCCCCCCCCCCCCGCAAAAAAAACGCAAAATGTCCCCAAATTAGGGTTTTTTTTTAAATACTTTTTTTTATTGTTTTAAGGAAAAAGTATCTAAAAATTCAGAAAGTAGGCAAATGCACAACATGTAAGACACATGATATTCTGATGATGATGAACGGAAAGAGGGGGGGGGGGGCTTCCCCGGAAGATGCGCCGCGGCGCTGTCGTGCACTCTCCTCAGAACTTTTCCCACTAATGAAACGTTTTGAAGCAAAATAACAAAAAGTATTGAAAAATAATGACAAATTCTAATGTTTGATTTTCTATTTCTATTTATTTATTCTAATTGTTCGGAATGATTTTTAAATTCTTCTTTTCCGCTTGACTGCAGCCGAGAACCCAGATGCATTTTTGTCAGTCTGATCGCTGTCCGTCATTAGAACCATCAAAATGTTGCTCCGTAGGTTTCAACCAAGTCCAGTGTTGTAGTCGTAAATAAACCAAATGGTACACACTATGAGCAGAGGGTATACGCTTGTGTCGGTAACGTCCGGGACCAGAGTATACAGTAAAGCTTCATATCAAAAGCAGAGGCTATATGGAGTATCTTTAAAACATCCAGAAAATATACTGCGTATGCCTCCGTATACCCTCAACTACACCCCTGCTCAAGTCTGAAATACACGGAAATGTTTGTTATTCAAATTAAAAGTCAATTACATACATTGCAATGATCTAATTTGTTTCAAGTTGTGTTTTTAAAGCGGATTGATTGATTGGTAAACAATCGATTTCAATTGTGTATAGTTAGACCAGGCATGTCAAACTCGTAGACCATCGCGAGCCAAATTTTGCTTTGTATACAGAGTCGCGGGCCACATTAAAAAAAATAATGAATTTAATTTTTTTCACACCGAATGAAACTAAACATACAAATTAACATTCAATCTTATAAAATAAAGAAGTATATAAATAATAAAGTGAAAAATTGGAAAAATTTAAATAAGCCACGGTAAAAATTTAAATATAATACTTAATAAGTAAAATCATAATGGTACAAAAATGCAATATTAAGTTTATCACATTCATCTTTACTTTTCTCATTTTTAATTTTGTGATTTCTTCATTTTATAAAAGTCAATCGTTGTAGGAGCACAATTATTTGCATTGTAAATGTATTTTTTATAAGTCAAACTTTATTCGGTCAAGCTTTTCAGAATCAAACAAATATAAATTAAACAAAAACATAATTTGCAGAACAAATTAAAAAAACCAAGATTTATTTCCTACACTCTTTAAGCCCGAGAAGGGACAGATATTAAGATAATTGATTTATTCATTTCGACATTTAATATTAAATTTTGATAACAAATAAGTTAAACCAAGTGAACATGAAAAAATAAAAATGCAATTCAAACAATATGATACTTAACCACCCTAAATCTTAGATTCCGTTCAAATGAAATCGAAATAAATCTCCGACTTTTTCTGAACATTTGCTTTTTTGATTGCCTATTCATTTTGTTTACACTTACCGTAAACATAATACAAAATCTGCAATACAAATTTGCAAGTTGAGTTTGGAAAAAAGTCTTAGATTTATTTCGATTTCATTTGAACGGAATCTAAGATTTAGGGTGGTTAAGTATCATATTGTTTGAATTGCATTTTTATTTTTTCATGTTCACTTGGTTTAACTTATTTGTTATCAAAATTTAATATTAAATGTCGAAATGAATAAATCAATTATCTTAATATCTGTCCCTTCTCGGGCTTAAAGAGTGTAGGAAATAAATCTTGTTTTTTTTTTAATTTGTTCTGCAAATTATGTTTTTGTTTAATATCTCAAGTTTTTTAATAACTATTGCATTTAGGTGAACTCATTTCAAAATTAACTGAGGGTACCATCTTCAGGACTTCTTTATGCGGTATCGTGTCACAATTACTGATGTAATTCACCCAGGGCCATAGCTAGAAGTGAACTATGGGGGTGGAGGGCTGGGTGAGCTCAAAAGAATGCCTAAGGGGCTTATATTTTTTTTTCTGTCTTACGCAGAAAAGATAAATTAGTACATATTCACATCGTAAGTACTATGTTTTTTATCAAGCTATTGTAATAGCTCCATTTTATGCTAAGAAAAGGATATGATGATGAAAAATTTGAGTGCATATCTAGTGCAATATTAAACATAATGTTAGCTTCATATGTGTAAGTAAGATGAGCGAGTGTTGAAACACATACTTTAGTTACAATTTAGTAATTCTGCAAAACTGTGGAAGGACCTCCAAATTAAATTAGATTTTTGAACTAAATTTCCTTTGAATTTTCGGAACAGAAATTCATTTAGTGACATTGGAATCTTTTCCAGGAGGTTCAAACTGTTTTAGGGGGGGAGGGGGGGGCGGTAGATTTGAGTCGCCCGTAGCACCTCCTTAGCTATGGCCCTGAATTTTTCAACGATTAATCTAAATTATTTTATTAGTGCACTAATGCAGGTTGTTGAATTTTCAAAAATATCTTCTAAATTGAATATAATAAATCTTTAATAAAAGCATAAAAGATAATGAATAGCTTTACGAGCAAACAATTGAGCTTTTATTTGAGTTCTTACAAATTCAATATTTTTTCTTCTGCTTTGCTTTGTTTTGTTTGACTCATTACACTTTAGCAGATTTTTCACTAAGGCAAGCTGTCGATATCTTGAAGGATTAGATTTTTTAGAAGTGCGAACCTTACTATGATTTGAGTTTTTTTTTGTGTTCCAGTACTTTAGCTTATGTTTATTAATCTTTGATTTATTTTCCAAATAATATGAAGCGTTACGCTTCTGTAATTGACTTTTACGTATTTTTTTATAATATGTTATTCTTTTATTTTTGATAATTTCCCGGTTTCGACGATAATATCGTGAATATTTATTAAATTTATCGTTTAATGGTTCAGAAATAAATACTCTTCGTATCGGGTTAGGATGTTCTTCAGTTGGGCCATTTAAGTCAACAAAATGCCGAGAGCAGACATATCAGTCTCTAGCCCTCTAAGCGTTTGTCCCGTAATATTCCGTACACTAAGCTCCAGGTTTCACTGCAATATAAGCAATGTTTAAGATATTATAATTCTATAAATTTAATGAATTTTCAAAGCATTGAAGAATGATTAAGACTCTCAAGGATTACATTTATATTCCTAAATAAGATTTTTTATGTAATATTGAAATAATCATATTTTATTAGCATTTAAAACAAAATACAGAGAAAACAACATTACAATTTTACCCATTTGCAAGACGCTTGGAGGGCTAGTCACCGTTTTTGTATTGATTCTACCACAAGCAGAGAGCCATTCATTACATTTCCGCAAGTCTTTTTGAGGTTTGGGAAAAGGAAAAAATAAAACCCCCTGCATAAAGTCTTTATAATGGTAGCGTTCACCACTCTTGCAACCAGAAAATTTGCATTTTTTCACCATGTTTAAGTTACAGTGCTTAGATGTATAGTTCTAGACATTCACTTATAGTCACTACTGTACCAATAAAATGTAATTATTTTTTTTCATTTCATGTATAACTATATATGTACTTACTTTCTGCATTTTTTCATTTACACGCTTCTTAAAAATGATTACAAAAAATACAGACAGTTTATCTAAATAGTTAAAAGCACATAAAAATCGTTTAAAAACAAAACCTTAAAAATTTTGAACTTGAAGCTTCTCTTCAGTAATACAAATAAACAGAAAATCACAGGCGATTAGATAATTCAAATTGCAGTTGACAGCATGTGCCAGAAACAAGCACGGAGTTAAGGCAAGTTAAAATGATATATTCTGGTGGCAGAGAAATAGCTTCACTACACTGATATTCAATAACGCAGGTTAACTCTTGAGTCCATGTTAAATGCTGGACATGAACCTGATACAGAGAAGGACTTCTCACGCAACTGTGACGCTGCAGTAAATAGGTCAAATTTTTAACAGTGTTCATATATCATAACTTTCCTTTAGATGCTACTTGATTCATTAACTCTAGAATGACAGTAAGAGATCATTTTGGACTTTGCCATATGAAGATATTTTGGTTCGAACCAGAAATTCAAATGACTTAAATAGTTTAATAACTTAAATAGTTTTAAATAAAAATTCTGGTGTTTAATACATTTTTTAAAAATTGAAATAAAAATTTCCGTCTTTCTAGTGCTAATGAATTGATGAATGTCAGAACGCGTCAAAGTGCTTCTATGAGTTAATCCAGAGCAAAGTATTTCCATATGTTAGTACATATTAAAATACTCTCCTTTCAGTCATAAAAACGAAAAATTAAGATGTTATGAAAAACGCAGTATGATTTAATAAATAATCTGCAGTCATCTAATTAATCAATAGCGACATCGGAAATGAGCACTGCTACTTGCACTGTAAACAATTTGACCCTTTTGCTGCATCGTCGCTCCCCCGCTTTTAGAGAATATCTCTCTTTTGACCCATGAGAATGCTCCATAATTGGGGGGAAGTAATCGTTTTCTATAAAAGCGGTGGAGTGACGATGCAGCAAATGGTCAATTTTTTAAAAGTGTGTATATTGTTTTCGAATCTGATAACAGGAACTTTTCTGTCTCCATATGAGAGTGACAACATTCTATACTGTTAAAAAATTAAAACTTTTGCTGTATCGTCACTCCATAGATTTATAAAATATATCTATTTTGACCAATGAGAATGATCCATAATACAGTAAATTAATTGTTTTTTTTATAAAAAAGGTGGAGTGACGATGCAGTAAAAGTTCCAAATTTTTTACAGTGTATGTTCAGACTGTGATTTGACAGGCAAGGTTTTCCAAACTACACAAAATGTGGAAATTTTCTATTCCAAAACTTGACGATACTGAACGAGTACTATTATACGAGTTCAAGAAGTTAATTAGATTCACTTTAATGTCAAGCTCATAGAAAACATTTCGCCATTTTCTTTTCTCTAGACTCGTATTAACCTATCAAATATCCCCGCATATTACCACTTTGATTTCGAGGAATTCTGTCAGAAGAAAATCTTAAAAATTCCCATTTTTAATTCGATAAATGAATCTGAATCTTAAGACAGTGTCGATACACATAAAAATGCACTTTAATTCATTTGTACATTCGGCATACACTGTGCATGCAACACGTTGGCACGATTGGAACAAAATGGCGATTATGTGTCTCATATGCTAACCCGGCTATCATTGTATACTTATTAATAAATTATTTTCTTGTACTTTCTTTTTAAAAATGGGTACTTCTAGGTTATCCCGTTGACCAAAAAATTATCGCCAAACTATAAGATTAAATGCCAATAATGGATGATCGTGAATGTTAAATTCAATGACATTAATGCGATTCACCTGTTTAAAATGTCATTAAGTAATTTTTATTTCGACTTTTTATTAATATTTTTATTAATATTCTACTAATTATTTATTTTTTCGTTATTTAAAATAAAAATTATGTCAACATGTATAATTTGGCTATTAGTTTGGCGATTTGTATAATTTGGCGAAATTGGTCGACGGGATAATCTAGAAATACCTTAAATGATATAAATTGTTTTGTTCTATTGAAAACGAAATTTTCACCATCAATTTTCGCAAAAATTGCGCCAACGTGATAAGTATTAGACATCTGTGCCAAAGGACAGAGCGTTATGAATATTTCAAATGAGTTTACATTTTATAATTTCATACAAATAATGCATCAAAAGAGTTTTATAAAAATATTAACTTGAAATATAAAAAAAACAGCTACTTTTCAACAGAAACTCTTTGTGATGTTTTAAAAATTAAATCGTGTAAGTTTCTTATCATTTTAACAATCATAGGAATAATAAATTTAATACAAATTAATTCAAAATTAAATTTTATTCAATGATTAATTATTTGTAATGTTACAAGTTGAGGAGCGATTTTAAAAAATCGCCAAATTGGAAATTAAAAAAAATATTTGAATGATTAGGTTGATAGAATTGGCTAATTTATTGCAGTGCCGAAAAGTCTTACGCCAATTAGTCGTTAATTCTGCGGTTTAGCCTTAAAAAAATTGCCAGGAATTGAGTTTGAAGGCCTAGTTCTGCAGATTTACTAATTTCATTACGTACCAAGGATGATATACTATTATTTTTTAATAGTATTATTTTTGGAGACTTTTATTTACCTTAATTTATTTTGATTTTCTTCGAACGTATAAGGCAAAGACATTATAAAAATTGTGGTATAGGTACAAAATTCCGGCGCAAATATCATATACTGGCTTTGGCGCGATTTTTTTTCAGATGCCAATGTGTCAGAAACCCCACTTTCAAATACCATTATTTACATATATATTTTTAAGTTATTTTCTATTATTTTGAAAACAATAAATAGAAAAAAGCTTAATTTACTAATTTTCTATATTTCTTCAATTAAAAAACGCCTTGATCCATCAATTAATATTAGAAAATATCTCTTTATTACAAAAACCATGCTTCATATTTATTATTTTCTGAAAATGATTCTTTTTCCTGGTACCAAATGTTTAAAAATCTCCGTTTCACTTCCAATATGAAGTCTTAAATATGCCGTTTTTAATTCTTACAAAAAAAATTTCTTTTTAAATCACGTAAAAATTATTAAATGCTACAGGAAGTATGTCCATTGATCACTAAGATTTTCATTTTCTTTTCTTTTCTTTTTTTTTTTTTTTTTTTTTTTTTTTTTTTTTTTTTTTTTTTTTTGATTGGAGGAATTTTTTTTAACTCAATTAAGTGCTTCGAAGAAAATCTGTGGCAGCGCGTACAAAAGGTGGGAAAATGTCTAGTAAATAACTCGTTCAATGTTAAATTCCCTATTAAAATAACATTACGGTGTCGCATTGGAAATAAATATAGCATAGCACTACCGTGCTATGCTATAATCATGTTGATTGTGCTAACAATATGAAGCGTATATTACTATTCTGTGTTAATTGTACAGATTTGGAAAAAAAAATGTCAAGTTGGAAACATTGCAGCCACGACTAGCGAAAGTGCGTTTATACAAAGTGTATTTTCTGCATCAATCATGAACTAAATCAAGCATAGGGAAAACGTCGAAGTCCACGGCGGGCCACAAATAAATTGTCGGCGGGCCAATTGTGGCCGTGTTTGACATACCTGAGTTAGAAAAATCTTGCGGGGGAAAAAATAGGAGAATTATGTTCGGAAAATGTTTAGAAAGAGGAGAAAAGAAAAGTATAAAAATCGACTAACTTAACAAATCATCCGCGTTTTCAGGCTCTATAGAAGTTGGATCTTCGGGTTCACATGATTCTTCCAAAACATTCTCATCATCCTGATCGATCTTCTCGGTCAGCGGTTCGAGTTTCCACTTCTTCCGGATCATCTTCATTCAGGTCCTCGAAGATAACTTCAGGAATATTCTCTCATGAATGATAGTCCAAGAGCCGACCGCACAAAACCTTAAGTCATCGAGCGCAAGAAAAAAAATCCTTTATTTTATGGAAGAGTAGTAATAGAGGAATCTGATGATCCATGCCTGCCGGAAGCGAAGTGATGCATAAGCCAAAAATTAATTCCACTAGTGGTCGACTCGTAGGTTTAACATTGTGTTTGCCGTACAATCAAAGGTATGAAAACATGGAAAACTGGGTGCAGGATTCGAACCTTGGAACCTTTTTCACCCCTCGGAAAACTTTACTTCTGTTATAATTAATTTACCAATTGAATAATCGTATTTAAAATTAATCTAATATATAATTTCGTATGCAGCGATTTCCGCAGCTCCAAATATTGACCTTCGATTTATTCTGTTGATCTGATCCATAGTATCAGACCAGATTCTCCGATTGTTGAAGTCATTTGGGCGAAAAATTCCTCCAGAATTCTTCCGGGATGGCTCAGTTGGAAGAGCATTGGCGGCTTCAGTCAATACATCCCTGGTTCGAATCCTGGCCCGGACTTTTTTCACCCCTTGGAAAACTTACATCTGTTATAAATCTTAAATATTTATCTGGTAAGTACTTTTATGTAGCTGACTTAATGTCAAGATCATTTATTGTAAAACCCGTGAAAGAACATGTGTAAATGACGAAAATGGTTCATAGTTTAACTAAATATTTGCAAATTAGCGAGTTTAGAAAAAATGAATTTAGGAAGGCAACACTTTCTGATGTTGGTCTTGCACATGTTTTGAAATTTTTTGATGAGGGATGGCCTACCAATAGTAAAAATGTTCCAACTGAAGCTCAGGAATATTTTAAATATAGGGATAATATATATATAGAAGAGGGCCTGGTATTTTTAAATGACAGAGTCATATACCAAAAAGCTTAAGGGCAGAAATGTTAAAATTACTTCATGGGGCTGCATTTGGATAAATTGCATGAGTGAAAATGCTACACATGTTTTCCATAGGGTTTTAATCAAGGCTAATATCCGGCCATAATCCACGGTAAAGTTAAGTTTAAGGTATAGATCGAAACATTATCATGTTGAAACAGCATTTTTCTTCCTTCAAAGCGTCAGCAACATGGAGCAAATGATTGGCAAGTGTCTCTTGATAGTTTTCAGAGTTTTCACGGCCATTGATAAATGCTGGAGATGTTTTCATTAAAAGAAATAGCCCCCCGTAACCATTATACAGCCACCACTATGTTGTCAGCTGAATATATTCCAAGGTTCTTTGCAAAGATCATGCTAATAGTGCTTAAACATATCAACCCATCGAGATTCCAATATTTTTTCTGCTATGATTATTATTTGGCTTATTACCATTTGACATATGCTCTTTAGCCCGTAACTTAGCTTCTTCATGGTGTCATTTCAGACATGGCAACCGAGCAATTTTACAGGTTTGGATGCATTCTGATCTCAAAATTCTTCAATTAACAGTTTTTTTTCAATATTTGTCCTCCAATTGCATGTTTTATTTGCAAAAGAGAGTAATTATTAGTTGAAGCCAAATTTCAAATGCGGCGGTCTTCGCGCATAATAGTCTCTCGTAATAATACCGAATGGAATTTTCATTTGAAATCAGTACCACGACCTACAACTTGATGAATAGCTCATTTTGATCTTTTTAATGCACTTACAATTTCAGAAACAGACTTAAGTTTTGCTCTCATACTTCAGGTATTATATCCTTTTCTGAAAATTCTTTCGACTTATTCATTTTGTACTAACCCAAAAACAACTGACTGCTTCTTCTACACCCCAGAAATCGTTTGTGTACGTAATCTCTTACATCAGTTTGTAAAATTTGCATAAAAACCATTTGTGCTTAAACTTTTGACACGGTTATTTTTGTTCAATTCTTAATCTCCATGGTTTGAAATAAAATTAAAAAGACAATTTTATTGAATATAGTGGTAAAACTGCTATTATTAACATATGACAACCTCAGAAGCCAAGGGGTGCAAGTGACAAAAATTCAATTTGGAGTAAATTGAGTTTAAAGATAATTGATGTTAAATTTGAGTATCAATAATAATTGATTGAATTGAAATAAGAAACTACCGCTTGTTTCATAGTGGTCTTTGAATTTTTATTTCAATAATTGTAAAAAAAAAGTAGAGTACAATTTACTTTAAATTTATAATTAATCAATATTGATTATTATTCGGCAAAAGTGGTTGATCTCTAGAACGCAGACCATAATTAGAAAATCACTTATATTTCTTTGCCTGAAAAGTAAAAAGCATACTTCCAGGTCGTCTGTGCACTTGTTCCTTTTTTTCAATTATACCTCTTGGCTTCTGGGGTCCTCATATACAAGACAGATATTGAAATAAAGTTAATGTTTAAAGTTGACACGCATTGTACATCTATATCAATCATATGTTCGCACCTTTTTAGAGAGTCCCGTGGCCTAGTGGCAAAACCCTTGGCGGTTCCAGTGTTTTAAATGCCATGCTGTACGTGCGAGGTAATCGAAGAAATTATGATGAATGGGCTGAGATGGGAGCGAAAGGATGGAGTTACGAAGAAGTGCTTCCTTATTTTAAGAAGCTGGAAGACAACATGAATCCGGAATATGTTGCGAGTGGTAAATACTTTTATTGTGAAAACTTTATCTTACGATTAACAGGCTGTTTAGGAAAATAACTTGGGAAAAAAACCATATGTAACAACTTTTAGTGAAATTGAATTTGTGTCAAATTCTTTATAGACATAATTTTATACATAATTACATTAAAAAATTTTGCATATAGTTATCTTAATTAATGAGTAATATGAAAAAAGAAAAAAAATCTTATAAGAAAAAAAATAACGTAAAAATTCTAAATAAAAGTTAATTTCAAACTTGCATTTTTTGTTATGGCTCTACTGTTACTAGCACCACTCTAGTTTAATTTGTTTTTATGATCTTTTCCACCTGTGCGAAGAACAGGGTTTTGGTATGGCTTTGACAAAATATAAATATCGCATTGTTATCAACAATTAGCTTGTGTGCAACATTAAAGGAAAATCTGTACCTCTGAAGTCGAAAATCTTTTGCAACATTTAACTCAAATGGCTAGATAACAAAGAAAGTTAAAATAAAAATGTACAAATCAGTAGAAATTTTATTATTCTACCATTTCATGGTTTCAAAAAAGGAGGCTCATTTTCAGTTTATGATTCCCATATTGATCTTTTCCAATGCATCGTTTATTGCTACCATTATTTCTTACTCACTCTCGCTAAGTATGGATCCAAGATCAAGGGTGACGAACGATAGGCCAATTGAACAAAAAGAGTGTTTATACAAAAATACATATTTGGATGTAAATATATATTAAGGTCATTTCCGTAGTCAAAAAAGGACAAAAGTATCCCGTTCAACACTGTAAATTTTTCCGACACATATAAATCAATTTACTGTTTCTCGATGTGTCGTATAAGGTGTTCTGATAGTCGACAATGTTGCAAACATCGTCGCGCCGTACGAGCGGATACTGGGTGCCCTGTAAACATGCTCATTTTTTGATTTATGGTCCGTGATGTAGTTATACGGTTTTGCAGGGCCTACATCACAATAAGTTTCTCTTCTCGGTCGTTAGTCATAGGATAGCGTTCAGATCCTACATGTTGTTCAGTATAACTTCGGCAACCCACTGATTCCATATTCGCATGACAGTGGTTGAATTTGGCCAGTGCGACGGTCGATATCACAGAACGATAATTCCCACTCTCGATTTGAAAAGATCCTGCTTCTATCGAATTCCGACACTAACTGGTAAGCATTTCTTCTTATTATTCGAGGCATAATACGATATTCTGAGTAAATGTCAACCTTACAAAGCTCTTTCCGAATGAGAAATGCATTAAGCAACTTTTCTTTTATGTAGTTCTTCAGCTTCAGATGTCGCTTTACCCGCCTGCATCATCTAAATACGGAATGAAATTAATTATTTGCATTTTCCGATCCTTCTTCCTTTCATGTGATTTTAATGTTCATCAGATCATTTCTTCTTGGTGTTGCAATTTTAATGGCCAGCAGTGTAAATTGAGTTAATTTCGAACACTATGTCTACTTTATTATTGTTTATTTCTATTATAATTTTAGCGAAGTTTGCGGTTTATAAAGTACACTTTTAAACCATCTTCAAAGAAATCTTAGTTTTAAAAATCTGGTACTTCGTTTTGGAGCTGATTTGACTGTGACATGCGATATCTGCATTAAAACCTGTAATGTTTATTAAATAAAAAAATATATATAATATTTCCATTGGTTGTTCTTATGTCCAGTAAAATGCTGTGGCACTTTCCATGAAATAATGGATGAAATAACTTTGTGAGAAATTTTAATAGTCTAAGAGAGACGGCTGGGACCTGGAAACCTAGTCTGTAGAGCATAGTATTTTGACTGATCCATTTTATTTAGGGTTTACAAACGGAGCTAAACCTGCCGCTAATTACGATGAGTAGCGGGTTTGAAAATAACAATATTTAGGAAAATATGATAAATACAAATTATGGTCAAAGAGCAAATCGCCTATTCCCTGCCAGTCAAGAATTCACATAACAGGTGGCCGGGCCTGGATAGAAACCATTCCGGAAGCACAAATGTGCTTCCAGAATAGTAGCTGATGGATACTAGGTAAAGTTTGAAAGACCCCCGAGAAAAAAAAATATTTTGAGTAGCTTTCTGTTGTGCCTACTTAAAAGATAAATCAGTCATTCTTTGGGAGGGATGGTAGGTTTCTTAATATGCCACTCTGCAGTTATCAGATAGATAAGGAAATAATGGAGGGACGATGCCACTACGCCACAATCGCGAAGTAATATGTCTGCACGTTTAAATTTGTGGAGGTATGTTCGTAAGTGACCGTGACGTAAGAAATGCTGTTGTGTTTGGAAAGAGATTGGAGTGTTTTATTGACACTTTAGGAATTAGGCTGTATGTGTGTCGACCTTTGTATGTGTACCAGTATTGTTTTAGATTAATTGTCCCACCTTCAGCATTTTAACTTTTAATGATCGTTTCATACATGTAGTTGGAAGTGGGAAATACAGTCGAGTCTTTCGATAATGACACTCCATACATTGAATTTCCCTATATAACGAATTTTTTATAGGAACGAATTTTCCCATGATTACATTAAAAACAGTCTCTATATAGCGAAATATCTATTTCCATATTATGATTTTTTTCATAAAACGTTCTTTAGTTATTCAGCTTTAAAAAACCTTCGAAATTACATGGAATCAATTTTCCATCACTTATCGTTCAGTGTTAAGTTTTTTATATCACTTTCACTACCTTGAATCTCCTTGTTCCTTAAGTCTAACAAATTCTCCCCCTCCTTCCCTCCCATACATCTTCCAACAACCTTCTCGAAGCAGTGTCAGTTGGATTGTTACACCTTCGAAAGATTTGAGATGTTGTGATTTCAATGGTAAAAAAAGTGCAAAATTTTGAGATGAAATGATTGTGAGAGTGACAATGAGCATGGCAACGAAAACGTACCACAAGAGATAAAGTCATCACGCAGTGAAATGATGAGTTCTTTTGATGTTATAAGGTGTGATACCGGCGCATACTTTTTGTTCTCAAGTAACGCCCCCTTTTGGAAAAGGAGAGAAAACTGGCGGAACGAGGAATGATTTCCACCTATGAAGGTGTACTTAAAAGGTGGTCCAGATTGCTCCGACCATATTCGAAATAACGTAGAACAAGAAAGAAGAACAATTTTGGTTATGTATTATTGATTTTTGTGTTCCTGTTTGTGATTTGTCGTGTTTGTGAAGTGTTGTCTTGCAAATAAAATGCGTTCGTAAAAACAGAAGTGCTGCGATAGTTTTTTGGCCCACACATGAGCACCCACACCTACGGAATTATCATATAAGATGAGGACTTAAAATGGAAGAAAATGCTCCCGATACATTTTTTCAGTATTTGCTAAAGTGTGGACATTTTTACGAGCGTTTAAGTTTTGAAATCAAAACAACAAAAAAATGCAGATTTCTTCATCTAAAATTAATGTAAGTGATTTTTATTTAACTTTCAAATAAATGCCAGTTCTCTTTTTTGAAACTGTTTAAATAATTAAGAAATACAATACATTTAGGTTAATATTTATGGTTAAAAATTTCCAATTCTTAATAAACACCTCAAGAAATTGTTTTGTTCAAAATCTGCGTGTAAAAAAGGAATTTTTACGTCATTCTCTACATAACAAATTTTTACTTGAACAATAGATTTCATTATTTAGGGACTCGACAGTAGATGTCCATATGCGATTTAGCTATTATTCCCTTTGCGAGTGTGTCGAGGTTTCACTAGCTTGAATACATATCAATGCTTGGTTCTATGAACATTGACAGCATGCAGACTAAAAAGCCTGTCACTATAAATTTGTCCGGACAGTCCACGACTTTTAAAAATTGCATAGAATTTTGCCGGAAAAACAGTGTCGTGATCATGTAGTATGTAGGCATAGTGACGGGGAAAGGCACTCTTTCCCATGGCGCAGAATGCCACTGCCACACCGGCGGCCTTCAGTCAGGTTCAATGTCTTTGGTGGATCTACAATTAGAGCCGCAATTCGGACCAGATTCTGAAACCCATACCTACTTATACCCTGTTCACTCTATGGATAGTTAAGATATCTTAGGCCTGGAACTCTCTCAGAGAGTTCCACAAACTCTCAGAAAGTTTCAACTTGCTCGGGCTAGATACAGGAACAACCACTCACTCTCATTGGATATAAAGCATACTTTTACTGATTGGCTGTTGCGGCCGTCTTGCGCATACATTACATTTGTTCAGTTCAGAGATATAGTGACATTCGCTGAGATATCTTAGGTAAGTTTTTCAATGTGAACAGGCATCCAATTCCGGGAAGGTCCACTTCAAATACGGCGATCTTAAGATAACTTTTGTTTGTAATGTAAACAGGGTATTAGACACTATCTATGTGTGACTGGGTCTCCAACTTGTAGTTCACGCCTATGATGAATGCGTTATCATTTACATAGTACTCATTATAAAATTTGTGTTAACTCGTAATAATATAAATCATAAAACTTGTAAAAGTAATTAAGAAAATAATAATACTGTAATAATTTAAGTTTTAAAATTTATACAATAATAAGGTTATGTATGTGGTTATAACTGTGTAATTTTTTTTATAGGTTACCATGCTAGAGGCGGACCAGTGACAGCGTCTAAACCTGACTGCTACCCCATAAAGAAAGTTGCAGTCATGGAAGCAGCTCTAAACGAGGGCTACATGTTTGTTAATCCGAATGGTCCCGAACAAAATGGTAAGAAATGATTTGCAACGAATTCTCTAAAGTAAAACAAGCATTAATTGCAAGTCGAAGTTTCAAATAAGCATTGAATAAATAACTATGGATCTTGATTGGAATGTATAAAATTCCAGGTCAATTCAGGAATCGCGGTCGATTCTAACCACTACACGTTCAACAACTAAAGTTAACACTCAGGTGGAACAATCAGAATTTATTAAAAACTCAAGCAAGGTTGTTGATGTGATGTCTACATTGCTATTATATCAATTCGGTCACCTTGGAAACACACCCAGTTCAAGTTCAGTTTAAAACTTAAATCAATTTGACTTTTTTTAATCAAATCAACACTTATTAGCATTACTAAACAACGCTTAAGAATTTAACATTGCTACACAACACTAAATGCCTTATTATTATGCCTCAATTTACCTTTTACATCATTTACAGAGAGCTCTCAAAAGATTTTTTTTCTTACGAGAAGTTGCTACGTTACATTTTGCGTTTTACAAAACATTTTAAAAAACTCTACTAATTACAGTATGATATCATGTTCAAGAACCTAACAGCTGGCATGGCAGTCCAGTATCTTCCATTTGCATTGCATAAGAATTTTTTTTGGGGGGATGGAGGGGAAGAGGGGAAAGGAGGGATAACTTAGATCAAATAAAATAATATTCTACGTCAAAATATTTGACAGATCTAGATTAATCTTAAATCAGAATAATTTTTTCTTTTAATTAAAAATGATGTATATTATTAGATTTATTTTTTTCATTTTAATATTTTTCATTATAAGTAATAAATAAGCCATATTTGCAATGTAAATTAACTAAACATTGCGAAAAATATTTTTTATAAATGTCTGGATTTTGTTGCTACTATAATAGAACGATTTTATATTTAAACAAGTTGGAAATTGCACGTGAACGTAGCAAATGAGGTGCGTTCGTCCGATAACGAAGTTTTTAAAATATTCAGATCATGCTGATATAGTAGAGCGTACTTCGGATACAGTATAGTAGTCGAAATCTTTGTGTTTCTGTAAATATGCAGGAAGTAAATTTTATTACACCTCAGCAACGTATATCTTATTCATAAAATGTGAAATAGTTGAATATAATTAAAACACGCCCCAAACAATGTTTCCACGTATAGCATTATGTAGTGGAATATTTTTGTGTGGCCCTGTAATTTAATAATAAAAATTATTTGCCTCACAGATTGTACGGAATGCATATTTTAGTATATATTTCATAGATTCATGCCAATTCTATTATGTTCGAATGAGTGTAACATCATTAAAATGCATTCGAAACTTTTTTCCCATTGACCGTAATGTAATGGAATACTTTTGATTGTCCCTGTAAATGATCTATGCATCTGACTTTCATGACATTTGAAATGACTCGACAAAATTACGTAATAATTATATGTTTTAAATTTCAAACGATTAAAATACATTTGAAACTTTTTTCCCCATTGACAATGTAACGGAATCCTTTTGATTGTCCCTGTAATTGATCTATGCATTCGATTTTCATAACATTTGAAAGGACTCGACAAAATTACGCAATAATTATATGTTTTAAATTTCAAACGATTAGAATGCATTTGAAACTTTTTTCCCCATTGACCGTAATGTAACGGAATCCTTTTGATTGTCCCTGTAACTGATCTATCCACCCGATTTTCATAAAATTTGAAATGACTCGACAAAATTATGTTATAATTATGTATTTTAAATTTCTAACGATTCGGTTGGGTAGTTTTTGCGTTGTTATATGCGGACGGACAGACGGACGGACAGACGGACGGACTGAGCGACAACAATAGGTGCTACGTATTTACATAATTACGAACGCACCTAAAAAGGACATAATACAAGGAATAAAATTTAATTCAACGGAAAGAATTTTGAAGAAAGCTTGACGAGCTTGACTTTAAAATGGATAATGTTTGTTTACTCATCAAACTCGATGATACGAACTAGTCTAGGTGAGTATCTCCAAGTCAAATCAGTTATTCGTAAAGTATAAACAGTGGCATGATGCGCTTTTTACATGAATTCATAGGCATGTGATGTTTTGATAACCAAAAATATTTCGTCAGAATAGTTGCGTTTTTCTTATAGCGTCAGCTCTGTAGTGATCCTAAACCTGCTTCTATTATTATTTAAGATATCATGTGTCAAAGCTTATAGTAGAATTTTTTTTTCGGTGTTTTATAGAGTGTATCTTTTGCCACGCCCAATATCTATTCTCCCAATGACTTTCGAAAAGTTAAATGTTTGCGATTCTAATTGCGTTGCAAACAGTCCATTTTCGCTATATAAACTGCTGTCAGAGCTGAAATGCCACTTGTTGATGACAAATGTAGCATTCCTGGCAATGCATTTTTCACCATTAAAAGCATCTCATGCTTTTCTGTATATTTCTATGCATCATGCTACTGTCCATACTTTTCTAATTACTGAATTTTTGTTCCTTTTCTGGCATTTGAATCACCCGGTATATTCCTGATAGTGTAAGAATTTCTACTTATAGTGTATATCTAAGATAGCTTCCTTCTATATATCGCTATTGGTACAAAAAAAAAAAAAAAGCCAAATTTTACTTAAAAAAAAAAAAAAAAAAAAGAAAAAAAACGAATTTATGCTGGATTTTTAAACATGTTTCAAAACACGAATGTGTTTAAAAAAATTCGAGAGATGAAGAATTATACGAATGTTTCATAATAAAGTTCATAATCTTAGAGCGTCTAGAGAAAGAAAATCTTGAATAACTTTTCAACGGAAAAAGCTTTTTATTTCAAAATTTTAGGATTTACACATGAGAATAAAGGAAGTTAAAAGATGAGTTTCTCAAAATGTTGGCCTTCTGAAAGGACAACGAAACAAAGTCTCTGCTCAAAATTCGTGATAACCTGCTTGAGTGATCAATTGGAATCGATCTTATCACTCTTGTTACATAATTTTTTCGCTCTTCTATGGTTTTTGGTCAATCTCTGTCGATTTGACCTTTAACATAGCTCCATAAAAGGAAGTCTAGATAAGTCAGGACTTTGGAGGCGGGGGAGGGGGGGGGGAAGCCTAGTTCCAAAACTACAAAACTATACAGGAACCTCTTGCGGTGACACGATAGTTATAGTGATCCCTGAACAAATGATGTAATGTTATAAGCAGTTTATGGTGAAGGAATCATGCAGAGAAATTACAGCAAAAACATAAATTATATTATTATTTAAAAAAGCAATGAAGTTTGGAAATTCGCGTGGCACCAAGCGTTAACCAGCAACAACTGAGTTAGCAGCAAAGCAAACTGCTTCTTCAGTTATGTTACAGCTAAAAGAAAATTTATTTTACATTGAGTTGGGTTGTATGTAACATGATATAAAAAAATTAAAGTTAAAATTTCAGTTATGATAATTCATGTTTAACATAGGTTAAAAGTTTATGAATGAGCAGTTCAAGTTACAGCTAACACGATATAGTATTCCCACCAATTATTGAAGGTACTGACAACCTCACAAATAACGAAGGTTAAACCGCGCAGTTCTACCAGGACGGGTAGTTGTCTTGGGAGACAAAGATGGTGCCACTGTCACAGGCTCTTCAGGACTGATAGTCTGAACTGGCAGGTTGTTATAATTTATGACTGGAGATTTAGGTGTTAAATCCTTTTGAATAAGGAATGCAGGTTTGATGCGATCACTAGCAATCATTTCGTCTTTTCCATTCATGGACACAGTAAAATGCTCACCTGAGCGCTTTGTTATGCGGAGTCTATTATATGGTTGTGTCAGTGGTGCTTTTACGGTGTCTTACGCACCAAGACGTGTATGTATGTCTCCAGAGAAGAATACACAAAAAGAGTTTTCTTATTATATGCTGATGTTGGTACCGGAGTTAACGGGTGTATAGTGTCACACAGATGCTAGAGGAAAGTTTTCGGATCTATGCGAGACAGTTCCGGGGGATTGGAAAGCTGCAAAAAATTTAGCAGGTAAAGAAGGTGTTGTCTATAGAGCATCTCGGCACACGTACCCTTGAAGTCGTCTTTGTTTGAAAATTGAATGCCCAGAAGTACAATGAGTAAGGATTCAGTTCATCGTGCACGGTTTTGGCACTTCACGGCTTGCTTCAGAGTTCAATGGACGTTCTACAAGGCTATTACTAGCTGGGTAGTACGGGAACGTAACGTCTTGATGCGGTAGATGCCTAAAATCTTTCTTAAGGAAGAATACGGGAGAGATTTAAATTGCCGTCCTTGGTCAGTGGTCAAAATTTTTGGGACATCGAACTTTGCAATCCAGTGGTTGGCGAAAGTTCTGAAAAAGGATCGGCAGTAATGTCCTGCATAGCAGTAATGGCCTTGATACAGCTCTTGCCAACGAGAAAAACGGTCAACAAATGTAACCAAATAAGTATATCCATGTGACGGAGATAACAGTTTCACGATGACAAGAGGGGCACGCTCGAATCTCTCTGATGTGACAGGAAATTGTTGTAGGGGGCTATGATTATGCCGTTGGATTTTCTATTTCTGACAACTAATGAATAAATGTGCTCAATAGGAAATATCTTTTGCCATTCTTTGCCGTACAAATTCTTTTTGAAACAGTTTCCGGGAAGCTATGACGTCAGGATGGGATAAATTTCGCAAATTTTGAAAGACAATTCGGCGATACTTTTCCGGGACGTATGGCCGTATCTTGTTAGTACTCTCATCACAATAGAGCATTGTTTCTGGCGCAATATGCAGTTTTTGGAAACGAAAAGATGCGTCGGGATTTGACATTAAAGTAGACAATTCGTTATTTTTGGCCTGTTCTTCAGCCGTGGATGAAAGAGTCAGCAGGGGATAGGTGGATCTTATTTATATGAGATAGGGTGTCAGCCACAATGTTCTCAGATCCAGCAACATACAGAATACATGTGCTGAATTGTGAAATGAAATCTAGCTTTCTTAGCTGCCACGGGAAGCTTGAATCTGACATTTTTGAAAAAGCAAATGTTAGTGGACGGTGGTCGAGTTGAAAAAAAAGCGAGTTGTAACTTGTCCTTTACGACATTTAACACAGCTTCCGTAGCAATATCTGAATCATTAGCACTTAAGGTGAGCTGTTAATGGGGATAATGGTACACGAGAGTACAATTTATAAGCTCTTGTTTACAGGTTTCGAAAGCCTGTGTTAAAACATCGTTCCACAATACCGGACGTTCGTTTTTTTTTTTTTTTTCGAATCTTTAAACAATTTATGTTCGAATAAGTACGAGTAGCATGAAGAATGTAAAAATTAACATGGCTAAAAAGCGTCTCAAATCAACAATTGTTTTAAATTTTGATAAATCTGCTGTAGCCTAAGTTTTCTTAAGGAGCGGTTGTACAGCAGAAACTGTTATGAGATATCCAAGGAAAGACACTGAAGATTTTCCTAAAATGCACTAAGCAGGGTTTAATTTTAACCCATGTTGCTGTAGGCGATCAAGAACCTACCGAAGATGGCATTCATGTTCCTTCTCATTGTTGGATGCAATGAGGATGTCATCCGAATATGGGATGAAAAAATCCAATCCTTTTAAAACTTCATGGGTGTAACGCTGGCAAGTTTGTCCTGCATATCTTAAGCTGAAGGGATATATAAAAATTCAGAAACGCCAAAAGGGGTAGTTAATTCGGTTTTTATGGATGTCATCAGGATAAATAGGAATTTCATATTAGGCACGAGCCAACTCTAATGTGATAAAAATTTTCTTCCCCTGAAACATTTCAGTTCAATAGGTAATGGGTATCTATCTGGTATCGTGTGTTAGCTTTTAAACGGCGATAATCTCCACATAGGTGCCAGCTGCCATTCACCTTGGAAACCATATGGAGCTTACTCATCCATGGGCTTTTTTGAAAGCCGTATAATGCCCTCTACCATGAGGAATTCAAACTCCTGACGAGCTACAACATGAAGCTCTGACGATAGACGACGCGGTTTGAAAAAGACTGGTGGCCCTTTGGTTTCTTCTCATGGAAAATAATTTGATGCTGTTTGAGGACTCTGATTTGTATCGAATTTAGATGGACCGAGAAGAACGTTTAAGGTGCTGCTTCCCGGTAGAATGCGGGCAACCGTTCCCTGTGATGATACCATGATTTCAGCATAAATAATGCTACTCTTTTTAGCATCCATGAGTAAATTAAACTTTTTTAAGAAAATCTATGCTGATTGGTTTATTTACTTTTGCAACAACAAATGACAGGATAATTACTTTTATTTTTCTAAAAAAAAATGATAAATTTGATATTGTTAATAAGGTATAGCTTCAAAAATCCGGCTTCGTCGTTACCGAGCCTGGATATTTGAAATTCCGGATTTTTGAAGGAATATTTAAACGTAGTACTATATTCTTAATGGTGTCTTTAGCTATAATTTAATTCATTATTAAGTGCTAATTATATAAGAAAATTAGATGATTAAAAATTTTAAAAACTTACTTTATATAATATTTTATATATTGTAGAAAAAAAATCTAATGAAGAGTAATTTTTTTTCTTTTCTTTTTCTTGTAATTTCGGAAACATCGATGTCTACTTTCTTTGCCTCAATTTTTATTTATTTATTTATTTATTTATTTATTTATTTTTTTTGGGGGGAGTCGTTCTTTAACTTTTTTTCTTTGTTATATTTCATACAAATGAAGAATATTTATTTCTGAAATATAGTCTTGTTTTTTTAACATAATATTAACCCATTAACGCCCGAATTATTTTCGTTGCTAAAATTTAAATTTTGTATTTCCCACCACTTTTAAAATCAAATTAACTTTTATCTAAATTTATCGAGGATTCTGTCTCGTGAAAGAAGGTGTATATTTAACTTCCTCTTTACTGGTGGGAAAACCGCTTTCTTGCTGTTTTTGTAACCGTTCTCAAAAGAGGACGCTGGGCGTTAATGGGTTAATACTACACAAATTTAATCATTTTTCTTGTGACACCTTTTTCTGCCAGTTGTTCATCCTCGTCTTCAGAGGTGGTACAACCATTACCGGCTGCTCTATTTAACACAACGTCAAACGATATCATTGTCCATTAAATTATTCGTTGTTGAGCATTTTCGTCAATGTTTAGCCAATCATCTATTTCCTTTTTTTCGATATTTAATGCATTTTCAATTTGTATGAATTCAATCAGCTTATAAATTGCAAATTTTTCTTGGCAAATTTGAAAACCTGAAAAATTTTCCTTATCATTGATGTCGCCATTGCCCAAAAATTTGTTCCAATCCAAAAATTGTGTCCCAAAAATTTGTGCCATGCATTCGCCAAAGTTGTTTGCGTTGCTAAACAACAGTACAATTTCAAGGAAATTTGTTCGGAAAATAATCGCTTCTAACAAATGTAAAAAAAAAAAAAAAAAAAAAAAAAAAAAAAAAAAAAAAGACAAATATAGTTATATATTTTACATTTTTACTTTCTATCTTGAAGTTTTAAATTAATTAAGAATTGCCCTTTTTTCGCATAATTTGAAAGTGTTAAAGAAAAAGGAAGCGAAAAGATGGTTTTGATGCCGGATTTTTGAAGTCACACTGTACTTCATTTTTGTGTTTGATAATTGCTGTCTATTTCTTATATCTTATTCTAGATAATTGTTTTATCGTGTATGCAGGTTTTTTCGATCATCAGGGATCTATCAGAGAAGGACAAAGGTGTAGCACGGCGAAAGCTTATTTAGTACCAGCCGAAAACCGCACCAATTTAGATATCCTGCCCAATGCTATGGTCAAGAAGGCAAGTAGAAAATCTCTTACATGAATTTAAAATAATATCAGTCTCGAATAAGTTCTATATTTATGGCTAATTAAAATTTCGACATTATTATTATTATTATTATTATTATTATTATTATTTGTATGCTTAATATGGTTCTACTTTAGTAATTCATTTTCATAATTCGAAATGCATTAAGAACTAAAAAATAGTAATATCTCGACTTATCTCGACTATTCATTCAAAAACTGACAAATGTAAATCGAAAACGACGTAAGTTGAGGTACATTTAGATAAGCAAAAAAGCATATGCAATAAAAATTCTTAACAATCCCATGAACATGTTATTTTTTATTTATGTTACATGTTACATACATTTAACATTAGCAAAAAAAAATTAGTTTTCAATACAGTAATTTGAAATAAATTAATACGTTGTTAATTTACAACTTATTGTTCCTTTGGCTGCCCTGTTCAAATCTTTGAGGATATAAAATAATCTTGCTATGACTTTTGAACCCTCAAATTTTACTCTTTTTTGTTTTCACTCTTAGAAGCTCATTGTAAACAGAAAAATGAACTTTGCAAGCTTTTTATAGCGACTTTTCATATTTTTTGTCACTATCACGTGACTGTCGAAAGAAAATTTCGCTTTATAGAACCAAACGTTTTCAAAAAAAATCAAAGTCCCTCTTAACTAAGGATTTTTTTTTCAGGCTAGGTGACGTTGATTCGGGGAGAGTATAGTAGTACCCCGACGAAAAATACATTAATTAAACTAGTTGGATGTGGGATAATTTAATTAAGAATTTGAAATTGTTCATAACTCTGCTTAAAATATCACTATCAGTAAGTAATGTATCAGTAGTGTGCAATAGTGAGATTGTAATCCACTTCCAAACTAGTTGGATGTGTCAATCCCAAAACTTTCTTCTATCTCATAAGTACATTTTAATATTAAAAAAAAAAAAAAAAAAAAAAAAAAAAAAAAAAAAAAAAAAAACGTGGTGACCCCCAAAACTACCCACTATCGAATTTCCTCGAACATTTGGCTTAGCCTACTGAGATTCTGGTATCCGAAAAGCCTAAAACGCAAAATTTAATTAATATTCTGAGAAAATGAGCTTAGTAGTGCCTCATGTTGGGTAATTTATGCTAAAACCTAATAAGCATCTATTTATGTCAAGACCTAACAGAATCTGAAATTTAATGGAATTTCGTCCATTAGTTCTTGAGATATAGTTATAACAAAAAAATTGCAAAACGTCGCACAGCAACACCATATCTTGGACAATTTATGCCAAAACGTAAAAAAAGCGTCTAATTATGTTATGGTGTAAAATAATCTGAAGTTTGATGAAATTCTGCGCATTAGTTCTTGAGATATAGCTAGTTTAAAAAAAACCGTGTAAAATATAGCACAGGAGCACCATCAGTTGAAGGATTTATAACAAAACGTAATCATCGTGTAACTATGTTATATGTCATTTTGTAACAAAATCTGAAGTTTGATGAAATTCTGTGCGTTGGTTGTTGAGATATAGCTATCGGAAAAGTCGTGCAAAGTGCAGCATAGCTGCACCGCCTGTTGTAAGGTTAATACCAAAATGTAATCAGCGTCTAATTATGTTATATATTCTAGTGTAACAGAATCTAAAATTTGATGAAGTTCTCTGCATTAGTTCTTGAGATATAGCTATCGCAAAAATCGTGCAAAATGTAGCATAGCAGCGCCACCTATAGGGCAGTTCACACCAAAACCTTATCAGTGTCTATGTATATCAAGGAATCACAGAATCTGAAGTTTGGTGAAATTCTGTGCATTAGTTCTTGAGATATAGCAATCTTGAAAATCATGAAAAACGTAGTATAGCAGCGCCACCTGCAGGCCAATTTTCACCAAAAACCAATAGGCACTAATTCATATCAAGGTCTACCTGAATATAAAATTTTATTAAATTTCAAGCATTAGTTCTTGAGATAGAGCGCCCACAAATTGTTTGTCACATACAGACAGACAGACTCACAGACAGACAGACTCACAGACAGACATCTTCTAAAAATAGTCAAAACGTGTTCAGGACCTTCTAAAACATATAAATCCGTCGAAAACCGGAAGTCGAAAATTTTCATGAATCCAATACTTTCTTCTTGTAAAGATAGAAGAAAGTAAAAAGAGATAATTCCTGATCGAATGACTACTTTAGCTTTTGCCAGTAAATTTAACAATTAAATTATAAAAACTTGACAATTAAATTGTATGTAACATTCTCTTTCACTCCTTTTTTTTTTTTTTTTCGACTGAATTTTCGGGTTGATCTGGAATTCAATATATCTTGGAGTATTCTGTGTGTAATTTGTCTAGATTTTGTTATAAGTTCGTTTTTCCCGTAGAATAGCTTAACGATTTACAATCGTGAAGAAAATTATCCCCTCTCCCACCCCTATTAACTCTGTCAGTAATTATAATAGAAGAAATTTACTGATACCAAACGATTGAAAATAGAGTCTACAGTAGAGTCACCAAAATCCGAGTCTCTGAAGCCCAATATTTCACTTAATTCGAGGTGTCAAAAATAAAAATTTCTGTTTTTTTTTCCTCCTAAGTTTAATACAGCCACTAAATCAGGGTGTTTGGAGAATTTAAAGAAATTTTATCGACGCCGTTTATTGGAACATTCAGTGCAGTCTGATGATGAAAGTATTGCGAAAGTGTGGAAGAGTGTGGACATGAGACACATTATCTACTAAATAGTTGATTCTTGAGAATAAATTTAATCTATAACGCTGAATAAATTGTGGTAACATTCATTGAAAATCTTAATGACGACGATGATGAAAACGTTTAGTCCAAGAGCCGACAGCACAAAAACCTATGTTATCGAGCATAAGAAAAAAAAGACCCTATATTTTACTGAAGAGTAATAATAGGGGAATCTATTGATCCATGTTTACCGGAAGTGAAGTGGTGCATAAGCCTAAAATTAGTAAAACTAGTGGCTCACACATATGTTTATCATTGTGTTTTCCTGCTCCCAATTTTCCTGTTTTCATATCTTTGATTGTACGGCAAACATAAGGATAAATCTACGAATGAACCACTGGTGGTATTAATTTTTGGCTTATGCACCACCTCACTTCCAGCAGACATGGTTCATTAGATTCCCTATTAGTACTCTTCCATAGAATAAAGGTTTTTTTTCCCTTGTGCTCGGTAACATAGGTTTTTGTGCTGTCGGCTCTTGGACTAAACGTTTTCAAAAGTGTGATGAAGGAAGTAACTTAGCTGTGAAAATTGTAAGAGATGGCGTAAAAGAACTGCTAAACAGTGATGAAGTGTTGGAAATGATTGAATTGACTGTTATAGAAAGGATAGAATATGAGGTGGAATGTAATTGATACTGAAAAAAAAAACAGCTCTCTGTCATTTGAAAAAAAATCTCTCATAGTGAAAATTTTGCATTTTTAGAACTGGATTTAAAATATGTAGATCAGCAAAATGAAGCCACCCCCGTTGTTTTTTAAGCGTTGGCTAGATATTGTGTCTCCCTAATAGCAAGTGTATGATGCTACTGATTGACAGTACCAAAAAGTATTTCGCCCGGAAGAAGGTGTTTTAATTTTCAGTTTTAATATAGTGTATTCAATGTAATAAATACTAGTGAAAAATGCTCCAAGGAGCAGTGCAAAAGCAGAATATGATTTTAATTGAGCATTAAAAAGTAATGGACAAGTGCTTCTGTTAATTACTGAGCATGAGGAAAGATAAGGGATCCCTTCTTGGCTACAACTCACTTCAATGCCAACTTTGAAAAAATCATATTTGCGCTTTTTCCATATAAAAGAAATTTGCGGTTCTTTAGTAGAATTTTCCACCGTGCTTTAGATGTTAACCAGGGGTGTAGTCATAAAAATAACATAAGATATATGCTCTAAGCAGAGGGATATTCTAGAATGTGTATACTATAAGCTTTCTTGAAAAACAGAGGGTATATGGTGTTCTATTAAAAAGTCCAGAAGGTGTACGGCGTATAGCCTGTACTACATCTCTGATATTAACTGCACTATTCACTCTGCACTATACTACAAATCAATTTTCAGTGCAATTATACACTTAGGGTATGCTTGGTGGCAGTGCATGAATGTGATACCTGCAGGAACTAGGTATCTGGCATTATGTCGCCTTCCTTTACATTTATGTCTAATTAAGCTGCATCTTTACTGGTTACGTCTTTACACTATACATTTTTATAGTAACTGCGACTGATTTGTTTTCACGGAAAAAGCGCAAATATGATTTTTTCAAAGTTGGCATTGAAGTGAGTTGTAGCCAAGAAGGGATCCCTTATCCTTCCTCATGCTCAGTAATTAACAGAAGCACTTGCCCATTACTTTTTAATGCTCAATTAAAATCATATTCTGCTTTTGCACTGCTCCTTGGAGTATTTTTCACTAGTCCTTCTATTTTTCCATATTCCATAGGGATACTGCACAACTTGTTTTGTATTTTATATATAGAAAACAAAATCTTATTTGTATTGAAATTAAAAAATGCTACATACTCTAATACTCTGGTGTTACAAATTAAAAAAAAAATTAAACAGGTTTTTCTATACCAAAATTCTACGGTGGTTTTCAAAAAAAAAAAAAAAAAATCAGTTTTTTACTAAAGTGAATAAAATAATAAATCCTTTCAAAGAATAGATTTTTCATTCAAATATCCATTATTTTTGCCAAAAAACAGGAACTTTTTTTATGCAAGAGTAAAGTTTGATACAAAAACCATGCTTCTTTTTTTTCTTAATCCGTATTTATTACGGACTTATTAAAAACGTACTCCACCGCATTTATAGGAAACGATTGCTTTACTGTGTTATGGAGCATTCTCATTGGTCATAAAGAGACATTCTATAAAAGCTGTGGAGTGACTCTGCAACAAATGGGTCAAATTTTTAACAGTGCACTGTTAAAAATCTGCTGCATTTTGCTGCAACGCCCTCCACCACTTGTATATAATATCTCTATTCCAACCAATGAGAAAGCGCCATTTCACGGCCAAGTAACCGTTTTCTATACAAGCAGGGGAGTGCGTTGCAGCAAAATGCAGCAGATTTTTAACAGTGTGCATATCCTTGGCGCTATAGTTTACAGGAGTGGTACATTGTTCAAAATTTGAAACTTTTGCTGCATCGCCACTCCATCACTTTGATAGAATATCTCTATTTTGATCAATGAGAATCCTCGATAATGCATTTAAGTAATCGTTTTCTACTTATCTACTATATCGTTTCCGTATATTTATTTTTTCAATCAGCACCAAGGTGCGCACTTTATTAGAAGACGCGCTCTATTAGAGGGCGCATTCTATTAGAATAAATACGGTATATACTTATAATAAATACACTTTGTTAAAGTACAGGGCCCCAATATTTGACAGGTATGCCAGGCATTTTTGCCATTGATGCCATTGTGCTAAAAACAAAATATAAATAAATGAAAAAAATGGATAAAATATAAATTTGGCATGGTGCAAAAAATTGCCTAATTTAAAATTAAAAATCAAATTTGACAGCCACCAGGGCTAGACACCGTGCATAATTATTCAGTAAATGATTCATTAAAAAATGACAAAAATCAGCATGTCAAAAATTTCAAAAAAATTCATAATTCGTTAAAAAATTAAGTTAAAAATAAGAGAAAAAAAAGCATTCTGTATTTTTTTATGCTTAATCGAATGGTGTAACTGGTTTTTCTCTCCGATGATCACAAGTACCTTAGATTGATGACTGCTATTCTTTTATTTCATCTAGTAAAAAAACTGTTTAACGTAAAGCTATGAATTTTTGCAGGATTAATTAGCATCGCAAAATCTTTAAAATAAACTTTACCGCAACATTCTATCTGCAATAGAACGTTAGATATACCCATTTATGACCAAGTTTGGAAAATACGCAATTTCAGAAAAACCGCCCAGCGAAATAACGTTTTCTCGATGACTACCTCGGGATAAAAATTTTGTATTTTGTTTAAAAAAAAAAATTAAGTTTTTATCTTTAGTAGTTTTCGAGAAAAGTGCTGTGACACAAAATTTTTGTCCGATTTTCAGAATACTCTACAGTACACCTACAGTATGCCATAAAAAAAATAATTTTTGTGCTATGTTGTGCTTCTTGGTCAGACGAACATTTAAAAAAAAAATCATCAAAATTGGATAAGTATTTAGTTAGTTATTGCAAAAAGAAAAATTGAAAAATCCGTGTGCATTATCGCTCAATCATATTATTGTTGCGCGCTGCCGCGCGCACAATGATAGTGTTATGTATAATACACTATATTACTTGAACTACAACAATTTCAACATGGTGCATTGATTGTATAGGAGCATTTTTAAAAATAAAGCAATTCAAAAAATTTCGATAAATAAACATAGGTTTGTAAAATTAACGTCCTCTTTGCTAGGCACAAGAAACGTCCTTCTTACAACTCGACTGATTCGCCTAAATCTAAGGATTAAATGATACGATCAATTCAATTGCTATGATCAGTGGCAAATTCTTTCTTCTAAATATACTTCATTGTTGTTTGACGTTGATTTTATGAAATAGCTGTAATTTTAAAAATAACATTTTTAAATTTTAATATTTTGTTTAGCTTTAAGGCAAGAACAAAAAATCTTGCATTAGCACAGCTTAAGAAACATTTTCCAGCGCTAACAGAATATTATTGATAAATTTGCTTTTTTCATATAATAAAATGAAATATAAAAATGAGCAATTAAAAGACCAACTCAATAAAAATCCATTTCATTAATTTCATTATATTCGTAAGTATCCCAAGATTTTAAAAATGCACCGCAAGCGATATTTCCCCATAAATCAAAATCAGGGGCGTGCGAAGAGAAAAATCCCTGTCGGCTGCGCCTATAGGCGGAGGTAGATTTCGAAGAGTGCTCATTTCAACAACAACAACAAATATATATATATATATGTGATTAGAGATAAACCCAGTTTAATAACTTCATTTGGCCGTTTATGAAAAATTTTTAATTTCATTTTTCTGCAAAAACTGGTTTTATCAGAATAATCTTAAGAAAAATTCAGCTCAAATGTCCATTTTGACAACATATTTTGAAATAAATTCTGAATTTATTAAAAAATCGACCAAAACAGTGTATTATACAGTTCCTAAATAACAAAAAACTGTCAGTTGAATGCATTTGAGAAAAAAAAATTGAATTTAAAAATGAGTCATAAAATAACCGATTTATTGTGTGAATACATCCTTAATTCTTTAATCATGATTGCTTCGGAAAATTTTGTGCGAAATACTCACTTTGACAGCATTTTTTAAAATATATTCTATTCTATAAAAAAAAACTGGCCAATGCGTCACAGTATATAGTTCCTAAATAAGAGGACCTGTAAATTGGATGCGTTTGAGAGCGAAAATGGATTTTAAAACGAGTCATAAAAAACGCGATTTGCTATGTGAAAACTTCCTTAAATTTTCAAATCACTAAGACTTCGAGAAATTCTATTCAAAATATCCTTTTTGGTAGCCTTTATCGAAATATATTCTGTCTTTATAAAAAAAAACGATCAATGCATCACATTATATAGTTCCTAAGTAAGAGGATCTATAAATTAGATGCATTTGAGAGCAAAAATGGATTTAAAAACGAATCAGAAAAAAACGCAATTTCTTATTTGAACACTTCTTTAAATTTTAAGTCAAGATGATTTCGGAAAATTCTGTTCAAAATACCCTTTTTGATAGCCTTTTTTTAAATGTATTCCGTCTTTATCAAAAAACTGACCAATGCATCAAATTATATAGGGTCGATGTGCCAGTAATGGACCACCTTCCAGTAATGGGCCACCTCGCACTTTTTTGTTTATAAAAAAATAATAAATAATAGTTTAGCTTTTATTATTTGTTTCTGGACTCCACCTTGCATGCTTTATAAGCTGGATTAATTTTTTACACTTTTCGTCAAAACAATTAGGAAGCAGAAAATAAAGTTTCACAGTTTTTCTGTTTTTCACTGAAAATCTTAATGAACATGCTAAGAGCTGACTTTACTTACTTAGTTTATATCTTTTTTATTTTTTCGTAAAAATTGAATGTTTTTGTTTGGTTAGCAATATAAAACACTGAATTTAATATACCAATGGCCATTTACAAAATTTTATTTATTTTTAAGATTTTAGGAGGGGTGGTCCATTACTGGATTGCTTATTTCGTGATTTGCCAGTAATGGACCACCCAAGTGACCAATACTAAAAGTGTAATTTCAGTAGTGATAAAATATTTTGATTTAACTGAAAGCTAAATAATCAAATTTAATACTTAAATTTTACTTACTAGAATTTAATAAAGACAATTTCTTTATAAACACAGTCGAGTCTCTCTATAACGAAACTCCATACATCGAATTTTTCTACGCTGGTTTCCAAAAATTAAGGAAAAATCACAAAAATAGCGATAACTCGTTCAAAAAGAAAGCAATCCGTATGAAATTTGGATATATTGTTAAATAAAAGATGCTGAATAAAAATACCAAGTGCAAATTAGTGGCGCTGCAATCGCATTGCTTCATCCGTGAGGCACATAAAAATGCATGTTAGAGAGTAAGGCTGCAGTTGTCGCTGTGATAGTGATATTATAAATCTAAGATAGCCAATTCATTACAATGACCTCGAGGCATCATTTGCCAGCAGAACTGAGATTTAGAGTTATTGGGAGATTGGAGGCAGGCCAAAGTTAGGCAGAGGTGACTAGATGGCTAAATGCGAGTCCATTGGTGGTTCATAGGCTTTGGTAACAATTTTAAACCACTGGTTCGTGTTCAAGAAGGTTAAGCCAAGGACGGCCAAGGGTTTTGACAAGCGCCGATGACCGATATTTACGGTTATGTGTACGAAGGAATAGAACCACAACCCCATCTCACCTTAGATCCTGCCTTGCTGCAGCCACTGGAAGGTTGGTGTCAATGTCTACTGTGCATAGAAGGCTTCACGAAGGTGGACTTTACGCGAGGCGACCAGTAATTTGTGTGCCGCTAACCTCAAATCACCGGAGGGAACGTTTGATGTGCGCACGTCAACATGTCCACTGGACGGTTGATCAATGGAGGTGTGTTCTCTTCACGGATGAGTCCCGGTTTAGCCTCCAAAGCGATAGTAGGCGTTGTTTAATTTGGAGAGAACAGGGAAAACGCTATCATCCATCAAACATTCGTGAAAGAGATTCATACGGAGAAGGCAGTGTCTGCGTTTGGGGTGGTATCTCTTTGGGTGGACGCACAGACCTCCATGTCGTTCCACATGGAACCGTGAATGCTCACGTCTATAGAGATGACATCCTTGATGCTTATGTGCGAACTTGTGCCGGTGCAATAGGTAATTATTTCCTGTTACAGGACGACAACGCTAGACCGCAAAGGGCTCGCGTCGTGGAAGATTATCTTCAGCACCAGACAATTCAGTACATGGAATGGCCAGCTCGATCACCGGACTTGAATGCCATCGAGCATGTTTCGGATGCTTTAGGGAGACGTGTCGCTGCTCTGAATCCCCCTCCTCTGACCCTTGCCACGTTTACAACTGCTTTGGAAGGGCAATGGCTCTTACTTCCCACTGAACTCATCGACCGTATAATTGACAGTATGACACATCGCTGTATATGCTGTATTGCTACTAGGGGTGATCATACGGTATATTAAAGGTACTTTTCCTATACCAAACTGGCAAATTGATTTTGTTAATTTTATAATTATGCTATTTTTTGAAACAGCATAATTGTCTGGTAATTTCTTTTTATGTTATTTTATACCTTACTATGCGTTGTATATTGTGGCTGAGTTTCATTAAAATCTACATGTAATATTTTGAATCGCTATTTTTGTGATTTTTCCTTAATTTCTGGAAACCAGTGTATATAACGAATTTTTAGTAGGAATGTTCCGTTTTTCCCATGATTACATTAAAAACAGTCTCTATATAGCGAAATATCTATCTCCATATAACGAATATTTTCATAAAATGTTCTTTATTCAGTTGTAAAAAAATACTTCGAAATCACATGAAATCAAATTTCCATCACTTATTCCTAATTTATCGTTCAGTGCAGAGTTTTTTTTTTTATATTACTCCTCTGCTTGAATCTTCTTGTTCCTTAAGTCCAACAAATTCATCAACCCCCTCCTTTCACACACCTTTCAACATCCTTCTCAAAACAGTGTTAATTGAATAGTTATGCATATAAGAACGGGATCAATGGGGGTAATTGAAGAAAAAACAATTTACAATTGCTTCAAAAAGGCCGAATTTTGTATACAAGAGGATAATGTGGATTCTGAGGAAAAAGAAGATGCGACTTACGCAGACATAAAAAGAAAAATGGAAATCAATTAAGGAATGCGGAGATGTCAACAATATCTCTCTGATTTTTTACTTTCTTCTATATCTTTACAAGAAGAAAGTATTGGATTCATGAAAATTTTCGACTTCCGGTTTTCGACGGATTTATACGTTTTAGGAGGTCCTGAACACGTTTTGACTATTTTTAGAAAATGTCTGTCTGTGAGTCTGTCCGTCTGTCTGTGAGTCTGTGAGTCTGTCTGTGAGTCTGTCTGTCTGTATGTGACAAAAAATTTGTGGCCGCTCTATCTCAAGAACTAATGCTCGAAATTTAATAAAATTTTATATTCAGTTAGACCTTGATATGAATTAGTGCCTATTGGTTTTTGGTGAAAATTGGCCTGCAGGTGGCGCTGCTATACTATGTTTTTCGTGATTTTCGAGATTGCTATATCTCAACAACGAATGCACACAATTTCACCAAACTTCAAATTCTGTGACCCTTTGATATACATAGACGCTGATTAAGTTTTGGTGTAAATTGGCTAGCAGGTGGCGCTGCTATGCCACGTTTTTCATGATTTTCACGATAGCTGTATCTCAAGAACTAATGCACAGAATTTCACTAAACTTCAGATTCCGCAATACCTTGCGATACACAGCCGCTGATAAGGTTTTGGTGTGAACTTCCCTATAGGTGGCGCTGCTAGGCTACATTTTGCACGATTTTTGCGATAGCTATATCTCAAGAACTAATGCAGAGAACTTCATCAAATTTTAGATTCTGTTACACTAGAATATATAACATAATTAGACGCTGATTACATTTTGGTATTAACCTCACAACAGGTGGTGCAACTATGCTGCATTTTGCACGATTTTTTTGATAGCTATATCTCAAGAACCAATGCACAGAATTTCATCAAACTTCAGATTTTGTTACAAAATGACATGTAACATAATTACACGATGATTACGTTTTGTTATAAATCCTCTAACTGATGGTGCTGCTGTGCTATATTTTACACGGTTTTTTTTTAAACTAGCTATATCACAAGAACTAATTCACAGAATTTCATCAAACTTCAGATTCTTTTACACCATAACATAATTAGACGCTTTTTTACGTTTTGGCATAAATTGTCCAAGATATGGTGTTGCTGTGCTACGCTTTGCAATTTTTTTGTTATAACTATATCTCAAGAACTAATGGACGAAATTACCCAACATGAGGCACTACTAAGTTCTTTTTCTCAGAATATTAATTAAATTTTGCGTTTTAGGCTTTTCGGATACCCGAATCTCATTAGGCTAGGTCAAATGTTCGAGGAAATTCGATAGTGGGTAACTTTGGAGTCACCACGTTTTTTTTTTTTTTTTTTTTTTTTGTTTTTTTTAATATTAAAATGTGCTTATGAGATAGAAGAAAGTTTTGGGATTGACACATCCAACTAGTTTGGAAGTGGATTACAATCTCACTATTGCACACTACTGATACATTACTTACTGATAGTGATATTTTAAGCAGAGTTATGAACAATTTCAAATTCTTAATTAAACACATCAAAAACTAGTGAAAAATGCTCCAAGGAGCAGTGCAAAAGCAGAATATGATTTTAATTGAGCATTAAAAAGTAATGGACAAGTGCTTCTGTTAATTACTGAGCATGAGGAAGGATAAGGGATCCCTTCCTGGCTACAACTCACTTCAATGCCAACTTTGAAAAAATCATATTTGCGCTTTTTCCATATAAAAGAAATTTGCGGTTCTTTAGTAGAATTTTCCACCGTGCTTTAGATGTTAACCAGGGGTGTAGTCATAAAAATAACATAAGATATATGCTCTAAGCAGAGGGATATTCTAGAATGTGTATAATATAAGCTTTCTTGAAAAACAGAGGGTATATGGTGTTCTATTAAAAAGTCCAGAAGGTGTGCGGCGTATAGCCTGTACTACATCTCTGATGTTAACTGCACTGTTCACTCCGCACTATACTACAAATCAATTTTCTGTGCAATTATACACTTAGGGTATGCTTGGTGGCAGTGCATGAATGTGATACCTGCAGGAACTAGGTATCTGGCATTATGTCGCCTTCCTTTACATTTATGTCTAATTAAGCTGCATTTTTAATGGTTACGTCTTTACACTATACATTTTTATAGTAACTGCGACTGATTTGTTTTCACGAAAAAAGCGCAAATATGATTTTTTCAAAGTTGGCATTGAAGTGAGTTGTAGCCAAGAAGGGATCCCTTATCCTTCCCCATGCTCAGTAATTAACAGGAGCACTTGTCCATTACTTTTTAATGCTCAATTAAAATCATATTCTGCTTTTGCACTACTCCTTGGAGCATTTTTCACTAGTCCTTCTATTTTTCCATATTCCATAGGGATACTGCACAACTTGTTTTGTATTTTATATATAGAAAACAAAATCTTATTTGTATTGAAATTAAAAAATGCTACATACTCTAATACTCTGGTGTTACAAATTAAAAAAAAAATTTAAACAGGTTTTTCTATACCAAAATTCTACGGTGGTTTTCAAAAAAAAAAAAAAAAAAAAAAATCAGTTTTTTACTAAAGTGAATAAAATAATAAATCCTTTCAAAGAATAGATTTTTCATTCAAATATCCATTATTTTTGCCAAAAACAGGAACTTTTTTTATGCAAGAGTAAAGTTTGATACAAAAACCATGCTTCTTTGTTTTCTTAATCCGTATTTATTACGGACTTATTAAAAACGTACTCCACCGCTTTTATAGGAAACGATTGCTTTACTGTGTTATGGAGCATTCTCATTGGCCATAAAGAGACATTCTATAAAAGCTGTGGAGTGACTCTGCAACAAATGGGTCAAATTTTTAACAGTGCACTGTTAAAAATCTGCTGCATTTTGCTGCAACGCCCGCCACCACTTGTATATAATATCTCTATTCCAACCAATGAGAAAGCGCCATTTCACGGCCAAGTAACCGTTTTCTATACAAGCAGGGGAGTGCGTTGCAGCAAAATGCAGCAGATTTTTAACAGTGTGCATATCCTTGGCGCTATAGTTTACAGGAGTGGTACATTGTTCAAAATTTGAAACTTTTGCTGCATCGCCACTCCATCGCTTTGATAGAATATCTCTATTTTGATCGATGAGAATCCTCGATAATGCATTTAAGTAATCGTTTTCTACTTATCTACTATATCGTTTCCGTAAATTTATTTTTAAAATCAGCACCAAGGTGCGCACTTTATTAGAAGACGCGCTCTATTAGAGGGCGCATTCTATTAAAATAAATACGGTATATACTTATAGTAAATACACTTTGTTAAAGTACAGGGCCCCAATATTTGACAGGTATGCCAGGCATTTTTGCCATTGATGCCATTGTGCTAAAAACAAAATATAAATAAATGAAAAAAATGGATAAAATATAAATTTGGTATGGTGCAAAAAATTGCCTAATTTAAAGTTAAAAATCAAATTTAACAGCCACCAGGGCTAGACACCGTGCATAATTATTCAGTAAATGATTCATTAAAAAATGACAAAAATCAGCATGTCAAAAATTTCAAAAAAATTCATAATTCGTTAAAAAATTAAGTTAAAAATAAAAGAAAAAAAAGCATTCTGTATTTTTTTATGCTTAATCGAATGGTGTAACTGGTTTTTCTCTCCGATGATCACAAGTACCTTAGATTGATGACTGCCATTCTTTTATTTCATCTTGTAAAAAAACTGTTTAACGTAAAGCTATGAATTTTTGCAGGATTAATTAGCATCGCAAAATCTTTAAAATAAACTTTACCGCAACATTCTATCTGCAATAGAACGTTAGATATACCCATTTATGACCAAGTTTGGAAAATACGCAATTTCAGAAAAACCGCCCAGCGAAATAACGTTTTCTCGATGACTACCCCGGGATAAAAAGTTTGTCTTTTGTTTAAAAAAAAATTAAGTTTTTATCTTTAGTAGTTTTCGAGAAAAGTGCTGTGACACAAAATTTTTGTCCGATTTTCAGAATACTCTACAGTACACCTACAGTATGCCATAAAAAAAAAAAATAATTTTTGTGCTATGTTGTGCTTCTTGGTCAGACGAACATTTAAAAAAAAATCATCAAAATTGGATAAGTATTTAGTTAGTTATTGCAAAAAGAAAAATTGAAAAATCCGTGTGCACCATCGCTCAATCATATTATTGTAGCGCGCTGCCGCGCGCATAATGATAACAATTGTTCAAAATTTACACATTAAATGAGATTTTTAACGTTATTCGCTATATAACGAATTTCTCTATATAACGAATTTTTTACTCGAACAATAGATTTCGTTACATAGAGACTCGACTGTACCTTCTTTTAATTGATTTCATGTAGCTAATATATATTTTTTAATTAAATCTTTTTTTTTCACAACTCTACTTTGCATATTTTACAATCCGATAGCCATTCAAACCAATCAGAAAGCACATCCTTGCATTAATTATAATCTGATAATGAATCTAACCAATCAGGAAGAAGAGAATAATGCTCACACAGTTATATAGTCTCTCAGACAAGCTGATCTGAACAGTTTTGTGAATTGAGTGATTTTAGCAAGTTTCAATAGCTGGTAAATTCTAACAATCTGCTTGATAATGTCAGATAAACAATTAAAAAGAAAATCTGACTATGAAACTATTCCATTTAGACCAAAAAAAAAAAAAAAAAAAAATCAAAAGGTCATTTTTTTCATACTCTGAAGAAAATATGGAAAAAGCTGTACAAGCTGTGCATAATGGTCTAACAATTAGAAAGGCAGCTTATAATTTTAATGTTCCACGTTCTACATTAAGAAGGAAAATTCACGATAATGCTTCAATAAAAAGAACAATGGGCCCTTCTTCTATTCTTAGTGCTGATGAAGAAAATATTTTGGAGAAATGGATAATTGGATTGAGTCGGAAAAATTTCCCTATAGGAAAACAAATGTTGTTGAATTCTGTAAAGAAAACTCTTGATATGTCTGCAAGACAAACTCCATTTAAAGATAAAATGCCTGGAGAAAAATGGTTCAGATCATTTCTAAGAAGATATCCAAAGTTGGTACAAAAGCAAGCAGAACGTTTGACAAAATCCAGATCTGCCGTTACAAAAGAAGTTGTTTTGAATTGGTTCAAAGATGTAGAATCATATTTAGAAGAAGAAGGTATTAATGATATTTTAAAGCATCCCAAAAGAATTTTCAATGCAGATGAAACTGGTTTTCTTTTGTGTCCTAAAACAGAGAAAATTTTGGGACCAAAATCTGTTAAAGATGTGTACTGTATAGTACCGAATAACGAAAAGGAACAAATTACTGTCATGGGATGTTTTTCAGCAAATGGTGAAACAGTTCCACCGATGATAATATATCCATATAAGCGACTCCCAAAGGAAGTTGTGGAATCTGTGCCAAATCGATGGGCTACAGGATTGTCTCAAAGTGGCTGGATAAATAGTGAAGTATTTTTTGAATACATCTCTAATCATTTCAATAATTACCTATCAGATAACAACATTGAAAGACCTGTTATTATGTATGTGGATGGTCATCGTTCCCATCTTACTCTTGAAATAAGCAATTTTTGTACAGAACAACAGATAATTTTAATTTCATTATGTCCTAATAGCACCCATATTCTCCAACCAGCAGACGTCAGTGTTTTTAAGCCCTTAAAATCAAGCTGGAGAGAGATAAGCAGGAAATAGCTATTTGATCATTACCCCAATGATATTACAAGAAAAACATTTGCCCCACTTTTGAAAGAAGTGTTTGATAAAAGTGCAACAAAAGATGTCATAAGAAATGGATTCCAGGCCTGTGGACTTTTCCCATTTAATCCTCAAAAGATTAATTTTAGTAAATTCATAAATGATAGAGAAACTGAAAATCCTTTTCAAATAAAAAATGTCAGTGATGCAAGCAACACAACTGAACAAATTTCTCAACACAATTTTCTCAAGATCCTTGAGGCCAAGATTGATCCATTCCTCTTAGAGCAATTTAAAAGCATATCTAACAATGAAGAATGGACTGGAAAAGATGAAGCAAAGTGTCTGTTTGATCTTTGGAGGGAAAGTAAAATGGAAGAAAGCTTATTTCTCCCATCTCTTAGTTTAACAAGCCCTTCTAAAAATGAAACAGTCACTGCTGCAAATGAAACATCTCAGGAGGAAGAACCATCAACTTCTAAAACCATCGATCTGAATCTAAATTTAACATCAAGTATTATAAATGTCAAAATACCTTTATCAAAGATTTCAAGAAAATATGGCCCTCAAAAGCATGGCAAATTATTAAGCCCCTTTAAAAAATGTTTATTCTGGCCCAAATAACCGGGAAAAAAAGTAGGCCGAAATAAAGTTATTTATCCAGCTGTCGTTTCGTCTGCAAAGTGGAAAGAAGTTTTCAAAGCAAAAGAAAATGAAAAAAAGAACAGAAAAGGATTGGTTAAACAAAAACAGGTCATTATTGATAAAGATGAATTAACAAGCCTTTCTAAAAATGAAACAGTCACTGCTGCAAATGAAACATCTCAGGAGGAAGAACCATCAACTTCTAAAACCATCGATCTGAATCTAAATTTAACATCAAGTATTATAAATGTCAAAATACCTTTATCAAAAATTTCAAGAAAATATGGCCCTCAAAAGCATGGCAAATTATTAAGCCCCTTTAAAAAATGTTTATTCTGGCCCAAATCACCGGAAAAAAAAAGTAGGCCGAAATAAAGTTATTTATCCAGCTGTCGTTTCGTCTGCAAAGTGGAAAGAAGTTTTCAAAGCAAAAGAAAATGAAAAAAAGAACAGAAAAGGATTTGTTAAACAAAAACAGGTCATTATTGATAAAGATGAATTAACAAGCCCTTCTAAAAATGAAACAGTCACTGCTGCAAATGAAACATCTCAGGAGGAAGAACCATCAACTTCTAAAACCATCGATCTGAATCTAAATTTAACATCAAGTATTATAAATGTCAAAATACCTTTATCAAAAATTTCAAGAAAATATGGCCCTCAAAAGCATAGCAAATTATTAAGCCCCTTTAAAAAATGTTTATTCTGGCCCAAATCACCGGAAAAAAAAGTAGGCCGAAATAAAGTTATTTATCCAGCTGTCGTTTCGTCTGCAAAGTGGAAAGAAGTTTTCAAAGCAAAAGAAAATGAAAAAAAGAACAGAAAAGGATTTGTTAAACAAAAACAGGTCATTATTGATAAAGATGAATTAACAAGCCCTTCTAAAAATGAAACAGTCACTGCTGCAAATGAAACATCTCAGGAGGAAGAACCATCAACTTCTAAAACCATCGATCTGAATCTAAATTTAACATCAAGTATTATAAATGTCAAAATACCTTTATCAAAAATTTCAAGAAAATATGGCCCTCAAAAGCATGGCAAATTATTAAGCCCCTTTAAAAAATGTTTATTCTGGCCCAAATCACCGGGAAAAAAAGTAGGCCGAAATAAAGTTATTTATCCAGCTGTCGTTTCATCTGCAAAGTGGAAAGAAGTTTTCAAAGCAAAAGAAAATGAAAAAAAGAACAGAAAAGGATTTGTTAAACAAAAACAGGTCATTATTGATAAAGATGAATTAACAAGCCCTTCTAAAAATGAAACAGTCACTGCTGCAAATGAAACATCTCAGGAGGAAGAACCATCAACTTCTAAAACCATCGATCTGAATCTAAATTTAACATCAAGTATTATAAATGTCAAAATAACTTTATCAAAGATTTCAAGAAAATATGGCCCTCAAAAGCATGGCAAATTATTAAGCCCCTTTAAAAAATGTTTATTCTGGCCCAAATCACCGGGAAAAAAAGTAGGCCGAAATAAAGTTATTTATCCAGCTGTCGTTTCGTCTGCAAAGTGGAAAGAAGTTTTCAAAGCAAAAGAAAATGAAAAAAAGAACAGAAAAGGATTTGTTAAACAAAAACAGGTCATTATTGATAAAGATGAAGGTTGGACATGCCAGAAATGAAAGCATAATTTTGAAAAAAGAAGAAAAATGTCGAAGAAATGGATAGAATGTGATATGTGCAAAAACACTTACCATTTTAAGTGCATTCCAAAATCCCATACTGAATCATTTGGATTATCAGAAAGTGATGAAGAAATTCAAGATTTGGCATTCATATGTCATATTTGTACTGCACATCATTTGGATAATGAAGAAGATTGGTGACTTTTTTTATTGTCTTATTTTATATTAACTTGATTTCTGAAAAATATTTTCTTTACCTTATAAATCCTTTAATTTTAAATATTTTATTTTTTGTCTTTACATTATAAATCCTTTAATGTTATAAACGTCGCATAATATCATTAATATTTTGTTTTATATCAACATTATAAATCCTTTATTGTAATAAATTAAAAAATTATATTTTGTTTTTTTCTTTATTATAAATCTTTTATTGAAATAAATTCCTAAATTATATTTTGTTTTGTTTTTTCATTATAAATCCTGTAATTTAATAAATTTCTATCTTAAGTTTTAATATTTTGTTTTATTAGTATGCTTTCATTAAGTTCTGGACCAAAATACAATTGTCTATTATTTTTTGTAGGATGGCCCATTACTGGAACATAGGTGGTCCATTACTGGAACATAGGTGATCCATTACTGGAACATAGGGGGGCCATTACTGGGCTTTTGATGTATTGCTATTATTTAAAATTAAATTTTTATTTCTATTGAGAAATTTAACTATGGGATTAGTTAGATATTGTTGAAAGGTTAATGTAATATGAAAAAAAAACTGTAATATAATAATTGTAATTATTAATAAAAAAAAAAAAAAAATTAAAGAAATTCCGTAAGGGGGTCCATTACTGGCACATCTACTTTAGTAGACAATACTTCGGATACAGTACAGTGGTTGAACTCTTTGTGTTCCTATAAACATGTAAGAAGTAATTTTCATTACACCTCAGCAACGTATATCATATTCATAAAATGTGGCACAGTTGAATATAATTAAAAAATGTCCCAAACAATGCTTCCCCGTATAGCATTATGTAGCGGAATACTTTTGTGTGGCCCTGTAATTTAATAATAAATATTCTTTACATCTCAGATTGTACAGAATTTATATTTTAGTATATATATACGTCATAGGTTCATGTCAATTTTATTATGTTCGAATCAGTGTAACACCATTGAAATGCATTTGCAACTTTTTTCCCCATTGAGTGTAATGTAACGGAATACTTTTGATAGTTCCTGTAATTGATCTATGCATCTGATTATCATAAGATCTGAAATGACTTGACAAAATTATGTAATAATTATATGTTTTAAATTTCAAACAATTAAAATGCATTTTAAACTTTTTTCCCCAATTACCGTAAAGTAACGGAATTCTTTTGATTTTCCCTGTAATTGATCTATTCATCTGATTTTCATAAAATTTGAATTGATTCGACAAAATTATGTAATAATTATGTATTTTAAATTTCAAACGATTCGGTTGGATAGTTTTCCGTTGTTATATGCGGACAGACAGACGGACAGACAAACGGACAGATAGACAGACTGTCAGACAAACGGACAGATAGATGGACAGACATACGGACTGAACGACAATTATAGGTGCTACCTATTTACATAATTACGAACGCACCTAAAAATAATTATCTGTTATTTTTTGAAGGGTGGCCCATTACTGGAACATAGGCGGTCCATTACTGGAACATAGGTGGTCCATTACTGGGCATTTGGGTGTTTAGACATATTTCTATTATTTAAAATGAAATTTTTATTTCTATTGGGAAATGTAACTGTGGGATTAGTTAAATATTGTTGAAAGATTAATCTAATATGAAAAAAATTGGAATACAATAATTATAACTATTAATAAAAAATTATTTTTTAGAGAAATTCCTTAAGGTGGCCCATTACTGGCACATCTACCCTAGTTCCTAAATAAGAGGATCTGTAAATTGGACGCGTTTGAGAGCGAAAATGGATTTTAAAACGAGTCATAAAAAACGCGATTTGCTATGTGAAAACATCTTTAAATTTTCAAATCACTAAGACTTCGGGAAATTCTGTTCAAAATATCCTTTTTGGTAGTCTTTTTTGAAATATATTCCGTCTTTATCAAAAAACTGACCAAAGCATCACATTATATAGTTCATAAATAAGGGGATCTGTAAATTGGATGCGTTTGAGAACAAAAATGGATTTAAAAACGAGTCAGAAAAAAACGCAATTTCTTATTTGAATACTTCCTTAAATTTTCAGTCCCGATGACTTTGGGAAATTCTGTTCAAGATAACCTTTTTGGTAGCCTTTTTTGAAATATATTCTGTCTTTATCAGAAAACTGACCAATGTGTCACTTTATACAGTTTCTATATAAGAGGATCTACCATTTGGATGCGTTTAAAATCAAAAATGAATTTAAAAATGAGTCAGAATATAAGCAGTTTGGATTTGAGGTTTTTTCTCCAACTCCTATTTTTGTTTAATTTCTTTTTGCTATACGAATCGGTCCTATGAAAAACTTGTCAATATAAAAGTTGTAGATATTTTTGAGAAGATGTAAAATAAATTTAATCAGATTTGATATCTTAAAAATTGACGGAGTTATGGATTTTTCTCTTTTTTCTCCGCCCTTTTTCTTTTCGTTTTTAATTTTTTTCATCGGTAAAAGTTGGTCCTATCAAAAACTAGTAAATACAAAAGTTTTAGATAATTTTAAGAACATTTAGAAAAAATTTAGTTGGACTTAATATTTTGAAAATTGACGAAGTTATCAATTTTTTTTCTCTCAAAACCCCTGTTTTTTTCGCCCCTTAAGCTCTTCTAAATTTATCAAAAATCTGTCATGCATAAACTTTTGGCCCATTTTTAAGAAGTAATATAAACTTTAAACCGATTCGATATCTACTTTAATTAAGAAGTTATGGCGTTTTTTCGGTTTTCACAAAAACGCCCCCTATTCCGACCCCCTTGGTCCGATTTCGCCCATTAACGAACTTAGCCGAGATTTTATCCCCTTTGATTTTATGTACCAGTTTGGTGGAGATTGGTGAAAAATTATAGAAGTTATCGTGTCCATAAAAGAGTGATACACAGGGTGTCCCTAAACAAATGGTATATACGCTAGGGGGTGATAAAACACATCAAGACGAGTAATAATAAATAGGAAACCAAGGGTCTCAAACGTTTTCCAAAGGAGATAGCCGCCATTAAAGTTTGGGATCCAAAATTTCAAATACACAGAAAAAACGGAAAAATTGGTCGATTGATTTGTGGATTTCACTAAAATTATTTTTTATGTTGGTATTTTCTTGAAAATAAATTATAAAGATAAATTTCGAAAAATGCCGGTAGAGGGCGCTTTAGACTTTGGAGTAAAGAACAACTATTTTTTCCGTGATTTTTTGCGTCTCATTAAATGTATTCGTAAGCTTAGACTTAAACTTAAATTTTGAGCTCAAAATCTGAATAGTCGGAAGCGGTTAAGTAGCACAAACTTAACTGTGTTCAGAGAGTTTAAATTTCAAATGATTATAAAAAACGGAAAAATTGGTCGATTGATTTGTGGTTTTCAGTAAAACTATTCTTTATGTCGGTATTTTATTGAAAATGAATTATAAAGATAAATTTCAAAAAATGCCGATAGAGGACGCTTTAGACTTTGGATTAACGAAATAATCCATCCTAATACTATTTTTTGCCGTTATTTTTTGCATCTCATTAAATGGTTTCGTAGGCTTAGATTTAAACTTAAATTTTGAGCTCAAAATCTAAATAGTTGGGAGTGGTTAAGTAGCACAAACTAAACTCTGTTCAGAGGGTTTAAATTTCAAACAAAACGGAAAACTATAAAAAAAAAAAAAACGGAAAAATTAGTCGATTCGTTTGCGGCTTTTTCTAAAACTACTCTTTAAATCAGTGTTTTCTTGAAAATAAATTTTAAAGATAAATTTCACAAAATGCCGATAGAAAGCGCCTTAGACATTGGAGCAGCGTACAACTATTTTTAACCGTTATTTTTTTAAATCTCATTAAATGATTTCAAATGCTTAGAATTTAAATTTTGAGATCAAATTCTGAGTAATTGCGAGTGTTAAAGTAGCGCAAAAGTGAACTGTGTTCGAGGGGATGGGGGTAAATTTCAATTCCTGAATACACTTCAGTTTGCGCTTCTTAACCCCTCCCAACGATTCAGAATTTGAGTTCAAACTTTCAGTTTAAATCTAAGATTTCGAAAACATTTAACAATTTTGGAAAGCATTTAATTAGATACAAAAAATAACGGTTAAAATTTGTTGTTGGTTACTCTGAAGTTTAAGGTGCCCTCTAACGGAATTTTTTGAAATTTCTCTTTAAAATTCATTTTTAAAAAGAAACTGGCTTAAAGAATAGTTTTACTTTAAACCGCAAACGAATCGACCAATTTTTCCATTTTTTATTATAATTTGAAATTTGAACCCTCTGAACACAGTTCAGTTTGTGCTACTTAACCAACCCCAACTATTCAGATTTTGAGCACAAAATTTAAGTTTAAGTCTAAGTTTACGAAAACTTTTAATCAGATGCAAAAAATAACGCAAAAAGTAGTTGTTCGTTACTCCAAAGTTTAAAGCGCGATCTATCGTCATTTTTTGAAATTTATCTTTATAATTCATTTTCAATAAAATACCGACATAAAGAATAGTTTTAGTGAAAACCGCAAATCAATCGACCAATTTTTCCGCTTTTTATAATCATTTGAAATTTAAACCCTCTGAACACAGTTAAGTTTGTGCTACTTAACCGCTTCCAACTACTCAGATTTTGAGCTCAAAATTTAAGTTTAAGTCTACGTTTACGAAACCATTTAATGAGATGCGAAAAATCACGGCAAAAAATAGTTTTTCATTACTTCAAAGTCTAAAGCGCCCTCTATCGGCATTTTTCGAAATTTATCTTTATAATTTATTTTCAAGAAAATACCAACATAAAAAATAATTTTAGTGAAATCCGCAAATCAATCGACCAATTTTTCCGTTTTTTCTGTGTATTTGAAATTTTGGACCCCAAACTTTAATGGCGGCTATCTCCTTTGGAAAACGTTTGAGACCCTTGGTTTCCTATTTATTATTACTCGTCTTGATGTGTTTTATCACCCCCTAGCGTATATACCATTTGTTTAGGGACACCCTGTGTATATATATATATAGATAGATAGATAGATAGATAAACTGGTGCGATTGCAATAGGTAGTATTTCATACGAAATCTACCTAAAATGCACCCGGGGCAAAGTTGCGATTTGACTCCCCCCACCCCCAACTTTTTCTTGTGACAGGCCAAAAATGACGTTGGTAGTATAAATTTGACGCCCCCTAAATTTCCGCACCCGCAGCGGCTGCCCCTTTCGCACGGCCCTGATTCAAAATAGAATGAAATTCTTTTGTCTACGTCCTAATAAACGCACTATGAATGCTACTTATTCTATACTCCTTTGAAAGACCAATTCTATTATGTTTGTAATGTCGTAACACCAATAAAATGAGCCGAAAATAATTTGTCCTCATAAACCATAATGTAACAGAATTCTTTTGAGTGTCTTTGTAAACAAGCTGTGATGTATATTATTTCCACTTTCATTCCACAGCACATGAAAGTTATATAAATATCATTTAATTAATTTGCTGTATGTATGCTTAATTATTAATATGTAATATGTTGAAAATCTGTTCATTAGAACCATTTCAAATGAATATTCAATTGAATGTCTATTTACAATACAGTTAAACATTTACAGAGCACAATAGAGCACAATATTTGCATTTACAGGCGAGGATATAGCAGATTTTCCCCAACGTTAAATTACACTTTGGGATATTAGGATAGGTTATAAAATTCTAAAAATTACGGTTCCCATCTCTCATTGCCGTACACAGCAAGACTTATCCTATACTACGACCGTACAGGTCCCTCCGAAATCTCGGTACACCCCCAGGCTTTTGCTACGAAGTGCTTCTAAAAAACATACACATTGCACTATATCATGACTAAAACCATTATTAGACGTACAAATTTCAAGCGACAAAAAATGCCTGCGACTCGTCAGTTTCCCCGCAACGTACGTACCATTTTTTCCGTTTTCTAAATATGCCATTGACTGTTCAGGGAAAGTCTTTTCCATCATTAATTTTCCAAGCATCTTATTGGCTATTTCTAGCTACTTGCTTCGTTTCAGGCGTCAAAATCGCTACGACACAAAACAGTTGCTTGCTTTTCGGATAACTCTTGAGCCATATGTTAATACTGAGACGCTTGAAATTAGAGGCAAATTTGACGCCTCCTGTAATAATACTTTAACACTTTTCTCCAAAGCTCGACTGATTCTTATTCTTTCCTTGCCTTCTTTCTGCAAACCTACAATGTCCTTCCTCTATTTTCACGGAAAAACCCGCGTGCTGTTGTTGATCACTCGTCCAGTGACATGTCATCATAAAAGATTATTTTTTGTTCATCAACCTTCCTTAAGTAAATAGAAAATAATATAGAGATAAATACAATACATAAAGAAAATAAAACTAATCAAACTGTAATTTGCAGTCAGCATGCGTCTCATTAGCGTCAGAAACCTGACGCGATCTCCAAGTGCTACATGCTTCATTTCATCTTCACGGCAGACATACAGACCGAATTCATAAAGAACATTTCGACTATGTTTTAACAGTTTTTGAAGTAAGGGATGAATGAAACTAATGTATTAAAGTTTAACATTTCTTCCGTTTTATTTCTTCACAGGTAGTTCTTGAAAATAAGAGAGCCGTAGGAGTGGAATTTGATTATGACAATACTGTCCATAAAGTTAAAGCTAAGCGAGAAGTCATACTTTCAGCTGGAACGACGAACACTGCTCAATTACTCATGTTATCTGGAATAGGTCCGATGAGCGAACTGAAGAAATTTGATGTAAGTGCTTGCTTTTTCTATTTTTTATGCACAAAAATATAGGGTACAATAAAATATGGTAATACAAAAGAATATCCCAGTTTCATTGATATATTAGAACAACTTAATTTAGATTATTTACAACAAATCAAACATCAAATTGAAGGTAAACTAAAGGAATTCTTTTTTTACAAATTTTTAATGTTTTTACAAACGTGCTCCTTTAGTTATATGGCACACATCCAACCTAAAATCCAGTTTTTTGCACCCTTTCGGTTAATAAGTCGAGATTTATAAAATCAATAGCCTATTCAAGTCATTGTCTCAACTCTGGCAAATCATTAGTCAGCAACGTAACGTAGACAGGATCCTTTATGAAGCCCCAATGGAAATAATCGCATGGCTCTGATGGCTTTTAAATCTTCCACCCAGCAATAATGCTTGACGCTCACACGAGTCGCCATTTTGCAATTGTGGCATCACAATTTTGTAAATAACAAAGTAGGGTAGATGTGCCAGTAATGGGCCACCTTCCAGTAATGGGCCACCTTCCAGTAATGGGCCACCTCGCACTTTTTGGTTTATAAAAAAATAATAAATAATAGTTAAGCTTTTATTATTTTTTTTCTGAACTCTACCTTGCATGCTTTATAAGCTGGATTAATTTTTTACACTTTTCGTCAAAACAATTAGGAAGCAGAAAATAAAGTTTCACGGTTTTTCTGTTTTTCACTGAAAATCTTAATGAACATGCTAAGAGAAGACTTTACTTACTTAGTTTTATATCTTTTTTATTTTTCCGTAAAAATTGAATGTTTTTGTTTGGTTAGCAATATAAAACATTGAATTTAATATACCAATGACCATTTACAAAATTTTATTTATTTTTAAGATTTTAGGAGGGGTGGTCCATTACTGGATTGCTTATTTCGTGATTTGCCAGTAATGGGCCACCCAAGTGACCAATACTAAAAGTGTAATTTCAGTAGTGATAAAATATTTTGATTTCACTGAAAACTAAATAAACAAATTTAATACTTAAATTTTACTTACTAGAATTTAATAAAGACAATTTCTTTATAAATACAGTCAAGTCTCTCTATAACGAAACTCCATACATCGAATTTCTCTATATAACGAATTTTTAGTAGGAATGTTCCCCTTTTCCCATGATTACATTAAAAACAGTCTCTATATAGCGAAATATCTATCTCCATATAACGAATATTTTCATAAAATGTTCTTTATTCAGTTGTAAAAAAATACTTCGAAATCACATGAAATCAAATTTCCATCTCTTATTCCTAATTTATCGTTCAGTGCTGAGTTTTTTTTATATTACTCCTCTGCTTGAATTTTCTTGTTCCTTAAGTCCAACAAATTCATCAACCCCCTCCTTTCACACACCTTTCAACATCCTTCTCAAAACAGTGTTAATTGAATAGTTATACATATAAGAACGGGATCAATGGGGGTAATTGAAGAAAAAACAATTTACAATTGCTTCAAAAAGGCCGAATTTTGTATACAAGAAGATAATGTGGATTCTGAGGAAGAAGAAGATGCGACTTACGCAGACATAAAAAGTACAAGTTGGAAATTGCACGTGAACGTAGCAAATGAGGTGCATTCGTACGATAACGAAGTTTTAAAAATATTCAGATCTTGCTTTTATAGTAAATAGTACTTCGGATACAGTATATTGGTTGAAATTCTGTAAATATACAGGAATAGTAATTCTTATTACACCTCAGCAACGTATATCTTATTCATAAAATGTGAAATAGTTGAATATAATTAAAACACGTACCAAACCATGTTTCCCCGTATAGCATTATATAGTGGAATACTTTTGTGTAGCCCTGTAATCTAATAATAAAAATTCTTTTCGTCACAGATTGTACAGAATGCATATTTTAGTATATGTTTCATAGATTCATGCCAATTCTATTATGTTCGAATGAGTGTAACATCATTAAAATGCATTTGAAACTTCTTCCCCATTGACCGTAATGTAACGGAATCCTTTTGATTGTCCCTGTAATTGATCTATGCATCCGATTTTCATAACATTTGAAATAACTCGACAAAATTACGCAATAATTAGATGTTTTAAATTTCAAACGATTAAAATGCATTTAAAACTTTTTTCCCTATTGACCGTAATGTAACGGAATCCTTTTGAATGTCCCTGTAATTGATCTATCCATCCGATTTTCATAAAATTTGAAATGACTCGACAAAATTATGTAATAATTATGTATTTTAAATTTCAAACGATTCGGTTGGATAGTTTTCCGTTGTTATATGCGGACAGACAGACGGACAGACAAACGGACAGATAGACAGACTGTCAGACAAACGGACAGATAGATGGACAGACAGACGGACTGAACGACAATTATAGGGGCTACCTATTTACATAATTACGAACGCACCTAAAAATAATTATCTGTTATTTTTTGTAGGGTGGCCCATTACTGGAACATAGGTGGTCCATTACTGGAACATAGGTGGCCCATTACTGGGCATTTGGGTGTTTAGACATATTTATATTATTCAAAATGAAATTTTTATTTCTATTCGGAAATGTAACTGTGGGATTAGTTAAATATTGTTGAAAGATTAATCTAATATGAAAAAAATTGGAATACAATAATAACTATTAATAAAAAATTATTTTTTAGAGAAATTCCTTAAGGTGGCCCATTACTGGCACATCTACCCTAGTACTCGCACATTCGCACCCTGTATTTAAAAAAGTAATAATAAAGCTGTTTTTAAATTGTCTATGGTAAGTTTCTTAACAAGGCTAATATTTCTCTAGAGTTCATATCTAACATTTCTAAAAAAAGAAGAAAAATTGTTTGTTATATATAATTTCATTTATTTTATTATTAAAGTTTGTTACATTTAAACTCCATTTGTTAATGCAATTTCCAACAATCGAATTTAAAAAATACGAGGTGGAACCCGTCGAATTTCGACGAAAGAAAATGTTTAGGAAGAAACTGTTTCATTGATTTATAATAAGTCCACAAAATTAGCTACAGTAAAAAATGCATCTTAGATTGGTCAGACTAACTCTCAAAAAAATATTATTTTAAGCTAAAAGGATTAAAAAAAACTATTTCTATAAAATTTAGTTGTTCAAATTATTAAAATTAAACTTAAATCACATATGTAATCAGTAAAGTATAACGAAGATCAGTTATTATGATGAAATTATCAATTAAGGCTCTTATGTTTGGTATAAAGCAAATGAAAAAAATATTCCAAATTGACATGATCATAGAATTCCCATGTGAAATCTAAACCCGTCATAATTTTCATCGTCTCAAAATTTACATACGCACTTCTCATAGTATTTTTTTACCCATTTTAAAAACATTTGCTTTTTATATATATATATAAAAAGCCGTTATTTGCACCCGCTAAAAACATTCCATTTTTTACGGATCCAGTCTTAAACAACATCTATAGAAAAGTTTGCATATGACGTCATTAGGACGGAATATTACACAAACTCAGCAAAAACAATATTCAAGACAATCGGCAAAACAAATCTGAACATGGCTGAACTTCGCTCCTTGGCAATTCAATGTCAGTATAAACAGGAAATGTTGAACGCGATGTTACGGGATGTTTTCGTAAGCGGGCTAAGGGATAGAGCAATATTAGATAGACTTTTTGAGGAAGATGATATAGATATTGAGAATACCTTGAAATTTGCTTTAGCTATGGAGAAAGCTATGAAAGGGACAAATGAGATAATGGGTAAATCTTTAGAAATTAAAGAATTTATCGTGAGGAAAAATAATGAGCAGTCAAAATTTGTTTCGCAAAAGAAAAACTTTGGAAGACAAAATCTTTCGGAAAAGAAAGTAAAAACGAGCTGTACACGGTGTACAGCAACGGATCACGATAAATATTCCTGCAGATTTAAATTAGCTAAGTGTCATTTTTGTCAAAAAATCGGGCACATTCGAAAAGCTTGTTTTGCAGCGAAAAAAGGGTTAAAAGGGAACACGGTAAAACAAAAGCAGGTAAATACCCTGTATTCTAGTGAAAATGTTATCCCAATGTATTCTTTTGATTTGAACTCGCTGAAAGAGGAGAAGCAAAGAAAACCTTCAATTATGTTAACAGTAAATATTGAAAATAAACCTGTGAATATGGAACTTGATACTGGAGGGGCCGTCTCGGTAATGAGCATAAAAAAATTTCGTGAGATTTCGAAAAAAAGAATTCAACCCACAAAAGTAGTTTTTAAAACATACAAAGGTGAAATAATTGTACCTTTGGGTTTTGTTACTGTTGATGTTGAATACAAAGATAAAAAATTTAAATTAAATTTGTATATTGTTAAGGAAAATTTGGATACAATTTTTGGCCGCGAATGGCTATATAGTATAAATTTAGACTGGAATTCTATAAAAGCAGTAAGAACATCTTATGACTATAATTTGAGTAAAATGTTAGAAGAGTATAAAGAGCTTTTGACGATAAGTTAGGGGAAATTAATAATTATGAAGTAAAGTTGGAACTTAAATCTGATGCAGTGCCAAAATTTTGTAGAGCTAGACCTGTACCCTTTTCTTTAAAAAACAGGATTGAACAAGAAATTGATAGGCTTGAAAAGGAAGGCATCATAGAGAGAGTAGAGACCTCTGATTGGGCAACACCAGCTGTCCCGGTTGTAAAAACAGATGGGTCTATACGCTTATGTGCAGATTATTCTGTTATCGTAAACCAAAATATTATGGTACAACAACATCCTTTACCAAAATTAAAGGAAATTTTTTCAAGTTTAAATGGGGGTAAACATTTTTCAAAAATCGATTTTAAACATGCATATTTACAAATGAAAGTACATCCGGATAGTCAAAAGATCTTAACGATACATACACTTAAGGGATTATATGTATGTAAAAGACTTATGTATGGTTTAAATTCTGCTCCAGCAATTTGGCAAAGATATATTGATGGGCTTTTCCATGGGATGGAAGGAATCAAAGTTTTTATGGACGATGTTAGAGTGACTGGATCAGATGATAAGTCACACTTAGAGGCCTTAAGAAAAAATTTTCAGAAATGTAAAGATCATGGGCTAAAATTAAATTTAGATAAGGGTAAATTTTTTCAAAAAGAAATTCAATTTTTAGGGCACAAAATCGATGCAAACGGTATACATAAGACTGATGCGAAAATTTCTGCCATTTCGAAAGCTCCTAGACCTACTAACGTACAGGAAGTACAAAGTTTTTTAGGCTTTGTTAACTTTTACGGAAAATTTTGTCCTAATTTCGCTACAATAGCGAATCCTTTGTACAAATTAACACAGAAAGGTGTAAAATGGGTTTGGTCAAAGGACTGTCAGGAAGCTTTTGAAAAAATTAAAAATGAAATTTGTTCTCCGCGTGTCCTAATGCATTATGATCCATCACTGCCATTGATATTGGCAACTGACACATCTCCTGTAGGAGTAGGGGCGGTTCTTTTCCACTCTTTACCTGACGGAACGGAAAGACCAATAGCTTTCGCCTCCAGAACCCCCACAAAAACTGAGCAAAAATACGCTCAGATTGATAAAGAAGCACTTGCAATTGTGTGGGGTGTCAAAAAATTTTATCTTTACCTAAAAGGGAGACGATTCACATTATTAACTGATCACCAACCTTTAGTAGCCATCTTCGGATCGAAGAAAGGTCTTCCAGTTCTGCCAGTCACAAGATTGTTGCATTATTCCTTAGTATTACAATCTTTCCAGTTTGACATTAAGTATCGTCATACAAAAAAACATGGTAACGCTGACTTTCTATCTAGGCTGCCGTCCACCTCTGAACAGCTAGACGTTAAAGATGAAATTGATCTATTTCAGTTAGCACAAATCGAAACTCTTCCTGTCACAGCTAGAGACTTAGCCAAAGAAACTCTATTGGATGCAGACCTCGCCCCATTGCTTAATATTTTACAGAATGGAGGAATTTTAAGAGGGAGAGAAGCAGAATATAGTCTACAAGATGGTTGTGTCATGTTAGGCCAGCGTGTGTGCGTTCCCAAAAAGTATCAAGCTCAGGTGTTTGAAGAATTACATCATGGTCATCTGGGTGCTGTTAAGATGAAAGCTATCACTAGATCGTATGTTTATTGGAAAAACATCGATAAGGATATAGAAAATCCCCCAAAGAATTGTGTAGACTGTGCTCGGTACAAAACCGACCCACAGAGAGTAAAGGTGCATTGCTGGGAGTATCCTAGTGCACCGTAACAACGTATTCACATAGATTTTGCTGGGCCTATCTTTGAATATATGTTCCTGATTATAGTAGATGCTCATTCCAAGTGGCTGAAAGCTTATCCAATGAAATCCACCACAGCAACCAAAACCATTGAATGCTTAAGAGATTGTTTCGCTCGATTTGGATTGCCACTCATGCTGGTAAGTGACAACGGTCCACAGTTTACATCATTTGAATTTGAGATGTTTATGCGTAATAACGGTATTAAACACAAGACCACTGCGCCATTTAAACCATCTAGCAATGGGCAGGCCGTAAGGTACGTCTTTACAGTCAAACAATCTCTAAGAGCAATGCAAAATTATGGTGGTACAATACAACAAAAATTAAGTATGTTCCTTATGCAATACAGAAAAGCTCCAAACCTCACGATACTTCATAGTCCAGCCATGCTTATGTTGAAGAGAGAGATTCGGACGAGAATCGATCTGCTGCGTTTTGATCTTAAGAGTAGAGTGGAAGAAAAAGTTCGTAAAGGAACTTATGAATTCTCGGATAGAGGATTCCAAATTGGCGACAATGTCGCTGTACGAAATTACCGGCAAGGCGACAAGAGATGGAGGTTTGGAAAAGTCGTTCGAAAAAGATGGACAACTACATTACACTGTCGATGTAGATGGCCAATTGTGGCGTAGACATGTCGATCAAATACGGGATGGAGGAGACATAGAGGAAAAAGAAAGCGAGCTCTGACGATCATTTTCAAAACCTGCCATTCCTGTGCAAGATGCTGATGTTCCGACAACTAGTGCTGAGTTAGCACAATCACCCACTAGTGTGGAGGCGGAGACGACTGATGCAACGCCAGTCTCAGTTACTACATCAGAGCATGCTCCACTCAGTGTCCACGGTTCAACTCCAACACCACAACCAGTTCGCCGATCTACTAGAATCCGGAGACCTCCTCAGCGATTGGACTTGTAGAAGAAGTTTTGGAAGGGAGGAGATGTGGTGTATTTAACTGTAACCGCAACTTGAGTAAAAATGTAAATAGAATGTTTTTATGTAAGCGGCAATTGTGTTCTATGCCGATTATAGCAGCCGTGTATCTGTGATCGGCTGCTGTAAATAATGTGTCTGTATTAAATAAGTTCTTTTAGTAAGATGAAAGTATTATTCTTCCAAAGTATATCTCTTCCTGCTAATGATATTAAATCGATATTCAGTTCACATATTAAAATAATATGTGATAGGAAATGTTATGATTCACAAATCTTCTCTTTTTTATAATAACTCCATGTTTTATCTGAAATCATTCATTTGCATTATCATTACCATAGCCGACTATATCTATAAAGCCCGTTTATTTGAGATTAATGTATGAAGTCTCCCGCCAGAGGACGCTGATATTTTGTCCAAGTTATTCAGACCAATCATCTAAACCCTGAACCAAAACAATGACACGTGTGCTAACGTGTGCACAGAACAGAAAGCAGCTTATTCAATGCTAATTTGGGCAGGGTTTGCGTCACGTGGACTCACACGTGGTCCAATGAAATAATTCAGGGTTTGAAGCTGAATCCAGCTTCACTTCTCGGCGGTTTTTTGCGAAATGGCTCGGCTGGTAGTATTATAGTCGGCTATGGTCATTACATACACGCGGATAAATAAAATTGCACTCATTTAGCTTTCTGATACGAACTAAGTAAAGTAGGGAAGTCACTCGAATATTATTTAAAATATATTTTTGTGAAGAGAAATTGTTGTATTCTTCATAAATTAAGTTTTCAATAAACTAAAAAACACATTTAACTGATGAATAAAAACGCAATAAAATGAAAGTTCATCGGATTTTATGTCAGACGATTTCTTTTGACTTGATATTTTTATTTCGTATTTGTATTTATTTTGCTTTGAGGTAGGCGCTACAGCTATTCGCTGGCATAACCTCCAATTATCACAAGAAACCATATAGAACACTTTATTACAGAATATCCAGTACATACATATTCACAGGGACAACAATACAGGCACCCATGCCGCTAGCTGGACTCGAACCAGGGACCAGCGGTGTGGGAGCAGCCTCCGCTACCATCCACGCCACTGGGTCGGCATATTTTTATTTCAGTTTTTATCAACTTAAAGAGAAAATGGCGTATTTCTGTTGCCACAATTACAAAATTCCTATTAAAAACTATAAAAAAATTAATTACTCATAAATAAATTGAGATACAGCTTTAAAACAAATTGCATTTAAAAGTACATTTATTTCTCAATACGAAGGTGTAAAAATTGAAAATGTGCGATATTTAGAAGTATAAAATTTATAAAGTACATGTACCCTATATGGACAGTGCTCTCATTATGGACACCCCTAATCTATATTATAAAGGCCAAACGTCTCTGTGCATATCGCATACGTCATTCTGCAAATGGCAACAATTTCCCATGCAATTTGGTTTTGCAATTTTCAGTACTGCAAATTTTATGTTTCTAAAAATTGCACATTTTCAATTTTTACACCATCGTATAGAGAAAAGTATGCTCTTTTAAATGCAGTTTGTTTGAAAGCTGTATCTCTATTTATTCTTGACATATTATTTTTTTATACTTTTTAGTACGGATTTTGAAATTGTGGCAACAGAAATAAGCCATTTTCTCTTAAAATTAATAAAAATTGAAATGTGCACGTGTAAATTTTGAGAAGATGAAAATTATGACGGGTTTAAATTTCACGTGAAATTCTAAAATCGTGTCAATTTGGAATAATCTTTTTTGTTCCTTTTACTTAGCCATCATACGTAGTATAGGGTAAGTCTTGCAATCGTTTTGAAAATCGAAAAAAATTTTTTGACGGATTTACACGTTTTTGACACTGGAGATTTCGAAAAACATATTTTTAGAAAAAAAAATTTGCCGTCCGTCTGTCTGTCTGTCTGTAAACGCTCTATCTCCCGAACGAATTGAGATAGAGACTTGAAATTTTATATGTACTTAGTATGTAAGAATGGGACAAAGCCTATTTAATATCAGCAACCTCGATTATCTGGAACTATTTTTTTTTGGACTCTCGAAAAATTCGTTCTGATGAAAGGTATATAAAAATTTTCGAAATTTTTTATTTTAAGGAGTGATCGTAAAAGGCAATAAAATAACACAAATTTTGCATAAAAAACGAAGTTGATCGAATTATTAGTTGCCAAGATATCTGTAATCCTGTTTTCCACATTCTTCGATTTTTCATGACCCTGTATTTCATTCAAATTTCAATTCAAAGATATATTTTAATTGGAAATGAGACGCTTAATCCGACGCAATAAACTGTTAGTTAATAAGATTATTATTTTTGAAGTTATAAGGATGTGTCTTTTTCGCAATTCAGTACTACTTGAGTAGTTAGGCGTGTTGTATAATTTATCGAAAGAGATTCATCAGCAACTCGTTAATACAGCATTACTATGCGCAATAAAAATATAAATACACGTTTAAATTTTGTTTTGGAATTGCAATCCATTTTATAAATAGTTTTCAAATCTATTATTTTCATATATTATATATGCATATACATGTTGGGTAAGTATTACGGTGGCTCCCAACCGACTAGTTTTTTTTTTCTTTTACTTACCCATCATACGTAGTATAGGGTAAGTCTTGCAATCGTTTTGAAAATCGAAAAAAAATTTTTGACGGATTTACACGTTTTAGATAGTGGAGATTCCGAAAAACATATTTTTAGAAAAAAAATTTGCCGTCCGTCTGTCTGTCCGTCTGTCTGTCTGTCTGTCTGTCTGTAAACGCTCTATCTCTCGAACAAATTGAGATAGCGACTTGAAATTTTGTATGTAGTTAGTATGTAAGAATGGGACGAACCCTATTTAATATCAGCAACCTCGATTATCCGGAACTATTTTTTTCGGACTCTCGAAAAATTCGTTCTGATGAAAGGTATATAAAAATTTTCGAATATTTTTGTTCTAAGGAATGGACGTAAAAGGCAATAAAATAACACACATTTTGCATATAGAACTAAGTCGATCGGATTATTAATTGCCGAGATATTTGTAATCTTATTTTCCACATTCTTCGATTTTTCATGACCCTGTATTTCATTCAAATTTCAATTCAGAAGTATATTTTAATTGGAAATGAGACGCTTCATCCGACGCAGTTAATTGTTAGTTAATAGATATATTATTTTTGGAGTTATAAGGATGTTTCTTTTACGCAGTTCGGTACTACTTGAGAAGTTTGGCGTTTTATATAATTTGTCGAAATTGGTACATCAGCAGTTCTTTAATGTAGCATTACTATGTATATTAACCATATTTCAATTTTGTTTATGAATTGCAATGCATTGTATAAATAGTTTTCACATGTTTTATTTTCATATACATATCCATGATGGGTAAGTATTACGGTGGCCCCCAACGACTAGTTTCATTCGCATTTATACCAAATATAAGAGCCTTAATTAATAACTTTATCATAATAACTGATCTTTATTATATTTTGCTGATTGCATATGCGATTAAAGTTTAATGTTAATAATTTGAACAACTGAAATTTTATAGAAATATTATTATTTTTTTTCTTAATTTTAGCTTTAAATAATATTTGTTTGAGAGTTAGACTGACCATTGTGAGATGCTATTTTTACTGTAGCAAATTTTGAGGTTTATTATAAATCAATGAAGCTGTTCCTTCTTAAACATTTTCTTTCGTTGAAATTCGACGGGTTCTACTTTGTATTTTTAAAAGTAACAATTTTGATAGAGAGATCATACTACATATCCGTGAAGAAAAGCAGTTGAAAAGATAATTAAGCCTGGAAAGTATAAAAAAGCGCGCTGTTCGCAATTTAGACGGAAACTTGTTGTTTTTTGGTGTGCTGATCGTAATTACAGGTAAGTTTAAATTCTTATTAGATATTGTAAAATTACTTTAAATACTGAAAAGTGGGGTGTTTTAGAAAGCTTTTAAAACATATTTTCGATTGCTATTACATGCATTGCTTAAACAAGTTTTCTTTATTTATTTATTACAAGATCTAATAAAACTACTCCCATTTCCCAATATGGCCACCTTATGTCCACATTGGAAATACAGCAGGTGAATCTACAGATTCACAAAAATAGAAAGCTAAGCAAAACAAACTACATTACTTCATACTATTTTGTATAGTAACTGAGGTGCTTTGCATCGGTCTTCGAAGAGCCACAACCAAAAATGACCCCCCGCTCTAAAGTGCATGTTTTGAAGATATTTACTGTGCCCTTTCCCGCAATACTTTAAGATATATATATTTTTTTTATCCCTTCTCCTCTAAAATTCCATAGAAAAGTGGCTCTTCCCTACACCCTGCGTAGTAGATCAATAAGGAGGCACCTGTCCATAATAGGGACTGATGGTTCCTTATATGGACGTTTGTTAACTATTTTTGTTTATCATTATTTAAATAAAACCGGAATAGTTACAAAGTCGCTAATTTTAATAATGATAGTCAATAGTCCAGGGATCATGGTCATATATTTTTGGAGTCCTATCACGTGTACATGGGGGTAAAAAAAAAAAATTCCTTAGGGTGTCCATATTAGGCACAGTTACCTTAGTACCGAAAATTGCAAAACTGAATTTCATGCAAAAGTGTTGCCAGACACAAAATGACGTATGCGTTACGCACAGATACGTTTGGCCTTTATAATATAGATACATTTTAATCCATCATAAGCAGTATGACCCAAAGTGATTAGGCTTAATGTCGGAGTATGGAGTTGGCCGGGCAAAGCCGACACTTTCACATGCATATTATGTGAATAAATAAAATTAAAACAGGAATCTCTCATGTTTAAATGTCATATTAAGCTAAAAATATTTTGACTTTCTTCTATCTTTAGAAAAAGGAAATATCACTTTTAAAACTACAGGTGACACATTACACCTTTTAGGGGTGAAAGGCTTTTCTCACTGGTGACACCCCTACGGGAGCCAGAGTGGCACCCTTAATTAGGGTGAAAAGATGGCATCTTTAATCCAGGAAGCCAAATAATAAAAAAGAAATTATAAAACGACTTTTGGGCCGCGAAGGATTCGGACCCACAACGTCTGGTGGCAAACTCAACGCTCTAACCGTTCGGCCATCGAGCTCACCTTCAAAGTCTCCCTGAAATGTCCAAATGTCCTGAAATTCAAAGGTTGCTTTATATAAAAGTCCTTCCGGCAGTGCCGGGAGGAAGAGGTAGCTTTCATATACTTATTTATTTATTTTAAATTATGTTATATAAATCAAATATACGAAGATCAAAATAGTGGAACACGATTATATAAGATTGAATGCTAGTTTTTGTCAATACTAAATATTAATAAGAATTTGTAGAAATTAGTCATCTTTTATTCAACCTGGTTTTATTTTAAACGATTTATAGGGTTGCCAAATTCCACGATATCCATTTTAAAGCAGCATGATGGATAAAAAAAACCCAATGAGCTTGATCGAAATTTTAATTCACGTGAGCATGCACACTCACATCCAAATCGATTAATATATACGAGTGCTGTCGCGGGCAAATAGACTTTTTTTTTTATGTCACCCACATTAGAAATTCAAACTGCTATATCCCAGGCGTTTTTCAAAGTAAAGATAAAGGAAAATATATTCCGGAATTCATTATTAAGATAAATAGTTTAGAAAGAGCCTTTTTTCAATTTCTATTTTTTTGTTTATACATCATTATACATTTAAAAGATTTTTGACAGATTTAAATGGCCGCCATTTTGAAACAAGATGGCGGAAAAGTTGGCCTATGAACTCGGTCACGGCATTGGTATATACCATGTACACACGGAGTTATATCGAAATCAGTTTATAATAAATTGATTGTTAAGCGTATTATCGCCTGACAAATTTCAGACCGTTTCAAAATGTCAATCACACTGGAAATTGAAAGTGCTGAAACTCAGCCATTTTTCAAGATATAGATGAAACAAAAAATGCTCTGAAATCTTTGTATCGAGGTCAAAACACAAAAGAAAAATATTTTTCAATTTCTTACTTTTTTGCACCTAATTTTAAAATTTAAATTAAAAAAAAATTAATATTCCGCTATTTTGAAAGACGGCGGTTGGAACTGGCCAACGAACTCGGTTCAGGCATCAGTATGTCCTATCTAAGCACCAAGTTTCATCCAAATCGGTGTGTAAATATGCGTGTTATCACGTGACGAAAACCAGATCATTTCAAAATGTGAGCAACACTAGAAATTAAAAGTACGATAACTAAGACATTTTTTAAGATACCGACGAAACAAAAAATGCTTTGGAATCTTTGTATCAAGGTCAAATGCATAAAAGAAAAATATTTTTCAATTTCTCACTTTTTTGTGCTTAATTTCAAATTTTAAATTAAAAAAAAATAAACGGCCGTCATTTTGAAACAAGATGGCGGATGGAACTGGTTAAAGAAATCGGTCCAGGCTTTATTATGTACTATGTACACACGAAGTTACATCCAAATCGATTTATAAATACGAGTGTTATCATGTGTCAAAAATCAGATCGTTTCAAAATGTCAGCCATAAGAAAAATTCAAAGTGCTATAACGCAATCATTTTTTAAGATATAGACAAAGTAAAAAGTGTTCTAGAATCGGTGTATTAGGATCTGACACATAAAATAAAAATATTTTTCAACTTTTAATTTTTTTGTATTTATTTTTAAATTTTTAATTTTTAAAAAAAATTTAAGTGGCCGCCATTTTGAAACAAAATGTCAGATGATGCTGGCCAATGAACTCGGTCGATATATTTGTATGTACTATGTACATACTAAATTTTATTCAAATCAGTTTAAAATGTGTTAGTTATAGCATGACAAAAATCAGATCGTTTCAAAATGTCAGCCATAACAAAAATTCAAAGTGCTACAATTCAATTATTTTTTAAGATATAGACAAAGTAAAAGGTGTTCTGGATATGGTGTTTTAAGATCTAACACATAAAATAAAAATATTTTTCAACTTTTAATTTTTTCGCTTTTAATTTTAAATTATTTTTTTTTTTAATTCTTTAAATGACCACCATTTTGAAACAAGATGGCGGATGATGCTGGCCAACGAACTCGGTCGATATAATTGTATGTACTATGTACATACCAAGTTTCATTCAAATCGGTTCATAAATACGTTAGTTATAGCATGACAAAAACCAGATCGTTTCAAAATGTCAGCCATAAGAGAAATTCAAAGTGCTATAACTCAATCATTTTTTAAGATATAGACAAAGTAAAAAGTGTTCTGGAATCGGTGTTTTAAGATCTAACACATAAAATAAAAATATTTTTCAACTTTTAATTTTTTCGCATTTAATTTTAAATTTTAAATTTTTAAAACAAAAACTAAATGGTCGCTATTTTGAAACAAGATGGCGGATGATGCTGGCCAACGAACTCGGTCGAGATATTTGTATGTACTATGTACATACCAAGTTTCATTCAAATCGATTCATAAATACGTTAGTTACCGCATGACAAAAATCAGATAGATATATATATATATATATATACAGTAAAACCTCCATTAACGGCCACCTCTGAAGAGCGGTCACCTCTAACAACCGGCCACTTTTGCATAGAACGGAATGAATCGTATTGAAATAATATTAGATCGAACCTCCGAATACCGTCACCTCTGAAAACCGGCCACGGCCAGGGAAATCCACTCCGATACGGCCACCAAAAGAAGCTGAGACCATTGCAAATTGCGACATTTAAAAAAATCCTTTGTTTTAGACACCTGTTTTGTCCTCCCCCCCTTTCTCCATTGCTGCTACAATTATAGTGATGAGCACTTTTTATTTCGTCCAATAGTGTGCTCGCCTGTTTCCTCCCGTCTCCCCCAGCACACACTTCTGTGGAGTGGTATTGGAAAAACTCTGTATATACGTGTATTTATTCTCGCAGTGACGCAAGCCAATTGCGAAAGTAACATAAACAAATTAAAGTACGTTAAATTGAAGTGAGAAACTTCTTTCAGTAATTTAAAATACAGTTTGGGAGTTAACTTTGTTTCTTCGTTTATATTTTTGCACTAGTTCACACGCACAATGTGGACAGCGCCGTGCGAAATGGGCGGTCTGTCCGGGCGCGGAAATTTATACTACCAGCATCATTTTTGGGTTGTTACAAGAAAAAGTTGGGGGAGATGGGGCCCCAAATTGACACTTTGCCCCGGGCGCATTTTCTCTTCACACGCCCTTGAATGTGGATATTCAATATTTTTTTACATTTTATTGTTTCACAACTGGCAATAATTTTGAGATTGGCAGTGAAAACGCATCAAATTTGAAAACCTTTATTTAATACGGTCATGTTGATGCCCTCACCCTAGAGGTCTGCACGGGCCCGGGCTTGGCTCGTGGCCCGTACCCGACCCGGCGGAATCGTTTCAAATTTTCTAACGGGCCGGGCCGGGCCGGCAAAAAAATTGAGCGGGCCAGACGGGCCGGGCCGGGCCGATAAAAAAAATTTTCAGGGCTGTCGGCCCGTTCTGAAGATTTATGCAGAAACGATAAAATAAGAGCTATTTTGAACGAAAATGGTTTTAACGAGAATAAGTATAAATGTGGCCACACTAGTTTGACAGCATCAATATAAAAATGCGCAGTGTATCGGCATCGGAGATTTACATTATGTGTAACCCGTTTTAATATATTTTTAGCTGACTCATGCCGGTCCGAGATCACGCTTGCATTATTTTTATACATATAGACTGGCCGGACCGGTACTAGACTTAATTATTGACAGAAAACGTGATTTGTAAAATTATTAACAGCGATAAAGAACTTATGTTAGCTTAGTCTTCGGATATATACTTCTTGATGATTTTTAAATAAATTAATTTCTCAATAATGCGAAAGTTTGACACATTTTCTGATTAATTTTAAATTGTAAAAGTATAAAAGTGAAAAGCCTAACTATTGAAGGGATTTTAATCGAATAGCATTTTTCATTTTTGGTAAATAAAATACTTGTATAACCTTGTTGAGATATAATAGTTTCTCAAATGATTGCAGGTTTTTCTCCCTTCCCTTGCTATTGCTTCTGGAAATTCTATTCAAAACGCTAATTATGACAGTATTTTATTTCTTTGCAGTATTGTTAAATTGCTTGTATCAAAAAATGGATAACGCCATTCGATTCTGAATAAAGATATCTGCTAATCTTATGCGTTTCTGAGGGGGAAAAAATGAATTTAGAAATGTATAAGAAAAGAGCTTCTTTGAATTTAAGAATGAATTTGGATTTGAAATCTATAATAAAATGATATAGAAATATATTTATAAATCTTCTTTTATTAAACAGCTTCAAAATTAACGATGTTTTTAGCTTTCTTTTTTTTCTTTTATTCTAAGCCATATTAATTTTTTAATGAATCTTTATTCGAATGTTGAAAGCTTAAAAATCTAAGTAATCATTAATGATGTTAATGTGTATTTGCTGTAAAATATACTGTAAAACCATTCCATAGATATGTATGCAGTATTCTTTAAAGGAATCTTAGTTATATGATAAAAATCTGAATTTTTTAGAAATCGTAGAAATTGTAACGGGCCAAAACGGGCCGGGCCGGGCCGGGCCGGGCCGGGCCTGTTTTCGCTGATTTTTGTACGGGCCGGGCCTAAAATATAAAAATTTAAACGGGCCGGGCCGGGCCGGGCCGAAATAACTTTCTTACGGGCCGGGCCTGGAAATTCCGGCCCGTGCAGACTTCTACCTCACCCCCTATCTTTTTTATATGGTTCCTCCCTGTCTACGCAGAGAAAAAAAGCGGTAACTATTTCTGCCTTCGCCAGCCATTTGTCTCTAGTTTTCTAAATCGAACATGAGTAAAATTTATAAAAAGAAATTTTTATCACTCAGTGAAAAATTGAAAGTTTTTGATGATAGTAAGATGAGCATTAGAAGCACGAAAATTAGCAGAAAAATATGGATGCGGAAGAACGTAAATAAATGAAATTTTAAAGAATAAAGAAGTGCACATTGAGAAACATCTTAGAGGCGAAAGCCTAGAAAACAATGTCAAATGTCGCAAAACTGGGAATGAAGTAATTAATGAAATGCTAGTAGAATAGTTTAGAAATTGCAGATCTAAAAATTTACCGATTTCAGGACCATTTTTCAAAAAAAAAAAAAAAATTCGCTTGAATTATACACATTTTGGAGTATTTTATTGAATTAAATAGTTTTTGTTATTCTTCTAATCAGTTGAAGCAAAACCTCCATATACCGGTCACCTCTAACAAGCGGCCACTTTTGCACAGTCCCATCGCTGGCCGCTCTTCGGAGGTTTTACTGTATATATATGTCAACATTTGAACGGAGGGTGGTTTTGGGGTCTGGGGGTCATGATCGGTGAAAATATACCAAAATTTTCTGGAAGTGCTTTCCCCCGGACTGCTGCAATAGGTAGCTTTTTACTTTTTGTAATGAAAGCTACCTAAAAAACTCGCCAAAAGTTAGCCATCTGAAGTTCTTAACGAAATTGGGATAGTGCATGCCGGTAATAGTCTTCGTAGGGAGAAATTGCTATTTTGATGCACCAGTGAAGGCGAGTTGAAGTGAAAATACACACGTCACAGAGCATGCACAAATGACTAAGGGGTGAAAATCTTCCAACGGTATGCATTGAGCGTCACCCTAATTACACTGTTAAAAATCTTGTTCTAATTTGAACCAAAAAAGTTTGTTTTTTGGTGCTCAATAGCTGCTACCATAAGATAGTGAAATCTCGTACCAACATTTGGAGCTTCCTAGTTCAACCTCGTTCCATGTATTGGAACTATGCTTCAATGGGAGCTCCAAATTTTGGTTCAAGATTTCACCATCTTACGGTGGCAGATATTGAGCACCAAAAAACAAACTTTTTTGGTTCAAACTAGAACAAGATTTTTAACAGTGTAGCCTGAATCACCCAGTGAGAGATGAAAGGATACCCCGAACACATTTTCAAGCCATCGGGTGTCAAATGGTCACACCGTTTCACCCCTGGGCGCCAAATGCAACTGTTTTGTCACCTTTATTTTTAACAGTGATTGGATTCGTCAAAATTTTGGCTTCCTGTTTTCGACGAATTTATGTATTTTAGAAGGGTCTGAACACGATTTGACTGTTTTTAGAAAATGCCTGTTTGCGACAAAAATTTTGTGAGCGCTCTATCTCAAGAATTGATGCTCGAAATTAAATTAAACTTTAAATTAAGATAGTCCTTGATATAATTTGGTGCTGATTAATTTTCGGTGTAAATCGCCGCTCAGGTGGCGGTGCTATGTTGCATTTTTCACGATTTCTGCAATAGATATATCTGAAGCATTAATGCATTAGTTTTGCTGATCAGGTTCTGGTGTAAATTTTCGAACAGATGGTGCTACTATGTTGCATTTTTCTCGATTTTTGGAATAGCTTTATCTCAAGAACTAATTCGAAGATTTTCATCAAAGTTCAGATTCTGTGAGACGATGGCGTAAGTTCATGCTGATTATGTTTTGTTGTAAATCGTGCAGCCGGCGGCGCTACTACGCTGAACTTTTCACAATTTCCGTAATAGCCATGCTTCAAGATAATGCCCGGAATTTCCTCAAACTACATATTCTGTTAGATCTTGTCATAATTGATGCTGATTAGGTTTTCGTATATACTGCATAGCATTTTGAGCTGCTGTGCTGCAATTTTTGTGATTTTTGCGATAGCTATAACTCAAAAACTAATGCACAGAATTTTATCAAACTTCATATTCTGTTACATTTTCAAATAAATAGATCCTGTTTAGACTTTGGTGTGCCAAACAGGTCTTGCTTTAGGGTCGGTAATTTTGGCTACAGTTGTCTAACAGGATAGGTGCTTAAAATCAGCAATTTGTTTGAAAAATGTAATACTTATATACCTCTTTCAACTGTATATAATTCAGTAAAACTATAGCTTTAGATTCTCAATGATTGGCATACATTCACATTTAATTTTGGCACTTTGATATCGAATTTTAAAGTATTGATATGCATGGAATAGAAGAAAGTTTTGCAATTGGTATATATCGAACCAGTTACATATGTCATGATGATTTTTTTTCTTAAAATAATTATCTTTCGAAATTTGATCCTTATAATTACAGAGAACATTTGTAAGAAAAATATGAAAATTATGCTGCACTTTTGGAATGTAATGTAGCGGCGGTGCGTATTAACATAATTAATAAACTCACATTCTTCAAAGGACTGAACATATTTTATTTTAATGTATTGCGAAGCGTTGCGTGCCCTTATGGCAAAGCAAAACAATTAGAAAGCACAGACGATTTATATTTCTATGGTTACATGCATTAGCGAACAAAGTGTGATGCCAGATTCCAAATATAAATTACAAGTAATTCTAACATACCCGCGGTCATTGAAGGGTCAACTTCAATAAATTATACAACAGAAAATATTAACATTACAAATGCTTAAGTAATATGATACAATACAACAATTTTCTTTTAACAATGAAAAATGCAATTATGAACATACAACAATAGGAAAACTAAAAAGAAAAATACATAACGAAACTCTCTTTTTTTTTTTTTCAACATTTCGTAATTAGTTCTCTGAAACTTATTGCGGCAATAACGCAATTTTTGAAATACTTCTTTTAAGTTTTCTCCTTGAGGTTTTTAACTTCTACAACTATAATCTTACCATCTGTATCTGGGAAAATATTTATAATGCGTCCTAATAAGTATTTATTTGTAGAAAGATCATCTTTCTTTATCAACACTAAGGTTCCTATGTTTACGTTATTTTTTTTTTTTTTTCAAATTGCCATTTTGAACGTTGTTGGAGCGTATTTAAATACTCTTTATTCCAACGATTCCATATCAATTGAACGTATTTTGAAATTCTATGCCATCTAGATAGTCTATTTTTGTTTACATTAATTAATTCTGGTTCAACGATGGCTGTCATAGGCCTTCTGATTAAACAGTGGCCTGGTGTTAAGGCCTCCAAGTCATTCACGTCTGAAGACAATGGAGTGAATTGGCCGTGACTTTAATATAGACTCTATATGAGCAATTACAGTTAATAACTCTTCGAACGTTAGCCTTGCATTACCTACCGTTCGCTTTAGATGATATTTTACCGATTTTATTCCTGCCTCCCACAATCCGCCAAAATTAGGTGCTCTGGGTGGAATAAATTTCCAAATAATATTCTCTTCTGACAAATAATTTGCTAACTTCTCCTCAGGATGTCTTGGTAAATTATGGAGTCTCTGTAACTCGGCGTTAGCGCCAACAAATTTTTTTGCATTATCTGAAAATATTACTGCGCACCTTCCGCGTCTAGCACTGAACCTTTATAAGGTGGCAATGAATGCATCTATAGCCAATTCTGACACTAGTTCGAGATACACTGCTTTAGTTACAAAGCAAACGAAGATTGCCAAATACACCTTATTAAGAATTCTCTTGTCCCTTATATTTTATTAAAAAAAAGGGGGGCACCAAAATCTGTTCCCACATAACTAAATGGTGCGCTAGGACGTTCCCTCTCTGTGGGTAGGGAACCCATGATTTGTTGTATAGTTTTAGGGTTGCTTTTCTACACGTTACACACTCATGCATTATTTTTCTAGCTAAATTTCTTCCCCGTAGCGGCCAGAATTTTTGACTCAAATAACATAACAATGCTTGTGCTCCTATATGAAGATATTTTTTATGATAGTAAATTGCAATTAGGCTACACAATTTACCCTTAGCTGGCAGAATATATTGATGTTTTTGAGCAAACTTTAAGTCTGCGTTATCTAAACGCCCTCGTACTCTTAGCACGTTATCTGCATCTAATAAGGGGTTTAACAATCTCAATTTACCTTTTTAGAAATTTGATTACCTTCTAACAATGCAGTATATTCTGCCTTAAATTCAACCTTTTGAACCTCCCGTATCAAAAAATTTTCAGCTCTTGATAATTCATCTATACTTATGTGCCCTTTTCTTTTTTCAGCCGATTTTCTTGTATTATCTAAGAACCTGAAAATATAACTTAAAACACGTATTATTTTAGTATAATTATTGCTAACACTTAAAATTTTATTTACAAATTCAGTAGAATTTAAACAGATTAGTGTAGTACTAGTTTTCAGTTTTAATTCTGATGAAAGAGAGGACCGTGCCACCAAAATTCGCAATTTCAATTAATATGTCGAAGTTTGTCCTCGAGACACAAGGTCTGCTGGGTTGGCCTCTGAGTGTATATGTTTCCATTGAAAAGTTTGGGTCATCTCTTGAATTTTGTAAACTCTGTTTGCCACAAAAGTTTTAAGTAAATGAGGAGGAGTCGGAATCCATGCTAAGACGATGGTTGAATCACACCATAATATTATTTTACTGATGTTCAACCTTAGTAAATTCACCATCTTAGATATGAGTTGAGACAATAAGACATCTGCGGACAGATCCAATCTTGGGATCGTCAATGGTTTCAATGGTTCAACCCTAGACTTGCTGCACAATAAATTTAAAGACGTATTAAATTTTGTGAAACAGCGTAGATAAATGGCTGCTCCATATGGAAGCTCGGACGCATCAGAGAAGCCGTGCAGTTCAATTTCCGAATGTACTTCATTTAAAGCAAAATGATTGATTTTTAAATTGTTTATATTTTGAAGCGTTCTGATAAAGCATCGCGATTCATCTTTATTGTCAACCGGAAGTGGATCGCTCCAATCTAACCTTAATAACCGGAGTCTTTATATGAAAATCTTAGCCTTAGCTATTCCAGGACCGAGCAATCCCAGTGGATAGTAAATTCGCGCTATATCGGATAAAACAGCTCTTTTTTGAATATACAACTGGTTCCTTAACTGATGAATTAAACGAAAAGGAGTCACGAACTGGATTTCATAACAATCCTAGAGTTTTAGTGCTCTGGTTCTCATCACGATTATTGAATGTATACTCCTGGTTTCTAGTTGCGATTTTTAAGACTTCGGGGTGATTAGCACAGCATCGGTGCAACTTCATGCTACCACGTTCAAGAAATGCGATTAATTGTGCTTGCAGTTGTTGAGCCTTTTTTAAAGTGTTAGCTCCTGTTAATACGTCATCCACATAGAAATCTTGTAGAACTACACGTGATGCTAGCGGGAAATTGTCCTATTCATCAATTGCAAGCTGATCTGCGTGGCAAGATAAGGCGACTTCGATGTACCGTATGTAATCGTCTTTAACTTAAATGTTTTGACTAATTCTTCTTCACCTGCTTTCCACAAGATGCGAAGCTCTCTGATTTTCCGCAATTATTATCTGGCGATACATCTTTATGATGTCAGCAATAAAGGCATACTTGTGAGTTCGAAATCGACATATGATATCGAAAAGCTCACCTTGAATTAATCCTCCGTTTAAAAAAATATCATTTAAAGAAACACCAATGGTAGTAGCTGCACTAGCATCGAAGACGACCTTTAATTTCGTTCTGGGTTTCTCGGGTTTGTATACCCCATGATGCGGCAAATAATATGAAAATTTGGGCTTATTTCCCAACGAGATTTCTTCTAAGTGTCCCAAATTATTATATTCGTTAATAAATTCTTCATATAACAATTTCATGGCTGTATTGTGCGTAAATGGGTTAAGTAAATGATTTAATCGTTTAACTGCGTTTTCTTTTGATTCTCCTAAACATGCAAGCCCTCTAGCTTTAATTGGCATTTCCACAATTTACCTATCATCTTCTCTTCTAGTATGTGTACGCAGGAAATGTTCCTCACAATATTGCTCTTCTTTACCTTTTATTGGATTTGTATCATGAACCGCTTCAATATGCCAAAATTTTTGCATAGTGTTGGATAAATCATCCACAGATCGAACAAGACCAAAATAATTATTAAAATTAATTTGTTGTGACATAGACGTGGCAACATCTATTGGCAACATAGCCAAAAACAGTTTCTTGAAAAACCAAATTTTGCATATTTATTTTATTTTGTCCCATTAATTTAAAAAATACTTTGTTTGATAATAAAACATGTATTGGACATGGTTTATCAAATTGAGGATCAGCTAACTGAAAAGTCTGTAAATGCATAATAGGCATGATGTTTAGATATGTAGCTGGTTTCATGCGCGTAATTTTAGGAACAATAAAAAATTGCAATGTTTCATTAAAACTCCTATTTTTATTTCGTATGGTTGTTATAATACTTTCCTTTATATTCATAACTGAACCATTTAGCCCTGAAACTGATGCGTTTATTTTCCTTCCTTTCAAGAACAATAACTCGGTGCATTCGTTCGTTATAAAGTTATTTTGCGATCCTGAATCTAACAATGCTCTAAGAGGAACAAATTCTCTTCTAGCATTTTGTACATATATTATCGCAGTTAAAAACTGTAGTTGTTTACTAGAAGAAGACGTCATACTCATTACAGTATTGTTAATACACTGGTGGAAATTGATTTATGAAAACACGGTTTTTTGACTAAAACTTCTATAATATCCATTAAAAATGAATGAAAGTTCATGGGATATACATAGTACGTATGACAAATATGTTAAAAAACATTCTTTCACACATAATATTAAATATAAACAAAAAGTCAAAAATTAAATTGTCGTAATACGCGAACATGGAAATTGATTTATGAAATATCACATTTCATTGATTATTCCGAAGCAATGTGTCAAAAATTTGCATAAAACAAGGTAACGTGACCTGCAAAGTAGACATAAAAAGCGTTGTATAGTGAAAGTAATACATTTAAATTAAAATTTTTGCAATGGGTATACAAAAGATTTTGTCTGAAAAAAAAAGAGGTAAAATCGATGCATATTTAGAATGTGGAAAGTCTGTCCCAGAAATTAATAAATAAATTAAAAGATCTGTTAGTGTGATATATAGGTATAGAAAAGATCCAGCATATTATGGGAAAAAATTAACAAAAAGATAATCCACCTTTAAGCAAGAGACAGAAAATGGGGAGTCTTCAACTTGCATTGAAAGCTGGTCACAGTTCAAAGCAAATTTGTGCAGACCTATCCCTGCCTGTTACTTCTAGAAGAGTTAGGCAAATTTTACATTCTTCACGGAGCTTGAGATGGTCGAAAATGAAGCCGTGTCCAAAGTTACATCTGCGTCACAAGCAGATGCGTTTGCAGAATTGCGAGAAGTACATGCCAATGGGTGAAAATTGGAAGAAAGATATTTTCTCTGATGAAAAAAGATTTAATTTGGGAGACCCAGATAGTTTAACGTATTATTGGAGAGATCTCCGAAATCTACATTCAGCAGAAATTTTGGTGGCGGAAGTTTGATGATTTGGGCAGCGATTGCTTATGTCGGCAAAAGTGAAATTGTATTTTTAAACGGTCGCCAGAACTCTTTTGATTATAATTTAGTTTTAGAAAATTCCCTTCTTCCATTTGCATGGCAATATTATGGTTTAGATTATATCTTCATGCAAGATAATGCAAGTATTCACATTTCAGATACAATGAAAGATTTGTTTGCTGAACAGAATATTGTTCCTTTAGATCATCCACCTATTAGTCCTGATCTGAACCCCATGGAAAACGTTTGGAGGCAGCTTGTTCGAATGGTTTATGCAAATGGGATGCAGTACACATCTCTTGTAAATTTGAAAATTTCAATCTCTCAAAACTACTAACTAATTGATCAGAAATACACCCAATCTTGTTTTATCAATGCCATCTAGAATAAAAGAAAATCTAATGAATAAAGGCGGCTTTACTAATTATTAATATTAATTAAATGTGACATTTCATAAATCAATTTCCATGTTTTTATGTTACTAAAATCCAATCTGCTCTGGCTAATGTTATGAACTGATGATAAACAATTGAAGAATTATTTTTTCACTTTAACAAAATAAACCTTTTCTTTGCGGATAAAATTAAGAATTAGGAACATCTCATTAAAATGTGATCGCCTTTACACATTGAACAAATGTGTAGACCTTCTGCTAACAAAGTCAATGACTTAGAATTAAATGAACGTTTCTGATCCTTACTGAAAAGTTTTACAGACGTGACTTTATGGATATTTTCTAAAAATTGAGATCGTTTTTCTAAAAATAAAAGTAATTCATCCAACTTCGGAACTTCTTTTGAACTTATTGTCATTTCATAATTTTTTCGAGTATCTCTATCTAACTTTAGGAGAATAATGTTTAATATTAAAACATCTGAAAGATTGTTTCTGTTATAGTTCAAAATCTTCAATGCGCGAATGCTTTTTTTTTTTTTTTTTTTTTTTTTTTTTACATTATCGACTAAATTTCGGAGATCTTTAGCGGAAGGCTGTGTGAGTTTATCTGCATTTAAGAGTGAATTAATGTGTATTTCTGTTACTACTCTATCACTTTCGTATCTGTCTTTTAATGAAAAAGATGAAAAAGTGTCTTCTGTGCTAATCAAAGCTCTTGCATCACTTATTAATGCTGCCGATAAATAATGCAACTTTTGCGCAGCTGATAATTGCTCATTTGAAGTTATTAAGTTGTTAAATTGTAATTTAAATAGACCCCATTCATCGGGTTTTCCGGAGAATTTCGGAAGAGAAATTTCGGGTAATTTAATACTTATCGCGTTGTTTGTTTGAGTAGAATTTGATTGAATTTCATTGGAAATTTTTCCTTGTTCTAAATGCTTAAGTTGTTTTTTAATTTGAAATTTGGCCTTTATAGTTTTTTTCCTGGTATTCTTCGCTAGCGTTAATGTCAATTTCATATTTTTCTAAACTAATTCCAGCTTCTATTTCTTTATTTAAGTTTTTTAGAGATTGTTCTCTGTCATTCAGTTGTTCTAAAATTTCTAAATAACTATCAATATCAAGATTTTTATTATTTATTAATGTTTCTAATTTACTAATTAATTTTGTAACAGATGTACGTAACGTTGCACGCTTCTTTTTTAATTTTTCAAGACTTTTCATATTCAAAAAATTATGATAACAGCAAAAGGAATAATAAATTTTTCATACCTTCTTTCCTGGCAGACGATTTCCTTTCTTCAATCAAGGCATCAAGCAAGTGTCGTAAAGAAATGTCACGACATCGCTTAGAATAAAATAAAATAAAAGAAAAGAAAAAACAAAGAGAGAGAAAGAATAATAATAAATAAATAAATAAATAAATAAATAAATAAATAATCTAGAAAGAGATAGAAAATGAAATGATATTAATGTATATAAAAGTATTAAAATAAATTTTTATTTTAGCTTTCGTAAACAAGAAATGATAACAATAATATGTGTTGTTTGTTCGGAAGTTTTATTATACTATAAGCTCTCCTTTAGTCAAAGCCTGGGAATAGCAAAATCACATGAACGAAGGGATTTTCTCACCATTAGTTATAAAAGGAACAAATGTTTACGAGAAGCAATAAAACCTAGAGTCGCCATTTGTGACATTAACGTACACAAGCAACAATGAAAGATTTACAATCAAATTTATGACTCCCACGTGTGGTCTACTTGGGCGGTTGGTTCGGAATCGTAGCTCCGGCAATAAATAATGGAGGAACAATGTCTAAAAATCCAACCCCGTTTCTTTTACTTGACCAATGGACAGCGAAACATATTCAAAGCCAATTGGAGTCCGAATTTTATACCCAATGGGGTCAAAGGGGGCGTACAGGACCTGAAAAGAAAACCCCACATGAGTCAGTGCAGTTTTGGAATTGAAAGTGTAAAAAGTAAAAAAAGATTTTTTTTTCTCTCTGCTGCGAGTTTCCCGCTAAGATGAGAGGGAAAAGAGGAAATCGAAATAATCCGTGTCGTCGGAAGATGTGATCTTATGCCTCCCGGACGAAGTGATGAGAAGCGACGCTATGCTCTGCATAGAGAACGAATCGTCGACTGATTTCCAATTCAAAAAGGAACACCTGAGTATTGCTGAGCGGACTATTTTTCATCGGATGATTTCTAAGTATTGCTGAGTGGAATTCATTTCTGCAAAACAAAAAAAAAAAAAAACTTTGCCTGAAACTCCCAGTGAAATTTGAAAGTGCTTATTAGTGTGAAAAGGACCATACGTCTAACTGATGACTGGAAAGTGCGCAAAATTTGAAAAGTTGCAAACTATTTGTGTTAATAAAAAAAAACAAAATGCCTTGGAACTCAGCACCTGGATTTAATTGTGTCAGTGTACTGATGAACTGTATGGACAGCTATAAGCCAACGACGACCAATACCAGGAACATACTTGTAAGGTGAGAAAATTTCATTGTTCATGTTGTGACGGTATATTCATGCTGGGTGTCGTTTGTCACGTTATATGCAGACATACTCATTAATTTAGATTAAAACAACACAGTTTATTAAAATGATAAGGGCTAAAGGAAAGTGGAGCCAGTCTATAATTTCACACACTGAGAACACTATGAACAGCTAAAATCATACTCACAAGTTTTGGTCTAGCTCAGTCGGGGCACCGTCTAGCACTTGACACTATTTCCTGGCTGATCTACTAAACAAATCTTAATTTCACAGCCCGTGGCTGTGGATATTTCTTTATTTGCTCAAATAATCAAAACGAAACGATTCTAAACTTTCTTACCAAGGCCGAACCTTTAATCCACTATCTGAACTTCCTTCCGCTTTACTGGAGGCCGTAGCTATTCTCTAATCGTCAGCACCTTAATAAACAATCATCAACTTCGTTGTCCAATGACGCTGGCTGCTGGCTAAGGCCAGAAACACACAGACGCTGGCTAAGGCCAGAACACACAGACGCTGGCTGCTGGCTACTGCCAGAAACACACAGACGCTGGCTACTGGCTGAGGCCAGAAACACACAGACGCTGGCCAAGGCCAGAACACACACACCACAAACTCACACTCAAGCTTTTATACGCGACAAACTGAGATACTTCTCATTAACATAATACTAATAACCGCGAGCTAACTGCGGAATTCGAAAGAGCACACACACTCTAGAAAGTTAAAGTAAAAGAGAGGATAGATGTCACTTTTACGCCTACAAAATGTTAAATTATTGACGTCACGATCTCAGAAACACTAGAGTGCCTTTATGACAAAAGGTCACTCCCTCACAATGTGACTGGCCAATTTATTTTATTGATATAATGTTGTGTTAAAAATTTTGGTTTTTGAAATTTGATTATTTAAAATTTGATTATTTTAAAATTTTAAAATTATTATTATCTTTGGGGCTCAAAATTATCAGAATTTAATGCTCAAACTTAATTAATAGTAAAATGAATAAATAAATAAATTAATAATACCAGTAAAATAATACTAATAATATGAACGAAGGACTTGATTTGATAAAATATGAAATTTTGGGGCTTTGCCTATAAGTTGTGTCGTGAACTTTAGTGTTATGAGCTGTGAGGATAGCAGAACAATAGGAAATGAATAAATAAACAAACAACAAAAAAAAAAAAAAAAAAAAAAAAAATGAAATAAAATATATTGTATATTTCACTATAACCATATTTCAGTAGTTATTGCCTTGCATATTATATTTTTATAGTGTTTGCATGATGCCAATTTATATGTTTTAATAAAATTTGTATATATGTACCTATTCTTGTCTTTATTCCAGTTTTCTCCCTTTATGTATTTTAAGGTAATTTCTAGATGCAGATTAGGGAATGTTAACATTTAAATTTGTAGATTAATATCTCAAGTATTTTATTGACTCATCAATCCCAATTTTCACAAATTCATACGTTAAATAAGGCGATCCTAATGTTATTGCAAAATGTTAATTTTATGTATGATATTAAGGAATTAATTTCAGTAATTAATAATATCCGATCTTCGTTCACAACGCCGAAGGGATATTATTTTCATTTGTCTTCGTACTAACCACGTCACGTTTGCGTACCTAGTAGGAGGTGTTTATTTTCGTCACCACACTACTAAAAGTTTAATGGTGCTCATACCAGGTGTATGAATTTGTATTTGGGATTCAAAATTAAAAATTTTCTGCATTTAAATATAAATAAAGATAGCCAGTATTATGATTTTATTCTTAATTACCTATCTTCTCTTAGCTTTTTCTCCTTCTACTAACAAACATTATTTATCCATATTGTGTTTATAAATATTGTGTGTATATCTAAAAATTTACGAAATTGAAATATAATAGTTGAGAAGATGAAACAAAAATATACAGAAGAGTTGGTTTAGTTCACGACACATTAGCTTGTAAGATTGTAAAGAATTTCGTTACTATATATATCCGTATTTCGGAAAATTTACTTTGTCATTATATTTATGTGTATTTATAAAAATATTTAGGGCTATTTCATAATTTCTATTATATATTATTCTTGAATGAGTATAAATTATAATAATTCATTACAAAACTCATATCTTGAGAGTATATGATATCATAATTTGAGGTGTGAAAGAGTTCAAAAAATAAAAATAAAGGAAAAAGTATTAAACATCAGTCTGTGTGAGATTTTCCAAATAAGTAAATAAATATGACAGGTAGAAATAAGGCAAGGCAGTCTTCTCCCGAAAGGGACACATTTAAAATTGGAATAGACACTCTATTGAACTCTTTACAAAATTTTGAGGACAAACCAGACCAAAATATATCATATTTTTTCGAAGAGTTCGAAGAATTAGCCGCAGCGGCACAATTTCCTGATGATTTAAAATTGGTGTTGGCAAAGTCAAAATTTAAAGGTCAAGCGAGAGAGATTCTAAAAAACACAGCCGAATTGCATAAAGCACAAAACTATAACACATTCAAAGAAAATGCGATAACACAATTTAAAAAAGAAAGATCGTTTGCTGACGCTCAGGCGCAATTCATAAACGCAAAACAAACACCCAACCAAACTATTGAAGAATTTACTAAACAATTCAACATTGAGGCACAAAAATACCTTGTCTCGTCAGGACATGAACAAAAGAATGGAGCTAAAGAATTATTAGAAACGATTAAATTAACTAAATACCTTGAAGCACTAAGACCGGACATCTCCTTTGAATTAAAAAAATACCCACCCACAAAGTTTGATGAAGCAGTAAAAAAAGCTAAAAATATCGAAAGTGCTTTGAACAGTAAATGTGCAGGAGAAGTAAACAATTTAACTGAAAATAGCGAAAATAAATTATTCGAGGCACTTCTTAGCATGTCGCAAGAACAAAAATCGGAAATACACCAATTAAAAGAACAAATAAAAGATTTAAAAATTCAAAAAAATGAAAGCGAACATAACAACGCTGAAGTAAATCAGATAACACATAATTTTTGTCATATCTGTAATAAATCCAACCACCAGACACAAAATTGTTATTTCAATCAAAAAAGTGCGAATTTTTTTCAACCAAGGGGAGCGCAAAACAATGTTCGGCCACGATTTCAAAAAAATTATTATCAAAATAATAATTATAGAGGCTTTCAACGATTTCCACAAAATTATGCACAACATTTCCAAGCGCCACAAACACTGGATTTTGCAAGACCTTATCACAATCAAACTAGATTTAACGATATGCAAATTCAAATGCCAAATTGGCAAAATTTGACCCAATCACAAATAGGACAGAATCAAATGTATCCTGGAAATTACAATATGCAAAATATGATTCCAATGCAAAACTTTGATCCAACACAAGGAAACAACACACAAATTGCATATACAGGGCAGCATCAGGGTTTCGCAAATATGCAAAATAGCCAAAATCCTTTGCCGCAAAATAATGAGGGAAATAGGGAACATCAGCCCACAATTACTTTTCCTAACGAAAACAGAGACAGGCGGGGAAGACACAATAATAATAATAGGAACAGAGGGCAAAGTCATTTAAACCGGTAAGCGGGCCTACAAAATTGCGAGGAATACAAGCCCGTAGGTCCCGTAACATTGAGAAAAAACAGGGTTATAATATAAAAAATAAATCAAACAAGGAATTAAAAATATTGAAACAAAAGCAAACGAAAAAGACAATGATAAAAAAAAATGAGGAAGAAAAAAAAGATATAACACAAAAATTGATCGCAAGTTGTAACTCGAAAAAAAACAATGAATTACCAATATGGGACTTAAAAATAAAGAAAGATTTAATTATACCCAGCCTTATTGACAGTGGGGCGAGTATAAGTTTAATATCTCCAGGGGTCTTTGAAAAAATAAAAGGGACGGATATAAAGATTAAATATTTAGCTAACGCTATAAAAATTACAACTTTATCAAACAAATCCATTCCTTTTAAACACTGTGTAAAATTTAAGTTTAGATTTAACAACACTTTCTTAAATGGCACATTTTATGTAACTAAAGATGAATTCGACCGTAATTACAAAATTATTTTAGGATATGATTTCTTAAAAAGTAATAAAATAATCATGGATTTTGAAAATAATACTTTTAAACTCAATAATTCAATTATACAATTAAACCCCAATGAAAATCAAATCACGGAGGTGAATAAAATTAAGCCCGTACAACAAAATGATGACGTTCAAACAATACCAAAACAAATCAAATCCTATCAACACAATAACATTCCGAAAATTAATACACGAGTATTTGTAAAGGAAAGCATTACTTTGAGACCTAGAGAATCGAAATTAGTAAATTTAATTTTTGATGGGAAATTAAGAAACAAGCAACAATTTTTTTTCCAACCTAAATATAACAACAGGAAATTAGTAATCCAAAATTCAGTTCATGAAAACAAGGAAACAGAAAATAATTCATTCACAATATTAGTACAAAATAAATCTAAACAATACTTGAGACTTCACAAAGATCAGGAAATGGGAAAAATTACCACTGATTTTTTTATAAAAGAACAAAGTAAATCAAAAACTGATAATATTTACGAAGTAAATAACTTAAATATCACACAAATTAGAGAATTACGAAAAAAAGAACTTTCAGAGAAGGATTTTAAAATAGATCACTTAACACCGAAGGTACAAAAAGAAGTATTGAAAATTTTAATGAGACATGCTACTGCTTTCAGCAAATCATACAAAACTCTAGGAGAAACGGACGTAATAAAACCGAATTTTAAATTAATGCATGACTTTCCTATACAAACGAAACCATTCAAATTAGCGCATGATGTAAAAAAATTCGCGGAGAAAGAAATTCAAGATTTATTGGATGCAGGTATCATAGAGCCTACGAACTCAAGTTATGCTTTCCCAGTAATTTTCGTAAAAAAAAATTCTACGTCAAAAACCAATGATCAAAACTTAATAAAACTTAGAATGGCTATAGATTTTAGAGCTCTTAACGATATATTAGAAAGCGATCCGTATCCAGTCCCTAACACAAAGAGTATTTTACAAAGCATCGCTGGAAAAAAAATATTTACAGTTCTAGATTTACATTCTGCATTTTTTCAAATCAAATTACAAGAGCAGGACAAGCATAAACTAGCATTTATCACGGAGGATAACCATTTTCAAATAACACGAATGCCATTCGGAACTAAAATCTCAACAAATATATTTGCTCGTCTAATCGATATAGTTTTAGGTGATTTAAAAAAGAAATATAACATTCAATACTTTATTGATGACATTTTACTTGCCGCTGATAATATACAACAAATGCACACATTACTAGAAGAAGTACTAACACAATTAGAAAAATTTAATCTCACAATTGAACCAGCTAAAATAAAACTATACATGCAAGAAATAGACTTTCTGGGATACAAAATTAGTGAAAAAGGATATGCACCCTCAGAAAAAAATATAAAAAAAATAACAAGCTTTGCAATCCCTACATCTCAGAAAACAGTGCGAGCATTCATTGGATTATGCACGTATTTTAAATCAACTATAAACAATTATGCAGAAATTATAGCGCCACTGACAGATCTCACTAAAGCGAATACAAAATTCAAATGGAATGACAAAGCACAGGAATCATTTGAAAAAATACAAAAAATTATCATGGAACAACCTACCATACATCCCCCAGATTTTAATAAAGATTTCTATATAATTACAGACGGATCAAAAATTGCAACATCAGGTATACTCGCGCAAAAACAAGGAGATAAAATGATACCAATTGAATTTACGGGCAGAAAATTAAAAGAATCGGAAAAGAGATATCCAAGCATGCAGATAGAGCTTTTGGCAATATATGAAACTATAACTTATTTTAGAAACATTTTATTAGGAAGAAAATTTTTTCTCCTAACAGATTCAAAAGCATTAACATACCACTTACACTTGGAAAAACAGCCGGAAATTGTAGCACGATGGTTACTTAAGCTACAGGATTATGATTTTGAAGTATCGCACATTGAAGGTATTCATAACCCAGCAGATTTCTGTAGTAGAGAAACAAATGCCTTAACTATAGCGGACGATTTAAACAAACATCTTTTTGCGGTAAATAAAAATTTGAATGCAGACAATATAAAAAAAGAACAATTAAAAGACCCTAAATTAAACGAAATTATTCAAGCTTTACAACAACAGAAAAAAGCAAAAAAATATGAAAAATACAATTTAAATAAAGAAGGAATATTAATTCTAAGAAAATCACGAAATTCAAATAATGATGATTTATATATTGCGCCACAGAATTTAAAAGAAGATATTATAAAAAGCGCACATGTCCCACACTTCGCTTTTCTAAAAACCTATGGCATAATAAAAGAAAGATTTTTTTGGTATAGAATGTATCAAGAGATAAAACAATTCTGTGCGAAATGTATAACATGCAATACATTTAAACAGCATAAAACGATAAAAATTCCACTGAAAACGATGGATAAAAATTACATACCTGGTCATAAATTAACTATTGACGTAGTAGGAAGTTTGGTTACATCTCTAAATAGGAATAAATTTGTTTTAACTATTGTCGATACAGCATCACGCTTCCTACAAGCATTTCCACTTAGATCGACGGATACTAAGGTTATAATCAATGCATTAAATGGTTATTTCAGTACTTTTGGATTAGCGAAATATATCTCTACAGACAACGGAGCTTATTTTAAATCGAAGGATTTCAAAGATTATATGAAAAATTTAAATATTGAACTAATACCTTCGTCGGTGTACCACCCGGAATCGCAATCTGTACTTGAACGAATACACCGGGATTTAAAAGCTTCCATAGCCTCTATGTGTAATAAAACTTACGAATGGGATATAAAACTTCCATATTTCGTACTTATGCATAATTCAACTGTACATAGAATAACAAAATTTTCTCCAAGCATGTTATTTTTCGGTAGAGAGATAAAAACGCCATTCACGAATTTTGAAGCGCGTAATATGGATTCTTACAGTACATATGTACAGAATAAGCTCAAACATATGCACGATATAAGATATGAAGTTATGAAGAATCAAGAAAAGGCGGATTTGGAACTGAATAAGAATTCGCAGTTAAAACACAAAGAATTAAAATTGGGTGACGAGGTCTACATGAAAATGCTGAGAAAACCTAAGGCATTACATCAGAAATTTTCAGGCCCATATTATATTGAGAGAATTTTCAGAAATGATAACTACCTCATAAAGAACAAACATAGGCCAGACCTGAGACCTATTAGAATTCATATTTCTAAATTATTTGCGCCCAATGTGGCAAACAGAACAGAAAACAAGTAATCATTCCTTAGAAAATAAGTGTAAAAAAAAAAATAATAATAAAAATAATAAAAAAATAATAATAATAATAAAACAAAATTAAATAAATAAAATTCAAAAAAAAAAAAAAAAAAAAAATTTTTTTAGACTTCAAGAATTTATTAAAATTGTTTTAAGCGTCTACTGAAACCGTCAAAATCTTTTAAATATACCGTATTTAACATATCAGCCAAACTTAAAAAAATTTTTACAATTAAACACAGAAAATTCTAAAAAATGTTCGAATCTTGCAAATTACATACAAAATTAACGTTATAAAAAAAAAAAAAAAAAAAAACGGAGCTATATTATGGTCTCATACGAAATATGTTTCGTACTTCCCGGGATGTGAGTATTTATTGCTGGTCGATAACTTGCATGGTATGGAAAATATTTTTTAGGAGACTATACATAGACAAAATATATATAACAGAGACAAATAAATATTAAAAATAGGCATTACATGAATAGTCGTAATATATTACCTAATATAAAAATAAACTAGATTCAAACAAAATATATATACATATATATAAAAATTATATTTACGAATTTTTCATAACACGGTATGTTATACAAAAAGGAAAATGAAGATAGAAAAGGTTTCAGAACAATAATACAATGGGATCGTGAAATAATGTATGATAAAAATAAAAACGGGAATGAAAATGAAGTCATAAACAGTAGCATGAACAGTAGTGAATTCTAGTGAGAATGCGTCTCAGTAGGAAATTCGAGCGAATAATATAGGTATCGCGGAGGTGAATATGTTTATATACATATTATATTTGGCAGTTTTCAAAGGCCAACACATTGCAATGATGATTTTCTCACATTTAATGTATTTGTGTATGTTATTTCAATTTTTGTATTACTATGTCCATTTGTCATTACATGTATATATTTATAATAATGGTATGGTATTCTTGCACATCTTTTAATTTTAAGTGATTAGATTATAAATCTGTATATATATTATAGCTTATTTTTGGATAGAATAATTTTTTTTTCTTAAAGTAAGAGGGGATAAGCTTGTCGTAAAGAAATGTCACGACATCGCTTAGAATAAAATAAAATAAAAGAAAAGAAAAAACAAAGAGAGAGAAAGAATAATAATAAATAAATAAATAAATAAATAAATAAATAAATAATCTAGAAAGAGATAGAAAATGAAATGATATTAATGTATATAAAAGTATTAAAATAAATTTTTATTTTAGCTTTCGTAAACAAGAAATGATAACAATAATATGTGTTGTTTGTTCGGAAGTTTTATTATACTATAAGCTCTCCTTTAGTCAAAGCCTGGGAATAGCAAAATCACATGAACGAAGGGATTTTCTCACCATTAGTTATAAAAGGAACAAATGTTTACGAGAAGCAATAAAACCTAGAGTCGCCATTTGTGACATTAACGTACACAAGCAACAATGAAAGATTTACAATCAAATTTATGACTCCCACGTGTGGTCTACTTGGGCGGTTGGTTCGGAATCGTAGCTCCGGCAATAAATAATGGAGGAACAATGTCTAAAAATCCAACCCCGTTTCTTTTACTTGACCAATGGACAGCGAAACATATTCAAAGCCAATTGGAGTCCGAATTTTATACCCAATGGGGTCAAAGGGGGCGTACAGGACCTGAAAAGAAAACCCCACATGAGTCAGTGCAGTTTTGGAATTGAAAGTGTAAAAAGTAAAAAAAGATTTTTTTTCTCTCTGCTGCGAGTTTCCCGCTAAGATGAGAGGGAAAAGAGGAAATCGAAATAATCCGTGTCGTCGGAAGATGTGATCTTATGCCTCCCGGACGAAGTGATGAGAAGCGACGCTATGCTCTGCATAGAGAAAGAATCGTCGACTGATTTCCAATTCAAAAAGGAACACCTGAGTATTGCTGAGCGGACTATTTTTCATCGGATGATTTCTAAGTATTGCTGAGTGGAATTCATTTCTGCAAAACAAAAAAAAAAACTTTGCCTGAAACTCCCAGTGAAATTTGAAAGTGCTTATTAGTGTGAAAAGGACCATACGTCTAACTGATGACTGGAAAGTGCGCAAAATTTGAAAAGTTGCAAACTATTTGTGTTAATAAAAAAAAAAACAAAATGCCTTGGAACTCAGCACCTGGATTTAATTGTGTCAGTGTACTGATGAACTGTATGGACAGCTATAAGCCAACGACGACCAATACCAGGAACATACTTGTAAGGTGAGAAAATTTCATTGTTCATGTGACTGGCCAATTTATTTTATTGATATAATGTTGTGTTAAAAATTTTGGTTTTTGAAATTTGATTATTTAAAATTTGATTATTTTAAAATTTTAAAATTATTATTATCTTTGGGGCTCAAAATTATCAGAATTTAATGCTCAAACTTAATTAATAGTAAAATGAATAAATAAATAAATTAATAATACCAGTAAAATAATACTAATAATATGAACGAAGGACTTGATTTGATAAAATATGAAATTTTGGGGCTTTGCCTATAAGTTGTGTCGTGAACTTTAGTGTTATGAGCTGTGAGGATAGCAGAACAATAGGAAATGAATAAATAAACAAACAACAACAACAACAAAAAAAAAAAAAAAAAAAAATGAAATAAAATATATTGTATATTTTACTATAACCATATTTCAGTAGTTATTGCCTTGCATATTATATTTTTATAGTGTTTGCATGATGCCAATTTATATGTTTTAATAAAATTTGTATATATGTACCTATTCTTGTCTTTATTCCAGTTTTCTCCCTTTATGTATTTTAAGGTAATTTCTAGATGCAGATTAGGGAATGTTAACATTTAAATTTGTAGATTAATATCTCAAGTATTTTATTGACTCATCAATCCCAATTTTCACAAATTCATACGTTAAATAAGGCGATCCTAATGTTATTGCAAAATGTTAATTTTATGTATGATATTAAGGAATTAATTTCAGTAATTAATAATATCCGATCTTCGTTCACAACGCCGAAGGGATATTATTTTCATTTGTCTTCGTACTAACCACGTCACGTTTGCGTACCTAGTAGGAGGTGTTTATTTTTGTCACCACAGCAAGTTTATGGAATAATGTTCTAAGAAACTTCAATGATGAAAACAGTTCATTATTATCGAACTTTTCTTTTTAAAGTGAAGAAAAGAAATATAATCTGGCAAACGACGACCAGAAAAAATGTAGCGGCGGTGCATATTAACGTAATTAATAAACTCACATTCTTTAAAGGACTGCACATACTTTATTTTAACATATTGCGAAGCGTTGCGTGCCCTTATGGCAAAACAAAACAACTAGAAAGCACAGACGATTTACATTTCTATGGTTACATATATTAGCGAACAAAGTATGATGCCAGATTCACAATATAAATTACAAATAATTCTAACATGGAGTACATTGAAAAAACTGGTATATTGACAAACTGGCTTTGTAAAACACACACACACAAAGAAAAATAAATTTAAAGATTGAACGCTAATTATTTAAGGAGCAGTAAAATACAGTAAAAGATGCAGTAAAAGATCTTTTCACATAATTTTTGTTAATTTATCTTAACGAAACTTGCTCAGACTATACAACGGACATTTAAATTTGGTTTAACCCTTTCCGACACAGAAAAATTCTGCTGTAAAATGAGGAAAAGATTGATTGATTTTACAAATGATTGAATTTACAAACGACTTTTTTGAAATTAAAAACCTATTACTTTAAACTTTTTATTATAAAATCAAAATTTTACAAAAATATTCCCGATGCCGTTTGTAAGTTTGGAATTAAAATTAGGAGATCCCGGGCGTTGAGCCCCTGCGCCAGAAAGGGATAGTAAAAAAATTCGTTCTTTTCGTGTGGGAGAAAATTGACATGATTGTTTTAAGAAAAATTTTACTATGCTGAAAATTTTGAGTCAGAATTATACCCAAGAATCAAATTATCCAATAGCATCAAATTGTTGCAAAGACTATGGTATGTATGCGTAAAATAGTATCTGTGAAAATTATTTCCGTGAAGTGTGAACGATCATCTGTGCTTTTTCCATAATGTTGTCGTGATTTGAAAAAAAAATCGACGTAGGGAAAAATAGGGAGGGATGGGACAATTTTTGCAAGAATATTTTTTTATTAATTATGTTTCACTTGCACAAAATGGAAATTTTCTAAATAACATCTTGAAACACTTTAACATACTTAAAAATTGTCAATTTATTTATAATTATTATAATTTTGTGTTAATAAAATAATTAAATTAACAAGAAAAATATCCCATCCCTCCCTCATGTGAAGGAAGGATGGGGCATGTTTTTAAAATGACGATTCATATTTAATTTTTAGAAATGTGAATAAAAAATAGCAAAGATTGTGTGACATTTGCATTAATAAGGTTTATTGTAAATCACAATGTTTATTTTGTATTATATTATACTTTGTAAAATCCAATTCAACTGAAAAATATGTTTGTGCCTAATTACTGCCGCCAATTAATTTTGATGGATGAAAGTGGTTTGCAATTATGTCTTGTTAATTAGTCATGGAATAGTCAATTTCGTGCGAGAAAAGGATTTTTTTTTTCACTTTTTAACACGAATAGTGTATTGCCATTTATATGCAAAATAAATGTTTGCAGTTTGAGTTCAATAATTATTATATATTTCTAGTACACGGTAGAACTCGTCGAATTTCGACGAAAGAAAATATTTATGAAGGAGCTGTTTCATTGACACTTATAATAAACCTACGAAATTAGTTACAATAAAAAATGCATCTAATATTCGTTTGTCTAACTCTTATACACATATTATTTTAACCTAAAATTAACAAAATGATATTTCTATGAAACTCAGTTGTCCGAATTATTAAAATTAAACTTTAATCGTAATGTAAGCAGTAAAATATAATAAAGATCTGTTATTATGAAAAAGTTATTAATTAAGGCTCTTATGCTTGGTATTCCAAAATGAAGAACTGCAAAATTTATTCCACTTTGACTTAATCATAGAATTTTTTTCCCCGTGAAGTCTAAATCCGACATGTGAAAAGGCAAAGATCCAATGATTAATGAGAAAATGGCAACATAAAAATACAGTAATTTGCTTTTTTCGGCTTTTTCTCCTTTGCTTTCCGTGGCTTTTAATAGAAATAAAGTTCTTCTGTTGCCACAATTAAAAATCGGTATTAAAAACTATAAAAAGATTAATGTCTCAAAAATAAATTAAGATACACTTTTAAAACAAATTGTATTTAAAAGCACACTTTTTCCTTATATGCTGGTGTAAAAATCGAAAATGAGGAATATTTAGAAGTTTAAAAATTCCCAGTAGCAAAAATTGCAAACCGAAATTTAATTTCAAATTTCAAGTTGCCATTCGCAAAATGACGTATGCGTTACGCACAGATACGTTTGGCCTTTATATCATAGATAGACAAGGTAGAACCCATCAAATTTTGACGAAAGAAAATGTTTAAAAAGGAATTCTTTCATTAACATATAATAAACCTACAAAATTAGTTATAGTAAAAAATACATTTCATATTGGTACGTCTGACTCTTAAACAAACAATTTTTATCGTCAAATTAACAAAATACTATTTCTATAAAACGCAGTTGTAGAAATTGTTAAAATTAAATTTTAATCGTATACAGTGTCTCACAAAAGTGATGGGACACTTGTGCTTTATAAAAAGAAACTGCAATAAAATAAATAAACAAACATGTGCAAAAATTTTTTGGGTGTGTTTCATATTTAAAGTTAGTAACAATTATTACATAACATACATTTTGTCAAAATATTAAAATATTAATTTAGTAAAAATACAATTGTTCAGAACGGAGCAAAAAATGGCTCACATAAGTGATGGGACACTTACTTTTCCATCAAATATTTATCCAAAAATTTTACTTTTTAAAAGGTTTTAATATTTTGTTGGATTTCCTTTTACTTTTAAAACATGATTTAATCTTTTTGGGATGGATTAGACTAATTTTTTGTGATTTCTGGAGTGATTTTACCCCATTCTTCTTGAAGCACCGATTTTAGTTGTTGTTTTGAAGAAATGGTGTGTTTGCGAATTTTTGATTCCAATTCTTGCCAAATATTCTCTATGGGATTTAAGTCTGGAGATTGTGGTGGTGTTTTTATTATTTCAGGACAGTTATACAGCCGCCAGAGTCTAACGTTCAGAGCAGTGTGCTTGGGGTCATTGTCCTGGTAGAATTTAAAATCGTTATGAAGGTTCAATTTTCGTGCTGAAGATTTCAAATTTTGCTTTAAAATATCAATATACTTGTACTGATCCATTATACTGTCAATAAAAACAAGATTACCAACTCCAGCGGACGACATACACCCCCATACCATAACTCCTCCTCCATCATGTTTTACTGTTGGTACCAAGTTCTGTTTGTGAAATTCTTCCCTGGGTTTTCTCCACACCAAGATTCTACCGTCAGAACCAAATATATTAAGTTTACTCTCATCAGCAAATATAACTTTATTCCAGTAATCAGAATTCTTATTTATGTTGGATTTTGCGAAAGCTAGTCTGAGTTTTCTATTCTTTTCACTTACGAAGAATTTTTTTCCTGGCTACTCTACCGTGATATCCAGCAGATCGAATTACCCTTCTAATAGTCTCAGGATTAACAATTATTCCATATAATGCTTGTAAATCAGCAGCAACTTTTGAAGCACTATTTCTTGGATTTTTTTTAATATTTCGAACGATAATTCGCTTTATTCCATTGGATAGCTTTGATGGTCGGCCAGGTCTCCTTTTATCCTGAATCATATGATTCTTTTTATATCGTTTAATGATATTGAAAACTATTGAACGACTCAAGTTAACTGTTTCAGCAGTTTTTCTATTAGATTTTCCACGTTCAATATGCAAATTAATAACTAATTTTCGAATTTCAGGCGAAGTTTCTTTTCGTTTAGCATTCATGGCTACACAGAGCTAAAAAACACAAAAATTCCAAAACAAACTGGAGAGAAATACTGCAGACGATTTTATAAATTATTGCCAATTACTTTTAAGTAAAAATAAAACCCCCAAAAATATTTTTATTGCTTATTTCAGACGATTTTTGTTGCATATATAATGGTGTCCCATCACTTATGTGAGCTATTTTTTGCTTCGTTCTAAACATTTGTATTTTTATTAAATTAATATTTTAATATTTTGACAAAATGTATGTTATGTAATAATCTTTACTAAATTTAAGTATAAAACACACTCACAAAAAATGTGTACATGTTTTTTTAATTTATTTGATTAGTTTCCTTTTGTAAAGCACAAGTGTCCCATCACTTATGTGAGACACTGTATGTAAGCAGTAAAAAATAATAAAGATATGTTATTATTAAAAAGTTATGAATTAAAATTCTTATGCTAGTATTCCAATATGATAAAAAGCAAAATTTATTCAACTTTGACACATTCATAGAATTTTTCTTCCCGTGAAATCTAAACTCGGCATCATTTTCACCATATCAAAATTTACAAATGTATATTTCATATCTGTTATTCACGTTTAAAAAAAATTGGCACTTTAATTTGATATTTTTAATTCAGTACTTGAAGTCTCAATGCTATTAGCTGAAATATATATTAAACTGTTGATATTCTTTTACGTGTAAATCAAATTTTATAAATGAAGTCAAAATTCACCGGGTTTTATAACAGAAGATATTTAAATTTCTATTTTTTCCATTTTAATGAGAAAATGGCAACATAAAGATACAACACTCAATATTTTCCCTTTTTTTCCTTTGCTTTAAATAGAAATGGAGTACTCCTGTTGCCACTATTAGAAAAAAAGGTATTAAAAGCTACAAAAAAAAATTAATATTTCAAAAAAAAATTAAGATACAGCTTTCAAACAAATTTCATTTAAAACTACATTTTTTCCCCTACACGATGGTGTAAAAATTGAAAATATGCGACATTAAGAAGTTTAAAAACTTTTAGTAAACAAAAATTGCAATACCGAAATTCATTTAAAATTTGAAAGTGTTGCCAAGCGCAAAATGACGTATGCGTTACGCACAGATACGTTTGGCCTTTATAATATAGATATTTCAAATCAGTAATTTTTTATTTTAAAAAAATTTGCATTATTGAAATAAATGTACATTTTTTTACTAAAGGTCACTATTGCAAAATAATACATGAGCCGGAAACTAAAATTTTTCAGTGCTTTAATTTTTTTTTTTTTTTTTTTTTTTTTTTTTAATTTCCAAAATAATGTTTTAATTGTTACGCTATTCAATTTCAAAACAAAACAGTCTTATAGATATAACCTCCTCAATTCTGAGGCAAATAATACGAGGAACCACAAAAATCTTTTTAAAATTACTATACAACATCTCCAAAAATGTATCATTAAATATATCGATGCTTATGATATGCACGCATTTACTAAAAAGGTCTAGAAGTAATTTTAACAATTTTAGAAGCATTTAAATGAGTTTAAAAGGTATTATTTAGGGTTTCCTCCTGACGACATCACAACTGAGGAGGTTAAAATTAAAAAAAAATTGTATGTTATTAAGCATAATTATTTGGATAGAGATATTATTTGGAAAGGATGGGACATGTCCCTTCCCTCTCTTAGAATAACCTAAAAAAATTAAATTAAAAGAAAAGAAAAAAGGATTTTACAACAAACATGGGGTTTTTAGATTTAACTTAATTGCTTTTTTTTTTTTTTTTTTTTTTTAATAAAAGGCATATTGTTGAATTTATAAAATATAAAAAACAATTAAGTTAGCAACAAAGAATGAGATTGAAAATGTACATTAAAAAACAGAGTAATTCTTACTTTTGATATTGTGAAATAGCCTTTTTAAGTCACAAACTCATAGGTGCTTGCATCTAAAAGGATTTATTGCAACAAATATAAAATTCAATGATTATTCCATTTGGTGGAAGAGACCTAAATTTAAAATTGAGCTTATTTTAAGAATTATTGCAAATTTTCCACCCCTCCCAGTATACCATCCTTCCCTACTCCTCCCCTATAAAAGGAAGCCAGAGATTATTATGTTTTGCATTGTATTTTTTAAAATCCAATGTTTCCAAATTATTCACACAGTGAAAATTACAACGCACTTTCTTTCTTTAGATACCGGTAGTGGCAGATTTACCAGTTGGTTTAAATTTTCAAGATCATCCTGCGAGCTTCCTCATTTACGAAGTGAATGACAACATTCCTCAATTCGATGTCGAAATTCGTGATAACAGAAATATCCTTCATTATATGAACGGTCGTAAAGGTAAAGTTGTACAAACTTATAATTGGCATAAAAAATAATTTGCAATGTAATTTCTTACACATATCTAGTAATTTGGTAAATCGGGAAGTAGGAAATAGGTTTATTAATTGTAATGAAATGCAAATAGCTGTATTTTATTTTATTTTTTGTTTAATGTTTCAATTTAATTTACCTGTACTATTTGATTTAAGGAATATTTTTTTACAGCACTGACAGTTGTCAAGTACGTTTATCTTTGTGTAGGATTCTTTTTGTTTTCCAATTCATAGTAATTGTAAAGTTTATACTATGCACATTGTATTATGCAGTATTATCTGTTTTTAAAACATTAAAAGTTTCAAGTTTTGGCAATATCATAATTTTTATTTTAATCTGCAATCAGACTTTTTCATTTTTATTTTGATATACCAGTCATTCGGGAATGTTCCATATTACACACAGCTTCTACAGACACATTTCCAGACAAAAAAACATTTTCCGTTTTACAGATCTATAAAATTTACGTTTGTGAAAACTTTTTTGAAACTTTACATTGATTCTATATATTTTTTTTTACTGTTATTCCAAACATGATCTAAAAGTGTTTTCTATCAGTACAGATATTTCATATATTGCCTCAACACCTGTTACCTTTCTATGTAGTTGAAAAATTAATGTCAAATAAATAAGATAGAACAACTGTTCCCAAACTTTATTGATACGCGACCCTTTTTTAGGTTAAAAAATAATTCGTGACCCAACTAATTCAATGGTGTATATCAGTATGGAAATTGTTGTATGATCTGTATAAGCTATCAGTTATCGCATTTTACGAAAAAGGCAAATTTTCGTAGGAAGGATACACTATCAAAGAAAAGAGCAATTTATAATTCCAATGTGTGTAAGTGGAATAGTAATTAACACAACACACAAACTAGAAAGTTAATTAAAAATACAATTAATTACTATCAAAACATAACTTTATAATCAATGCGTTTTCTGGCGCTGGTGTTTACTGAAAAAAACATAGTGACGTAATCCAAGTGCTCTGGATACCGGAAAATTTTTTAAGGGTCATAGGACTTTTAAATTTGGAAAAAAAATGACTACTTTCAATATTTAATATCTTAAAATATATATCTTTTTAAAACACAATTTTTGGAGTGATGAAAGGTATAAGAATGTTATTTCATTTCATATATTTATAAAATTACAATATGCAGAATTAATATTTATAGGGGGCTTCAAACTGTCAAACATTTGACGAGCAGAAAATTGCCATGACAACTTACGCACAGGATTACAAAATAAATTTTGCATCTATATCAACAATTTTAGTGCCCAATTATACTCTAGATTATAATGATTACTCTGAAAACTAAATAAATCTGTATTTAAAGCTTTTTTATATTTTTAATGAAACATTTTATTTAGCTTATACAAAATTTTGAAATTTTCAACACTAAAACCACCTAAAAATTTTTTTTTTCAACAATAAACATTTAAATATATGTTCCGTTTATACAGACTAACATTATAAAGGTCTTCTAAAAATTTCATGAAAAAATATTGGACAGTTATCAAGTAATCCTGCGCGTTATGCTCGAAAACCTCAATCTGAGAAAAATGACTTTAAAGTTTCATTTTACCAAAACAAATCATCTGGCGCTTCCCACGTTTTAGGCTATAACTCGAGTAATAATAAGATTTTTTTTAATGCGGTTTGTTTTCTTATGTTCAGAAACCCTTATCCATTAGCACATATATATATATATATATATATATATATATATATATATATATATATATATATATATATATATATATATAAATAATATATATATATGTATATATATATATATATATATATATATATATATATATATATATATATGTATATATATATATATATATATATATATATTGAAAAATTCGAAATTTTTGAAAGTTTAAAAGTCCTATGACCCCTTAAGTTCTGTTCGCCTTATCTGTCCAGAAAATTTTCTGTTATGAAATCAAGGAGAAGAAAACATTACAATATTAATGGTTTGGGGCACCCACCCTCATTACGCCCCTGAAACATATCAGGGTTAAAATTTGTTAATTTCAACCTTAATTCACTTTCAACACACAGTTTTTCCTATACTTCAAAAACAGCCAAATACAAAAACTTGTTCACACGAGTATATTGCCGCAATATACTCGTGTGCGTTGAACTCCATCAAGAAACTCCAAGTTCAATTAGATAGTTCTGGATATTTTGCTCGAATTTATATTAAAATATTTTTTACTGTTGAAATTGTTATTATTTTTTTCAACAGATGAAATACAAAATATATTTTTTGTAACAAACCTCGATTGTTTCCGCGACCCACTAAAATAGCCGCCGCTCTCCATAATTTGGGAACCGCTGAGATAGAACAATTTTATTTGATAAATTATAATTGGATATTTGTTCACATATAAAATACATTAAAAAAGATTTAAATTCGTTTATATTTTTTCTCAGCCAAAAGCCCCATATTTATTTATTTTTTATTTATTTATTTATTTATTTATTTTTTAAGTAACGCTGCGCTTTTATATCTTTGTTTTCGATAGTTTCTTTTATTATCTTTGTTTTAGTAATTTTGCAGTTATGCAATGATTGTGTATTTTCATTATTTAATAAAGTATGCAGCAAAGCTAGAGAAAATATACTCTATCGCACCTGATACCATTTCGGATCTCAGTTAATCCTAGTTTAAATGCTTATACAGCTTTAAAACAAGCATATGTTGAAAGCTTTTGCGAAATAAACAACAACCAAAAAAAAAAAAAAAAAATCATACGCATAAATTTTTTTCCATATAATGAATAAAGACGTGTGGTTTCGAGAGCAATTAAATAATAACTCTCGTAATCAAGTGATAGTAGCAGAAAGTGGTTTTCTCTTCAAGATTTTTTTTTTTTTTTTTTAAGTTAGAGGAGAGTACGGTTGAATGGGACAGTTTTTATATTTTTACTAATAACTTAAGTTCTATACCGTTGTAAATTTAAAAAATGTTATTTAAATAATACTTCAGCATTTAGAGCTTATTGACATACTAATTTCAATAAACAATTGTTTTTTTTAATTTTTAATAATTTTTTTAAACATGCATGCATATTGTCTCATTCATGCCCATGGTGGGGATGAATGAGACAGGTAAAAAAAAAATATTACAAACATTTTATTTGAAAATTGAGTGATATATTTTATTTTACTACATATTGACTGAAGCTAATATCAAATGACAGCAATCCTTTGGTTCTGGCAGTTCCCAGAAGTCTAGGCTTTGGTAGTTTCATAACACTATCCTCCAGGTTAACAAAATAAATTTCTGGTGGATCGATTTAAAATAAGGAATTATTATCCTTTTTTCTCAAAAATTGTACTTGAAGGTTATCATTATTGTTCTTTAAAACCCTAGCAACGTAATGATAAATATTTTTTCCACATATCTTTATTAGGAGGAAGTCGTCTTCTATTATATTATCCAAGCTGCAAACTTGATGGTCCATATCACTTGAAATCATGTTCAAATCACTTTCATCTATATCATGAAGTGATAAATTGTCAGATTCATCACTACTGTCCATACCTTTACTAAAAATATTTCTTGAAGGCAGACAATTCATTTTTCTTATTAATTTCTGTTTTACAATTTTTTTTTCGAAATATTGTTTTTCTGGTGTATCGGTTAGAACACGACAGTGGCCTCGTTTTCTCCTCATAATGAAAAAATGTACTTTTGTTGAGACTTCAGAAAAGGATACTAGTTATTATTTCTGAAAGAAGACACTAGATGGCAGCACCACACATTTGATACTGACAAAACGAGATTATTTTGACTTTAATTAATTATTATTTTTCATTAATTCTAACTCATTTGTATTTGTAAATTCCTAATATGTTTTCATATATATATTTAGCATTTAATCATTTGTTTAATTGATCTTTTAGATATATTGTATTTGTTATACTGAAGATTCTTGACTGCGGACTAGTTTAGAACGAAATGTTTTGATTCTAAGTATGTTTACAAAATCTCAAATCGAATGATTCTATTAAAATCTCTAAATTCTCAAGTAATCTTATTTATTCGTGTGAAAAACCTCATCATTCAAAGCTATATAATCATCAAGCAACTCTTTAAGCAGTTTTCAAGAAGTCCGTGATTCCAAAACCAACATTCTGCTTCCAGAAAAGGTACAACGTGAGTATTCAAGACATCGAATAAAAACCAGAAGATAGCAAATAAAATCTCAGCTATTTAATTCATTAATACATCCCAACAACTTTTATCTATTATGGAATAGCCCTGGGGATGAATGGGACAGTCCCATTCATCCCCATAAACACTGTCCCATTCATCCCTATAGCCACAGGTTATATAAAACAGTGATTAGGCTTAGCAAGCACTGTCAATAATATTCATTTGCATCATAAGTATAACAAGAGATTATATCATTTTAACATTAAAAAATTATAAGGTTTTGAGAAAGTTAACTATCAATTAAATAATAAAAAGATTAAACAGATAAATTTACTTTGTTTCCTGAAAAGTACGCTTTATACAATAGCTAATCTTTTGTTATGGATATTGCTTTGAAACTATGTCAGTTGAATGACTTCAGTACTACCATCTATCAGGTAAATTATCAAATTATTTATGCTTGTGGAACATATATAAGCTTATGTTGTCCCCTTCAACCCCACTCTCCCCTACATGTGTTTATTTTTGATGGATAACTATTCTCTGCAGCATGATCTGATGGTGAGAGCTATTAATTAATTGCTCGTGAAATCATGTGTACTCATTCATTTTATAAAGAAGAAAAAAATACTTGTATAAAAATGTTTTTATGTATCTCGTAAAATCTTTCTCGGTGTGTTTGTTTTCAAACTTTGTAAGCAGTGGCGCAGCCAAGGGGGTGGTTTTAGGGTTAAAACCCCTCCCAGATCTAGGAAAGATCGCTATAATTGCCGCTTATATGAATCAAAACTAAACTTAATATTCAAATGTTTTGGCTCATTTCGGAATCCGCCGCTTTTTTTAATTAGATTTCATTTAATAGAGTAATTCAATTAAATGGCGGAAATTCTACTTAAAATTGTGAAAGTGTATATTACATGGATTAGTTAAGTAAAAACTTACTAATCCATGGTAATGCATTACTAATGGTTACTTGAACTAAATCACTTTTCTGAGACATATTATGCTAAAAAAAGTGATAATTTCTTGCTACACAGATGCTCTTTGAGTTTAAGCATTATACAGTGAATATTCTGATTAGTACTGATTCAATTAACCGGCGATTCAAATAACAGGCAATCACCTTTATCCGAAACTCAAAACCTCCCCTAGAACCGAATTCTGGCTGCACCACTGTTTGTAAGTATTTTATAGTGTGTATATTTAACAGTGCATAAATTATCACTTAAAAAAAAGACTCAATTCTTTCAGATCAAAAAATTTATTATTTGCTTTTTATATACATATAACTTTAAATATTTGAACCTTATTAGGTCCTCTTACATGCACTGAAGGGATTGAACTGATGTCATTTCTAAGTAGCTCTGAAAACGGAATGGAAGGACTTCCAGACCATACTGTATACATTACTGATTTTCTAAAATTACAATATTTACAAGTTGGAATGACGCCTGAGGTAAAATGATTAGAATAAATGGAAGATATAATTTTCGCTAAAGTTTTAAATTATACTGAATAATTTGTTTTCAAATTATATCGAAAAACATGTTGATAAATATGCGTATGTATATACAGGGTGTTTCACAAAGGACCCCTAACTTTAAAAATCTATAACTTCGAAACGGTGATAGATAGAAACATGAAACCAGCGGTATGTTTATTAAAAAAATCGTAAGAATCTGATACATAAATCAGAAAATTTAGTTAAAAATAGCGCTCATAGATGGCACTGTGAGCATCAAGACCTCCTAAAGAGAATTAAGAAGCATTGAACGATCAGCTGTCGAAGTCCCACTCCATATGCCTCAGTTTCCTTCAAGCCTCGGCGATGTCGAGGAAGCATATTTCAGATGTGTATATTGCTGGGACGATTACTGTTTCTAAACCAATAGGAGACCGTCATTATCACGGTCAAGTACACGCCCACACAGTTTGATTGACAGGAACTCGTGGACAATTGATCGTGTGTGTTTATTATTTATTTGTACTCGGATTGTTTGAATTTGTACTCGGTAATTAAAAATTAAAGGTACGAAAGAATTTTTTTTTTTTTTTTTTTTCAAAATGACTGAATTTTATTTACTTCAATTAGAGATTATACTTCCTCTGATCCTGAAATAAATAAATAAAAATTAAAGTAAGAATTTTGCTTATACGGATATTTTCGCAGAATACTTTTTTCCCATTTGTTTAATATATATATAAATCATTTTGGAACGATATTTAGAATATTAAAAGGGTTTGAAATATTTTTTTAAAATGTCTTATTTATTAATAAAAAACAGCCTCCAATAATTAAAAAAAAAAAAATCACCAACGGACTCTCGGCCCGCGATGGACTCGAACCCATATCCTCCGGTTTCAAGCTCGACGCTCTAACCATTCAGCCAGTCAGCTCACTTTCATCCGCAACAGATTATCGTTATAATTAGCACCGTCAATTGTCCACGAGTTCCTGTCAATCAAACTGTGTGGGCGTGTACTTGACCGTGATAATGACGCTCTCCTATTGGTTTAGAAACAGTAATCGTCCCAGCAATATACACATCTGAAATATGCGTCGAGGAAGGCCATCGTCCCAATACAGGCCCTATATTTTAAGGATGAGGGAGACTCTGTGACCGAGTGATCGAAGCACCATGCCGCTAATCGCCTTTGAGTTAGGAGATTGTGGGTTCGAATCCCGCTGGTTCCATTGCACGCACTCTTTGTGTGGAGCTCCCGGTTGTCTATCTCTTGTGTTGTAAAATTTCCTTGTGCTATCTCCTCCCTGTAATATTAAAATCTGTATCTTTAAAATAAAGAAAACGCAGAGATATAGAGCCTGTTCTGGGACGATGATCGCGTCACCGAGGCTTGAAGGAGACTGAGCCATATGGAGTGGGACTTCGACGGCTGGTCGTTCAATGCTTCTTAACTCTCTTTAGAAGGTCTTAACGCTCTCAGCGCCATCTACGATCAATATTTTTAACTAAATTTTCTGATTTATGTATAAGATTCTTATGATTTTTTTTAATAAACCCACCACTGGTTTCATGTTTTTATCTATCACCGTTTCCGAGTTATAGATTTTTAAAGTTAGGGGTCCTTTGTGAAACACCCTGTACTTACATATGTACATATATACACAAGGTATGGCTATTAATTTCCACGGCTGGTAAAATCTTTTGGGTAATATACAACTGTTTAATATGTTTCGAAGTAAATTCCGTCAAACATAAAATACTTTGTAAGCAAGATTAAACTTTTTTTTTTTTTTTAACAACTTGCAAAGTTATCTTTCGGAATCTTCTTAATTTCGGACTCACGTTTTGCTTGATGTTATTAAAAGAAAGAAATCTGATTCCCTTTAATGATGTTTTCAATTTGGAAAACAAGAAACAGACTGCTGGTGGCAAGACTGGAGAGTATAGAGTCTATATACTGATATATATAAGATATAGCTTCGCGATGTCAATTTGTGGCTAAAAAATGTTTCACAGGCAAGGTAATTTACGTTTTCCTGGATTTTGTGTCAAAATTTGCCGAACTATTTTCATATTAACATTCGATTCGTCGGCGAATTGTCAGAGGTCAGAAGATCACTTTCAATACGAGATTTCATTTTATCCTTGTAATCATGTGAGATTGCCTTACTTGAATTTCTTTACGCTTATCACTAGTTGAGGTACACGAATTTGTATTCTTATTTTCATGCACTATATAAAATGGTTTCTGACTAACGGACAATGTTCCCAAGTAGAATTGTTTGTACATTCTAACCTTGTCACCCCCTGGAAACAAATCCATATATACTAGCTGTTAACCGTGACTTTGTTCACATAACATTTAAAGAAATACAAATCCATCAATTAAGAAAACAATTTCGATTATTAAAAGCATGTGTGATTAACCTTTTATCATATTTTATAACAGAAAGACTTCTGATGGTAATAATTTGTTTATTTTTGTTTATATATATAGGATCATTTAAAATTTCTCTCGTGAGCGTGAAATTTCATACTTGTTTTCTATGATTAAATGAGAAATAAATTTACATCTCTGTTATTCTATTTTGTTATTTCTATTTACTCTATTTTTTATTTATTCCGTTCATAGATATTGGTTTATATTTTAGTGACAAAGAATATTATTTAAGGAAATGCAAAACATAATTTCTGAAATGTATATTGTTGTTTTTAGATTTCGTTTTTAATTTCGAAGCTACTGAGATGAAAATGACATCACTTTGACGAAAATAAAATATATATTTTTGTTTTCGAATTAAAAGGATTACTTTACATGAAAAAATATTACATCATTTTTACTCAATAAAACTTTTTAGTAAAAACGCCTTTGAGACCTGTTTTAACTGCCATCTTTTTAAAATAATTAATTAAAATAGTATATTATTTTTAAAAATTCAATTCGTATGAATTAGTAGCAATAACAGTCTACTTAAATGTACGGAAGCTTAAACTACATTCTTGGTTGTAAATGTCAATACACTGTAAAAAATTTTAAACTTTTGCTGCATCGTCACTCCACCATTTTTATAGAATATCTCTATTTTGACCAATGAGAATGTTCCATAATACAGTGAAGCAATCGTTTTCTATAAAAGCAATGGAGTGGTGATGCAGCAAAAGTTTCAATTTTTTAACGGTGTATGTTGCAGACGATTTTCACTTCTGAGAAATAAATTCATACATGAAGCTCCTATGTGTGAAAACTTAATTTTAGTTTTAAGACAGTTAACAATTTAGTTTTAGTTTTAACATGCGCGTAGCCAGGGGGGGGGGGTGCCTTGGGTGCCCGGGCACCCCCCCGCTCGCTCAGACCCAAGCTTCACTATTTTAAAAAATCGAAATTTATAAAAGAAAAAAGAAGAAAAATGAAAGCCAAGTTGGTTCAATTAGTTACTCAAAACTAATTTTAAATTTTTCGACCCTCACCTTGGTATCTCCTGTCACCAAAAATTAACAATGTCTCATAATAAATTACCAAACAAAATTTGGCCGCGCTACGAAAATTAGATCGCGAGTTATAGGCATTTTAAATTTTTCGACCCTCACCTTGGTATCTCCTGTCACCAAAAATTAACAATGTCTCATAATAAATTACCAAACAAAATTTGGCCGCGCTACGAAAATTAGATCGCGAGTTATAGGCATTTTAAATTTTTCGACCCTCACCGTGGGGGGGGGGTTTCCTGTCACCAAAAATTAACACTGTCTCATAATAAATTACCAAACAAAATTTGGCCGCACTACGAAAATTAGATCGCGAGTTATAAGCATTTTAAATTTTTCGACCCTCACCATGGGGGATCTCCTGTCACCAAAAGTAACACTGTCTCATAATAAATTACCAAACAAAATTTGGCCGCGCTACGAAAATTAGATTGCGAGTTATAAGCATTTTAAATTTTTCGACCTTCACCGTTAAGAGTCTCTTGTCACCAAAAGTAACACTGTCTCATAATAAATTACCAAACAAAATTTGGCCGCATTACGAAAATTAGATCGCGAATTATAAGCATTTTAAATTTTTCGACCCTCCCCATGGGGGATCTCCTGTCACCAAAAATTAACACTGTTTCATAATAAATTACCAAACAAAATTTGGCCGCGCTACGAAAACTGATCGCGAGTTATAAGCATTTTAAAATTTTCGACCCTCACCGTGGGGGGGTCTCCTGTCACCAAAAATTAACACTCTCTCATAATAAATTACCAAACAAAATTTGGCCGCGCTACGAAAATTAGACCGCGAGTTATAAGCATTTTAACTTTTTCGACCCTCACCGTGGGGGTCTCCTGTCACCAAAAATTAACACTGTCTCATAATAAATTACCAAACAAAATTTGGCCGCGCTACGAAAATTAGATCGCGAGTTGTAAGCATTTTAAATTTTTCGATCCTCACCATTGGGCGGGTCTCCAATCACCAAAAGCTACATTGTTTTATCTTAAGACACCTTGATAGACAGATACCTTGTTTTATCTTAAGACGATTTTTTTCTATACACATTCTATCAGGAATTTTTATTATTGAAACTATAGATTTATAGTAACTGAAATAAGAAATATAAGTTTGAGAGTTGATATCTTCTAAATATCTGAAAAATACCGCGTCAATATCTGCCGAAGTCTATCGAAGGATACCATGCCGAAGTCTGCCGAACTGACATGGTGGTTAGCCGAGTGTTAGGTTTTTTCGTTGCGGAATTTCTAAATTTTTCTCGTTACGGAATTTCTACATTCGGTCGCCGCGCTCAAAGCCCGCAATAAAAGCTATGCAATAGCTTAAAAAACTAGTTGGATGTGCCAATCCCAAAACTTTCTTCTATCTCATACGTACATTTTAATATTTAAAAAAAATAGTTAATCATTTTAATGCTTTAATAATTTTAATTCAATACCATACCAACTTTCCTTTTCATCTTAAATTTCTGCTTCAATCAATTAATCGGAGTAAAAACGAATTTCCGTCTCTGTACGAGCCGATGGACTATAGAATGATAGGCAGATTTATTTTTTTTTAATTCAGGGAGGACTTAGTTGCCTTACCAAAAAATAATCACATACAAAAAAATTAGTTCAGTTCTAGAACTAACTTCATACACTTTTAATTGGTGCAATATTGAAAATGGCATAAAATTCGCGATTGCAGCGCCCCCTTCCGGCGGATGTTTTTCAAATTCAGGGAGGACCAACTAGCCATAGTCATACACTTACACAAAAAATTTGGTTTAATTTGATGCATAACTTCATATACTTTTGGTCGGTACAATATTGAAAATGGCACAAAAATCGCGATTGCAGCGCCCCCTTCCGACGGATTTTTTTCAAATTCAGGGAGGACCAACTAGCCATAGTCATACACTTACACAAAAAATTTGGTTTAATTCGATGCATAACTTCATATACTTTTGGTCGGTACAATATTGAAAATGACACAAAAATCGCTATTGCAGCGCCCCCTTCTGACGGATTTTTTTCAAATTCAGGGAGGACCAACTAGCCATAGTCATACAGCTCATATTCAAAATATTAGAATAATTACCTTTTTTTTTAGAAATTGAAAATATCGTTTGGTAATTTAATGTCTTTTAATGAAAATATGCAAACGATATTTTTATTAAGAACTTATTGTTGATTAAACTTACTTGTTATCTTAAATTTAATATCATTTTTGAAAAGATTAATTGCAAAAAAAAATTATTTTGAAAAGTCAAAATATTAGAATATTTATTCAAGTGGTTCAAAATATTAGAATATTTCGCATTAATTCTCCTTTAATTATTACCAATTCTTAACTGGTGGCATCATTGATTAAATTCAGACTATTTTATTTAAAATCAGTATTCTTTTTTGCACTTTGTTTCTTTTTCGTCTTAAAATGGGCCGTGTGAGTGATATTCCTGAATCTACTAAACTTTGTATGGTTGATTTGTATCGGCACGGTAAAAATCAATGTTTTATAGCGAATTATTTACATTGTTCGCAATCGAGCGTTAGTAAAATACTAACACAATATTCAAAAATTGGAAAATTTGAAAATAATCGCCGAAATGGTGGCCGAAAACCAAAAACATTTGCTAGAGATGACAGGAAACTGAAGCGTATAGTTAAGAAAAACCGTTTTAAAAGTGTGCGATTCTTGCACCGAAAATGGAAAGAAGAAGGAGTTGAAGTTTCTACATCGACAACATTAAGACATCTCCGTAAATTTAAATTTGAATCTCGTGTACCGAAAACAAAACCTCTCATGACTGCAAGACAAAAGCGTATAAGATTGAATTGGTGTAAATCAAGACATTTATGGAGCAATGAAGATTGGAAAAATATATTATTTAGTGATGAAAGTATGTTTTGTGTTTCATATGGTAATCAAGGTATTCGAGTTTGGAGAATGAAGCAAGAAGCATTTGATAAAGAATGCCTTAAACGTTCCGTAAAATTTGCTGCTAGTGTCATGGTTTGGGGTTGTATGAATGCAGAAGGACCTGGAAAGTTATGCATCGTCTACGAAAAGGTTAACTCTCTGATATATCAAGAAATTTTAGAATATTACATGATTCCATCATCAGAAGATTTATTTGAAGATGATTTCATCTTTCAACAAGGTTTAGCGTCCCCGCATACCTCGGTGTCAACTAAGAATCGGTTCCGCCAACGCAGCATTAAGGTACTTCCTTGGCCACCAAATTCACCAGATTTTAATCCCATCGAAAACTTATGGTGTATAATGAAGAAAAAACTTCAAGAAAATCCTCCTTCAAGTAAATCTGAGTTAGTGGCACGTATAAAGTCTATTTGGGCTAATATTGATAGAAATGTTTGTAAACACCTTGTATATAGTATGCAAGATCGATTGTACGCTGTTATGAAAGCTAAAGGGGATGCTACAAAATATTAACTACCATTTACTTCATATTCATAAGGTAATATTGTTGCGTAAAATAAAATATTCTAATATTTTGAACCAATCTAAATTTTATTCTAATATTCTGGTGTGTTTAAGGAAGCTGTATACCTAATTTATTGTGCTGTATTTTATATTTTATAAATGTTAAAATCTTATCTAAACATTCCAGATTTAATTTATAAGAAATTTAATTGCATTTACTTAGTATAAAAAATAAATAAATGACAAATAATTTTTTTTTTATTACTTTTTCTCAATTATTCTAATATTTTGAATATGAGCTGTACACTTACACAAAAAATTTGGTTTAATTCGATGCATAACTTCATATACTTTTGGTCGGTACAATATTGAAAATGGCACAAAAATCGCGATTGCAGCGCCCCTTTCCGACGGATTTTTTTCAAATTCAGGGAGGATCAACTAGCCATAGTCGTACACTTACACAAAAAATTTGGTTTAATTCGATGCATAACTTCATATACTTTTGGTCGGTATAATATTGAAAATGGCACAAAAATCGCGATTGCAGCGCCCCCTTCCGACGGATTTTTTTCAAATTCAGGAAGGACCAACTAGCCATAGTCATACACTTACACAAAAAATTTGGTTTAATTCGATGCATTACTTCATATACTTTTGGTCGGTACAATATTGAAAACGACACAAAAATCGCGATTGCAGCGCCCCCTTCCGGCGGAATATTTCAAAATTGAAGGAGGACTTTGCTTGCCACAACCAAAAACATTCACAAAAAATTTGGTTCAATTCTATGCATAACTTCATACACTTTTTGATGGTAGAAGGGCGGCACACAGACACACGGACAGACAGACATTTTGTAAAAACATGTTTTTTGGAATCTCTGACCCCTAAAACGTGTAAATCCATCAAAAACCGGAAGTCGAAAAAAATTTCGATTACAATACTTTCTTCTATTGAAGATAGAAGAAAGTAAAAAAGAAATACAGATGTGAAATGATAATTCCACCGTGTGATTAGCCTGGGGAACGGAGGGATCTCACAAATATGCTTCCTTTGAAATTCAGAAATAATGATACGCAAAATTCAAATTAATATGGGGAATAGAGATAAGATGGGCTCAGCCCGGGCCTGATACGGTCTCGGGCTCAATTTTTATTCTAATCTTCGGGCTCGGGCTCATTTTTTCTGAAACCGAAAAATTATATTTATTCATGCATAAAAAAGATTGAAAAAAAATTCCATTTAAAATTGTGTACTTATTCCTTTTCAAATAAGTCATTTAGATCAAAATGACGGGGAACTGAAGTAGTGTTTATTTATTTTAGCATTTCCTTTCTATTTCAAATGAAAATTTGTGATAATTACAGATTTATGTCTACATAATTTCCGACGACGACCTACTGAATGGCGCCAATCAAAATAAACACAGATATGGATTTGCTTTTTGTTGGCTTTTCGTTAGCATATATTTTTTAATAGGATCGTTTATTTATTTATTTATTATTTAGTTACATAACGTGAAGATAGTACTTTCTTCTGTTATTAATAGACGAAAATTAGCTGGAGGTTCGCAAATTGTTTAATCTTCTATTGTGCACGAGTCATAGTCATTTTTTATATGAAAATTAGTGGTTGTTCTATCTATTTGTCAACATGAAGTCTGCTCATGCTGAGGACGATATATATTTTCGAAGTCAACTTTCCTGCGTAAGTAAAAATAATTATTATGTTATTCTGATATAAAGCAATTGTTCAGTGTTTCCTCTTTTCCTATAAAAGCATCGGATCTTTAAGATAATAAAGTCTTTTTTTTTTTTTTTTTTTTTTTTTTTTTTTTTTTTTTACGTTGATTTTCAGGCACCTATCAATCAAGTAAGACTGTTATGAGAAAGGAATGGGTTATAATTAAAGATGTACATTTTTTGCAGAAAGTTGAAAAACGTTGTTCGATTCGCCAGATTACAAATAGTAATTTCTGCAAATTTCATGCATTTATTCATTAAATCACAAACATGTATATGAAATTTACTTTTTAAATTAGGGAAAAATTTGAGATTAATTTTAAGAGTCAACTGTATTTTTATTTGATACGGATTTTGATAAGATTGCATTTAAATTTTCATTAGCAATTTTATCTGTGTAAGAAATTTTTAATACTATAATAATAATTTTATAATACAATAATAATAAACAAAAATAAATAATTAACACAATAATAAATTTTTAATACCACAAATATCGTACAATTATGTTTTGTATATTTTTGGTATCGGGATCGAGGTCTGGTAACAAAAAATCTTTCGGACTCTGATTTAAAACCGTCGATCTAGGGCGGACCCGGGCCCCAGAAAACGAGCCCGAACTTATCTCTAATGGGGAATGGTCTGTTGGTTGGTTAAATTTAGTTTTTTGCGGTCATATTTTGACATTTTTAAAAAGAACATGTTATAGAGAAGAAACGGGCTCCTTTTTTTTTATTGGAAAAATTTATTTATTCATGTGTAGAAAGATTGAAAGAACTCTTTTCCATTTCCAATTGTGTACTTATTCCCTTTACAAGTTACTCTATTGCTACTTTGATCAAAATGACGGGAGAAATAAAGCCGTGTTTATTTATTTTAGTATTTCATTGCTGTTTGAAATGAAAATTTGTGATACTTACAGATTTATGTTTACGAATATCTTTGTTTTATATCTACCATGTTTTATCTGTGTTTATATATCTTTTTCTGATCCATTAGAATAAGTTTTGAGAAACTTATCATCCTTCTTCGAGCAATGAAAAATTGCGTTTGGATCCGTTTTAAAAAAGTACCATACAATTATACCTACAGCGAATAAAAACCCAGGGGCGTTCCGACCCAGTGTGCAAAGTGTGCGGCGCACACAGGCGCCGTGCGCCGAAGAAGTAAAGGCGCCAAAAGATTTCAGTTGAAAAGCAAATATTTTTTAAAAAAATCTTTAATTTATTTATACCAGAGGTTCCCAAAGTGTGCTCCGCGGAGCCCTTGGGGCTCCGCCTATACTTTTCAGGGGCTCCGCGGTGTTCCAGGAAAATAAACAAAACATGAAATAAATAAGCATATTGTATGGGGAAAAAAGGGAAAAAATTCCATGGGACGAAAGTACGTAGGAATTTGTGTGCGTGTGTGTGTGTCAAAAATAAATGCATCAATCACTGGGTTGAAAAATAGTATATGTTTTTAAATTGTATAAAAACCTGCATTATACATGTATCCATGTACATAATCTTGTATATAATACTATCTATAATATTTTTAATTTTAACTACTTTATTTTATGCCTCTGCTTTTAATGTGATTTTACTTTTTTTATAGCTTTAAAGGAGACCCGTAAGAAAAAACCCAAAATTTTTATTATTGATTTTAAAGTAATGAATTTTGGTGTACTACTTAAGAATTTTTTTGTAAGGAATAATTAGCAAAAAAATTCACTTTTTATTAAAAAGTATATTTTTTATGGGGATTTTTATGTTTTTTTTTTTTTTTTTTTTTTTTTTTTTTTTTGTCGAAAAATACACTTTTTAAAATTATTACTCCTCATTCAATTTTCAATATTTTAATATTACTAAAATTTCTTAAAAAGTGTTATAGTATATAGAAAAGAACTAAGGAGAGATATTTTTAATTTTCTATTTTAATCGGCTAAAAAAAAAAAAAAATGAATAAAAATATGCATGGTAAATTTCCTTAAATTCGTTATAATTTTCATGTTTATCAATTTGTGTAAAATTTTCAGAAATAGTTAAAAAAAAAAATATCTCTCCTTACTTTTGTTGCAATTTTTTTTTAAGATTCTAAAAACATAAACACTTTGTTTCTAAATCATTTTACCACAGAGCAGGCCCGTAGCCAGGATTTCTTCTCGGGAGGGGCTAAATCTGGGATTTTTTTTTCATCCAACTGCAGTAATATGCATAATTTAAAGTGTAAATAAAAAAATAAACAAGGCGGTATATACGATATAATCCCACATAATATACTTGTCCATTCCGAAAATTTTATTTTTCGATTTCTATTACAATTTTTGATTTCTAAGAGCTCTTTTAGCTCCAGTTCAAAAGCTAAAAATGTTTTTGCCAAAAGAAAAAAAATGCGAACAAAATAAAGCACAAACTAAAATTTTTTGCAATGAACCTCGTGTATCTTTATAAGATTTTCTTTTTAAATATCGAAATGCAAGCAACTAATTTTAATGGATTCAAAACGCAGGATTAATATTAGCGTACACATGTCTTACAATGCGGATGCGGAGTCTTAAAATGATTAATCTGTAGATAAAATTAATTACGTATATTATTTTTTAAAGAAGAAAAATTGTTACAAGTTATAGGTAATCGTAAAAATTATGTTTGTATTTCCCATTTTTTCATTACGAAAGTTACAAATACAGCTGTTGGTAGAATTAATTTACTAGTGCTTCAGAAACAATCTTCGTGACTTTGTAGCGATTTCGATCAGTATAAAGCGAGTTACTAGCTGAAAGTAACTGGCTTGGCCTTTTGCTTGACGCTAACCTTCTCGCCTTCTGATTACAAGATACCCAGATCAAATTCAACTGGCGCCAATTTACTCACTCTCTTCTCAACTTCTTCGCAGCCAAGAGGCAGATTATTTATTAGGATCTACTCTAATGGTCCAACAAATGAATATCATTGCAAGGCTGCTCAGTCTCTCATCAGTTGTAAATAGGTGTTGGGTTCCAACCCAGTGTCACCCGTCAGCCTAAGAACGAACAGTACTAGTTTTTATTACACTAAAAGAGCAATCAATCAATCTTTGTTTTCGAACGGAACAAGGGTGAAATCTCTTTAAATGATTTTTGAGGGACTGACCCTACCAAATTGACAAAGGAAGGGGAACTTTTATCTACCTTATCTTCAGTCGTAAAGCTGTCAACTGATTTCGCGTTAGATTCCTCTCTTGAAGTTCAGATTCAGTGCACTAGAAGGGCAATTTATACATCAAAGCGCCGACACGAAAGATCAAAGATAGCGCAAGAAGTTAGTGCTATGTGCGTGGACCTTAATAGATCGCAGTTTCCCGTAATTTTCTTGGAACTTGGGTTTTAACAGCATAGTTACAGGCTAGGTTCTCTTTTCACAACTCCCAAGGAGGGCACCCCATTACTCTTCGGGCCTATATTTTTCGTGTAGATAATCGCCGTCATAAATAACACCAACAGTAGTCTCTCCTCAGCCCACAGTATTTCGAGGCAAAAATTAAATTTTTTCATTGTTGAAAAGACCTTTCAGTCCTGGCTATTTTTACCGGAATGGTAGCCAAGACTGTCAGCAAGTGTCTTATTGTACTGCAATGCATTGCATTACAGTACTCTAAAAATTTTGGGACCTCTGTATTTCTATCAACATTACGAATTCATTTGCACCATACTTCGTATTGGACTTTCACTCACGAAAATTAACACCTTTTGTTCGAAATATTGAGAGAGATTCTCTAATTTGTTTGTTTATTTTGGAAAAATACATCATGAAAAAAGTATTCGAAAATCGGTTAAAATGTCTTCATTTAAAATGAGACTCTCATTCAAATTTTGTAAAGACTTTCAACACAGGAAATGCAGACTATAGCCCTATAATACTCTTCAGTGGATGTAATTTGGTGGTTTGTATTTGTAGTCTGTCTAAATTTTAATTTTGAGATTTTTACTTCAATTTGAAAGATGTTTTTCTAAGTTTTGATGTAGAATTAAATGTATCTCGAAAGATTTCCATCACATTACTTTTTCTTTATGTTATTTTCTAAAGTAATTAGAACATCTTTAGCATGAATTACAACCAAAATTGTATCACGGGATTTTTCATGAAGATGAGCTGAAAATGGCTTTTTCAAACTGAAAACCTTGTCGCAAACAGACAGGCTTGCACTCTTTTTGATTCCATGACTGCCAAAAAAGGTCTATAGCTGGCAAAGAAATTTTTCATGTTTTTCCGAGATATTTTTTAAGCTAATGCAAATTCATTCAAACAGTTCACAAGTTACCTTATTTTCATGACTTTCTATAATATATCATGTATTTCAAAGGCAAAGAAGTCATTTTCTTTTGTTTTCTGAGTCATATGATGAAATTGGTTCCTAAAAAATCAAAATTACCTCAAAGTTTCAAAAAAAAAATAATAATAATTTCGTTAACTGTTCTAAGAGAGATTTGGATGGCAGGAATCAGGGTGTATTTTTGGACAACGTATGGTTCAAAAAATGGTTTACAAGTTGGAGATATCTGATTTGGGGATATTTCTGAAGAATTATTTTCAACTATACTAGTTTCACTGTCATACGCCTGTGCGACACATTTAGACATATCATTTTGTCGTTCATTACAATGTTGTACTATTTCTTCTGTTATAGTTTCGGCTGACCAATCATTTACTCTAATGAACCTAATATAATTTCCCGAATTATTGGGATTTGTTCATTTTATAAATACTTGACCACATATCTAACACAAAGAGAAAACTATTTTGTGTCTGAAATGTCCGTAGTTTCATCAGTATTCAATCTAAAACAGATTGTGTTATTTATTTTGGTAATCAGTTTTTCAATAACTATATCCCAGCATATTTCAATGAATTCATTCTGAATGTCTAGTCTGAAGTAAGAAATAGTATTTCTTTAGGCGTTTATAAAGCTTCAATTCCTCATCTCCAGGCTTTTCTATAAATCTTAAAAGAGTTCATAGCCTACCGTCTTTTTTATTTGTTCGCTAGCGTTAGAAGACCGGTATTATGATAACCTCTTAGCAGCATTTCTTGCTCAGCACAAAATAAGATTCTTAGAATGTTAGATGTTGCTGCCTAAAAAATTCTTTAAGAGGCACTGTGAAAAACCGCCAAAAAATCTCTACTCGGGAGAATTCATTCTTGCAGTTGGTAATTCTACAAAAGACAATCTTTCCACATAAACAGACTACTCTGTGCACATTATCTTTCTACTAAAGATTCATAATGCAAACAATTTAACTAAAATCTATTGAGTGAACTGGGTTATAAGTGCCGTATTTATTCAGTGCCGGGAAACACCGGCCGCGTTAAAAGTTTTTTAAGACAATTTTTTTAGAAATCATCTAAGTAAATTTGATCCATCAGCAACTAATTTCATCCTATGGCCCAGAAAAAAAAAAAAACTTTTTTGCATTTGAAACACAAGACTTATAGAAAGTCATGAAAATATTTTAACTTTTGTCAAGCTGTTTGAATAAATTATTTTTCAAATAATTTTACATTACAAAGGTCAATTACAGTTTTTGGCTCCTTTTACTACAAAACATTATAACATTGGTCACTCTAAGTATTTATTATATCGTGATATAATAAGTATAGAGGGAATTCAAGAAAGATCATAACATGAAATAAATGTTTTAAATTTGACTCATGTTAAATTATACGCAATACGCATACTGAACATTTTTTTCTAAGTCAAATTAATGATATGATACATTCATTACACTTATCGAATTCTACTATGCATAAAATGAAAATTCCGTTTATAACTAGTAGAATAAATTTATATTCTTACATTTAAAAATATACGTAGTTCAAATGTAACGGAAGAAGAAAAAACAAGAAAATTTTGACCAGTTTTTACTATCATTAGATTTAAGGTAATTTTTTTTAACTTTCGGGAGGGGCTTCAGCCCCCTTAGCCCCCTCCCTGGCTACGTGCCTGCCACAGAGCCTTAGTACTTTGAACTTAGGCAAAATATGAAAAAAGTCATTTTCAGGAAAACATGTTTTAAATGGCCGCTAGTCCTTTAAACTCTATAGTGAGTACAATTAAAAAAGCTCATTTTTTACCTGTTCCAAGTGTCCCCGAGTTCTGAAATTTTGCATGGATATTCGCAAATATGTATTTTATCGTTTTCTGAGATAAAATTTTTTTTGAACTTTTGATGATTTTTGGCCGAAAATGGGGTACGGGTCTCCCTTAATTTCTTTAATCTTTTTAGGTTATTTGTATATTTAAATTCTTTATACTTTTTTTCATAGTAAAACAAAGTTTGTCGATTAAAATGCCTCTTTGTTGTCGTAACACTTTGTGTCATTTAATAAACCCCCCATAATAATAATTTAATATTTGTATACGTTCTGTGTATAGTTTTTTCCTCATTGTATCTTTAATTTCTTTAATCTGTTTGTTTTATTTATTATTAATTCTTAGTTGTTTAAATTTTCTATGTTGTTTTGCATAGTCTAACTTTATTTTTAAAACTATGTATGTTTCTGAAAACGCAGTTTTTTAACATCTTGTATCACTTAACAAAACCTCTTTAAAATTTTATTTATATTGGTATTATGATGCTACACATTCCTGTCAGAAATAAAGCTGTAACAATTAAAAAAATATATTAATTATTTACATTTGTCATTACACTAACAATCTAAACTTTTTCTCAGAGCCACTCATTGCTTAGAATTTTCATGGATGAGTACTCGCCCTGATATAAGATTAATTCCACCCATACATCCCGTTTTGTCAGTGAAGTGTTTGAACTAGTTGCAGTTCTTTTAACGCGGGGATTTCTTAACACTATATCTTTTTTGGGGCAAAAATAATGGTGAGAGAAATTTTTTTTCGAAACTAAAACGAATTGCTAAATATTTCAAATAAAACATCTCCCAAAAAATGAACAATGGTGCACCTCTTAAACACTAAAACGATGATGTCCTTCTTAATGTATTTTTAATAAATGGTTCAAAAGAAGAAGCTCAGAGACGTTTTATTTTCGTTGCATGTTTAGAAGTACTAGAAACGTAAAGAACTAAAAAAGAATCCGTAATCGCATTATTCTTATACGGGTGGGTGGGAATAGTGAAAACATGTTACATAATTACTCATAGTCGACTGGGCCAACGCATTTTACTTCTAGCCTATTTGGAATTATACAGAAGTCTCTTTTTGTAAACGAAATCTGTACAACTTACAATTTTTTCTATAGTGTGTGGTTGTCGCCATAAATAACAGTTTCACGTAAGCTCCAATGCAAAGCATGACCTAGACAGGGTTACAATTTATTTTTAATTCTGGGTTCATACAGGAAATCCCAAAAGAATATTTTTTATTTTTATAATGGATCTTATTAACTCTTTAACAGTAGTGCTCAAACATCGCTCGGGTAAGAATAATTTGTTTTTCCGTTGCTAAAAGCTTTCAGAAATACAAAATTTTTAATTATAATTTTAGTTGTTTTTAGCGGACATATCTCGATTGTAGAAGGAAGATATTTTAATATAAAAAAGGTGGTTTTAGTCCTTATTTTTAATTTTTTGTGTCCAATAGTAGTAATTTCAAATAAAACTCTTAAGACTGTTAATTGCTCTGCTCAACAATTGTAAAACGTTTTGTCACATTTACAAATTCATTTTTTAACAGAAAGATAGAAAATTGGAAGGCCTGACTATGGAAGTGATTTTAAATCATACTTTGTTTTTGATTTTATGCTAATTAAATTAAATATCAAGTTATAAGCGATTTCAATTACTTGATCACGCGTATTTTTCTCATTGTAAGACAGTTTTTTTCTGCTTTGGTTGATAAAAGCAATTCAAAACGCCAACTTTGACGACTTTTTTAAAAGATATATTACGTTTGCATAAAAACAAAAAAGTGAGTGCGATTAGATTGTTTCTGAACAACAACACCTACTAGTCTCATGCATTTTTTAATAAAAATAAAATAAAACCTATGTCACAAAATTGTTCACAAACCCATGTTCACATATCCAGCAAATCTTACATTGCTCCATAGACATAAAAAATACCAATTTGTAAACTATAGAGTACCGTAGGATTGATGGGCTCCGCCTTAGAAATTTTTCTGAAAAAGGGCTCCGCGGGCCAAAAAGTTTGGGAACCACTGATTTATACTAAAATGCATTATATTTTCTTGGCATCTGAATTATCTTTTGTAGATTTACCTTTTAGAAATTATTTATAAATATTTATTTCTTTCTTTAAAATTTTATTTTATGCTACTTATGAGTTCTCTAATAAATCATTTAGACAAGACCTGCCCAACCTTTATAAACAGAGGCGCATCTCATATAGTTATAAATAATAAAAGGCTCCACATAGCTGAAAATATGCAACACTATTTATCTCACTGCGGTGGAAAAGCATAATATACAGTTTTATTACCGTATGAGCTAAATTTCACTTGTTTTTTTATTATTATTTATAAGAAACAATTGTCACTTTACTTCAGAATTTATCATAAATAAGAAGAAAATTACTATTCGGAAATACTGGTAAAAGTTTCTCCTACACTGTAAAAACAAAAGGGGTCGATCTACTGAAAAAATTTTAGTAATCCTTGTAATTACTAAAAAATTTCTAGTAATCTTACTCGGTTACAAGGAATCTGTAAGAATTACTACAAAAAAGCTAGCAACGAATAGAGTTAATAGTTTTACATTTTTAATAGCTATTACTAAAACTCACTTGGCGTGGCCCTGATAGCCTAGTGGTCATAGCACCGAACTCCAGGCTGAAAGTACCTGGGTTCGATGCTGGCCGCCGCCAAATATGCACCGAATGTAAATAAAGGGATTATGAAAATCCTGTCGTAGCAGTTACTGTGGGTAATGATCTCTGAACTTTCCCTCCCCTTTAGAAACATGTCAAAATAAAGTAGGTAGCAATGTTTGGTGTTGCCATCTATTACAGCTTTACCGAAAATCTTCCGTTTCAGAAGTCTCTCTTTTTACCCACTGGATGCAGCTCGAAGAAAGCTCCTGCCCTTCGGGTACACGTAATGGTTACTAAAAATAATTTTGGAGCTATTACTAAAATTTGATTGGTGGCTCATACTAAAAAGTTTTAAGTTAGTTTTACAAAAAATTCTTTTGTTCAGTTTACAAAAGAAATGTTTGTTTCACTTGCAAAAAAAAGTTTGTAATTGTTACTAAAAAATTCTGTGGAATACAAATTTACTAAGAAATTTTTAGTAACCTCTTGAATTTTTTTTTTTTTTACAATGTACAATATCAGTTTATGAATAGAGGTAGACTTATATGTTAGAAACGTCTTATATGATGCTCGTACATCTCACGCTGATAGTTATAAGTCCCCTATGATTCAAAAACTATTTTAAAATAATTTACAACAATAATTTAATTCAGAATAAATTTAAAATTAGATTTTCAGAGGACAGTCTATCCTCAAAAGTTTTGTAGATGAAGAAGCTATAGAAACCTTAATCACTGAATAACAACTTAATCGCATTAAATAATTAAAACTTATTTAAGGTCATCGATAAGTATTACAAGAAAACTATTTAAATATTTTTTACTTTTAAAAATGCATCCCTTAAAATGGATTTTTAATCTTAAAAATAGCTAGCATAAGAGGATACATTCGAATGGGTGCCAAGAAAACCTAAGGGCGCAATCGCGGCGTACGCGGGGGACGCTTTGGAGAATCCTGAATAGAGAAACAATGTAAAAATGCTCGTACCGGTCCGAGATCAAGCTTGCATTGTTTTTCTACATATAGACGAGCCGGGCTGGAACTAGACTTAATTCTTCTCAAGATGTGTAGAACAGTCAATATGCAGCGCCGTGCGAAAGGGCTTGCGAAGGATGCGGTTGGCCCGGGCGCCAAATTTATGCTACCAGCGTAATTTTTGGTCTGTTACAAGAAAAAGTTAGGTCGGGAGGGGGGGGGGGGGCACCACATTTTGCTTTACCGCGGGCGCAGTTTTCTTTTCGCATGCCAAATGATTACAGATTTTTCTACCTTCTCATGCTGTCGCTTCTAGAAATTCTATTCAAAACGATAATTTTCACAGTATTTTCTTAAACTGCTTATCAAAAAATGGATAACGCTATAGTTTCTGAATAAAAACACCTGCTAATTTTGCTAATGCGATCCACAACATAAACATTAGTTAATTCGACCAGCAGCAAAAAAAGAAAGTCAACCGCACCCAAACCCGACCCACAGCAAAAATTAGAAGTCAACCGGATCCAGACCCGACCCACAGCAAAAAATAAAAGCAACATGACTCGCAGTGAAAAAATTAGCCCCGACCCACGCATTAAAGTTGAGTCTCTAAATTTCTAAAATCGCCCCCCCCCCCTTGAGGACTCTCCAGATCCGCCCATGCGATTATCATTAAGGGTTTTTAATTAATATTTCGGGTAATTAACAAAAAATAAAAAAAATTGAGTGTCAGGTGCACGGTGCATCTACCATCATCTATCTTATCCAAATTTTCAGATCTCTATGTGCAGTAGATTTTTGTAGCTATCGCCAATACTTCTTTCTTTTAGATGCAATCTATTGTTATTGCATTAAATTATTTTCTCCGGGATAATGAAATTTTACTGTAACGCAGGATTCTGATAGAGAGTGCTTTCATTTATACAGGTTTTACTGTGTTACAAATTTTATTTAATAGCTACCACCCTTCTTTATTTTTCAAGTAATTTAAGCATGTTTGGAAACAGAAATTTATTTATTTAATGAAATAAAGTACGAATTGTAAAGAAACAAGACATATTTTATTAAATAAATTTTCTGGTTCAAAAAACTCCAAAAGAATGGCAACTATACATTTTTAAACATTCATAGCTTTTTTTTTTTGGGGGGGGGGGGTTAGGGCGCCAAATGCAGTTCTGCACACAGGCGCCGAATACTGCTGGAACGTCCCTGTAAAAACCTGTCTAAAACGGAAACTTCATAGCTTTTAAGGGGTTCCGTTTTATTACATAAGATATTGTTTGTACCCGACATGTTCAGGTCAAAAAATTTGGGCACCCCCCCCCCCCCCCCCGTTGAAAAGGCTGGCTACGCCTATGTTTAATCATGTTTTTGTGCCATCGTTACAAATTCAAATTATTTTTTTATTATTATTTTAGCGAGAAAATAGTGTCAAAAATATATATTAATCAGTTTTATATCTCTTTTTTTCAAATAAAAAACTGCGAATCATAACGTTAACGTTAAATGAAAACTTTCATTTTTATGTAAGTCACATTCAAATTTGTTAATCAGTGTTAGTAAAAAAATATTTTTATTTTATTTTAAATGTGACTTCATTATTTACCGATTTTTATTGGTTACACATATCCATGCCCCTTGCATTTTTAACGAATACTTCAAAATTTCTATGTTATTGAATGTATGACGTTGTATTTTTCCAAATGAAATAATTTATTAATAATATAATTGTTTTTTATTCACTTTACTTCTAATTACGTCGCCATTTTTCACAGAAAGCCTCTTATTAACGTAACCGATATTCATGCTTCTTATATAATAAAAGACAAATCATTTTTATTTTAAGTGTGACGTCATATTTATTTTCTTTGATTTTTTTTTTAATTTGATTTTTCAACTGAAAATTAATTGTCGAGGAAAAATTATTATTCCAGGATTTGATTTTCCTGGCAACAAAAAAGAAAAATGGTTATTTTTTATCGGAAAAATGTTAATTGATTCTGTATGAAAAATAATGAAATTTTGAATTATTAAGGAAAGTAATTTGAATAAATCAATTAAAAATTAGCCTATGTTCATTTCCGGGCTTTAACTTATCTATATGCAAAGATTCAAAGACATTAATACATCCGTTTTGAAGCCAATTTCATTCCAATTTTCGGACACACTTTCACATTTTTAATATGTATCTATATATCTATATATATATAGAAAGTCTCGATTTTGTATTAATCACAGCACAAAAAAAATCTATTGAACCTACAATTTTGAAAATTGGGGTAAAAATACTACTTACAGCATTGAGTACCGCTAAGAAAGGATTTTCTAAAATTCCGCCCTTAAGGGGGTTAAAAAAGAGAATGCATTTTAAAAAAATCATTAAAAATCAGGTTTTATTGCTATCTTTTGACTGATAACATATTTTAGCGTATTTTTATATGCTGAATCGAATGATACTAATCAAAATCTTATAAGTCTAATAGTTCGTCAGATATTTAACATTTCTCTAATTTGGCGATGTTTTCAGCATAAAAACCTGAAAATTTCAATCTACTTATATGTATATAATACAAACGGAAATTTCGTGTTTTCTATCTACTCCTCCAATTCTACTGAAGGGATTTTGAAGTAACTTATATCGTTAGATAGATATTATTTCAAGGAAGGTTTTCATATATAGTACATTGTTCTATGTATATTAGTTATAAAGCTATAACGGAAAGTTTTTTATTTTGGACAAAAGGGTAACCATTTGGCATATGTTTTTCATTTGGCACGGCACATTAAGCTATCTTTGTTACAGAATTGAAATATTTGTACTAGGGATGGGCATTATTTATCGTATTAGGATAAATAACAGTGTTACTACGCTAGAACCTAATATTGCATTAATATGTTACTAAAAAGTCCCTGTTAAATAAATAACACATGGTTCTTAATGACAGCATCTTCCTTCACTTGTTTTAATCAAGATTTCATTTTTTGTACCTCTAAAATAATAATAATATTCATTAAAAACGTCCTTAATCGTTTCTTTTGAGACGTTTGCCGAACAATGTTGAATGTCCGGGCTGGGTGCCCGGACAGCGCCCCCCCCCCCTTCCTGCTTGCGCAGACCCATTCACAATTATTTAAAAAATTTGCACCCCGTCCCCCCCCCTTATTAAAACATCCTTAAAAACCCTTATTAAAAAATCTCACAATTATACACTCTAAGATTTAAAAAAAACCTGTCTAAAACGGAATTTAAAACTGTTTTAAAAGCTTCCGTTTTAGAAGGTTTTACTATATAAAATAAGATATTGTATGTATTCAGCAAGTAAACCCCGGACAGCCCCCCCCCCCTGCTTGCGCAGACCCATTCACAATTATTTAAAAAATTTGCGTCCCCCCCCCCTTATTAAAACACCCTTAAAAACCCTTATTAAAAAAAATCTCACAATTATACACTCTAAGATTTAAAAAAACTGTCTAAAACGGAATTTAAAACTGTTTTATGGGCTTCCGTTTTAGAAGGTTTTACTATATAAAATAAGATATTGTTTGTATCCAGCAAGTTCAGGTTAAAAATTCTGGGCACCCACCCGTTCAAAAAGCTGGTTACGTCTATGCAACCACAGAAGAAATAACTCTTTAATATTCGCTAATTCAATAACTGTTAGATTTTTCACCAGTTTTTCAATTCAGTTCAGTTATGTAGTTCTTTTCTGTTAGATTTTCCAACCGTTTTTGAAAAAATGTAGTTTTTTACATTACAAAAGAACATTTTATCGCTTCGTAACTGTTGTTTATTTTCAAACGTTTTGTCTGAGGATAATGTTGTTATCGTTAACGACTTTTGATTTAAAGTTTCGTTTCCTGTTTGGTTTTCATTCGCGGTTGTTGAAGGAAGAGGATAAATAAAAAATGATTTCGTCTCTTTTTTATTAAATATCAGAAAGACTGAATTTGAGATTTGTGGATTTGATTTCTAAAGGGCTCTTCTGGGGTGGGAGGTTCACCCCCCAAACATACACCTTCAAATTTCGCTTATTTAGTTCTCTACCATTTTTAACATGACACCCTAATTTTGCTCATTTCTTCACTTCATTTCAATCTTTAAAAGGCTATAACTTTGCTTCTATGGGAGCTAAAACGGAGAAAAAAATTCTAGCATAGTTAACTTTTACTCGCCATTCTTTTTGCTATTTCAATTTTCCGGTTTTTCCCTATAGGACCATTTTTTGGGGGGGGGGGGCGTTTCTCATTTTTTGATGTAATATGTCTATCGAAAGCTTATGCTTCATACATTACAAATCTAGCATAAAAAATTTTCTCCCGTTATTCTGGGTCACGTTACGGACCCATAATAGGGTAGATGTGCCAGTAATGGGCCACCTTCCAGTAATGGGCCACCTCGCACTTTTTGGTTTATAAAAAAATAATAAATAATAGTTAAGCTATTATTATTTTTTTCTGAACTCTACCTTGCATGCTTTATAAGCTGGATTAATTTTTTTACACTTTTCGTCAAAACAATTAGGAAGCAGAAAATAAAGTTTCACAGTTTTTCTGTTTTTCACTGAAAATCTTAATGAACATGCTAAGAGCAGACTTTACTTACTTAGTTTTATATCTTTTTTATTTTTCCGTAAAAATTGAATGTTTTTGTTTGGTTAGCAATATAAAACATTGAATTTAATATACCAATGGCCATGTCGGACGCTCCTCTCAGTCCACAAAACTTTGAAGAATGTCCTAGGTAGTTTTAGCTGCCACCACCGATATTAATGGGTGATATCGGTCACCTGCTGTGAGGATTGGGTAAAATAACACTGACGCTGTTAATGAACTGAACTAACAGTTTATTTAAGATATAGATATGTACACAAGAAACAATATTTACAACTATCTACAATTACAACTCGGATATAGATGATCCGGTTCAACATTAAATTAACTACAATAAACGTTGGTTGTGTACCGTTCAACTTATACTTTCTTCCTCACACTCAACGCACGTTAGATACGCTTTATCAGAGATTACCGCAGAATCTCAATACACAAGGGTACTAGGCCTCACTTCTCGGCCTATAACACTATCCACCGGGACGCCTTGTCCCACGCTCAAAATATACACTATCCAACAGGACCACAAATCCTGAGCGACCTATCGGTCTCAACGCCAAGCGAGAACTGTCTAACCTCTCAGTCCAGAGTTGACCTTGTCAGAGATCTTCCTTCCCCCAGCAGGGCCTCTTAGAGTTCCTCCATTGGTTCAATTCCGCATACCAACCTTGAGTCATGACATCTACTGTTTACACATCACTCCAATAGCTAGATGACAGCTGAGGCACGCCCCGCGGCCATCACTTTCATTCATCAACGAGTGCGTCATCTGCACACCTGTGTCAACATCTGTCATTCGTTATTATAGAAAAGAAAGAAAGGTATTTCGAGCTTCACGGATACACAACCCACAATACATAAAATATTCAGATAAGGAAATGTTATTCCTTTCTAATTCAGGGCAGATGTCTTCTAGGAACCTGACACCCCCCACCTTAGCGGAAAATATGCCTCTTAGGGGCTAATTTTCCCCAAACATATAATAATATTACGGAAGAGTTCAATAGTCTCTTTGCAGATTTCTTCATTCTAAATATTACATAGGCATTTTCAGGTGTCTGAACATTCTCTACTGACATCTCTACTGAACCTTATACTAATACTACTATTGCATAAACAATACACATGCTAATTTACTATTATAAACACAAAACTTAAAAAAAAAATATTTACACACACAAAAAAAAAAAAAATTAGACATGTGATGACATCCTTTAAGGTTGTCTACTATTTTGACATTGATACTGATGGGCTAGTAACTGGTTGTTCTTCCCAGCTCTTTCTCTGTAGCCTCGAAATTGCATCAGCATTCAAATGTTGAACTCCGGGACGATGAGAAATGCTCAGGTTCCAGCGTTGCAAGGCTAGAGCCCACCTAGTGAGTTTGGGCGACCTTGGGGTTGTTTCCGTGAGAAATTTTAATGGATTATGATCGGTAATGACCTCAATTTGAGATCCATAAGTCCACTTTTCAAACTTCCGCAACCCGAAGAGAACACTCCAAGCCTCTTTCTCTATACTCGGCCAAGCACGCTGAGCCCCTGACAATTTCTGACTGGCAAAAGCTATAGGTTTAAACTGACCTTTTTCATCTTTTTGAGTAAGACAACATCCTACTGCAAGGTCGGAAGCATCGGCGTGAAGCTGATATTCCCGGCCTACGATAGGTGTAGCCAAACTCGTCACTTTACACAACTCATCTTTAAGAGTATTAAATGCTTTTTCTGCCCTTTCATCCCATGGTACAGTATTTTTGACATTTCCTTTGGTTAATTCGGTTAAAGGTATAGCTATCTCAGCATAATTTGGAACATAAGATCGGTAGAATCCCATTAATCCCAAAACTGATCTAACTTCCTTTTTAGTCTTTGGTCTCTTTAAGTCCCTTATTGCTCCGATTTTCTCCTCATCAGGTGCATGAGTTCCACCCCCAATAACATGACCTAAAAACTTAGTCAATTTCTCTCCAAATTTACATTTGTCTAGTCTAATCGTAAAATTTCTATTTTTCAACTCTTCAATGACAGCCCTGACATGCTCACAATGCTCTTCCCAGGTATCGGAGAAAATGATGACATCATCAATATATGCTTCTGCATACCTCCGATGACCTTGGAGAACCTCATTCATGTCTTTTTGAAACGTAGCAGCAGCCCCTGATAATCCAAAAGTCATTGTACGCCACTGATAAGTTCCGTTATGCGTCGTAAAGGCTGTCAGAGGTTTACAATCCTCAGCCATTTTAATTTGCCAATAACCCCTCAATAAATCTATTGAAGATAAATATTTAGCCGCCCCTGCGGTATACATAATTTCTTGGGAATCTTTCATCGGGAAGGTGGGAACCTGCGTTACAGAATTTAAAGCTCGGTAATCAATACACATTCTGACAGTTGCATCTTTTTTCGCAACGCAAACAATTGGATGGCTAATTTCAGCATTCGACGGTTCGATTAGATTTAATTCTAATAACTCCTGAATCTGCCTATCCACTTCCTCTTTATAAGCTACCGGCACGCTATATAACTTTGGTTTTTTCCTTTCTACACCCGGTTTCAGATCAATACGATGTTCCCCTACTTCCGCTGGTCGTACAGGACCCATAAACACTTCTTTATTTTCCCTCAAAATGGACTTTAAATCTTTGACTTGACTATTAGATAGCCCTTTTATTTCAAACCTCTCAATATCCCGTTCTATCTCTTGATCCCGGTTCAAAATAGGAATTTCCCCAACTTCTCCAAATTCCTCATCACCTTCGAAAACAATATTAACTATATTACATTTAGCGATAAATTCGCTTATCTTATTTTGGTGCACATGCTTCCTACTCCCGTCGGCTAACTCAACAATAAATGAATGCTGGTTTCGTTTTTCTACAATAGTTGCCGGCCCTTGCCACCTAGAATATAACTTATTAGTCGAAACGGGGATTAACAGTATAACTTTATCGCCTACCTCAAACGTTTTTTCTTTTGACCTTAAATTATAATGATACGCCATTCTATTTTGTTGAACCTCAGACGACAATTTTGCCTCATCTGCGGCTCTTTCTAAGCGGTTCTTAAGTTTATCCAAGTACTCATGAATCGGCGTAGTATCTAACTGCGTTCCCTTATTTTCTCCTGCCCATGACGACTTAAGAATCGATAACGGACCCTCCGGCGCTCTACCATATAATAACTGGAAAGGTGCGATTCCCGTCGTAGAATTTGGGACTTCCCTATACGCCCATAATATAAATGGTATTTGTTCATGCCATTTTTTTTCTTCTTCCCTAATCGTATGATGTAGCATACGTTTAAGAGTCTGATTAAATCGTTCCACAAGTCCGTTGGACTGTGGATACTGTGGAGTCGAAAATCTTGGACTAGCACCTAACCTTTTCTCAAATTCTTTCGTTAAGTCGGCAGTAAAATTGGTTCCATTGTCGCAGGCAATTACATTAGGAATTCCTGTTCTCATAAATATTTGAAGTAACGCCTCACACGCGGTTTTAGCAGTTAAACTTTTTAGAGGGATCGCATCCGCCCATCTGGTATGCTGATCAATTAAAGTCAGTATATACCGATGCCCTTGTGAACTTTTAGGATCAATAGGCCCAATTAAATCAACATTAACAACCTGAAATGGAAGTTCCGGCCGCGACACTGGGGAAATAGGAGCTCTATCATTTACTTTAGCCCCTCTAGTCAATTGGCACTCTAAACATGATTCACAAAACTGTTTAGCTTCTTTTGCCATTCCCTCCCAATAAAAAGAATACCTTATTCTCTGCAACGTTTTCTTGGCTGCATGATGCCCTCCAAATACCGATGAATGCGCTAATTTTAAGATTTCTTCCCTTCTTACCTTGGGTACTACTAATTGCGCTATAGTTTCGCCTAACAATTTCTCTTTATGATACAATAATCCGTTTACAATATAATAATCCCCTTTTTCCTTTTTAGCTAATTCCCAAGCTTTCTCTAATTCTTTACATTCCAACTGGGATTTCTTAAACATATCTGAGTTACTAACAATAGATTCATTATTTTCCTCCGTTTCAGTTTTTTCTGGATCCTGACTTTGTACATTTTGCGATCTCGCGTCTATTACGTAAACATTACAGCTATCGTTACTTACATCTTCCTTTTCATTCGAGTTATCAATAATAATTTCGGAACTTTTTAATTCTTCGGACTCTATCAATGGCTCCTCAAGATTGACACCTGACAACTCATTAATCACCTCGGGATGTAAAATTACTTGCTCATTAATATTATCAGTTACTGCGCAAAGTACTTCCTGATGAATAATATTAGTTTGCCCGAATTGCGGAATAGCTACCGGTAGTTTAACTAACGGTGATTTAACAGCTTCACCAAATAACCCTTGTAAATAAATACTACCCGCTCCCTTTAATTTCTCTTCCGGTACTAAACCTTTATGAACAACACTAATCTCACATCCAGAATCAACCAATCCCTTTCCTTTTTGCCCATTAACACTAACTTCAATTTTCTCAAGTTTATTTAATTTCTCACCAATAACATTAATTTTCTGCTCGGCCTTTGCCGATATTCTAGCCACAATAGCCCCATTAGGTAACTCTTGATTTTCTTTCACCAGAATCTTATGAACACCTGCTTTTTGGTCTCGCGCTTTATTGCCATTATTAGTTCCCCCATTACCCACTTTATTACAAAAACGTTGGTAATGACCTCTCAAACCACACTTAAAACATTTAGGCCTGAAGCATCATTCGTCTTCTTAAACTCTGTTTTCCTATCCGGAAAAGAATTACACTCATTACTACCATTTTGCCTCCAACTACCACTAAATTTATTATCCTCCCTCGGTCTCATTTTTTCATTGTTTACGTACTTATCTTTACCTTTAAAGCTTTTATGCGTAACCGCATAAGACTTATGTTTAGCATCAAAATAATTATCACACTCTTTAGCAATTTTAGGAGCTTCTAACCATTTACCCTGGTGAGTTAAACTAATATATGCTGCAGTATCCTCATCTAGCGTACTCATTAGCTTATCAGTAACTATTAACTGGTTGACCTTTTCATAAGTGTCCGCACCTCTAATTTTACAATAATTTTCCCACGTAGCTATTAAACGTGATACAAATAATACATGGGTTTCGTTCGGATTTCTCCTAGCTTTCCGGAAATTTTCTAAACATGCCTTCGGGGTTGGCTCATGTTCCCTTAGGACTAACTCCTTTAATTCCTCATAATTCTCCATTTGTTCCTTAGTGGTATAAATTAACAAATTATCCGCCTTATCTCCCAACATATTTAGTAGAATTTCGGCCTGCTGGTTTTCCGGTACATCTTTAGTTTGGAATGCCCTTTCTAAACTGTTGAAAAATAAATTCCATCCCTCAGTCCCTTCTGGTACTTTGATAGATAGAGTTTTAACACTTTTGATCAATTTTTCGATGTTACTTTCATTACTAGATTCCCTAGATCCATTAGAGTTATTTACTGAACCTTGAACTCTGAGCCTTTCCATTTCTAATTCATGTCCCATCCTCAATTTCTCCATTTCTAACTTTTCCTGTTTTTCTAACCTTTCGAGTTCTAACTTTTCGCGTTCTAATTTTTCGCGTTCTAATCGTTCTGCAACAATAGTGTCTGATAATTCCTTAATATCCCCCTCGTCATACTCATCACTGTCCATTATCTTTTTCTTAAGCTGAATTCTGGTATCATCTTCCGTGAATTCAACACCCAATTCTTCGGCTATCCCCTGAATATCCACCTTTTTTAGTTTTAATAAGAAAGCCATACCTTCACCGATTGTTATTACCACCCCACAAGAATAGTTAAACCTACCAAATTAATATTTCCGAAATTTCTAACTTAGTACAGATATTTCTCCACTTATTATACTAATTAATACCATTTCAGATAATCCATGCATTTCATTTCTAATTAACCTACTGAATACTCTAATTTTTCTCAACCATTGATATCACACAATTTACTTCCAATAAAACAAAAAAGTAAAACAATAATTCGATTTGACTGCTATGCAATATAGATTCCAATATATACACTTAGATAACAACATACAATTTATATAATAACACTGATACGTTGAAATTGAATAGAAGTATTGATGTCAATCAAAAAATCCACATAAAGAAAAATTGTACAACATGCATATATAAATTTCTACAATTATCCTCATAAAATATTTCCGAACTCAATACTGGTTCTTACACTTAAAACAAATATACTGAAAATCTTTACTTTTATTTTTACTCACTATGGCTCTCTTTTGAGCCTTTTTTTTTCACTATGGCTCTCTTTTGGGCCTTTTTTTTCACTATGGCTCTCTTTTGAGCCTTTTTTTTCACTATGGCTCTCTTTTGAGCCTTTTTTTTTTTTCCTCACTAGTATTGGCCAATTAAAATCTTCATTTGCTTAGAATTTTGTTAATGTAACTCTTAAAATTTAAGCAGTATTGCTTCATTTAACAATTACTTTAACAATAATTTAGATTTAATGCATTAATTTAGTTCACTAATATCATTATAAATAGCATATCATTATCATCTCAAATTATTATGACCTTTCTTTAAAACAATAGCAATATGGTTACTAATTCTTTACACCTATCTGAACACAATTATTTCATTGCACATAAATTACCTAGACAATTTACTTAAATTACTATTAATTATACAACAATACAATTTGGTTCGAGATGTCAGAAGAAAGATATGATCAAAACACCTTACCTTATACTTTCTTTGCTGGATTACTTTTCTAATCACAGGTAGCTTCACGATGTAGCGGTAATATGGCACAACAGTTCAGTTTAGTTCTTTCTAATAAAGATACGCACAACACTTTAGTCCACACTAGACGATATAGCACGATACTTTATCACACACTCGACGATACGGCACAACACTTTACACACATTCGACGCTACGGCACGACACTTTACACACATTCGACGATACGGCACGACACTTTAGCATACAATCGACGATCCGGCACGATGCTTTAGCACATACTCGACGATATGGCACGACCACACAAGAATTCCACTGGATACTCTGGCATTAACAGACTGCAACACGGCTCGCTGGTCACTGGTTTCAGGCGATTCTATCCCGACGCTGCCAACAATTTGTCGGACGCTCCTCTCAGTCCACAAAACTTTGAAGAATGTCCTAGGTAGTTTTAGCTGCCACCACCGATATTAATGGGTGATATCGGTCACCTGCTGTGAGGATTGGGTAAAATAACACTGACGCTGTTAATGAACTGAACTAACAGTTTATTTAAGATATAGATATGTACACAAGAAACAATATTTACAACTATCTACAATTACAACTCGGATATAGATGATCCGGTTCAACATTAAATTAACTACAATAAACGTTGGTTGTGTACCGTTCAACTTATACTTTCTTCCTCACACTCAACGCACGTTAGATACGCTTTATCAGAGATTACCGCAGAGTCTCAATACACAAGGGTACTAGGCCTCACTTCTCGGCCTATAACACTATCCACCGGGACGCCTTGTCCCACGCTCAAAATATACACTATCCAACAGGACCACAAATCCTGAGCGACCTATCGGTCTCAACGCCAAGCGAGAACTGTCTAACCTCTCAGTCCAGAGTTGACCTTGTCAGAGATCTTCCTTCCCCCAGCAGGGCCTCTTAGAGTTCCTCCATTGGTTCAATTCCGCATACCAACCTTGAGTCATGACATCTACTGTTTACACATCACTCCAATAGCTAGATGACAGCTGAGGCACGCCCCGCGGCCATCACTTTCATTCATCAACGAGTGCGTCATCTGCACACCTGTGTCAACATCTGTCATTCGTTATTATAGAAAAGAAAGAAAGGTATTTCGAGCTTCACGGATATACAACCCACAATACATAAAATATTCAGATAAGGAAATGTTATTCCTTTCTAATTCAGGGCAGATGTCTTCTAGGAACCTGACAGGCCATTTACAAAATTTTATTTATTTTTAAGATTTTAGTAGAGGTGGTCCATTACTGGATTGCTTATTTCGTGATTTGCCAGTAATGGGCCACCCAAGTGACCAATACTAAAAGTGTAATTTCAGTAGTGATAAAATATTTTGATTTAACTGAAAACTAAATAAACAAATTTAATACTTAAATTTTACTTACTAGAATTTAATAAAGACAATTTCTTTATAAATACAGTCAAGTCTCTCTATAACGAAACTCCATACATCGAATTTCTCTATATAACGAATTTTTAGTAGGAATGTTCCCCTTTTCCCATGATTACATTAAAAACAGTCTCTATATAGCGAAATATCTATCTCCATATAACGAATATTTTCATAAAATGTTCTTTATTCAGTTGTAAAAAAATACTTCGAAATCACATGAAATCAAATTTCCATCTCTTATTCCTAATTTGTCGTTCAGTGCTGAGTTTTTTTTATATTACTCCTCTGCTTGAATTTTCTTGTTCTTAAGTCCAACAAATTCACCAACCCCCTCCTTTCACACACCTTTCAACATAATTCTCAAAACAGTGTTAATTGAATAGCTATACATATAAGAACGGGATCAATGGGGGTAATTGAAGAAAAAACAATTTACAATTGCTTCTAAAAAGCCGAATTTTGTATACAAGAGGATAATGTGGATTCTGAGGAAGAAGAAGATGCGACTTACGCAGACATAAAAAGAACAAGTTAGAAATTGCACGTGAACGTAGCAAATGAGGTGCGTTCGTACGATAACGAAGTTTTAAAAATATTCAGATCTTGCTTTTATAGTAAATAGTACTTCGGATACAGTATATTGGTTGAAATTCTGTAAATATACAGGAATAGTAATTCTTATTACACCTCAGCAACGTATATCTTATTCATAAAATGTAAAATAGTTGAATATAATTAAAACACGTACCAAACCATGTTTCCCCGTATAGCATTATATAGTGGAATACTTTTGTGTAGCCCTGTAATTTAATAATAAAAATTCTTTGTGTCACAGATTGTACAGAATGCATATTTTAGTATATATTTCATAGATTCATGCCAATTCTATTATGTTCGAATGAGTGTAACATCATTAAAATGCATTTGAAACTTCTTCCCCATTGACCGTAATGTAACGGAATCCTTTTGATTGTCCCTGTAATTGATCTATGCATCCGATTTTCATAACATTTGAAATGACTCGACAAAATTACGCAATAATTATATGTTTTAAATTTCAAACGATTAAAATGCATTTAAAACTTTTTACTTACCCATCATATGTAGTATTGGGTAAGTCTTGCAATCGTTTTGAAAATCGAAAAATTTTTTTGACGGATTTACACGTTTTAGATAGTGGAGATTCCGAAAAACATATTTTTAGAAAAAAAAATTTGCCGTCCGTCTGTCTGTCTGTCTGTAAACGCTCTATCTCCCGAACGAATTGAGACAGAGACTTGAAATTTTGTATGTAGTTAGTATGTAAGAATGGGACGAACCCTATTTAATATCAGCAACCTCGATTATCCGGAAATTATTTTTTCGGACTCTCGAAAAATTCGTTCTGATGAAAGGTATATAAAAATTTTCGAATTTTTTTGTTCTAAGGAATGGACATAAAAGGCAATAAAATAACACATATTTTGCATATAAAACGAAGTCGATAGGATTATTAGTTGCCGAGATATTTGTAATCCTCTTTTTCACATTCTCGGATTTTTCATGACCCTGTATTTCATTCAAATTTCAATTCAGAGGTATATTTTAATTGGAAGTGAGACGCTTAATCCGATGCAGTTAATTGTTAGTGAATAGAGTTATTATTTTTGGAGTTATAAGGATGTTTCTTTTACGCAGTTTGGTACTACTTGAGTAGTTTGGCGTTTTATATAATTTGTCGAAATCGGTAATCGGCAGTTCTTTAATAGAACATTACTATGTATATTAACAATATTTAAATTTTGTTTATGAATTGCAATGCATTGTGTAAATAGTTTTCACATGTTTTATTTTCATATACATATGCATGATGGGTAAGTATTACGGTGGCCCCCAACGACTAGTTTCCCTATTGACCGTAATGTAACGGAGTCCTTTTGAATGTTCCTGTAATTGATCTATCCATCCGATTTTCATAAAATTTGAAATGACTCGACAACAATATGTAATAATTATGTATTTTAAATTTCAAACGATTCGGTTGGATAGTTTTCCGTTGTTATATGCGGACAGACAGACGGACAGACAAACGGACAGATAGACAGACTGTCAGACAAACGGACAGATAGATGGACAGACAGACGGACTGAACGACAATTATAGGTGCTACCTATTTACATAATTACGAACGCACCTAAAAATAATTATCTGTTATTTTTTGTAAGGTGGCCCATTACTGGAACATAGGCGGTCCATTACTGGAACATAGGTGGATCATTACTGGGCATTTGGGTGTTTAGACATATTTCTATTATTTAAAATGAAATTTTTATTTCTGTTGGGAAATGTAACTGTGGGATTAGTTAAATATTGTTGAAAGATTAATCTAATATGAAAAAAATTGGAATACAATAATTATAACTATTAATAAAAAATTATTTTTTAGAGAAATTCCTTAAGGTGGCCCATTACTGGCACATCTACCCTAGGTTGAAATTTAAATTTCTTAAACTTCTTCGAGGTTTTTTGCCAAATCGGTATCAGAAAAAAATTGTGCCAACGTGATGTGTGTATGACATCTGCGCCATATAAATATTATTCAGTCTTTTTTTTATTGCAATTTTTTTATGTAAAACAATATGCATTATTTTTCATGCACAATTGCGCATTAAATGAAAATTGTAATGCAATTTTTGGTAGTACTTTATAATAATGAATAAAAAAAACACATTATTTAAAAGTATTTCCTGCATAGTAAAATGTTTCCTGACGATTACAAAAAAATATGTCCTGACAATTCAAAAAATAAAAACGTAATTGTCCAAGTTTTCACTTCTGTCGGCACTCCAAATATGTCACTTTTTTAGGGGGGGGGGGGGTGAAAATTTTGTGGAAATAAGTCTTATTTTTTATTTATGTATGGATCCATATAAAAAAGTATGAGCTAGTGAACTTTGGAACTATTTTAATACAACTCATATTCCAAATATTAAAATAATTGAGAAAAATTATTAAAAAATAATTTTCAATTTAATCATTTTTATACTAAGTAAATGCAATTAAATTTCTTATAAATTGAATCTGGAATGTTTAGATAAGATTTTAATATTTACAAAATATAAAATACAGTACAATATATTAGGTTTACAGCTTTCTGAAAGACATAAAAATAGTAGGATAAAATTTAGATGAGTTCAAAGTATTAGAATATTTTATTTTGCGCAACAATATTACCTTATTAATATGAAGTAAATGGTAGTTAATTTTTTGTAGCATCCTCTTTTGCTTTCATAATAGCGTATAATCGATCTTGCATACTATACATATCTGCTATTAAGAAACTAGTAAAAAAACTGAGTCTGGAAAAAATTTCATTCTCTAATCTCTACCATCTGTCCTATCTCACAAGTTTCTTTGTCCTACAGTTAATATTTGTTTTATGTTTTGCAGCCGCTCTAGTAGTGGCAGCACGCATTGACTTGCTGTACGAAAATTCAGTAATGCATTTCATCTCAGATTTTAAAACATCAACAGTGCTGATTGAGAAAACACGGTATACGGAAAATGGATTTTTGAAAAATTCGTTTTCCTCTGTATGTTAAACAAAGTTTTCTTAATATGTTTTCTTGTACTTTCTAATTTTCCTGCTTTTCGTATTTTCTATTGGATACATTATTTTATATTCAAAAATATATGTGCCTATAGATATTTTCTTAAATGTTGTTGCCCCACCAGTGGCTGAGAGATTCTGCCCTCAAAACTGGTAGACGGCAGGCGCTGGATTAGAACAAAACCCAATCGCGGTCGTCAGTTCAATCATTCGGAGTTTTCCGTGGTTTTCTTCGAACTTTGGATTTCCTTGCGTAAATACGGGTTGGGTTCCCTTTGAAAGACACCCCCCCCCCCCTTCCTCCACTGGGGCCCATATCCCATGTGTTGTCCGTTTGGGAGCATATTTAGCAATTGTTTATAAATTGTTTATTGTATCCTGTTACAAAAATAACAGGATGTTGGAACCTGTTATCAGCGCTACTGTGGAATGATGTAACCTGTTAACCAAAAATAACCATATTTCCCATCTCTAATTTGTACTAATTAGAAATAAAGAAAAAAAAACGCGAACATTTCTAAAAATAAAATAAAATAATTATTACTGATTTTATTTAATATACAAATAAGAAAAAAAATCAATTAGAAATAATATAAAATAACACTATTTTATGTAAATATGGAGGCAGTTTTTATACGGCTTAAATGACATATGCGTTGTCAAAGTCGGTTGATGAATGAATATCTGGCAATTTATCACTTTTTTGCTTAACATTTGGCTATAGTCCAGTCACTGTAGCATTTTCCTTCGGAAAAATTTTTAATAAAGGTTTTTTTTCACAGAGCGATTTATTATGTCATTATAAATGATATCTCAAAAGTCCCCGATATTCTGCTGTACGCTTCCCCCCTTTTGGGGGGCATTTAGGGGGAAAGGGGGGCAAAATATTAATTAAGCTACATAGGCAAGTGATATATTATTTTCCATGTATTTTTTAACGCTGAATCGAATTAAACTAGAATCAAGTTGATACGACCAATAGTTTCTGAGTTATTGGAGTTTTTATATATTTAAAAAAAATTCAAATTTTTCATGTACGTGTTTTTAATGAGTTTTTTTCCTTTCATTTTAAATCTAAACATTCATTATTAACGCTACATTAGACATTACATTATAGAACATATAAAACATTACTTTATAAAGAAATTTTTTATTATATTTACCTTTTTCTACTCTAAAATATAGATAATTCTTCATAATTGTTCTTGATCATGAATATCTGTCACGTCTAATTCTTTGCTGCCAATTATGTTATTCCTATCAGACATCCCCTCTACTGGTGCAATATTTAAACAAGACTTTCCATGACAATTTCCGCATGCTATAGAACAGTGTAGACCCAGTTTTCGGCATCCGCACGCACTGCCGCAACCTTTGGAATAGAAAATCATGTTCAAAAGCGAATCTAGGGCTGGTGGTTGGGTTGTTCGTATGGGAACTAGAAAATTATCCTTTATAACCCAACCAACCCCATTCATGAGGATCCAGTTCATTACCAAGCCATGTCTGTACGTGGTAATATACTCAAAATAAATGTTGTTTTGCTGCACTTGAAGTAGGAGGTAGGGTATTTAAATTAACCGTTTTATTCTTTGTGACTGATTTGGTGAAGTGTACATACCGGTGCAGATTCGGGGTGCCTTAGAAGAGGCACCATAAATGCTCAGAAAAATTTTGATGACATTCTCAGCAATTAGTGCACGAGAAACGTTTTTTTTTTTTTTTTTTTTTTTTTTTTGATCGAAACATTTTTATTGCATCTTGTAAATCTAATCGTTTTTGTATTAATTTCATCACTGCTGATTTTCCTTTCTGAAAAATAGCAGATGTTAAATCGCAGCCAGAAAAAAGCATGAAGGAATAAAATGTACTCCCTGTATCTTTCTTCCAAACTTCTTGTAGAGTAAATTTTTTCCTCCACCTAGCCTTTACCTGACTTGAGGAAAAAAATTTCCAAGTTTGGTGGAGTTCGAGCAGCTCATGATTACCAATAAATCAATATCTTCTCCAATAATAACAGTGGCATTTTTGCTAGTTTTTGCGGTATTGAGTGTTTCAACAATGAGAACAGCTGCATCATCTTTTGCATGCTTGACACATACACTGATGGATTTAAATTTTTCAGAGAGCAAATAAATCAACCTACATTTGTTTTTTGCGTGAGAGAGGAATTTTTCTTGGCTAACTGTCGCAGTCATGTTTTCATTAAAAAGAATCTTTGTTGATGCCATTTTCGAGAAACGACGAAATTGCTCAATGGCTTTGACACTTTTCTGAGGGTTACTATAACCATCAAATACGAGGATAGTGTTTCGACCGTAGTGTTTTTCAACATACTTCACATATTTATCACAAATAAACTCGAAAGAATCACTTTGATGCCAGACTACTCGATGAAGCAGATATCCTCCATGAACAATGTAGTTCGCTCTTTCAAAATCAGGATGGACATTTATGGAACTGAAGCTGTTGAACAATAATGACTTTTTTGTTTTTCTCTTTTCAATTTCATCGAAAGGGGCTACTGGGTAAAGAGCCAGTTCAAACTTCAAACATTCATGGAGCTCGTCGTAGGATCTCTTCATGATACAAATTCTTTCAAACAGCAGCAATGGATCTACAGGTACGGTGCACTGTTATGTGACTATGAACTGTTTGAAGAGAAAGAACTCGTTCGGCACGTGAATTTTTCATCTCGTGAAATTTGCCACCGACCTTTTTTGCTATTATAGTTGCACCTTAAAAGAATTTCCCTTTATCTGTTTATGGGCAGGATACTGACATTGTCATAAATTTAAATGTGTCTATGCATGTGGGCTCTTGCTTTCAATAAAACACAACCGATGAAGTGAGAGCAGTCGACCGTCCCATTCCTTTCTTTTTCGGTAACCCCTATAAGCATCCTACAGATATGAAATTAATTGCATGGAGGATGTAAATGCAAAAACAACTTTACACTTACAAAAGCCTTTTACTTAGGAATGGAGAATACGTTGAGCTCTTGAAAGAAAAAAAAATAGTTCAACAGTTATGTTTTTTGCTAAAACGTTATAAATATTTGTTTAAAAATAAAAATGTATACAAAGGCGAGCCGGGGGGGGGGGCACCCCCTTCTCCCTTTCCCATACGTATGGACGGCCATGCAACTCGGAACTACTAGTCATATCGACCGTGATATTTGGCTTATGAGATTCTAACTTTTAAAAAAAAGGTCGTTCTTTTAAATAATGTGTACATAAAATATTTAAATTTTTCAAAATACAAAAACTGTTATAACTCAGAAACTATTGGTCGTATCAACTTGGTTCTAGTTTCATTCGATTCAGCGTTAAAAAATACATCGGAAATGATATATCACTTGCTCATACAGCTAAATATATATTTTGCCCCTTTTTACCCCCAAATCCCCCCAAAAGGGGGGAAGCGTACAGCAGAATGTCGGGGACTTGTAAGATATCGTTTAAAAGGGCATAACAAAACTTTCTGTGAAAAAAAATCTTTATTAAAAATTTTTCCGAAGAAAGACCCTTTTTTCGGCTAAAGTTACTGGACTACTACGGAATAACAAAAAAATATCTGAAATTAAAATTAAATAAAATATAAATGACGCCATTTTTTTTAAACAGAATTTTTTTAAGAATGCCAAGGTTAATTTCAAGAACTGCTGGGCATTTTTTAAAATTACTTACATTATTGAATAGGTTAGTGACGTATTCATAATATAACGATACAATCATTTTTTCTTTTTAACAAATTAAGATTTTTTTTTTTTTTTTTTCGTTCGCAAAGATTATTGTTTCTTGATGTTTTTCAGCTGCGCAAATTAAAAAAAATAAGAGGAATTACGATTATTCATATGGATATTTATGGGATATACGCATCGGGATACCTAATTATCGCGAAAATGGCGTTATTTCATCTGACATGGTAACCTGGATATTGTTGTTAATATATGGGTGATTCTACGATAAGAGGTAATTTGTACGGCAATCCGTTTAAAACAGATTTTTTATTCTATATGTTGCTATTTTTTGCAATGAATCGTATCATCTTAATATACTTTATTAAATAACATCACGATTGAATGCCTAATTTAAGCACATTTTTCTGAAATTTCTTACAAAGTCTAAAAAGTCCCCTCCCCTGGCATGTCCCCTTGCCGGTTTCAATTTAACTTTCAAACAATACATATATTTTTTTCGCCAGATGCTTAGCTAAGGTATGTTTAATTGGAATTTAAGTAATTATACTTACGTATTATAAAATAAAAAATAAAATAATTTTGTTAATTTCAAATAATTTTTAAAATTAACTTTTGTTCCGCTTTTTTTTTTGTCTCTCCCCTGTCAAATTTCGTTCCGCTGAAACAAATATAAATTCAAGGATGGCTATATTGGAAGTAGTGCTTAAGGACATCTATTGGCTTGAAGTTAGCAATACTAAACGCGCAAGCCATTTAAGCGTCACCATTTTTAGTTGTTGCGACGCGACCGTGTTTTGTAGTGGTTTCGCATGGTGATTGTGTATCTCCCCTGGTAAGTCATAAAACTTATAATATTCATTTAATTCAATTGCATTTACTGCCCTAATTAAACAATACGGTAATACTTAAAGTGAAATACACAATTAACCGAAAAACTAATTCAGTCAGTTAAAAAGTTTGAATTTACACGAAAATGTCTCTCCCCTGCCGTATTTCCCCTGGCACGATAACTGCCAGGGGAGCGAGTCACTGACCAGAAAAAGTTATAAAATATGTATAAAGTGACTTGCCCTTATATGAAAAGGTAAATAAACGGGACAAAAATAATAATTTAAAGGTTTTTGATCAAAATCAAACTTTTCTTTTTGGCCGAATTCTCCATGTTTTTGAACCTCTTATCGTAGAATCACCCATATTATAAATTGTTTATCTATTTTTATTTATTTATTTATTTGATAGAAAACAAATATAACGTTTGTAATATAAAAATATATATTTATAAAAATTTGAAAATAAAATATTTCCGATACCTTGAAAAATTTGAGAAGTTATTAAAATGGTCATATTGGATTTCTTCGCTAATCGCGCCAATCAGAAAAGAACATGGAACTCTTCCCTTATTATTTTGTATTTTTAATGAAATGTGTGAAAGGCGCGTATTTTAAATGTATGTAATTTAACTATTTTACATGTATGCATTCTAAATGAAATGAGAGAAATATTTATATTTCAAATGAACTGAATATAATAGGATTGATAAATATGTAAATAACATTTGGTAATTTATTACATACGCTTAGCTAACAAAAAAATATTACTTTTCGTTAGAATTTTTGTAGCAACCTATACGAAGAATAATGCTGGTAACCAAAAATGACAGCTACATGGACTGTTTATTGTATCAGAAATATTGCTAACATTAAATATTATGATACTACTATTCTAGAAATCAAACAAAAATACTATCGCACGCACATTTACATCGGTAAATGTGGTATAATGACATTAACTGTAACGTGACCTGGTCAAGAACTTTAACTGTAACCAAAATTAACCTAGAACAGGCGCTCAAACTAGTTTTTATAAATGTTGTGTCGCGTCTTTGTTATGTGTAACCTGTCTAGAATAATATATGTGTGAATAAACTACATGCAAGTTATTTCGCTGTATTCATCTTGGAAGCCTTCAACGGTACACTACAACACTAACATATAATTATAATAACAAGTATAAAGCAGGGGCGCGCCAGCAGTATCTGGTGCCTGTGTGCAGAAATTCATTTGGCGCCCTATCCCCCCCCCCCCAACCTCTCAGCTCCGAAAATAGGGCTTTATCTCCTATCCCTCTCCTCCCCCCCCCCCAAAAAAAAAAAAAAAAAAAAAAAAAAAAAATCAATGAATGTCTGTAAATGCATAATTGTCGTTCTTTTGGAATTTTTTATCATCCAAAAAAAGTTTTTGTACCAGAAAATTTATTTAATAAAATGTGTCTTGTTTCTTTACAGTTCGTACTTTATTTCATTTATTAAATAAAATTTCTGGTTCTAAACATACTTAAATTACTTAAAAAATAAAGGAGGATGGGATCTATGTAAATAAAATTCGTAAAACCTGTAAAAATGGAAGCATTCGCTATCAGAATCCTTCGTGCGGTAAAATTTCTTTATACCGGAGAAAATAATTCAATGCAATAACAATAGATTGCATCTAAAAGAAGATTGTTTTTATTTTGCATGTACGTATTGGCGATGGCTAAGAAAATTTACCGCACATAGATATCTGAAAATTTGGATAAAGATAGATGATAATACTAGGTGCACCTGAGACTCAGATTTTTTTTTTCTGTTAATTAACCGAAATATTAATTAAAAACCTTAAATGATGATCACAAAATGGCGAGCTTTCATTCCTCAAACAGATTATGATTGTGTGTTTCCCAAAACTTTAAGCAATCCTCCTTCTCACTCACCAAAAGCGTAACGTTCGATTTTTTTTTTTCTGCATTTTGAAATTATGATAGTCGGATGCCTGTAGAGTTACAAATAAATAAATAATAATGAAAGAAAGAAAGAAAATTACCTTACATTTCAGATTTCAATGGTATCTTTCATTACTATTTCAAAAAAACCTTTTTAATTGGCCGCGATTTGCGTCAGTTTCAAGTTTTCCATTTTTCTGAAATTTCAAACGTAAAAAATAATAACTAACAAGCCCTAACAATAACAACAAAACACCACCTATTGATACATTCTTGATATTTTCCAGGTTTTAATGATATATCTGGTGTGAAAAAATATTAATACTTACTGTTAAAAAAAAATTTTGAAGTCATTTCAAGGATTTGCCAAACATGTTTTTTCTCCTGGCGCAAATTATCTCAAGATCTGATTTACCAATTAAGAAATGTGTGATTTGAATATCATTTCTCGGTTTTCTTTCTTTCTTTCTTTTTTTTTTTTTTTTTTTTTTTGTAATAAGGGATTGTGTGCATTCTCATATCAAGACATTTTTTGTTAAAATTGAAAGTTTTATATCTAAATATCAGAAAATAAATACAAATTGATGGTTAGCTTGAAAAATCAGACCGGAACTTGAATATCACCCACGGTGCACGCTATCGAAGGCAGTAAGAAATTAACTGCAGATTCGAATGGATGGATTTTCATTTAAAAATGAAAAAACATACACATTCAAAATTATACACTGCTAACAATATTAGGTTCGTTCGAAAAGATTTTAATTTAAAATAATAAAACCAAATCAATATGCTGCAGAATACATTGACCTGTCTCTCCCCCCCCCCCCCCCTTATCTGTAGATTCGTTTTGAAAAAATTGATCCAAGGCGGTTGGTTAGAGGAACATAAAGTGCACTGAATTTTAAAACTCTTTTTTCATAAATCAATATTTTTCTATTTATATTACAGCCATCATTGTAGCTCCTAATTTATTTGTCTAAATTGAACGTTCTCTTTTTGCCATTTTAGTTTCTGTAACGTTTGCGGTCATCCGTAATGCTAATAAGTAATCATATTCCAAAAATTGAATTTTATACACTGAAATGAAATGTATAAATCTTACAATCATTACAATTATTTATGCTGTATTTGAATAGACACGAGCGTATGCAGGAAATGTAGGGAAAGCCTTCTACCTCAATCTTAAAATAAAAAAAATAAGAATATTCGGACATCTATGGCCAAATTTAGTTTATCTTCACCAACTCTTCGCCGCCATGAGTACCAAATAATATAGATAAAAGATATTTATTGTAGTGAAGTGAAAAAAAAATCTTTAAAACACCATAAAATAAATTAAATTGCGCAAGGCCTTTCGAAAGAGCTTAGTCTTTCTTCGTCAGGCGCAAAATGACGTGCGTCTACTATGAATGTAACGGCAGGACTGAATTGAAAAGGCGTGAAAGGGAGCAAGCTGAAGGAACAGCCAATAGGAAAGTAGAAAGCAAAGCCAATCACGGAAGAGCATAATCGAAACCCACGGGAGATACAATGAAGGAAGGGAAGGAAAAAGAAAAATGGTAACAAGGGGGGGTATATTTATTTCGCTCAAAAATCTATGGTGTGAAAAAAAAGAAAAAAACCTTTTGTTTACGGTAGTAGTTTCCTCAGAAATGATCACTTGTAGAAGTGGTGAACAAAATTATTGCTTTGGCGCCTAAAGTAAATTTTACTCTTAAGTGCGAAAATCACAGTGTTGAACTTACGGCATGGAATGCCAATAGCTTCACAAATGCCTGATACTTCATTTTTACCATTCAAATTTTATCCATAGTTGGCGCCAATATCTCCAATCTAAAATCTATACATCGAGCAGAACACTAATATTCAAGGGGCAATACAAATATAATGAACGTTATTAACTTTTTGGCAATTTTGGACCCCGATCACCCTTACGATCTCATATGTTATCATTCCTCAACTATTGCTCTAGTGATATCGTTATCAATGTCTATAAATACTTTGGATGTTTGAATTTTTAATTTTCAGAAATATACAGATGTTGTTATACATTTATTATTTGCATGCTTCATTGATTCAAATGAGGAAAAGTTATTAAAATATCACTATTGTATATGAAACAATTTTATATTAAAAGGAAAAAAGAAATAGTTATTAGTTAAAAGTATTTAGCAATACGTTTTTATCACATAAAGAATTAAAAAATAATAATGCCTTCTTGCACTTGCCTCTGTGCACGAGAAAGGAGAGAAAGGGGGGGGGGGGGGCAGGTAGCACAATAAGTAGTATCAACAAAACAGTTAAACATTCTCTTTTCTTTACTGATAAACACAAGTATAATTTTAACGTATTATTTCAAACATAACTTGCACCTGTTTTCTTAAACGCAAATTTATATATGCATACACATAAGATAGAAGGATAGGAATGTCAAACATTGAGGTATTCCATATTTTGAAAATAAATAATTTTATTGTCATTTAACTATTTTAATTTTAATTAATGAGTATTTTCATAAAAACAAATAAACTGGATTGCAGGCTATATTGATGTAGCAAACAAGTTATAAGTAAAAAGAAAAAAAAATCTGATACAAATTACGAACAGAAAGAGAAAAGTTTTGCTGGATCATTCAAAAAGGATAAATATATCAAAAGACATCGCCCCCGCCCCTACAGATATGTTTCGATATCATATGCAACGGACCAGGGCCGTAGCTAATGGGGCGCTATGGGCGGCTCAGCCCCCCCCCCCCCCTAAAATATTTTGAGCCACCTCTGGAAAAAGTTCCAAGGTCATTAAATGTTTCGAAAATTCAAATGAAATTCTGTTCAAAAATCTGATTTAGTTTTGAGACCCTTTCATAGTTTTGCAGAGTTACTAAATCGTATCTAAAATACGTGTTTCAACACTCCCTCATCCTATTGGTACATATGAAGCTAAAAGGATGTTTAATTTTGCACCAGTTATACATTCAAAATTTTCATCATCATATACTTTTCTTAGCATAAAATGAAGTTATTACAACAGTTTAATGAGAAACATAGTACCTACAATGTGAATATGCATTAATTTATCTTTCTGCATTAGAGAGAGAACAAAAAAAATATGAGCCCCCCTTATCGTACACTACTAGCTACGGCCCTGTGCCGGACCCACTCTCCCCCCTAAAATGATACCGTTATGTATATGCATAGCCCCCAAGTTCTGGTTTTACATAGGGCTCGAAATGAACAATCCACAAACCGGAATGTTATTTCAAAATTATGATTGACCAAATTAGACAAATTTATGTCTGACCATACGAAAACAATTCAAAAAATTTATTCAAGATACAAAATAAAAATAATAAAACAAACCGAGAGCACAGCGATCTATACACATAAAATTGTATTAATATTTTTAATAATTCAACGAACCGGAGCGTTATTTAAAATAATTTCACGAACTGGAACATCGTTCCGGTTTGGTCCGGTACATTTTCGAGCCCTGGTTTTATACTGTTTCTCTCACGGAGTAAGAAGCAGGAGGGGAAAGTAGTGTTAAAATTTTGCCATGCGGATTTTTTGACGATAGGCGGCGAAACCGCTACTAGCAGGCTGTCGATCAATGCTTCTGCAATGCTTTTCAATCGGAAAAATGGTCAATTTAAAAAAAAAAATTACGAAAAATCTGAATTTTTAGAAAGTTGTAGAAATGAAAATCTGGTTAATTGAAGTTTTCTTCACAACATACATATTTTTTATGGGTATTTGGCGCTTCATTTTCATTTTTAAGCCATTTAAAATACGAGATCATTCTGACAAAAATCAAAAAGCAGGCCATTTAAAAACATTGAATATCGCAGATTAAAATGACTGTTGGAAGTTAGTTGAATATCGCAAAGAAACAGACTTATGATTTTTAGAAATTAAGTATTAATCAAATATTTAAATATTTTGGAGTAAATTTTAATTTCGCGTATAGCTTTTATAATCTTAGACCATTTTAATAATCCATAACTTTGGATATTTATGCAATTAATGCATGTAGAATTAAAGCTAATTTTTATTTTAATTATTTGGAGCAACTGCTTATTCATATTCACATTTTTAATTTCTTTACAACACCAGTCGTGTGACACATCATTTCAAAGGTCTGCAACTGCTTATTCATATTATGGATGTCTTGTGTGTCACCCCCCAGGGGGGCACATTTAAGCTATTATATAGCTTTTATCGCGGGCTTTGAGCGCGACGACCGTATCTAGAAATTCCGTAATAAAGAAAAAAACCCTAATACTCCGACTAACGTCGTTTCATTTCGGCAGACTTCTCATTTATTCAATAAAAGAAAAAAAATTGTTTTCTTATCGGTCATCACGCTCAAAAAGTGTTACTTGAATTAATATCAAAGAAAAAGAAAAAACTTGAATTAATATCAAAGACAAAAAAAAAACTGCATAAATAAAAAATAAATATATAATTATAATTGAATAAGTTAATAAAAAATGCTATGCAATAGCTTTACCGCGGCAGTCCCCGAGTGCCACACGTATTTTTTTATTAAAATCTGTGCATTAGTTCTTGGGATACAGCTGTTGCATAAATCTTTAAAAATGCAATATAGCAGCGACACATATTAAGCAATTTACACCAAAAACTAACCATCATCAATTTATACCAGGGACTATCTAAAACTAATTTTTTATTGGAATCCGTGCGCTAGTTCTTAAGATTCAGCTGTTGCGTAAATCATAAAAAATGAAGCATAGCAGTGACACCTGTTGAGCGATTTACGCCAAAAACTAATCAGCAATAATTTATATCAGGGTCTTACCTAAATATCAATTTTTATTAAATTCCGTGAATTTTTTCTTGAGATAGGGAACCCACAAAATGTCTGTTACAGACAGATATGTTATAAAAGCATGTTTTGTGGAATCTCTGACCCCTAAAACGTGTACAATCCGTCGAAAATTTATACGAATCCAATACTTTCTTCTTGTAGAGATAGAAGGAAAAAAAAATTTGTGCTGGTAGAAAAAAATTGATGCTGCTCCCTGAATCTCCTCGGATGGGGCGATCCCCCCCCCCCCCCTTGCCTTTCACATGGGCCTGAATGTCCGGATGGAAAAGATGGGGATTTAAAAGTAAAAATTCCTGAATGAGCTAAGAACAATTTTGATTAATAGATTTATTTTTACTGCACAGTCACAAATAAAAGATAAAAGCAAAGTTAAAAAAAAAATATAAATACGTGTGGCACTCCGGGAACTGCTGCGGTAAAGCTATTGCATAGCATTTTTTATCAACTTATGCAAGTATAATTATTTATTTATTTATTATTTATGCAGTTTTTTATATTAATTCAAGTTTTTTCTTTTTCTTTGATATTAATTTACTATTATTTATACTTTATACTATTTATTTTACTATTATTATCCTTATTTAATATTACACTTTTTGAGCGTGATGACCGATAAGAAAACAATTTTTTTTTCTATTAATGAATAAATGAGAAGTCTACCGAAGTGCCAAAATTTGCCGAAATGAAATGAAGTTAGCCGGAGTGTTAGGTTTTTTTTTTCTCATTACGGAATTTCTAGATTCGGTCGCCGCGCTCAAAGCTCGCGATAAAAGCTATGCCACAGCTTAAATGTGCCCCCTTTGGGGGCATGTACCACAAGATATCCATAATATGAATAAGTAGTTGCAGACCTTTGAAATGATGTGTCACACAACTGGTTTTGTAAAGAAATTAAAAATATGCCCCCCTGGGGGGCAGAGTGTGGGGTAACACAAGACATCCATAATATGAATAAGCAGTTGCAGACCTTTCAAATGATGTGTCACACGACTGGTGTTGTAAAGAAATTAAAAATGTGCCCCCCTGGGTGGGGCAGAGTGGGGGAGTGACACACAAGACATCCATAATATGAATAAGCAGTTGCAGACCTTTGAAATGATGTGTCACACGACTGGTGTTGTAAAGAAATTAAAAATGTGCCCCCCCTGGGTGGGGCAGAGTGGGGGGGATGACACACAAGACATCCATAATATGAATAAGCAGTTGCAGACCTTTGAAATGATGTGTCACACGACTGGTGTTGTTAAGAAATTAAAAATGTGCCCCCCTGGGGGGGGGTAAAGTGGAGGGGACACACAAGACATCCATAATATGAATAAGCACTTGCAGACCTTTGAAATGATGTGTCACACGACTGGTGTTGTTAAGAAATTAAAAATGTGCCCCCCGGGGGGGCAGAGTGTGGGGTGACACACAAGACATCTATAATATGAATAAGCAGTTGCAGACCTTTGAAATGAAGTGTCACACGACTGGTGTTGTAAAGAAATTAAAAATGTGCCCTCCCCTGTGTGGGGCAGAGTGGGGGGGGATGACACACAAGACATCCATAATATGAATAAGCAGTTGCAGACCTTTGAAATGATGTGCCACACGACTGGTGTTGTAAAGAAATTAAAAATAGGGGGGGGGGTAAAGTGGAGGGGACACACAAGACATCCATAATATGAATAAGCACTTGCAGACCTTTGAAATGATGTGTCACACGACTGGTGTTGTTAAGAAATTAAAAATGTGCCCCCCCTGGGGGGTAAATTGGAGGGGACACACAAGACATCCATAATATGAATAAGCAGTTGCAGACCTTTGAAATGATGTGTCACACGACTGGTGTTCTAAAGAAATTAAAAATGTGTACCCCTGGGGGGGGCAGAGTGGAGGGGACACACAAGACATCCATAATATGAATAAGGGGTTGCAGACCTTTGATGTGTCACACGACTGGTGTTCTAAAGAAATTAAAAATGTGCCCCCCCTTGGGGGGGGGGCAGAGTGGGGGAAGACACACAAGACATCCATAATATGAATAAGCAGTTGCAGACCTTTGAAATGATGTGTCACACGACTGGTTTTGTAAAGAAATTATAAATGCGCCCCCCTGGGTGGCAGATTGGGGGTAACACAAGACATCCATAATATGAATAAGCAGTTGCAGACCTTTGAAATGATGTGTCACACGACTGGTGTTGTAAAGAAATTAAAAATGTGCCTCCCTGGGTGGGGCAGATTGGGGGGTGTGACACACAAGACATCCATAATATGAATAAGCAGTTGCAGACCTTTGAAATGATGTGTCACACAACTGGTTTTGTAAAGAAATTAAAAATGTGCCCCCCTGGGGGGCAGAGTGTGGGGTAACACAAGACATCCATAATATGAATAAGCAGTTGCAGACCTTTCAAATGATGTGTCACACGACTGGTGTTGTAAAGAAATTAAAAATGTGCCCCCTTGGGTGGGGCAGAGTGGGGGAGTGACACACAAGACATCCATAATATGAATAAGCAGTTGCAGACCTTTGAAATGATGTGTCACACGACTGGTGTTGTAAAGAAATTAAAAATGTGCCCCCCCTGGGTGGGGCAGAGTGGGGGGGATGACACACAAGACATCCATAATATGAATAAGCAGTTGCAGACCTTTGAAATGATGTGTCACACGACTGGTGTTGTTAAGAAATTAAAAATGTGCCCCCCTGGGGGGGTAAAGTGGAGGGGACACACAAGACATCCATAATATGAATAAGCACTTGCAGACCTTTGAAATGATGTGTCACACGACTGGTGTTGTTAAGAAATTAAAAATGTGCCCCCCCGGGGGGGCAGAGTGTGGGGTGACACACAAGACATCTATAATATGAATAAGCAGTTGCAGACCTTTGAAATGATGTGTCACACGACTGGTGTTGTAAAGAAATTAAAAATGTGCCCCCCCCTGTGTGGGGCAGAGTGGGGGGGGATGACACACAAGACATCCATAATATGAATAAGCAGTTGCAGACCTTTGAAATGATGTGCCACACGACTGGTGTTGTAAAGAAATTAAAAATAGGGGGGGTAAAGTGGAGGGGACACACAAGACATCCATAATATGAATAAGCACTTGCAGACCTTTGAAATGATGTGTCACACGACTGGTGTTGTTAAGAAATTAAAAATGTGCCCCCCCTGGGGGGTAAATTGGAGGGGACACACAAGACATCCATAATATGAATAAGCAGTTGCAGACCTTTGAAATGATGTGTCACACGACTGGTGTTCTAAAGAAATTAAAAATGTGTACCCCTGGGGGGGGCAGAGTGGAGGGGACACACAAGACATCCATAATATGAATAAGGGGTTGCAGACCTTTGATGTGTCACACGACTGGTGTTCTAAAGAAATTAAAAATGTGCCCCCCTTGGGGGGGGCAGAGTGGGGGAAGACACACAAGACATCCATAATATGAATAAGCAGTTGCAGACCTTTGAAATGATGTGTCACACGAGTGGTGTTGTAAAGAAATTAAAAATGTGCCTCCCTGGGTGGGGCAGATTGGGGGGTGTGACACACAAGACATCCATAATATGAATAAGCAGTTGCAGACCTTTGAAATGATGTGCCACACGACTGGTGTTCTAAAGAAATTAAAAATGTCCCCCCCTGGGGGGTAAAGTGGAGGGGACACACAAGACATCCATAATATGAATAAGCAGTTGCAGACCTTTGAAATGATGTGTCACACGACTGGTGTTCTAAACAAATTAAAAATGTGCCCCCCCTGGGGGGTAAAGTGGAGGTAACACACAAGACATCCATAATATGAATAAGCAGTTGCAGACCTTTGAAATGATGTGTCACACGACTGGTGTTCTAAAGAAATTAAAAATGTGCCCCCCCTGGGGGCAGAGTGTGGGGTGACACACAAGACATCCATAATATGAATAAGCAGTTGCAGACCTTTGAAATGATGTGTCACACGACTGGTGTTCTAAAGAAATTAAAAATGTGTATCCCTGGGGGGGGCAGAGTGGGGGGTACACACAAGACATCCATAATATGAATAAGGGGTTGCAGACCTTTGATGTGTCACACGACTTGTGTTCTAAAGAAATTAAAAATGTGCCCCCCCTGGGGGGGCAGAGTGGGGGAAGACACACAAGACATCCATAATATGAATAAGCAGTTGCAGACCTTTGAAATGATGTATCACACGACTGCTTTTGTAAAGAAATTATAAATGCGCCCCCCTGGGTGGCAGATTGGGGGTAACACAAGACATCCATAATATGAATAAGCAGTTGCAGACCTTTGAAATGATGTGTCACACGACTGGTGTTGTAAAGAAATTAAAAATGTGCCTCCCTGGGTGGGGCAGATTGGGGGGTGTGACACACAAGACATCCATAATATGAATAAGCAGTTGCAGACCTTTGAAATGATGTGCCACACGACTGGTGTTCTAAAGAAATTAAAAATGTCCCCCCCTGGGGGGTAAAGTGGAGGGGACACACAAGACATCCATAATATGAATAAGCAGTTGCAGACCTTTGAAATGATGTGTCACACGACTGGTGTTCTAAAGAAATTAAAAATGTACCCCCCCTGGGGGCAGAGTGTGGGGTGACACACAAGACATCCATAATATGAATAAGCAGTTGCAGACCTTTGAAATGATGTGTCACACGACTGGTGTTCTAAAGAAACTAAAAATGTGTATCCCTGGGGGGGCAGAGTGGGGGGGACACACAAGACATCCATAATATGAATAAGGGGTTGCAGACCTTTGATGTGTCACACGACTGGTGTTCTAAAGAAATTAAAAATGTGCCCCCCTGGGGGGGCAGAGTGGGGGAAGACACACAAGACATCCATAATATGAATAAGCAGTTGCAGACCTTTGAAATGATGTATCACACGACTGATTTTGTAAAGAAATTATAAATGCGCCCCCCTGGGGGGCAGAGTGGGGGTAACACAAGACATCCATAATATGAATAAGCAGTTGCAGACCTTTGAAATGATGTGTCACACGACTGGTGTTGTAAAGAAATTAAAAATGTGCCTCCCTGGGTGGGGCAGATGGGGGGGTGTGACACACAAGACATCCATAATATGAATAAGCAGTTGCAGACCTTTGAAATGATGTGTCACACGACTGGTGTTCTAAAGAAATTAAAAATGTGCCCCCCCCCTGGGGGCAGAGGGGGGGTGACACACAAGACATCCATAATATGAATAAGCAGTTGCAGACCTTTGAAATGATGTGTCACACGACTGGTGTTCTAGAGAAATTAAAAATGTGCCCCCCTGGGGGGGGCAGAGTGGGGGGGACACACAAGACATCCATAATATGAATAAGGGGTTGCAGACCTTTGATGTGTCACACGACTGGTGTTCTAAAGAAATTAAAAATGTGCCCCCCTCCTGGGGGGGGGGGCAGAGTGGGGGAAGACACACTAGACATCCATAATATGAATAAGCAGTTGCAGACCTTTGAAATGATGTGCCACACGACTGGTGTTGTAAAGAAATTAAAAATGTCCCCCCCCCTGGGGGGTAAAGTAGAGGGGACACACAAGACATCCATAATATGAATAAGCAGTTGCAGACCTTTTAAATGATGTGTCACACGACAGGTGTTGTTAAGAAATTAAAAATGTGCCCCCCCTGGGGGGCAGAGTGTGGGGTGACACATAAGACATCCATAATATGAATAAGCAGTAGCTCCAAATAATTAAAATAAAAATTAGCTTTAATTCTACATGCATTAATTGCATAAATATCCAAAGTTATGGATTATTAAAATGGTCTAAGGTTATAAAAACTAAACGCGAAATTAAAATTTACTCCAAAATATTTGATTAATACTTAATTTCTAAAAATCATAAGTCTGTTTTTTTGCGATATTCAACTAATTTACAAGAGTCATTTTAATCCGCGATATTCAATGTTTTTAAATGGCCTGCTCTTTGATTTTTGTCAGAATGATCTCGTATTTTAAAGGGCTTAAAAACGGAAATGAAGCGCCAAATACCTATAAAAAAATATGTATGTTGTGAAGAAAACTACAATTAACCAGATTTTCATTTTTACAACCTTCTAAAAATTCCGATTTTTCGTAAAAAAAAAATTTAAAAATGACCATTTTTTCCATTGAAAAGCATTGCAGTAGCTAAAAAACCAGCCTATTACCTGTCACAGCCCCCTCATTATTTACCAAAATTTCACTTTGTATTTTCGAAGAGTCATGCGCGTTAAGTTCCCCTCTTGTGTCTTATTCCGTGGTTTCTCTATTCAGGATTCTCCAACGCGTCCCCCACGATTGCGCCCTTAGAAGGTTTTCTTGGCGCTCATTCGGATGCCTCCTCTACTTGCTATTTTTTAAATTGAAAGTCTATTTTAAAGCATACATTTTTAAAAATAAAAAATATTTGAATAGGTTTCTTTTAATACTTAGTGACCTTAAATAAGTTTTAATCATTTAATGCAAGTTGTTATTCAAGGATTAAGGTTTCTAGCTTCTTCATTCACAAAATTTTTGAAAACAGATTGTCCCTCTGAAAATCTAATTTTAAATTTATTCCGAATTAAATTATTGTTGCAAATTATTTAAAATAATTTCTGAATCATAGAGAACTTATAGCTATCACCATGAGATATAAGTACATATAGAGACGTTTCTAACGTATAAGTCTACCTTTATTCATGGCCTGATACTGTAAAAAAAGCTTTCAATAGTATTTACGAATAGTAACTTTCTTCTTATTTATTACACATTCTGAAGTAATGGGACAATTGCTATTTAAAAATAAAAAAACAGGTGGAATGTAGCTCCTATGATAATAAAATTGCATATTATGCTTTTCTACTACAGTAATATATTAGTGTTGCATATTTTCAGCTTTGTGAATTACGCGCCTTTCAATGCTTATAACTAGATGGGGTGCGCCTCTGCTTATTGAGGTTGGACTGGACTTGCCTAAATGACTTATTAGGACTCATAAGTAGAATAACATGAAATAAATTTGTAATCAAGAATTGAATATTTATAAATAAGTTTGTATAAGGCAAATCTACAAAAGATAATTCTGGCGCAAAGAAAATATAATACATTTTAGTATAATTAAATTAAGGATTTTTTTTTAAGTATTTACTCCTCAAATTAAATCTTTTGGCGCCGTTACTACTTCGGCGCCTGTGTGTGCCGCACACTTTGCACACTGGGTCGGCACGCCCCTGGTATAAAGCATGGTGGCAGCTGGAAATAAAAGATGTTTAATACAGTGATATTTTGAAAACGGATCCAAGCTTAAAGTAAGAAGTTTCCTTTTTCTTGCATAGTTATACGGCACATTTTTATTTATTTTATTATTATGTAAAATGTCTAAAGAAAAAGAATTTAGAATTTGTTATCAGGTTACACCGCCAGAATCATTTAGTTTTTCACGGCCGGCACTTTGGCTAAAATGGAAGCAACGTTTTGAAAGATATCGATTCGCTTCGGGTTTAAAAAATCAATCAGAGATAGAACAAGTAAATTCTCTTATTTATCTCATGGGTGATAAAGCAGAAGATATTTTTATGTCTTTTAACTTGTCAGAAGATGACCAACAGAAATATAATACTGTTATGAAGCATTTTGACGACCATTTTATCGTAAAGAAAAACACAATTTTTGAACGCGCACAGTTTAATCAACGCATTTAAAACGAAGGGGAAAGTGTAAATGATTTTATAACTTCACTTTATTCGTTGGCTGAGCATTGCGATTACGGAGTTCTTCACGATGAACTAATACGCGATAGAATAATTGTTGGTATTAGAGATAAATCATTAAGTGAGAAGTTACAATTGGATCCAGACCTTTCTTTGAGCAAAGCTATAGATAAAGTTCGGTTATCGGAATCAATTAAAAAGCAACAAGAGATTCTTATTTCTAGTAATGCTTCTGTACATACAGTTTCGAGTATAAGAAAAACAAAGCTAAATTTTAAGAAAGGGATTACCAGTCAAAATCCACAGTTTAAAGAAACTGATAAAAGGAATAATGGGAAAAAAGAATATACAAAATCTTTTGACCTTTGCAAATGGTGCGGTAAGTCTATGCATAATAGAAAAGTGTGTCCAGCAAAAGACGCCAAATGTTTGAAATGTTCCAAATTAGAGCATTTTGCTCGTGTTTGTAGGAAAAATGAAAGTAAATTTGAAATTTCTTTCTTAGGAACAATTAGGGAAACCCGCTCGAATAGTAGTAATGATTCATTATGGTCAGTTCCTATTCAAATAAGAGGTAAAATCATTCGTTTCAAAATAGATAGTGGAGCAGATCGCACTGTTATTCCAGCTTCATCATCAATCTTAAAGGGTTCAAAAATTTTAAAACCAGACAAAAAGCTTTGCGGTCCTGATGGGAAAATACTAAAACACAAGGGAAAACTTGTTGAAAAAATCCAATACAAGGAAAAGAAAATAACTGAAGAAATCCATGTAATTGAAGGATTACAGAATTATTTGTTGGGAAAACCTGCAATACTAGCTTTTGGTTTAGGACCAAACATTTTAGAAATTAACGCAGTAAATCCAAAGCAAGATTACCCTGAATTATTCAATGGCCTGGGGCTACTGAAAGGTTGTTATACTATCAAGCTTAAGCCGAATTCTGTCCCGTTTGCTATTTCAACTCCACGAAGGATACCTATTCCGTTGCTGAAGAAAACTGAAATGGAAATTAAGAAGATGATTGCCCAAAAAGTTATAGTTCCTGTGACGAAACCAACGGAATGGTGTTCACCAGTCGTTATCGTTCCTAAAAGTGACGGAACTGTTCGCTTATGTGTTGATCTTGTCCAACTAAACAAATGTGTGGAAAGGGAATTTCATCCATTGCCTTCAGTGGAATATTCATTAAATCTTCTAACAGGTGCTACAATTTTTTCGAAGTTAGATGCTAATTCAGGCTTTTGGCAAATTCCGCTTGATGAATCTTCGTCATATCTCACGACTTTCATCACTCCCTTTGGACGATACCGATTTTTAAGATTGCCTTTTGGAATCTCATCTGCTCCAGAACATTTTCAACGCAGAATGTCACAGCTGCTAGAAAATATTCCAGGTACTATTTGTCATATGGACGACATCTTAGTGTGGGGAAAAGATCAATCTGAACATGACCAAACACTGAAAATTGTTCTAAATAAACTTAAGGAAGCTGGCATTACTCTAAATGAAAAGAAATGTAAGTTTTCAGTCAAGAGAATTAAATTCTTGGGGTATATTATTGATGACAAGGGGATTTATCCTGACGAAGATAAAGTTAGAGCAGTAAAAGAATATCGACCACCAAAGAATAAAAAGGAATTAAAGCAGATGTTAGGCATGGCAAATTTTTTCGCCAGATTTGTTCCAAATTTTGCAGAAATTTTTGCACCGGTAACATCTATGTTAAGTCAAAAGAATGAGTTTGTCTGGGACGAACCTCAAAAACAAGCATTTCAAAAGTGGAAGAATGTCTTAACATCTCAACCAGTTTTAAAAGTTTTTAATCCTCAGAAAACTTCAATTGTCACTACAGACCCTTCTTCTTATGGAATCGGAGCCACTTTGAGGCAAGAAAAAGAGAACGGAGAAATCTCTGTCGTTGCATATGCATCCAGAACTCTTACTCCTACTGAAAAGAGATATGCTCAAATAGAAAAAGAGGCGCTTGCTCTAGCATGGAGTTGCGAGAAATTTCGAGATTATCTCACTGAAACTCACTTTAGATTAGAAACAGACCATAAACCTCTAATTCCAATATTCTCAAAGAAAAACCTCGAAGACTTATCTCCACGGTTACAAAGGTTGAAGATGAGGATGATGCGATATTCTTATTCCATATATCACATACCAGGAAAGAAACTTTATGCAGCTGATGCCTTATCAAGACAACCTCAAGAAACAAGAGAAAAGGATGAAGAGTTGGAAGAAGAAATTGATGCATATATTCCTATGATAATATCCACATTACCCGCTTCATGCAACAGATTAGAAGAATTGCGCCAATCACAACAGTCTGATGCAACATGCAAAGAGTTAAAAAATTTAATCCTGAACGGTTGGCCATCAAGAAAACATTTAGAGCCAAGTTGTTTACCTTATTGGAATCATCGATATGAAATATCGATCCAAGATGGGCTCATAATGAAGGGCTGTCGAATCATCATTCTTGCAAATGATCGAAGAAAGGTTCTTCAACAAATTCATGAGGGACATTTGGGAATTACGAAATGTCGTGCGAGAGCAAGATCATCGGTATATTGGCCTGGAATTAATAAAGAAATTGAAGAAATGATAAAGAATTGCACATCGTGCACCAAGGAGACCACTAATCGCCATGAATCTATTATCCCTACCGAATTTCCTGAAAGACCATGGGAAACAGTCGGAATGGATCTTTTGAAACTTAATGGATTTTGGTACTTGATCGTGACCGATTATTTCTCACGATATCCAGAAATCGCAAAACTGGAACGATCAACTTCTGAGGAAGTAATTCTCCACTGCAAATCAATCTTTGCCAGACATGGGATTCCTAATGTCGTCAGATCTGATAATGGTCCTCAATTTGAGCCAATTAACTCATCTGAATTTTCAAAATTCTCAAAGTTTTACGGATTTCATCATATCACATCAAGTCCTAGGTATCCACAAAGCAATGGTTTCATTGAATCTTCTGTAAAAACCATCAAATTGCGACTCAAAAAAGCTGAAGATCCTTACCTTTCTTTAATGGCATATAGAGCAACACCATTAGAAAATGGCCTCAGTCCCGCAGAACTTCTTATGAATCGTCGTATTAGGACAACTCTGACAATTGCAAGATCTCAACTAGAGCCAAAAATTGAAAACAGGGATCAACTTCAAAGAAAGGAAGAGAAGAGAATAGAACGGCAAAGAGACAACTATAACAAAAGTCACGGAGTACGAGACCTCAAAAATCTCGATGTTGGAGATGGAGTGTGGATCACGGACAAGAGAGCTACTGGTACAGTTCAGAAGAGATTAGATTCCCAGCGATCGTATATAGTCAAATCTGGGAAAAGGCTATATCGACGAAACAGAATGCATCTTGTCCCATCAACTAACTTCCAACCAGAGGCTAATGATGTGGATGACTTTGAACCAGACGATTCCCGTAATGAGTTTCCAATATCACAGAGTGTTTCTAGCCCAACCAAGCCAAGCTGTCAGAATCCTCATCCATCCTGTAACAATGGTAAAAGTAATTCTATGTCTCCAAAAAAGAACCAGAATCTATATACCACCAGAAGTGGACGAGTCGTTCGTCCTCCGCAGAAAATGAATCTTTAAAGAAAGGGAGATGTGGTATAATGACATTAACTGTAACGTGACCTGGTCAAGAACTTTAACTGTAACCAAAGTTAACCTAGAACAGGGGCTCAAACTCAGCGTGACCGTTTTTGGAATGTTGTAAGAAATCTGGACTGTTGTAGGACTTACAACAAGCTAAATCAAGCTAAAAACTCAGGCTAAAAGATAGTTATCAGTCTGTTGATTCCAAATTAACAGATTCTCGTATAGATGGCAGGACCATCGAATTTATTTTTAGCTTGTTGTCAGTCCAAATCTAGCCTGCTTTTAGCTTGAACAAGTTTCTTAGGTTCTGACTTTTAGGTCACACTGCTCAAACTAGTTTTTATAAATGTTGTGTCGCGTCTTTGTTATGTGTAACCTGTCTAGAATAATATATGTGTGAATAAACTACATGCAAGTTATTTCGCTGTATTCATCTTGGAAGCCTTCAACGGTACGCTACAACACTAACATATAATTATAATTGTTAGGAATTCATAAATTAATATATCCGTTTATTCACAGAAAATCGTTTGCAAATTTGTTATTGTGATATTTTATTTATTTATAAGACGCGACTCGTTGCTATGGAAGCGAAGCTGTTTTTTCGTCTGCTTTGCTTTTATATTTTTTGTCTTACGAGAGGAGTTAAAAGTTTAGATAAAAAAGTTGGCATCAATTTTTGATGGAATGTAAAAGAATTTTTGAGAGAGAATGTTTATATTTTTTGTTTGTCGTGCGTGTCTTGAGTTTTATTGAAGAATTATGTTATTTTTATGAAAAGGCATGCAGAAATGCATATAGGATCATCTTTCCAGTTTTTAGTATGATGATCAGAAATTATCAAGGTAAAAGCATTTATATTTTGTACATATACATTTTGTACATAGTATGTAAATAATTTGAATTCAATATTTCTTCATGCTATTATTCTACGTATGCAATAAAATTTATTAAAAGAAAATTCAAGAATATTTAGAAGATTTTTGAACCCAAATAAGTTTTGATTGTTTACAAAACAAAACTGGCGCCCGAAGAGGGACATTTGAATAATAATGTTGAGATATTGAATTGTTTTTATAGCGTATAGTGTTTTCATAAGCTGTGCATTACAACTTAATTTTTCTAAGATGAATAAGTTAAAGAAAAAGCGTACACCGCTACGTGCGTCATTTACCAGAACTTTAAATGTTTTGAATGAAGAAATTAATAGCGAGTCATTAGATAAGGGTAAAATTTCAGACAATTTTAGTAAATTAGAAAATTTGATTCATGAAATTAAATCTATTGATGAAGCTATAATTGAACTCATGTTAGATGATGATAAATGCGATGAAGATGCTGTTGAAAATGAAGTAGTGGAAAATGAAAGTTATTCAGATCAATTTATTACCATTAAGCGTAAAGTTAGCAAAGCATTGGGTACAAATAAACGTAATCAAGATGATAGTGAAAAAAGCACAGATCACGGTTATTCCAAATCAAAGCATTATAAATTACCTAAACTAAATATTAAGCCATTCGATTCGCAGTTAATAAATTATCTTTCATTTTGGTCCCAGTTTCAGAAAATTCATGAAGACATAGATTTGGATAATAGTGACAAATTTCAGTATCTTATCCAATCGGTAGAACCTGGAACCAGTGCCAGGCACTTGTTAGAGAGCTATCCAATGACCGCAGTTAATTACCCCAAAGCTGTCGAGGCATTTCAAGAGCGTTTTGGAAATAAAGATTTACTAATAGAAGTATACGTTAGAGAATTCCTAAAATTGATTGTAGCTAATGTACAGGCGCACGGCAAAGATAAACTTCCCTTATCAGATTTATTCACGAAAGTCGAGGCATATTTAAGATCGTTAGAATCAATGGGTTTAAGTTTAGAAAGCAATTCGGCGTGGCTCTATCCCATGATAGAATCTAGCTTATCGGAAGATGTATTAAAAGCATGGCAGCGATATAATATTTCAATCACATCAAACATTGTTAGTAATAATAATGCATTGTCAACAAAAGCAAATATAGTAAGTTTGATGGAATTTCTGAAACAAGAAGTTGCAAACGAGGAAAGATTCAAATTAGTCAAATCGAGTTTTATAGAGCTGAGCTCTAAAGACAAACCTAAAGAAAAATTAAGAAAATCAGAAAGTAAAATACCTACTGCAGCAGGGCTATTTAGCACAAAAGAACGCCTTTGTTTATTCTGCAGTAAATCTCATGAAAGCAAGGACTGTGTTAGGGCTAGATCTCTTTCCTTTAATGAACGGAAGGCTAAAATTAAGAATAAAAATTGCTGTTTAAAATGTCTTCGTTTTGGTCACCACGCTAAAGTTTGCAAAGTTTTTATTCGTTGCCACGTTTGCTCTAAACCCCATACCGAGTTATTATGCCCTGAAATTTCAATGTGTAAAGAACCGGAAAATACATTTAAGACCCCAGAAGTAATTCAGAGCACTATAGCAAATAAGCAGTGTTCTGCTGAAGTAGCTCTTATGACTTTGGAAATAGTTATTAAAGGTCGAATAACAAAGAACATACGAGCGTTACTTGATTATGGGTCGCAAAAGAGCTATATTTTAAAAGGTACAGCTGAAGAGTTAGGTTTACATCCCATTTCTTTTGAAGCTATTGTGTATACATTGTTTGGTGGTACGCAAACAGAAGCTAAATCTCACAATAAATTCCAAGTTGAGTTAAGTTCTTCTGATAGACAGAAACAAACCAAAGAAGTCTTAGAACTTTTGGATCAAGATATAATTTGTAATAATATTCCTCGGATACCGAAAGAATCAGTAATTAGAGAGCTTAAACAAAATAAACTGTGGATCACAGATTTAGGAGCAGGAAGTCCAAAAATTGAAATTTTGATTGGAAGCGATTACTACCGACAACTTCTTACAGGTCGAGTAAAACAGTTAAAGAACGGCCTTGCTGCAATAGAGACAAAGTTTGGATGGACACTTTGTGGTCGTTTAGAAAGTACATCACAGTTTTGCCTAAATTATGGAAATATGTTTATCACGAGCCTAGCTTTAAAAGATATGAAGATTCCAGAATTATGGAAGTTAGAGACAATCGGTATAACAGATCCCTGTCAAACTTTGTCTAAAGCAGAAGAAGAAGAACTCGCTCATGATAATTTTATAAAAGAAGTTGATAGAAATATAGAAGGTCGCTATATTGTAGGTCTTCCTTGGATTAACGGCAAACGTGAGATTCCCTCAGATACACACATAGTGGAACGAAGATTGATAAATTCAACAAAGAAATTAAAATCAATGAAAATGTTTGAAGAACATGCTAAAGTTTTTTGTGAATGGGAAGAAGAAGGCGTTATCAGTAAAGTACCAGATGAAACACTCAAGATTCCAGGACATTTTTTACCTCATCATCCCGTCATCAAACCAGATAGTCTTACTACAAGTGTTCGACCAGTTTATGATGCATCGTGTAAGATGGGGAGGTCTCCTTCTTTAAATGATTGCCTCTTCAAAGGACCAAACCTCATCGAACAAATTCCTGCAGTGTTAATAAGATTTCGTGAGAAAGCTATTGGGGTAGTAGCCGATATAAGAAGAGCATTTCTTCAAATTGAAGTCAAAGAATCAGATCGGCATTTCTTGCGATTTTTATGGTGGAAGAGTCCTGACGAATTTCAAGTTTATCAACACAATAGAGTAGTTTTTGGAGCAACTTGTAGCCCATTTTTGCTAGGTGCAGTTATAAGATATCATTTGATTAATGTTGATAAAGAAAACAAACAGATAGCTGAGAAGATTATGAAATCATACTATATAGATAACTGTCAGAAGATAACTGAAGATACTTCAGTCGACAATGTGCCTGAACTAGAAAATTTTATTTCAAAATCTACAGAAATCATGACTAACTTTGTTTTGAAAGCCTTTAATTGTATTTCCATACCAGTAAAGTATTGGACCGACTCTTCGACTGTTCTCGCTTGGATTCGAAGAAATGATCAATGGGGAACGTTTGTAGGCAATAGAGTTAGAGAAATTTGTAAATTTTCCGAATCTCAACAATGGAACTTCGTACCTGGTCATCTCAACCCTGCTGATCTACCTTCTCGCGGATGTAGTCCTAAACAGCTGCTGAAGATGAGATGGTGGGAGGGACCAGAATGGTTGAAGTTATCAGAAGAAAATTGGCCACATTCAGAAACAAGCCCCAACAAAGAATTAGTAATGATGGAAAAGAAGAAAACTGCAGTACCTACTCTTTTATGTTCTAATTCACATGAATTTATGATATATAGTAGAATTTCAAAATTTGGTAGATTTATTAATGTCGTATGTTGGGTGAAGAGATTCATAATGAAGTGCAGAAATCGAAATATATGTTTTCCACCAGAATTGTCGATTGGAGAAAAGGAAGATGCGGAAAGGTCGCTCTGGTCAATAATACAATCTGAAAGTTTTGGTAATACTACTGATGCAATAAAAGGATTAAAGGTTATGAAAGATCAAGAAGGATTGTTAAGGATTAAAGGTTATGAAAGATCAAGAAGGATTGTTGAGAGTAAAAACAAAGATATTAGAGCGAGAGGACGAGTTTTCTTTCAGATATCCAATTTTATTACCATCGAAACATCATGTAGTGAATTGTCTGATTCAAGAATGTCATTTAAAGAATTGTCATGCTGGACTTCGAACAGTTGGATCCATTTTAAGAGAAAAATATTGGATAATTTCTTCTAGACGCAGCATTAGAAGTCAATTGTCTAAGTGTTACAGATGCAAAAGATACTCTGCAAAACCATATACTACACCTCCAATCCACCTACCTCTAGATCGAGTCAGAGATTCCAAAGTTTTTGAAGTTGTTGGAGCTGATCTTTTTGGCCCTCTTTTCGTAAAGCAAAGATTCAAAGTTTGGGTTGTATTTTTTACATGTGCAGTATATAGGGCAATACATTTGGAACTTGTATCCAGTCTCTCAACAGAAGGATTCATTCAATCACTTCGAAGATTTATATGCAGGAGAGGAAGGCCGACTACTATATACTCTGATAATGGCTCAAATTTTAGAGGAACCAACAACCTTTTAAAATCATTGGATTGGAAGGCAATAGTTTCTTCAAAAGAACTGTCTCCTATTAAATGGAAGTTCATCCCTCCAGCAGCAGCTTGGTGGGGTGGATGGTGGGAGCGTCTGATTAGATGTGTTAAATTTCCCTTGATCAGAACACTCGGCACTTCAACTTTAACTTTTGAAGAACTCATGACTGTTCTATGTGATGTCGAAGCAACAGTAAATAAAAGGCCTCTAACCTATATTTTTGAAGAAACAGATAAATTTGTACCTTTGACTCCATCATCATTTTTGCAAGACATTGAAGAAATAGGTGTTCCTGATTTAGATGCAATAGATTCAAAGAAACTTCAATCTAGATATAAACACTGTCAAAATATTAGGCAACAACTTAGAAATAGATTTAGAAAAGAATATTTAGCTGAATTGGTCCAAAAATCAAAACAGAAAAGACAAGCTGTCAAACTAAGTGAAGTAGTCTTGATAGAACTAAACCAAAAGATGTCATTGGCCTATAGGAAAAAATGTAAAGATTTTCCCAAGTCGAGATGGAGCAGCTAGAGTGGCTGAAGTTAAAACAAGTTCAGGAACCTTGGTACTCATTAGAGATATCAAGTTATGATGACCCTGTAATACAGACTGTGAGTAATAGTAAAACTAGAAGTGGCAGAGTAGTAAAGAGACTTGTGAAATGACTTTTTCTAGAACTCTGAAATGACTTTTCTAAAACTCTAAAAAAAACTTTTCTAGAACTCTAAATGTTTCATTATTATTTTATTATTGTTTAGTTATTGTCTTTATTTATTTCTATATTTTTTATTTTGAATTAGGGTTTAGTTTGATCAAAAGTGATCTTATGTTTAATTTGGCTTCCGCCTAAATTAAAGGTGGGAGTATGTTAGGAATTCATAAATTAATATATCCGTTTATTCACAGAAAATCGTTTGCAAATTTGTTATTGTGATATTTAATTTATTTATAAGACGCGACTCGTTGCTATGGAAGCGAAGCTGTTTTTTCGTCTGCTTTGCTTTTATATTTTTTATCTTACGAGAGGAGTTAAAAGTTTAGATAAAAAAGTTGGCATCAATTTTTGATGGAATGTAAAAGAATTTTTGAGAGAGAATGTTTATATTTTTTGTTTGTCGTGCGTGTCTTGAGTTTTATTGAAGAATTATGTTATTTTTATGAAAAGGCACGCAGAAATGCATATAGGATCATCTTTCCAGTTTTTAGTATGATGATCAGAAATTATCAAGGGAAAAGCATTTATATTTTGTACATATTATACATTTTGTACATAGTATGTAAATAATTTGAATTCAATATTTCTTCATGCTATTATTCTACGTATGCAATAAAATTTATTAAAAGAAAATTCAAGAATATTTAGAAGATTTTTGAACCCAAATAAGTTTTGATTGTTTACAAAACAATAATAACAAGTATAAAGCAGTAAACGTCTAGCTTTACGTCTTTACGTCTAGCTGTAACAACTGAATATAAAATCAACAAAATTTGAAAGTATAGTTTTAGTTTATAACCTATGTATAAATTAAGGTGGTAAAATTAAATATTCGATTCTACCGACGATTGGAGTAAGTTGATTGGCGCACAATGAACTTTAAAATAGAGGGTTCAATTGATCCGACGATCCATAATCCAGTTTGCAGAAAAATGGCGTAATTTAGAACATAATTTTTTGGATTCATTTTGATACTTTTCTGCTATACTATGTAATTTTGAGATGAAATATTTTAAAAATTATTACTTTCGCAGTAACGATGATAAATAGTTTGAATATTTCATTTAGCGCCAGCTTTTACGCTTGGCGACAATGGAATGATATAACATATGCGTACCGAACTTTTAAATTGCAGCATTTATAATATCATTTATAGCAGAGGCGCGGAAAATGCACAATACAATTATTTGCAAGCTACTGGTATATATCTTGAAGTGGCAATGATGTCATATATGCACTACATTGGCGAGGAATTTCTTCTGACGCCAGTGTCATATATACATCAGGGCACAAAGTTTTTGGTTACCCTTGTAACCAAAAACTTGGTGCCAAAATCTCATTATTTTGTTTGATATGATAACCCGGATGTTGTGGTTTAGTTATTAATAAGTTGTTTATTTACTTTTTTCTTTTTTAAAAGTGTGCAAATTGTTTTGTTCTACATTTATTAATTGAACTTTTTTGTTTATTGTTATTATTCCCTTTTTAAAAATATGTATGTAACTGGTATTAGAAAACAAGATTTTGCCAAATTGGCGTCCAAAAAGATTGTGCCAATGTTGTGCGTATATATTTCCTGTACTCTTCAACATAGCACTTTTATTAAAATAATTTAAAAATTAAGATGAAGAAAATTCTATACTTGGAATACAAGTCTAATTTATTCAGTTATGCGAGATTGCTTTGTTACAAAATTAACTACAGTTGTTGTAACTATAATAGTAAATCACAACATTCGTGCATTGAAACCTCTTTAAATTTACGTTATTTTGATTCAATTACGGCATTTATTGCACAGAAATATTTAAAAGTAACATTCTGTTTCATAAATTTTTAATGATCAATATTATTATGACGTTACATCTGTCTACTTCTACTTTAAACATAAAATCCAAATTGGTATTTTGTTCCGGTTGTTGATAACCCGAGTCCTGCTCAAAGTATTTTCATGGAATAATTTTTTGGAAGCATCTAGCATGTTGCATATTGTTTTATGTTACTTATTTATCGAATTATGGGAGAAAGTTCAGTAATCAGTAAAACTCATTTGTGGAATATTATTCATTTTTGAAAATTCTACTACACGTATTTTGAAGGAACTTGCATTAGAAGTTAGATAATTTTTCAGGGGTGTTTTTAGTATATTGCATATTGCTCTACAGTACTGAATTATGCGGTTAGTCAGTTATTTTGAAATAAATTTCTATAATCACGTAAACCCTATTATGAAAGATTAGTCTTTATAAAATTTATTAATAGTCGGATTTTGATGAGACTTACATTGGTAGTCAGACAAATTTTCAATGACAGTTTTTGTAAATTGCATAGGGCTATGTCGTTCTATAACAAAACCTGCTATGAAAAATCAAAGATTTATCTGGATAGGCAGACCAGCGTAGCGGGCGACGCCTGCTAGAAAGATTATAAAGGCCAAACGTATCTGTGCGTAATGCATAAGTTATTTTGCGAATGCAACGCTTCCCCCCTGCAATTTCGATTTTGCAATTTTCGCTAAACATTGCACATTTTAAATCTTTATACCTTCGTATAGAGAAAAAAAATTTACTTTTATATGCAATTTGTTTAAAAGCTGTATCTCTCTCTCTCTCTCTCTCTCTCTCTCTCTTTTTTTTTTTTTTTTTCCTTTTTTTTTTTTTTTTTTTTTTTTACCAATTTTGTAATTGTGGCAACAGAATCGCTCAATTTTCTCATAAAATTGAAAAGAAATTAAAATGCATAAGTCAAATATATCGTCTGTTATAAAATCCGGTAAATTTCAGTTTTATTTCGTTTTTATTCTCCATTAATGATCAAATCAAAATACCATTCTGTAAACATGGTGAATACGGATATGAGAAGTACGTTTGTGAATTTTGAGAAGATGAAAATGATGACGGGCTTAGATTTCACGTGAAATTCTATAATCGTGTCAATTTGGAATAAATTTTGTTTTTTTCATTCGCATTTATACCAAACGTAAGACCCTCAATTAATAACTTCATCATAATAACTGATTGTTCCGCTTCTGTATTGTGTTCGTGTAACATCGCCTTGGCGACAAACACAGCCCACGCCAATTATACGCCAATCGGCAATTTACTGTAACCCTGCTCACGTGTTGTGTGACGCAGTGGATTGAGAGAAACAGTCTCTTAGCAACAAGCTCTAATACTGCAACAAGCAGCGACTCTTAGAAAAATAAACATTCCATTAAATTTACAGTCTACTTGCTTTTTCTTTTAGTTTTTCTTTTTAATTTAGTACACCTCCGTACATTTGGTCCTAGCGACCCGGAGGTATGAACGAATCAGTGTCTTTTCTATTGAATTAAATATTGAATTTATCGAATTTCGTCGACAAGACGAAAAATGTCGGAAACTGAGATAAAAGCATTGAACAGAAGGCGAGGGAATATCAAGGCCCAAGTCACCAGGATATTTAACGCAACGGATGGAAAAACATTTAATTTATCCGAATGGAAAGCCCACCTGGATTTACTGTCGAAAACAGAAGAAAAGTTTGAAGCTCTTAAACTAGAGTATTATAGAATAATAGAGGAAGAAAAGTTGGAAGAAATTGAAAAAGCACTCAGTCAACTGGACGAGGATATTCTAAAACTAGAGGTAAGCTTAAAATCCTCTATTAATGCTTATTATGAAAATACTGATTCTAATAAAAAATCTATTGAACAGGACCAAGCGAAAACGTCTAGCATTAAGCTACCTAGGGTCATATTGCCGGTTTTTAGTGGCAGAATTGAAGAATGGTCCGTATTTAAAAGTACATTTAACGAGCTTATTAATGATAATTCAAATTTAAAAGATAATGAAAAATTATTTTATTTGCGTTCTGCTTTGACTGGTGAAGCGAGGAGTTTGCTTACACCAGATGAAAATTATGTTTCACTTTTCAATGCGTTAGAACAAAGATACGAGAATAAAAGAGTTATGGTAGATTGTCATATAAAGAATATTTTAAATCTTTGTGTAATTAAACAGGAGTCCGCTAAGGATCTCCGCATTTTATTGGATAACGTGAAGAAAAATTTAAGAGCTTTAAAGATCTTAAAGTATGATAGAGATAATTTCTCGAACGCAATTTTGCTGAATATTATTCTAAATAAACTAGATAACGAAACTCGTAAACAATATGAACTAACATTAAAGGATAATGAAGTGCCTAATTTTGATGAATTTTTAGAATTTCTTGAGCGAAGATGTCAAATCTTAAATAGTATAAGTTCTAATGTATCCTCTAAATATACTGCAAAATCCTTATTCATAAAAACAAGCAAACCTCAAAGTAAATGTTGCGTAATTTGTAAAACCGAAAACCACCCCTTATATCATTGTGTTAAATATAAAAATATGAAGTTAAGTGAGCGAATTAACCTTGTTAAGAAAAATAAACTTTGCTTCAATTGTTTAAGTTCAGCCCACCTCATTAATTATTGTAATTCAAAAAGCACTTGTCATGTTTGCAAGAGCGCAAGCCATCATTCATCATTACATAATTATACAACACCAGTAAACAATCCTATAAACAATCTCCCAATACATGAAACAATAAATAGCAATTTTGTTTCGGAAGATTTATCACAAAACGAAACTACTGCTCATTCATTTTTTTCGTATGAAAATGATAATAATAAATCTGTTTTAATTAGCACTGCAATAATTTATTTGACAGATGTAAATGGCATCAAAATTCCTTTCAGGGCAATATTAGATTCCGCATCTCAGAATTGTTTTTGTACATTTAAAGCAGCACAAATATTAGGCTTGAAAAAGGAGAAAATAAATATTCCTGTAAGTGGAATAAATAAATTGCCTATTTACATTAAATCTAGAATCAAATCGAAGTTGTCAAATAAAATGAATAGTGCCAATTATGATATTGAGTTATTAATCGTTCCAAACATTTGTGACTTCACGCCCTCGAAAAAGATAAACATATCAGATTTAAAAATTCCAGTAAATATTTGTTTAGCGGATAAAAAATTTAACATTCCAAGCAGTGTGGAGATAATTATCGGTGCTGAACTGTATTTTTCTCTTTTAAATGAAGAAAAAATAAAGTTAGGCAATAATTTATATTTGCAATCAAGTATTTTTGGTTACATTGTATCTGGTTGTATTTATGACAAAACAGTAAATAATAATAATACTAATTATTGTTTCTTAACAAAAAATCTTGATTTACTTAATGACACTTTGAAGTCTTTTTGGGAAATTGAAGAAGTGCAAAATTTAAAACCCTGTAACAGTGAGGAATTAGAATATTGTAATGATCACTTCGATAAAACGCACTTCAGAAAACCGGATGGTAGGTTTGTGGTCACGATGCCGTTTAAACCACAGGTTTTAGAACCCGATTTGGGAAATTCCAAAAATCTTGCTTTGAAAAGATTAAACTCTCTGTGGCAACGTTTAGATCGAGATCCTGTTATGAAAAATTTATACACAGAATTTATTAAAGAATATAGAGATTTAAATCACATGCATGAAATAAAAGAAAACACGAACTTTAATGATGGCTATTACTTACCACATCACAGCGTTTTACGACCCTCTAGTAAAACCACAAAACTACGCGTCGTTTTTGACGCTAGTGCCAAGTCAACCAACGGAAAATCTTTGAACGATTTATTATGTAAGGGTGGAGTTCTGCAAGATGACCCTCTCGATCTCTTAGAGCCAGTGATTGCTAAAGCAAAAATATTCATGCAGGAGCTATGGCTTCTTAAAATAGAGTGGAATGAGAAGCTGCCCTCTCATGTCGCCAAACTATGGGAAACCTTCCTCGAAAGTCTTAAAGAACTGGAATCCATTGAAGTACCAAGATGCTACCTAGCTGTGAACCAATCAGTGGTGCTAAATGGTTTCGCAGATGCTTCTTCCAAGGCTTATGGCGCAGTGATATACATGCAAACATCTAATTCTAGTGAAACCATCAGTTACTTATTATGTAGTAAATCCCGCGTGTGTCCAACCAAAGTAATAACAGTGCCACGTCTCGAACTGTCAGCATGTCTTCTTCTGGCTAAACTCACTAACAAGGTCTTAAATTCATTAGACAAACAAGTAGCTTCAGTCAATTTGTTTTCTGATTCAACTATTGCTTTAGCTTGGATAGACACTGCTCCTCATCTCCTGAAAACGTTTGTGGGAAACCGCGTTGTGCAAATTAAGGAACAAACTAAGAACTTTCCATGGTTTCATATTCCGTCAGAACACAATCCAGCTGACTTGATATCAAGAGGTGCAAGTGTGGAAAACCTGTCTTCTAACCAGTTGTGGTGGCATGGCCCGCCTCTTTCAATTCTTGAAGAAACAATAGCAAAAACTGACTCTAATATAAGTGACATTAAAGATGAACATTATTCTAGTGAGCTTAAAGCTCCCAGCAACTTGACATTCGCTATTCATAATGACTCTAATTTCTGTGATAATTTAATTAATCTTAGCAATAATTTCCAAAAATTAATTAGAATTTTAGCTTATATTTTCAGATTCATACATAAATGTAAAAAAGCAACATCTGCAACCGGCCCTCTGTTGCTGGAGGAATTAAGAAAGGCAGAGGTTTATTTAATAAAAAATGAACAGGTAAAGTATTTCAAAAATGAAATTTCGGCCCTCCAAGCGGGATCTTCGGTTCATCGCGCAAGTAAGTTAAAATTCTTAAATCCCTTTTTAGATGGAGATAGCTTATTGAGGGTGGGAGGAAGACTAGCAAAATCAAATTTGAATTTTGACCATAAACACCCCATTATACTTCCGGCGAGCTGTCGCTTGACGAAATTAATTTTTCAATATTATCATAAACGAGATTTTCATGTAGGACCCCAATCTCTTTTGAACACTGTGCGTCAAAAATATTGGCCTCTCGGTGGCAGAAATATTGCGCGTAAAATTGTACATGAGTGTTTACAATGCTTTAAAATTAAACCTATAACGGCTAGTCAAATGATGGGGGATCTCCCTCCTGAAAGAATAGTGCCCAGTTCCCCATTTTCAAATGTGGGATTAGATTTAAGTGGGCCTTTTGAAATAAAATATAAAGGTCAAAGAAAGGGTACTTTTCAGAAAATCTATGTTGCCATATTTGTATGTATGGTCACTAAAGTTGTGCACTTGGATTTTGTCTCAGATTTGACATCCGAGGCTATAATAGCGACTCTAAAAAGATTCTTCGCTCGTCGTGGGAAAAGCTCTGTAATCTTTAGCGACAATGCTACAAATTTCGTTGGGGCTTCAGCAGAACTAAAACATTTACGTAGACTTGTTACGAGTGATGAAGTTTCGAACTTTTTAGCTTCTGAAGGTATTAACTGGAAGTTCTCCCCTCCTAGGGCGCCAAATTTTGGCGGCCTTTGGGAGGCAGGAGTCAAATCTTTCAAATACCACTTAAAAAGAGCTGTGGGTTCAGCTCATCTCACGATCGAGGAATTCCTGACAGTTATCACACAGATAGAGGCTATTTTAAATACGCGACCGCTTTGTCCTTTGTCAACAGATCCTGACGATCTTCAGGTGTTGACTCCTGGTCACTTTCTCATAGGAAAGCCTCTTAATTTAATTCCAGAACCCAATTTAAGTGAGGTCAAAGATAATTTGCTAAATAAATGGCAAAGGACTCAAAAATTAACGCAGTTAATATGGAAACGTTGGCAGAATAATTATCTGAGCCAGTTACAAGAAAGAAACAAGTGGCTATTTAAAAAGCCTAATATTCTGCCAGGAATGCTAGTTTTGCTTAAGGACTCACAATTACCCATTTGCACTTGGTCACTAGGGCGCATTAATAAGGTTTTCCCAGGCGCGGACGGGATAGTCAGGGTAGTTGAAGTTCGTACCGCTAAGGGTAATTTTAAACGACCTATTTCAAAAATAAGTATATTACCCATTGAGGACAACATCATAGATCCTAAACTTTAAATGTGCTTTATTATGTATTAATTTTTCATGTATTATTTGTGTTTATTTATTTTATTTATTTATTTTTGCTTATAATCTGTATCATATTGTATTATTACTTGTATTGCATATGTATCTTGAAATATAAAAATATTTCAACGCCGGGCGGGATGTTCCGCTTCTGTATTGTGTTCGTGTAACATCGCCTTGGCGACAAACACAGCCCACGCCAATTATACGCCAATCGGCAATTTACTGTAACCCTGCTCACGTGTTGTGTGACGCAGTGGATTGAGAGAAACAGTCTCTTAGCAACAAGCTCTAATACTGCAACAAGCAGCGACTCTTAGAAAAATAAACATTCCATTAAATTTACAGTCTACTTGCTTTTTCTTTTAGTTTTTCTTTTTAATTTAGTACACCTCCGTACACTGATCTTTATTATATTCTACTGATTACGTATGCGATTAATGTTTAATGTTAATAATTTGGACAGATGAATTTTATAGAAACAGTATTTTGTTAATTTTAGCTTAAAATAATATTTTTTTGAGAGTTAGACTAACCAATATAAGATGCATTTTTTACTGTTACTAACAGAGAGTATGGTTAGATAAAAACGCGGTGAATATAGATGATAAATACCAGTATTTTGTTAAAAATAAATTCAGTTTATATAATCTCTTTATATTATTTCAAGTATTTTCTGTAGGGAAATACTGGTAGTTTTCTCTTTTCTTGACTGTGTTTTTCCGGTTTTCCCTGACCACTCGCCACCCTGACTAATTTTGTAAATTTATTATAAATCAATGAAACAGTCCTTCTTAAACAATTTCTTTCGTCGAATTTCGACAGGTTTCACCTCGTACTAATAAAAGCAGTTCAGTTCATGGGAATTTGTGTTGGTGCTTAATTTCTTTTGCTTACTCAGTCGTTTATCCAGTGAAGTAATATTTCTCTTTTTGTGAAAGCTTATAATATTCATTGAAATCATGTTGTCCGTGTTCTTCCGAGACGTGTTTTGAGCAATTAAATTTCCAAGGATTTAAGCAATTCTTAAATATTTTAATTTGTATTGCACAAAAACCTTTCCTTAAGCATTAACATCGCATTAAGCGCTTTCGATCTTGATTGGAGCTCGGAACGAGTTATTGGCAGGAGGATGTACATAACTACATAAAGATACTTTTAACTTACAAAAACCTCATAGATTTTTCTATCAATTTGATGTGTGGGAATTTTATTTACGGGTCCTTTTTGAATTAAATTAATACATAAAATACCTAAAGCTGGTACTTCATCTAAAATGCCATCCATTTTCCCTACAGAATTTTGTAAATCTGAATCAGTTATTATTGTTACTTCCTCCTTGCATGGATCATGCTCATTAATCAAATATCATTAAACACAATTTATTTTGTTCATCGAAATACTAAAAAACATATTTAAAAGGATTTTTACTCATATTAATTTTCTCGATATTTTGTCAAAAGAAGATTTATTTACCAAAATAATTTATTCATTCACACAAGAAATAAAAAGTTGCAGGTTTTTATAATATATTATAGAATAAAATAAAATAAAATAAAAATATATTATACGACATGCTGTCTGCGATTACTTTGCACATAGAACTGTTTTATTCTAACTGCTTTCGACAATTTTTTATAGAACTATATTAATTGTTATCGCAAGAGGAAGAAAATGATATGTAACGAAATTTTAATGCAGAAATACATTCACAGATAGAACTAGAACATTCCTATACCAAAAAGTCATTTTTTTTAAATGGCAGTTAGAACCTTATTATTCTCAGGTGAAGAATAGATACATCACACTGAAATGTGTAATTTTGAATATTCGATGATATGTCACCGTTTATGGGAAAACATATTTCACTGCACATGCGCAAAAGAAATCTTTAAACACTGTAATCAGACGTGTAAGTCAATTTTTATAAACATTCCAACTAAACATCGCTAAAATTTTAGAAAATACAGTCGATTGGTGAACTAAATTTAAGTTACTTTTTAAAATATGTTCTTAAATTTGTTGTTGCCCTTTCCTAAATGCCTCCGAGACCGAATCTTTACTGGTATTTGTGAGTTCACACAGTTTCTTTACATAGCCAGATATGACGAAAAATGCGTCTGGAACGTTTTAAAAATCTGGTACATAACCCCTTAACTGGTTTGCCCGAACACCGTTCGGGCAAGACGAATTTGCTTATTGCATCATTTAAAGCTTTTTGACACCACTATTATTTTTAAGAAAATTTTCATTCTATTGAAAGGCGGAAATGTTTAGACTAAATTTTACGAATATTTTATTTAAATAATAGTGGTGTGAATCCGCTATTTTCAATTTATTGAACGAAAAAGAATTAACCAGTTAAGGGGTTAAAGAAATATGGAAAATTGTCTGAAATTGAAATTTCATGCACCTTGTTCAAACGTCCCATGTAATTTGCACATTAATGTACGTTCCTTTTCCATTCCGAACACTTGATTCACTCTTTTCTGGCAGAAACAACATATTTTTGGCAACAGTTCCGTGTTCAGCGCCTTCTTGTTCCATCTTATTATTTTGTTATTGTAGAAACATCTTTTATAAAAGACACTAGATAGCAGCATCAAACATTTTTAAGTTCTAAAACTTGCGTTGATGTAAAATACCAATCTACCAAAATAAAATAGGAGGTATTTTTCTGTTTTTAAAATTTTAAAAAGAAAAATATTCAAATCAACTGAAAATTTCAAAGTACTGTCATATTTCTAATTATTTTAATTCATACGAGGAAATTATATTTATATATAGGGTCGATGTGCCAGTAATGGGCCACCTCGCACTTTTTTGTTTATAAAAAAAATAATAAATAATAGTTTAGCTTTTATTATTTTTTTTCTGAACTCCACCTTGCATGCTTTATAAGCTGGATTAATTTTTTACACTTTTCGTCAAAACAATTAGGAAGCAGAAAATAAAGTTTCACAGTTTTTCTGTTTTTCACTGAAAATCTTAATGAACATGCTAAGAGCAGACTTTACTTACTTAGTTTATAACTTTTTTATTTTTCCGTAAAAATTGAATGTTTTTGTTTGGTTAGCAATATAAAACATTGAATTTAATGTACCAATGGCCATTAACAAAATTTTATTTATTTTTAAGATTTTAGAGGAGTGGTCCATTACTGGATTGCTTATTTCGCGATTTTCCAGTAATGGACCACCCAAATGACCAGTACAAAAAGTGTTATTTCAGTAGAGATAAAATATTTTGATTTAACTGAAAAGCTAAATAATCAAATTTAATACTTAAATTTTACCTATTAGAATTTAATAAAGGCAATTTCTTTATAAATAGTTGTTTTTAGAAAGTCATCCAAAATTGGTATAAAACACAAGCAGAACATTTGACAAAATCTAGATGTGCCGTTACAAAAGAAGTTGGTTCAGAAATGTAAAATCATATTTGGAAGAAGATATTATTAATATTTTCTTCCGAATTCTAAAGCATACAGAGAGAATTTTCAATAAGGTTAAAACAAGGTTTCTTTTGTGCTCTTAAAACAAGGAAAATTTTGGGACCAAAATCAGTAAACGATGTGTATTATGTAGTACCAAATAACGAAAAAGAACAAATCACTGTTATGGGATGTTTTTCAGCAAATAATGAGATTGTTCCATTGGTGATAATATATCCATATAAGCATCTCTGAAGGGAAATTGTGGAATCAATCTGTACCAAATTGGTGGGCTATATGATTATCTGAAAATGGTTGGATAGTGCAAGAACATTTATCATTTTAAATGCATTTTAAAATTCCATATTGAGCATTTTGGACTATCGGAAAGGGAAGAAAAAATTGAAGATATGTTATTTATATTTCACAGTTGCAAAGCACATCACTTAGATAATGATATGAATGAACATTGGAGACTTTTTTTAATGCTTTATTTTATCTAAACTTGATTTCAGTAAAACATTGTCTTTATCTTGTAAATCCTTTAAATTTAAATATTTTGTTTTATGTTTTTTCATTATAAATCCTTTAATGTAATGAATTTCTAGCTTAAGTTTTAATATTTTTTTATTATTATGCTTTCATTAAGTTCTGGAGCAAAATACAATTGAAACCAGTTGGAAATTGCACGTGAAGCGTAGCAAATGAGGTTCGTTCGTACGACAACGAAGTTTTAAAAATATACAGATCTTCCTGATATAGTAGACAATACTTCGGATACAGTACAGTGGTTGAACTCTTTGTGTTCCTATAAACACACAGGAAGTAATTTTCATTACACCTCAGCAACGTACATCATATTCATAAAATGTGGCACAGTTTAATATAATTAAAACCAGTCCCAAACAATGTTTCTCCGTATAGCATTATGTAGTGGAATACTTTTGTGTGGCCCTGTAATTTAATAATAAATATTCTTTGCATCTCAGATTGTACAGAATTTAAATTTTAGTATATATATATACGTCATAGGTTCATGTCAATTTTATTATGTTCGAATGAGCGTAACACCATTAAAATGCATTTGCAACTTTTTTCCCTTTTGATTGTAATGTAACGGAATACTTTTGATAGTCCCTGTAATTGATCTATGCATCTGATTATCGTAAGATCTGAAATGACTCGACAAAATTATGTAATATTTATGTTTTAAATTTCAAACGATTAAAATGCATTTCAAACTTTTTTCCCCATTGACCGTAATGTAACGGAATACTTTTGATTTTCTCTGTAATTGATCTATTCATCCGATTTTCATGAAATTTGAAATGACTTGACAAAATTATGTAATAATTATGTATTTTAAATTTCAACCGATTCGGTTGGATAGTTTTTGCGTTGTTATATGCGGACAGACAGATAGACGGACAGACAAACGACAGATAGATGGACAGACAAACGGACAGACAGATGGACGGACTGAACGACAACTATAGGTGCTACATATTTACATAATTACGAACGCACCTAAAAGCAATTATCTGTTATTTTTTGTAGGGTGGCCCATTACTGGAACATAGGCGGTCCATTACTGGAACATAGGTGGTCCATTCCTGGGCTTTTGGGTGTTTAGACATATTTCTATTATTTAAAATTAAATTTTTATTTCTATTGGGAAATGTAACTATGGGATTAGTTAAACATTGTTGAAAGATTAATATAATATGAAAAAAATTTGTATACAATACTTATAACTATTAATAAAAAATTATTTTTTAGAGAAATTCTTTAAGGGGGTCCATTACTGGCACATCTACCCTACAAGTTTTTTGGGTGTTAAAATATTGATGTGATATGTATGCTACGATTTCTTTCTATTTCTTCAGTGTAAATAAAATTGTATTTTTACTTTCTTCTATCTCTACAAGAAGAAAGTATTGGATTCATGAAAATTTTCGCCTTCCGGTTTTCGACGGATTTATACGTTTTAGAAGGTCCTGAACACGTTTTGACTACTTTTAGACAATGTCTGTCTGTGAGTCTGTCCGTCTGTATGCGACAAAAAATTTGTGGACGCTCTATCTCAAGAACTAATGCTCGAAATTTAATAAAATTTTATATTCAGTTAGACCTTGATATGAATTAGTGCCTATTGGTTTTTGGTGAAAATTGGCCTGCAGGTGGCGCTGCTATACTACGTTTTTCATGATTTTCAAGATTGCTATATCTCAAGAACTAATGCACAGAATTTCACCAAACTTCAGATTCTGTGACCCCTTGATATACATAGACGCTGATTAAGTTTTGGTGTAAATTGGCCAGCAGATGGCGCTGCTATGCCACGTTTTTCATGATTTTCATGATAGCTATATCTCAAGAACTAATGCACAGAATTTCACCAAACTTCAGATTCAGCAATACCTTGAGATACATAGCCGCAGATAAGGTTTTGGTGTGAACTGCCCTATAGGTGGCGCTGCTAGGCTACATTTTGCACGATTTTTGCGATAGCTATATCTCAAGAACTAATGCAGAGAACTTCATCAAATTTTAGATTCTGTTACACTAGAATATATAACATAATTAGACGCTGATTACATTTTGGTATTAACCTTGCAACAGGTGGTGCAGCTATGCTGCATTTTGCACGATTTTTACGATAGCTATATCTCAACAACCAACGCACAGAATTTCATCAAACTTCAGATTTTGTTACAAAATGACATATAACATAATTACACGATGATTACGTTTTGTTATAAATCCTTCAACTGATGGTGCTGCTGTGCTATATTTTACACGGTTTTTTTTAAACTAGCTATATCTCAAGAACTAATGCACAGAATTTCATCAAACTTCAGATTCTTTTACACCATAACATAATTAGACGCTTTTTTACGTTTTGGCATAAATTGTCCAAGATATGGTGTTGCTGTGCTGCGTTTTGCAAATTTTTTGTTATAACTATATCACAAGAACTAATGGACGAAATTCCATCAAATTTCAGATTCTGTTAGGTCTTGACATAAATAGATGCTTGTTAGGTTTTAGTATAAATTACCCAACATGAGGTACTACTAAGCTCATTTTCTCAGAATATTAATTAAATTTTGCGTTTTAAGCTTTTCGGATACCAGAATCTCATTAGGGTAGGTCAAATGTTCGAGGAAATTCGATAGTGGGTAACTTTAAGGTTACCACGTTTTTTTTTTTTTTTTTTTTTTTTTTTTAATATTAAAATGTACTTATGAGATAGAAGAAAGTTTTGGGATTGACAGATCCAACTAGTTTTTATACTAAAATAATGATTTATTATTATTTTATCCATAACATAAGGGTATAATTTTAAAAAGTTGTTTAGTGTTTATTGACTATTGTAGAAAAATTCTTACTCACGCCTTCCCATGAATATGAATCGTTCATATTCAAAGTATCCACTTCAGTATTCAAAGATTTAAAGAGAGAGAAGAAATCATCAGTCCGAATCAATGCAATAACACTAACAGGAACACTGAGTTAATTGTTTGGATATTTAAAGATCTATTCGAGGTTGATTAGAATTTGAAAAATTTTAATTTCGATTTTCTCGAATGGTGTATTCAGGTAGATATGCACTGCTTGGATAAATTAGTTTTGCTAATTTCCAACTTATACTTTATCGCTTTTTATCTTTCACAATTGTTGGTTATTTATTGGTCACTAACATTCAAAATAACTGAACCAATCAAGTTTCACAGAAACTGCACTTTTTTATGTTTATGGTCATCCAGGATCCTCATCTACGAGGGGGTTATGAATCATTGTTACTCATAAATTGAACAATTCCCTTGTGTTACATATATATAAGATAGTTTTTAGTAAATACGTAACATATAAAAATCGACATAATTAAAGACAAAAACAAAAACAAAAACAAAATTAGGATGCATGTATTTAGAACTTCTGAAGAGATCTCATCTCAAATGGACAGTATAAAGCGAACTAGTTACTAGCTTAGAGTAACTGGCTTGACCTTTTGCTTCACACTAATTTTCACGCTTACTGTTCATGAGATCTCTGGCTCAAATGTATTAATCTACAAGTATTAAAAAATGCTCTGGTAAGCAACAAAAAAGGTTAATATGTTTTTAAGTATGAAAAAGTGTTTGACAAGTGCTTTTAATTGAGCATGAGGAGAGGACAAGGGCTCCCTTCCTGGCTGCAGCTCACTACCAATTCCAAATAAAAAAAAAAAAAAAAAATCACATTTGCGCTTTTTCCGTGTAAAAGAAATTAGTCACAATTACGATAAAAATGTGTAGCCTCAAAGACATAATCAGAAAAATCTAGCGTAATTAAACATGAACGTAAGGCGAAATTGTAGCAGAAACCTTAGTTCCTGCTGCGTATCATACACATGCAGTGACACCAAGCATGCCCGCAGCATAGAACTGCACAGAAAACTCATTTGTAATGCAGTTGCAATGTAGAGTCAACTGTGCAGTTAGCTGTGCAGAGTTAACAACGCAGTTCACATGTAAAACATGACTGAAAACTTTACTAAAAAGAAAGATGGGAAGTTTTACGCAAATTTCTTTTATATGGAAAAAGCGCAAATATGACTTTTTCAAATTTGGCATTGACAGTGAGCTGCAGCCAAGAAAGGACCCCTTGTCCTCTCTCATGATCAATTAGAAGCACTTGTCAAACACTTTTTCATACTTAAAAACATATTAACCTTTTTTGTTGCTCACCAGAGCATTTTTTAATACTTGTCATTCAGATTTTTTGATGAAAACTGAAGATTTTTTTATATTTTGAAAAGCAAAATATTTGCTGCTAAAATTTTATTGTTGTATTAGAATAATTAAGAAAGTTATTGCCAAGGCTACCTTATCATAATAACATGTTATATCATAAATGCTTATCATAATATCATGTTATTATGATAAGGTAGCCTTGGTTATTTCATTGTCATATAAAATGCATGATGTCTGAAAAATAAACCAAGGAGTCGAACGAAAATAATTACAGTGCGCTCACAGCTTTATTCAAAGAACTGAAATTAAATGCTTCGCAATAAAAACAAATAATTATATTTTTCACGTGATTTATTTAATTTGAATGAATTATGTTACATACATTGTTGATTTCAAATACGTCATTACAGTAGAAAAATAATATTCTTAAAAATAATAATATAAAATTTTCCTACCTTTCTTGAGGGTTCTTGAGGGATGTACGGCGGACAGAATCGTAATTCTTGGCTATCTTCAAAAACAGAAAATCCACAGCAAAAATAAGACAAAACGTAAACACACAAAAAAAGAAGTTGATTATTTACACACGCGCGCAGATATTACATGTTTCTTGATCATTATTCTTAATATGACTACATCGAAATCTGAAAGGTACAAAAAAAACATTAATAAAAAAGATCGTAAAATAACCAATCAGCTTTTAGTTTGCACAAGAAAGAAAAAAAAATAAATAAAAAAGAATGTTCTCAAAATGAGCGGCTGCTGGCGCCAGTGAGTCTTCGTGAAGAGTGATTTCACACTCCCCACCTTGAGTTCATTAGGGGACAGAACTCAATCACTGCAGTTGGAGTCTTTCGGGTGGCCGTACAAGTAGTCAAACAAGTAGTCGCCGCCGGCGAGTAGTCAAACGATTTTGCAGTACTGCATCACTTTGATTATCGGCGATTCCATTCACCTCCAAAGAACAAAGTTTTTTATTGGGACGAATTAGCATTCCAGTTGCAGTCTTCAACTTTACTACGCGCACAACGCCATCTTGACTGGGTATAAGTTCGATAACTCTACCAAGAGGCCAGTTTATTCGGCTAGAATTTTCCGTCCATATCAGGACAACATCTCCTACACACAAAGATCTTGATTTTTTCCCACTAAAGACCGAACATTTTAATGTGCCGAGGTATTCGCTTCTAAATCTTGATTTTAAATCATTTCTAATTTTCATTCTATAATGGTATCGTTTATTCATTTCTTTGTGGTCTAGAAATTCTAATTCAGGCATACCTATTTTAGTATTTTCCTGTAAGAACATTGAAGGAGTTATAACTTGAAGATCTTCATTATTATCTGTAACATACGTCAAGGGGCGGGCATTTATAATACTTTCACAATCGCAGATAACGGTATGTAGTTCTTAAAAATTTAAAGACGACTTGCCCAATACCCTTCTCAAGATTCGTTTCAGGATTCCAACAAGCCTTTCCCAAAATCCACCCCACCAAGGTGCAGAAGGTGGAATAAATTTCCAGTCTATACGTGAAAACGCAGTAACCGCTTTTACTTTTTCATAGTCAATTGTTTTCAATAAATTGTGGCAGCCAGTAAAGTTTGTGCCGTTATCTGAATATATTATTGCAGGACGACCTCGTCTAGAAATAAAGCATTTCAGTCCTAAGATAAAACTTTCGGTTGAAAGAGCTGTCAATCGCTCGAAATGCACAGCTCTAAAAACTGCACACGTGACTATCAAAATCCAGACTTTAGATTGATTTTTCAAATAAAGAGGCCCGCACAGATCGATTCCTATTATTTCGAAAATCGCGACTTCTCTGACACGATCAAGAGGTAAGACACTTTCTACTACATCAGGTGGTTTTGCTGAGTGTCTTTTACAAATGATACATTTGCCGATTACCTTTTTGATTGTTTTCCGACTCTTCAGCACCCAGTAATTTTCTCGTAACGCAGTCATCAACAAGGGTACACCACAATGACCGAATTCTAAATGTTTCGAAAATATAATCTGTTCTACGACGTAATGATTTGAAGGGAGTAAGATAGGTAATCTAAAATTAAATTCATCTTCTCGTTGAAATATCTTCGTTTTTACGCGTATGATTCCTTCCGAATCTGTAAAAATATTCAGGCATTTCAGTCTTTGATTATGTTCATTCACAAAGGATTCTTTTTGCACAAGTTTTAATAATACTGTTTCTGCCGCTTTTAATTCGTTGTGTGTTAATTGACCGAATATTCTGTCGGTACTACCCCTTTTCGAATTTTGGTAAAATCGCAAAATCCAACCAGTAACTCGCAAAATTTTATTGTAAGAAGAATAGCGATTATAAAATTGTGCCTCATCACTCTCTACATTAGGAGCGGTCACAATAGTTTTTCTTTTTTCAGAATTCACTATATCCATATTAGGAAAAATATTAGTACTAGGCCAATTTTCCTTTGATTCTGAAAGCCATGATGGCCCTAACCACCACTGAGATTTAATAAGGGATTTTGCACAACAACCGCGTGACGGTAAATCTGCTGGATTCATATGTCCAGGTACGAAATTCCATGAAGTGTTGGGGTAAGCTTTCGAATTTCTCTAACTCTATTTTCTACAAATGTAGCCCAAGGACCTTCCCGTTTTATCCAGTATAACACGTCCATTGAATCTGACCAATAGAAAGTATCAACATTTTCTAATTTCAAATCGTTTTTAATACTATTAGACAATCTAGCTCCAATACAACAGGCCAATAACTCAAGGCATGGAATGGAAATGTCCTTTAGAGGAGCTACTCTAGAACGAGCCTGAATAAGTTGACAAGTTACACGATTTTCTACTTCATTTCTTAGATAAATGCATGTAGCTTAAGAAAATTTACTAGCGTCGCAGAAAATATGTAAAGATAAGTTTCCCTCTTTTAGAGATAAGTTAGACAATCTTCGCGGGATTTCAAGATTTCCCAAATCATTAATTTCCTTAGTCCATTTTCTAAATTCCTTATCTCATCGGGCAGCTTGGAGTCCCATGACGCCTTTATTTTCCAGCATTTCTGTAAAAGTAATTTTGGAATTAAGGTCACGGGGCAAGTGAAACCGATGGGATCGAATATTTTATGAGTTAAGGACAAAATTGTTCTTTTAGTGATGCACTCATTTTCCAATTTAAAATTCCGCACACGATAATGTATCACTCTTGGTGTCCCTCATTAAACCAAGTAAGGGAATTTTATCCTCAGCCGCATCACTCAAATGACCCTTTTCATTAAAGCCTAATCCAGTTTCTTCGCACCGATTATGACACCAACCACGAAGATCAAATTGTGCCGAAGCTAAGAGTTTCCGTGCTTCATTGCGAAAATATTCTAACTCTTCTAACGATTCTACACTAGCTACACAGTTATCTACATAGAAAGATTCTTTAAGTTTTATAGCAACATCTTTAATGCTCTTAGGTGCTTCATCTAAGTGACGTGTTAGAGTAGCGGCCAAAAGGAAGGGGCTACAACTGATCCCAAAGACAACCCGACAACATCTATAAATTTCAAGGTTTTCTGAATTCCCATCTCTCCACCAGAAAAAACGTAAATAATCTCTATCCTTTTCATTCAGTGATATCTGTAAAAAAGCTTTACGAATATCTGCTACAATACCTATCTTTCCCACTCTAAATCGATTTAGAACAGAAGGAATTAGTTCAATTAAATTAGGTCCCTTCTCTATACAATCAGTTATAAAAACAGAACCCTTAACATGTGCTGATCCATCAAATACTGGCCTAATTTTGGTCGTAGAATTAGGTTTTATTACAGCTCTATGAGGGAGATAATGGACTTTGGTGTTAAGTTTTTCCTCTCCTTTCACTCTTTCAATAATCCCTTCCGTTTCCCACTCATTTAAAACTGCTTCTTAATCTTTCAACAAACCGCAATTTTGGAGATTCTTAATATTATTTTGCAGGCGTTTTATCGCTAAATCTTTATTACTCGGAATGAGAGGATGTTCACTTAATCAGGGAAGACAAACTTTGTACCTACCATCAGTTTCGCGTCTTACGGTTTCTTTAAAATGCTCCAAAACTAATTTCTGAACTTCTTCCTTAGTTTGTTTTTCCGCCGGATCTACTATGCCTAAAGAATCTAAATTCCACAAATCTGTAATTTTGGCATCGTTTACATGTAATGAAAGGACCAAAAGAGAACTATCCCTTTCATTTCCGCCAATTTTGCCCATAGTAGTCCAACCCAGTTTTGTTTGCATCGCAACCAAACCACAAGATAAATTTTCTATTTTTCCTGTAAACAGTTCTCCCACAACATCTGCTCCCAAAAGTACATGTATTTCATTTAAATTTCTTTCATATAAACAATTTTTACCTTCAGGGCAGATATCGCTCAAAAATATATTTTTTCCTTTTAATTCCGCAATACAACGAACGTCTCTAATTTTGGGTACATTAGCACAAATTTTTTCTTGTTCCATTACCTCAATTTTAATCTTTTTACCTCCCCTTAAACCCCTTAAATTAACAGAATAACAGTTATGATCTACCATTGTTTCGGTACCTCCAAACAACCCGTGAGTAATTCTGACCTTTCTTAAACTTTTTAATTCCATCTTATTGGCTACGAACTTTGAAATATACGACTTAGAAGACGCCGTATCTAACAATGCGCGTACTATATATTCACAACCATTATTCTTACATAAACATATAAAGTTTGTAAATAAACTTCTTTCTGCAAGTTTTCATTCGCAAAAAGGGCAGTATCCGACACTTCGGTCTGTTGTTTAGATTTTTCCTTTTTTACGTTTCTATAACAAAATATAGTGTTATGATTCCCGTTACAAATCCGACATGTTATATTTTTTTTGCAAAAACGCGATAAATGTTTTTTCATTTCTAGGCACTTAAAACATGCTCCTTTTTTCATTAGAATGTTCTTAATTTCATCAATAGATAACTCATTAGTTCTATCGCAATCAACCGATGAGTGATGAAATGATTCACAAAAAACGCAGTTTATTACGTTTAAATCCTCTTTTTTGTTCGTTGACACTAAATCATTAGCTGTGGGATAATTTTTTTGTTTATTGTTATTTCGAAACGAATTAAAGTTTTTCTTTTCAGGAGGAATAAAAAATTTTCTATCTTCGTTCATTGGGTTTATTACTAAATTAGCCTTTTCTCTTGCTTTTAAACAAGTAGATAAAAAATTCATTAGTTCTTCAATTTCATAAAATCCTTTTTCATTATCGGACTTGTTAAGTTCTATTAACAAATCTTTCGGAATTGTTTTCAAAATGGTTGTACATAATACACTTGAAATGTTATTTAAATCTGTTCCTAAGCTTTGCAAACTTCTCAGTTCTACTGATAATTTATCAAAATATTGTCGGAAAGCATATATATCATTCGAAGTTCTCAACGGCTTGATAGCTAAAAGATTACTAATATGATTGTGTATTAATAATTGTTTATTAGCAAACCTACTTTTCAGCAATTCTATAGCCGCATCGTAATTTTTTTCGGAAACAGGAAAACCTTCAATTGTGTTTAAAGCGGTCGATCTTAATTGCGATCTTAAATAATTAAATTTATCAACTTTATTTAACGACTTATTATCATGAATGGCCGATTCAAAACTGCTCCAAAAGGAAAGCCATTCATTTATATTTCCATCAAATATTGGTATATGCAATTTCGGTAACTTAACTTTTACAGAATTATCCACTTTTTCATTAAATGCACTGTCTGAAAATTGTTCTTTGTTACTTTCTTGTTTTGATTTTAAATTTAAAAATCCGGCATTTAATTCTCTAATTTTCTGATTTGCGCGTGACTTCCATAATATTACATTTTCGCTATACTTTTCAGCGGCTTCTAATTCTTTCTCTAAATCATCGGGATTGATTAATAATTCAATTGAATTATCTGTTGTGACTTAAATTTGTCGATCAATGTTTCAACATGTTCTTGCAGTTCTTCAATAGACACATCGTCCGATTTTATGGAAGTTTCGATTTTATTTAGAATTTTCGTAACAGCCGATCGAAAAATCGTTCTTCTTTTTTTAAGTGTTTCTAAATTTTCAGCCATTTTTTTTCTTTTTCTCTACTTAATTAGTTAATTTCGAAATTCAAATTCTTAATTATTTCAAAATATATTACCACCGTACATCCCGCAACAGGGATGCCATGTTGATTTCAAATGCGTCATTACAGTAGAAAAATAATATTCTTAAAAATAATAATATAAAATTTTCCTACCTTTCTTGAGGGTTCTTGAGGGATGCACGGTAGGCAAAATCGTAATTCTTGGCTATCTTCAAAAACAGAAAATCCACAGCAAAAATAAGACAAAACGTAAACACACAAAAAAGAAGTTGATTATTTACACACGCGCGCAGATATTACATGTTTCTTGATCATTATTCTTAATATGACTACATCGAAATCTGAAAGGTACAAAAAAAAAAAAAACATTAATAAAAAAGATCGTAAAATAACCAATCAGCTTTTAGTTTGCACAAGAAAGAAAAAAAAATAAATAAAAAAGAATGTTCTCAAAATGTGCGGCTGCTGGCGCCAGTGAGTCTTCGTGAAGAGTGTTTTCACATACATAAAAAATTATGGTTATTTAAATTTGGTGGCAACGAATAAAAAAACTACAACAGCAACAACAAGAAACAATGTTTAACTGGAGCTTTAAGACACAAATTCGATTGTCTCAGCGATCCTCAAACATACAAAGATGAAAAAAAAAATTCTATTTTAAGTTTTACCAAAAGGATCAAAATAAACCAAAAATGAAGTTAATCCATTCATAGGAACGTTAGTTATCGCTTGTTAAATTTTAGGTCTTCATTTTTCGTTAAAAGTTAAATAAAAAACTACAAAAATTACGATAAATTTTTTTATTGCTATCATTTTATTTGTCTCGTCGAGTTGTATCTTTTGAAAAAAAAAATCACTGTCGTACGTCAACTTGTTCGCCAGAAATTTATAAAAGACGTTTGCATTTTCCATTTCTTAAACATATTATACCAACCGCTACCACGTTTGCTATGATAAATTTGAGAAGTGAACTGGACAAATACTCCACTTTCAGCAACCGTAATCATTTCCTCTGAATACCGACAGATGACAGCACCATATAATATAAATCATCCCCAATATGTAAATCCATAGACTTCCCATATAAGAAAAACAATACACATACATATATTTCCTTTGAGTGCAAATCCTGTGAAATTCTTACAGCATATATATATATATATATATATATATATATATATATATATATATATATATATATATATATATATATATTATATATATCTGATTTTTGTCATGCTATAACTAACGTATTTATGAACCGATTTGAATAAAACTTGGTATGTACATAGTACATACAAATATCTCGACCGAGTTCGTTGGCCAGCATCATCCGCCATCTTGTTTGAAATGGCGGCCATTAAAAAAAAAATTTAGAATTTTAAATTTAAAAGCGAAAAAAAATTAAAAGTTGAAAAATATCTTTATTTAATGTGTTAGATCTTAAAACACCGATTCCAGAACATTTTTTTATGTTGTCTATATCTTAAAAAATGATTGAGTTGTAGCACTTTGAATTTTTCTTATGGCTGACAATTTGAAACTATCTGATTTTTGTCACGTGATTACACGCGTATTTATAAATCGATTTGTATGTAACTTGGTGTGTGCATAGTACATAATGAAGCCTGGACCGAGTTCGTTAGCCAGTTCCATCCGCCATCTTGTTTCAAAATGGCGGCCATTTAAATTTTTTTTTAAAAATTAAAATTTAAAATTAGGTACAAAAAAGTGAGAAATTGAAAAAGATTTTTCTTTTATGCATCTGATTCATATCTGGTATAGATGGCTGGACCGAGTTCGTGGGTCAGTTCCAACCGCCGTCTTGTTTCAAAATGGCGGAATATTACTTTTTTTATTTAAATTTTAAAATAAGGTAAAAAAAAGTAAGAAATTGAAAACGATTTTTTTGTGTGTTTTGACCTTGATACGAAGATTTCGGAGCATTTTCTGTTTCATCTATATCTTGAAAAATGGCTGGTTTTAGCACTTTCAATTTTCAGTGTGATTGACATTTTGAAACGGTCTGAAATTTATCATGCGATAATACGCATATTTATAAACTGATTTCGATATAACTCCGTGTGCATATGGTACATACCAATGTCTTGACCGCGTTCACGAGCCAACTTTATCCGCCATCTCGTTTCAAAATGGCGGCCATTTAAATTTGTCAAAAATCTTTTAAATATATAATGATGTACAAACAAAAAAAAAAATAGAAATTGAAAAAATTTTATATTATGCATTAAATTGTATAATGGTAAGGTAATTTAATATCGTATATAACTTATTTTTGTTATTTTCTTAAGAAAACTAGAAACTCCGAATTAAACTTATAGTGATAGTTACGAGTAATTATACATTTCGTTACAAAAATATTTTATATCGTATGACTATAGCGTTTGCCCGAAATTTAACAAAAAATATTTTCATAAAAAATTCGTTATAATCTTTTTTAACTTACTGAACGCATTATTGACCTATGAAAAAGATATTTTTAAGCATGCAAATATAGGAAATTTTAGTTCGTTTCATTAAAGTTATTTCATTCAAGTTTAGTTCATATTTCGTTGCTGTAATATGATTAAAATGAATGTTATAATAAATTGCCTCCATTAAAAGGAAGTTTCGCTGCCTCTTTGCGTCAAACTATTTATTTTAAATTATGACTGTATTAAATATAAATTTAAAATGTAATCTCTAAATTATTTTTTATTTTGCTGTTCAAGTCATGTAAATATTAGGATTTTTTTTTTTTTTTTTTTTTTTTTTTTTACCATTTAGTGTATTTTAATAAATGGTAGCAAAATAAAAAATAATTTAAAAATTACATTCCAAATGTAATACAGCCATAATTTAAAATAAATAGCTTCACGCAAAGAGGTTGCTAAACTTCCCTTTAATTGAGACAATTTATTATACCGTACGTTTTAAACATATTACTTATTTTACACCAAACATGGTGGCAACTAAGTTGCCACTAAAAATGGTGTTTATTTATACCATTTGATAGTTGGTGACTCATTACACCACTTGGGGTGGCAACTTACACTGCTCAAAACAATTAAAGGATATTTGAAGTTTTATATAAAATAAAGATATAAACGAATTTTTTTTTTGCCGAAAATAGAAGAAGAGAATCACAAATGCAAATTTTTCTGGTTTTCAAATTGTGGAGTATGCAAATTTTGAGTTCGACATCAAAAACGTCGCTTCAGCGGCAGCGAATGAAATTTGACTTTCAACTGGATAAAAGAGAATGAAGACAAGGATGATCGGCATTCAGTGATTGCTTTGTTTCAATGAGTACGATGTCTCAGCGAAGTCATTTGACAGATTCAGAAGCTTGGAGAATTGTTGGTAGGTTAGAAGGGGGGCAAACTCCGGCCGAAGTAGCGCAAGCCATTGGAGTGTCACAAAGTGTCATTTCCAGGATCTGGAACCGTTTTTTGGAGAGTGGATGTGCAGGCCGAAGACCAGGGCAAGGTCGTAGACGGGCAACAACGCCCAATGAAGATCGGTATTTAGCGTTAACAGCTCGAAGACACCGAAACATGAACGCTACTCTTCTCCAACAACACCTTCGCTCGGCTACAGGTACCACGATTTCAACTCTGACTGTCCGAAACCGATTCCATGCTGTAGGTTTGTATGCTCGCCGACCGATGGTATGTGTTAGATTAACATCAAGGCATCGTCGCGACCGCAGGGAGGGGGCAATCGAGCATGTAAACTGGAGGAGAAATGAATGGAGCAATATTCTGTTTTCTGACGAGTCCCGTTTTTCTGTGCATCCGGATAATAGGCGTATTTTCATCTGGAGGGACCGTGGCAGTAGTAATAATCCTGCGTTCGTGCACGAAAGTGTCAGATTTGGCGGTGGAGGAGTGTTGATGTATGGTGGCATCTCCACTGACGGGCGCACTGACCTCTACATCATTCGAGATGGAGCTCTGACTGGTCGCCGATATAGGGATGAGATCCTCAGACCTATTGTAGTCCCTTACGCTGCAGCAATCGGAGATAACTTCATTTTAATGGACGATAACTGCAGGCCACATCGTGCAAACCTGGTGGAGGATTTCCTTTTCGAGGAAGGAATCGTTCGAATGGAATAGCCAGCGTGTTCTCCAGACATGAATCCAATCGAGCACGTTTGGGACGCTCTAGGAAGACGAGTTTCTGGCCGCCAACAACCCCCACAAACTCTCCAAGAGCTGGAAAGAGCTCTTCTGGAAGAGTGGGGCAGAATAACCCAACTCGTCATTAATAGCCTCATTGAGTCCATGCCTCAAAGGTGTTCAACATTGCTGGCCGCCCGTGGAAACCATACCCCCTACTGAAAATGATTTTCTTTGAAGAGAACACCTTTTCTTATTCTTTTTTTTTTTTCATATGCACAAATTGTGTTTTTTTTTCCTTTTGTACACAAATGCGCAATAAAATGCATTTTTTTCTGCCAAACATCTGTAATTTATTCTCATATAACCTACTATGTCTGTCGACCATGTATCAATCAACTAAAAAGTTTCCCAGATACAAAATCCACCTAAAACTGCAATATCCTTTAACTGTTTTGAGCAGTGTAGTTGCCACCCTTTTTGGTGTAAAGTAAGGGAGTTTTTTTTTACAGTGTACGGAAAAAATAAGTTAGGCTCGGACAGGCCCGATACTCCAGGGGAAAAAATTAAGGCCCGGCCCGAAAAGATTTGTGACTAGGCCCGTCCGACCCGGCCCGAGTCTTCAGAAGCAAGGCCCAAGCCCGGCCCAGCCCGAATGCCGTTAATGGAAATCGGTCCGAACCCGACCCGTGCAGATCTCTAGCAGACCCCCTATAACACCTTATGCTAGGTAGGAGCCTTAGGGTGTAGTATATAGCGATTCCAATTCACTTGAACAATATAAAACGAATAACTGACTTGGCTTGACTTTTTGCTGTATGTTAACGCCCACTGTTCAGGAGATATACCTGGTTCAAATTTAGATACCGCCAAATCGATCACCAAATTTTCGTAATAGAGCATCTTCTTTAACCTCCAGAGAAATAAAAAAAAAAAGAAAAAAAAAGAGAGAGAGAGAGAGAAAGAGAGAAAAAGAAAGAAAGAGAAATAACACACATATTACTTTGGTGCTAGCTGCTATTGTTTTAGCTTTTTCTTTCATTAATTTCGTCTTGAAACTGAAGTTCCTATTATGAAGCTTTAAAAGAAGTGAATGATATAAATTTTATTCTGTTTAAGCTTTTTTTGTGTTTGTTTATATTTATTTCTTCCTCCTTCACTACGACAGTGGTTTATGATCTTGTTTTTTTTTTTTGTTCATTTGCAGCTCATCGCAAGAGTTCTCGTTCCGTCATCCAACAAAAGCTTGATAACTTGTGGTTCTCAGCTTCTGCGCACGAGAAGCATTGGATCAGTGTCTTTACAGTCTGCTGACCCTTACGATCCACCAGTCATAGATCCCAATTACTTCGCCGACTTTCGAGATGTGGAAGATGTCGTTCAAGGTAAGAATCATAAAAGTCTTGTTAGGTGAACCAACGTCGGAATTTAATATTGAAAGGGAGCGGAAGCTTTTACAGGAAATTCAAAAATATCTATTTAAATATCAAAGACTAGAAAAGATGCTTAATCCTTTGAATTCGAGAGGTAACTTTCACTCACCACATCACCACTTAGTGTTGTCAGGTGCCCTCATAAACGCCAAATGCTTTGGACACCAGTAATATCTTATAGTTTATTTAGTCATCTTTTATCACAGATTATCCGGCCATAATGTTAGTTTAAAAATACTGATGTCCAGGGCATTTGGAACAACACCTTTACATGGGGTACTACTAGTGGTCAGTGAGAATCGCCTCTTGAGTGTAAAGGGCTAATGTACACACAAATACATAGATCAGAGGTTTCCAACCACTTTGCCACAGCACAATTTTATAAGAATGCATACAAAAATATACAGCACACAAATGTATTACACAAAAAGTAGTTGTGCTATTGCTTTTAGAAAAGACTTGTTCCGTTTTAAAATTCCTTTCTATTGGGTGAGTAAACTTTTCTGCAAGGAAACACATAAAAACAAAATAAAATAAAATACGACTATAATTGATTCTATATATAATGGACTAGCAAAAGCCATGCTTTGTTTGGATTCGCGAAGCATTATTTTATAAAACAGATATTTGAAAGTAACAATATTTTTATTATTATTATTTTTGCATCTTTATTAAACAAAAACGTTGTTTTATGTTTTGGCGCATTTTAATTTTTTATTTATGATATAAAACTGGCATAATAAGATATTTTCGAAGCAAACTTTAAATTTTTTTTTTTAAATTTTCAACTAAAAGCTCTTTTAAAGATGTTTTTACAATTTCAAGTAGCCACTAGTGTTTTTTAATTGTTTGAAATATGCATGTTTCCAATCTTTGTAATCAACATCCGATAATCTTTGATAGCTATTTTAGAATAATATATTTGAAGAAAGCTTGAAGAAAGTTATTTCTTCAAAATCCTATTTTCTGGAAAAAACATTTGAAATCTGCTTTCGTTGATACTATGAATTTTTAACAGTAAAACATTTTAATTTCTTCGTTTTTAGGTGCGTTCGTAATTATGTAAATACGTAGCACCTATTGTTGTCGCTCAGTCCGTCCGTCTGTCTGTCTGTCCGTCTGTCTGTCTGTCTGTCTGTCCGTCCGCATATAACAACGCAAAAATTACCCAACCGAATCGTTTGAAATTTAAAATACATAATTATAACATAATTTTGTCGAGTCATTTCAAATTTTATGAAAATCGGATGGATAGATCAATTACAGGGAAGTAGTAGGAAAATAAGAGTACGGGGACAGCCGGAGGCGGGACTGCGGGACCGTCCCACCTCCGGCTGTCCCACCTCCGGCTGTCCCACCTCCGGCTGCCCCACCTCCGGCTGTCCCACCTCCGGCTGCCCCACCTGCTCCTCCAGCTGCCCCGTCTGCGGTCCCTCCTGCCCCCACCATACATCCCCCTCCACAAACGCCCCCTAGTGGAAAAAAGGAATATTCTATTATAACAGGAGAGGTGAACAACCTTCCCTAATTAAAAATATTATCAATCACATCTCAACTCAGACAATACCTCTCTTTAACTGACATTTCCTCTCCTAAACGACCAATCCCTCCCTGAAACGGTCATTACCTTGTAAACAATCATTTCTAAAGCTATATAAATCTATGTTTTTCGATATTATTTTTAAAAGGATGTTAAACATCGAAGTGATTAGTGCTTTATGTGTTTACATATTGATGTGTGCCGTTTTTTCACTTGTTTATATTTTTACTAAAGTTGATAGACTAGCAGTAGATTTTATATTAAATTTTAACGATACAGAGAATTTTTCCCATTAATATCATATTATGGAGAAAAGTTATCAGGATCCAAGTCAAATTGCTAGTTTTGGAGGAGTGGACGCTCTTCATCGAGCAGTTCACGGTAAGGTATCTAAGAAAAAAATTAAATCTTGGTTAGAAGGGGTTGATGCTTACACTCTTCATAAACCTGTACGCAGAAAATTTCAAACAAATCGAGTGATTGTGTATTCTATAGATCAGCAGTGGCAAGCGGATTTGGTAGATTTATCTTCTTTACAGAAATTTAATGACGGGTTTCGTTACATTTTAACATGCATTGATATTTTATCTAAGTATGCATGGGCTTACCCTTTGAAATCGAAACGTGCTGAAGATATAGTAGCGGTGTTTGAATCCATTTTTCGAACAAGGAAACCAAAGTATTTGAATACTGACGCAGGTAAAGAATTTTTAAATTCTCGTTTACAGAAGTTTCTGAAGCAACAAGGTGTTCGATTTTTTAGAACTTTTAACAATACGAAAGCTTGTGTAGTGGAAAGATTTAACCGCACTCTGAAAACTAAAATGTGGAAATATTTTACAACGCATCACACTTATCGATATATTGATGTATTGGATCAATTTTTAGATAGTTATAATCACACCTACCATACCACCATTAAGAGACCCCCAAGTGAAGTGAATAAGGATAATGAAAGTGAAGTGTGGTTTTCTATTTACGGTAATATGTCAAAACTGAAAAGGAAACCTTGTGTTTTTAATTCAGGGGATTTAGTACGTGTTTCTAAACATAAAATGACTTTCGAAAAAGGATATGAAACAAATTGGACGGAAGAATTATTTTTAGTAACAGAATGTGTCACGAGAATTCCTCCAGTTTACAAAATCAAAGATTTATTAGACGAACCTATTGAAGGAACTTTTTATGCAGAAGAATTACAAAAAGTACAACCGAAAAACCGCTTTGACGTTGAAAAGATTCTGAAAAAACGTAAAAGAAAAGGGCAACTTGAATATCAAGTTAAGTTTAAAGGTTATCCTTCTAAATTTAATCAGTGGATACCTTCGTCAGATTTATTTTCTCTATAAAACACCCATTTTTTACAACGAATGATCATTCACAATCATGTCATTCTACGTGACGCTACCTTCTGACAGTTCAATGAACTATTTTCCAGAAAACAAAATTTCACATTATTTTACAAGATTACCTATGCCTTTAGATTTAAAAGGTGAATGGGAAGTCGGTTTAACTGAATTGATTTATCCTCATACATGGCGTAATATTACTGAATATGGTAACGAGTATGAATATGTGTTAGGTAATAGTTTAGAATTACCAGATGGAAGACCTAGAAACGGTAATGAATATGAACAGGATGATAGTGACACGAAAAAAATTCGAATCCCATCAGGATATTATGAATCTCCTAACGACATCATTAAAGTGATAAATTATCAAAAATTTGGTGATAGAATTTCGGTTAGCTACAACAAACACACTAAAAAAGTGAAAGTTTCTTTGAAGAGATATGCACAATTGAAATTTTTATCTGGTTTAGCCGAATGTTTAGGATTCTTACCAGGTGAAGTAATCTCAAATGTTTCGACTCCCTCATTATCTTTTGAAAGTCCCTTTATAGCTGACCCACACGCAGATTTTAAATTGCTCTACTTGTATAGTGATATTGTAGAACCTCAGATTGTTGGAGATACAGTGGCACCCTTATTGCGAGTGATTCCTGTTAAAGGGGAAGACGGAGATATGATTCATGAAGTGTTTGACAGACCTCATTACATACCAGTGACTCGAAAAAATTTTCAAACGATTGAAACTGTTATAAGAACACACACAGGACGTTTAGTGTCATTTGATCGCGGGAAGTTGATTGTGAAACTACATTTCCGTCAGAAATATCTTTCATAATGCTTGTTCCTTACCAATGCTGTAATCAATCTTTTGAAGATTATTATACACATCAAACAGGTAGCGGATTGAACTATTATCAAGGAAATACTTTCCAGAAAGGTTATGGTTTCGGAGGACTTTTCCGTTCCCTTTTCCGTGCAGCTGTACCTTTATTTAAATCAGGTGCTAAAGCAGTTGGAAAGCAGTTATTTCATACCGGTGTAGATGTGCTAAATGATATTTCTCAAGGCGATAATATTAAAACAGCGGCTAAACGACGATTTAAGGAAGCCGGGAAAAATCTGACAAACAAAGCAGCAATTAAAGTGAAATCTATGATTGGATCAGGTCAAAGGAATAAAAAACGAAAGAGACCTCAAAGTTCTCTCAGTCGCCCTAAAGCCAAGAAAGTGAAAGCACGCGATATTTTTGCTTAAAGATGTCTGGTCTTATTCATAAAGATTCTCCCGTTTGCGTCAAATCTGAACTAGACTTGTTTATGATTCCACCTACGCAAACAGCTATAGAAAAAGGTCACTTTGTAGAATATCATCCACTGGCTACTATATCTGAGAGTGGACCAGTTGAGTTTAACATTACAGGCAATAGTGAAGATTATATTGATTTATCAGCATCTTACCTTTACGTGAAAGTAAAACTAACTAACGCTGATGGAACCCCCTTACCCGACAAGACACCTGTAGCACCTGTTAATTTATTTTTACAAGCATTGTTTTCTCAAGTAGATGTGAGTTTGAACGAAAGAGTGATTTCCTCTTCTAGTAATACTTATCCGTATCGTGCTTACATCGAGACTTTACTGAATTATGGAGAAGATGCAAAGAAAAGTTTACTTTCTTGTGAATGTTTTTTCAAAGATGAATGTTTGGATACAGTCAATCCTACACTTACCGATAACCCAGGACTTCATAAAAGATATGAATTAACTTCAAAAAGTAAAGTTTTGGATATGATAGGCCCACTACATTGTGATATTTTTCAACAAAATAGACTTTTATTGAATATGGTAGATTTGAAAATTAAAATGACACGTAGCAAACCCAATTTTTGTTTGATGGCTGATAAAGTCGGAGATAAAACACCTGAATATAAAGTGGTGTTACAACACGCCTCTTTGTTTATTCGAAAGGTGAAAGTTAGTCCAGGTGTTTCTATCGGACACGCTAAAGCGTTAGAGAAAAGTAATGCTAAATATCCTATCGATAGAGTTTTGTGTAAAACATACTCAATATCGAGTGGAAGCTGGTCTTTTATGCAAGATAACGTATTCTTAGGATCTATGCCTAAGCGTGTAATTATAGGATTATTAGAAAATTCAGCTATTAACGGACAGTATGACCTTAACCCGTTTTTCTTTAACCACTACAACGTCAACTTTTTAAGTATTTACATTGACGGACAACCAATACCATCTAAACCATTAGAATTAAATTTTAACGAAGGAAATTATATTGCAGCCTACCATCGATTGTTTCCCGGCTTTAACCGAGATAATGGAAATTATCTATCTCGAGAAGATTATGCTAAAGGACACACTCTATATGCATTCGATTTAAGTCCGGATTTATGCGATGGTCCACACTTGAATTTACAACATCAAGGAAATTTAAGAGTTGAAATTAAGTTTTCTTCAGCACTTTCATCAACTATTTCCGTTCTGATCTATGCAGAATTTGAAAACATTATCGAAATTTCTAAATCAAGGCATGTGTTGTGTGACTTTCCAAACTAGACAAAGATGAACTCTCAACAGATTAAAGACATTTTATCTCATAACAAATACACTAAGAAATATTTTTTAGATGTGTTTCCCAGCGATATGCTCCCTAACACAATTAAGCAATACCCCTGCTGTTTCGTATGCAACGTCGATTCTTCTGATCAACCCGGTAGTCATTGGCTTGCTTTCTACATAGCTTCACCTAGAAGAGTAGAATTCTTTGATTCTTACGGAAATACTCCAGACTTTTATCAAGGACCTATTTTAGACTTTACTTTAAAATTCTCTCAAATGATTTTTAACCCTTTAACATTACAAACAAATGTTACAGCTGTTTGTGGTCAATATACAATTTTTTTCCTCCTCTGTAGATGTAGAGGTGAATCTCTGAAAAAGTTTTTGTCACAGTTTGTATCTGAAAACTTATGTAACGACCAAAGAGTGTATAATTTTGTTGCCAAACGATTTCATGTGTATGTGAATTTTTATCAATAAAAAGTCTTATAAAATACCATATCTTTTGTGTCTGTTTTTATTTGTTATGGATTTCCCAAGCCTTCAACACCCCTTCACAGCTGTTTTAGCAGGACCTTCGAAAAGTGGGAAATCTTTTTTTATAAAAGATTTCATCTACTTTAAAACATATATGATAAAACCTACACCTGATAAAATTGTTTGGTTTTACGGCATCTACCAAAATTTATATGATGAAATATCTGACGTTACGTTCATTGAAGGTTTCCCAACTAATTATGAAGAATATTTAGGAACCAATACACTGTTCATTATAGATGATCTTATGTGTGAAGTTGGCGGTGATCGTCGACTTACAAATTTATTTACCAAGGGGAGTCATCACCACAATTTAAGTATTTTTTTTATCACACAAAATTTTTTTCATAAAGGAACGAAAGATCTTCGATTGAATGCTGACTATCTTTTCCTATTTAAAAACAGACGTGATTTAAATCAAATCACATGTTTAGGAAGACAATTATACCCACGAAATCATAAATTTTTCCAAGAAGTTTACGCAGATGCTACCCGAAAACCTTTTACCTACTTATTAATTGATTTGAAAAATGAAACAGATGAAGAACATCGGTTAAGAACACAAATCTTACCGAATCAAAATCAGTATTATTACACTCTGAAATATAAATAATTGCGAAAAACGACAGACTCATCATTCCATAAAATGTCACCGACCCGTAAACAGGTCAAGGATTTACAGCTAATTCACTCATGCCCAAAAGCATTGCGCAAGCAGTTACTGAAAAAGCTACCTTCAAAAGTGGTTAAAACCATCTGTGAATGTTCTTTAAACGTGTTAAAAGGAAATATACCAATTTCACATTATCAGAAGAAGCAGCTTGGAAAACACAAATATCTTCTAAGAAAATTAGCCTCTAAAAAAGGTAGTCTTTACCAGAAAAAACGTTTAATTATTCAAAAAGGAGGTTTTTTAAATATTTTGATACCAGCTGCTGTTACAGCTTTGTCAGCGCTTATAAATGGAGTTTAGCAAAAAGTTTGTTTTAGTCCCTGAGAGTGATTTTTCTAAACATACACCTTCTCAAAAGCAACTAAGTGAGTTTGATAAAGAAATGCAGAAAATTTTGAATAGTAAATTACAAGATTTTGAAAAACTGCAATTATACTACGACTTGTTAAAAAGAAAAATGAATTTAGAAGATTTTAACCCACCATTCAAAATGGATGTTACAGAAAAGGATGAACCTCCAAAACCGGCTGAAGATGAAACTATGCAAAATCCTGCAAATTCCGAAGACAACATTTTAAAAATGATTCCAACAGGTGTTCAAAAACAAGGTGAACAACTCTTGCAATATTTGAAAACGTATCCAAATATTTTACGTTGGAATGAACGAGGAGAGATTATTTATAAAAACCAATTAATCCCTAAGTCTAATCTAACTGATTTGATTGGTTTAATACTCACTCAGAGAAAATCTTATAAACATTTATCTGGGAGAGAAGAATTTTTAAAAGCGTTGAGTTCTATGAATACTCCCAAGCTCTTCTTCAAGAACAAATATTTAACTATAGATGATAATGTGTATTCACCTATAAAAAATGTTAAATCGATTGTTAAAGCTAAAAAGACTCTTAAGTCTCCTGTAATACGTTGGCAGAAATTATATAAATAAATATATTTTTTCACTAAATTTATCATGTGTCATCTTTCTTATACGTAAACAAACATTTTTTCCTCATCTAATATTTTTAAACAAAACTTTTTTTTTTTTTTTTTCATTTGAAATATTTTTTTTTTTTTTTTTTTTTACTTTGAAAGTTTTTTTTTTTTTTTTTTTTTTTTTTTCATTTTGAAATTTTTTTCTCACTTTGAAATTTTTTTCACTTTGAAATTTTTTTCACTTTGGAATTTTTTTTTTTTTTTCATTTGAAAAATTTTTTTTTCACTTTACAATTTTTCATTTGAAAATTTTTTTTTTTCATTTTACATTTTTTCTTCGGAAAGTGAAAGTTAATCTTTGAAAAAATTTTTTATTCAAAATCTGTTCAAAGATTTTAATGTAGAGTTGATTTTTCTGAAAAAGAAACTTCTTTTTTTCCTGAAAGAAAAAGTATAAATTATTTTAACACATTAATTACACCATTTTGAGACACACCAGTTTATTTTTCTAAAATTTACAAATCATCAACTGTTTTAAACAGAACACCAGCTAACACTTTGTAATTTACATTTTGAAGGAAATAATGTGAAACAGTCCGTGTTTCCTTGACAAAAAGTTCTGATAATGCTTTAAAGTCGATTGTACAGAGAGATAATTCTCCTAAGCTTAAAAATTTTTCTAAGTCACTGGAAGTCATACAAGCATGGCGAAGTTGTGCGGGTGAATTGTAGACACATCCAAGACATTCATACTCTGATTTAAAAACTTTTTGCAGTTCTACTTCTATCAATGCTACTAAGCGTAGTTCTAATGTTGTAAATTCTACATCATATGTTTCCGAAGGTAAGAGGTTATGAGCAATTAGAGTTGGTAAGTGATTTTCATACAGATATGTAAGCACTGTTTCATTGAAGGAGCTTAGATGGTGTTTTAAATTCTCAAGTTGATATTCATCTAACCGAATGCAACAACCTTTCTGAATGCTGCTGATTTCAGCGATACCATCTTTAGATAATATGAGGATGGAGTTGTTTGCAATGAAAGATGATGTTGTATAAATTAAATTGAAGTCAAATATTTTCTGAACGAAACGATACCATGATTTTAAATTCATGGAAACACCATTTTTTGTAGGAGTTAGTGGTTGAGTTTCAGAAGATCGAAGAAATTTTCGAATGTGAATAATGACAGAACCTTTGAACAGTTCACAGGTTAAATAGATACTATTTCCAAGTTCTTTTAAACAGATTCGTTGATTGGAATAACCATCGTTCATATCCATAGATTGAGAGCTTTTCTCATTTCCGCTAGATAATGTAGGATTAGCATCGGCGATTGGCGCAGATGAAGTCTGGAATGCAGTTGAAGAAGTGGGTTTATCAGATGAAGACTCAGCTACAGCCGGAGAGGGGGGTTCATCAGACAAGTCCATAATTAGTTTATTAAAATCGATGCTTTGAAACACATCATCCAAATTATCAAAAACATCTTCTAAATCACATTCATTTTTCGATTTTTTCTCGCAACCATTCTGAGAAGAATTATTAGATCGTTTCATTTTTTCCAAGAGAAAAATTGATGCGACTTTCCACAACAAAATATAACAGAGTTATGCTGCCACGCACAAATTCGAACTCACACATAACTTCTGTGACGTCATATTGAAACCAATATTTTAGTTCACATTTTGTGCACCTGGTGTTGACACAAACCGAAAAATTCTTTCTCACGGTTTTTGAAAACAACACCTGCTTCTTGTGACGTCATATTCGAACTAATTTTTTTTTTTTACTTTAAGTTTCTACACCTGGTGTTGACATGAATCGTAAAATACTTTCTATTTAAAAACAACATCTGCTTCTTACAGTTTTATGAGCCAACCTTGAAAACATGTTCTGTAACCGAAATTTTAATCTTTAAAACTGTAAACAAACTAGAAAATTTCATGACAGAAAAATTAATTTTCTGAATGCGAATACAAAAACTCTTAATTAAATTAATAAAACTAGATTTTTATTTAGAAATAGTCTTCTTTTCAACCCTGAATTTAAAAATGAAATGTATGTTTAAAAAGAAAATATTTTTTTTTTTATGGGGTCCCTCCGCCTCCCGCCACATCTCCTTATGTGGCGCCCCACTTTTTTTATCCAGATCTTCATTTTCTTTTCTTCATTTTTTTTTCTTTTTCTGTTTTTTTAATTTAATTTTTCTGTTTTAAATTTGATGATGACCATAAGCGAGACTTGTTATACCATCATCTAGAATAAATCGTTTGTCGTCAAACGGGCTGAGTGCTAGCTTCTGTTGCTGTATAGTGTACAATTGATGGTGATCTTGCTGGATTCTTTTGTTTATTGTACAGAGTGTTTTCAGGTGATGTATGCATTCGGAATATTGTGAGTGTTTTATTTTCTTTCGAACGATAGATGTAGGTACTCCTTTGGCTCTTTTTTTCTCTCCATCTTCCGATAGGATGCTGTACATTTTCGCTTTAAGGCCGACAAATTCAAAAATAGTTTTCCCATTCATCTCATCCTTAAATTTACCTATTGTTTTCTTATTTTTTTCAGAGTAGAGGGGGTGGTTCTTAGGATAATCGGAGAAGTCGAATTCGTCTTGATGTTCTTGCATATCTTGTAGTATATTATCTGTTTGGATGTGGTAGGTGAGTGAGTCAGTGTCAGTGAAAAGCAGTTGAGCACGATCTTGATAGTGTTTCTTAATTATGTTGTAATGGAATTTGTACATATGTAATTTAGCGAGATCTAGAATAGCGAACCCTACATAGATTGGACGATTCATAGTCAGAGTGGTTTTGACTCGTTCCACGGCTACCAGTCCCTCATTGAAAATCTTGAAGTTGTTAAATGCTGGAGATGCGACAAGTTTTTTTGACCTCTTCTCGTTGTTACACAACTCAATATTCCGTCTCAAGCGGAGATTCTCCATTGTTTTACCGAAAACTGAATTGTTCAACAATTTGAAGAAGTCTTTCTCGAAAGAACTGGTAGCTTGTTTCCTCTTATCAGTGTTGAATTCTATGTAGGGCTTTAACCAAGGTGCTTGCTTGAATTTAATTATTCTGTGAATGTTAATGAGTTCGAGACCAAGTTGGAGATAGAGTTTCAAGTTTCTGTAGTGGACGATGTAGTGTTCTTTGTCTTTTAAATTCGGTGAGAGCTTCGAACTTCCTTTGTAGGGTCTGTTGTTTAATAAAGATTTTGTGTAAGGAGATAACATGTCTTCAGTGATGTGAATGTTTTCCGGAGCAAGTGGGTATTCGTTGTGGAGTAGATGAAGTTCAGGGGGATAACGCAAGTCCACCTCCAGGACATAGCCGTAATCTGCATTATCTGGATGGGAAAGGATGCTGTTTATATCTGTTTCAGATGGTTGAATCCATTGAAACTCCCCAACAGGTAAGTATTCGGACATAGCCCAGCCATATAAGTTGTTAGCATCCCAATACATGATATGACTTGTTTTATTATTTTTGTTATAATTAGGGACGTTGGGATTGTTCGCTTTTGCATATCGTTTGGTGATAGCACTCACCCCACCTCTTACACCCTTCTCAAAAAACAAGAGCATGTCAATGTCTGTGAGAAGTTCCAATTGTACCTGAGTCATTCTAAGACAAGCTTGCCATGCGAGTCCTGGAGATGTGAACATGTGTGTAGGATCAATTTTGTAATATTGTAGGCAAAGTTTTCTGAAGTTTTGGAAGATGTCAGCTAGAAGAAGGACGTCACATTTAACATATAAATCGTGATATTCACCGAGATTTTGAATGTTAAAAGTTTTCCAAACATTTTGAGCATGTTCATAATCTTCTATGGAAATGGGTTCATCTGTTAAATCGTTATGAAATGATGAAGGTGGTGGGAGTTGTGTTTCATCAAATTTTTGGAAGTCTGTAAAATAGCTATATGGGTATATCCCTTTTCGAGTAAGGAGTGAGAGGTCTGTATCTTTAGGGAAATTAGCTTTAAGGAGGTGAAAGTCTGTTGGTTGCAGATTAGCTGTTAATTTTTCAAGAGATGTAGGTAAAAATTGGAAGGAGTCGAGAAATCTAAGTTTTATGGGACAGTCTTGTTTTTTGATAGTAAATGATATGTATTTTTCCATTGTATTTGCGATGACATCTATACCGTAACTTTTAAATTTTCCTAATTCCGTCATCAGATGGTGACCGTCGTAATGTTTTAGATTGTGAAAAATAACTGGGATGACTTTAGGTTGTTTATATTGTAAATTACAGTTCATATGGGCAGCACCACGGTATACACCTGTTATATGATCATGTTCTCGACATCGCTTGTTGCCTAAGGGCTGATCGCAGATGCAACACACAGTCGCTTCTCTAAAGGCTTTTTCTTGTTCTTTGGATGGTTTCAGAGGTTTGATGGTGATTAATGTTTCGGCTAACTCATCTCTCTCTTGAAAAATATTCTTCAAAAAATCTGATACGGCATCTTCTCCCCGATACGTTTTCATCTTCTTATATGTTTTCCCATCTTGATCAATTATTATGTAGGCATAGCCGCAAGGGATATGTTTTTGTGTGGGGATAGTATAGGAAGTGCTAGGATTAGGTTCTGTAGTGTGAATTGGGACGACAAGACTTTCAAAATCAGCTATGATGATGTAAGGTGTTAAGTGTTGGAAATGATATCCGTTAAATTTTAAAATATTTTTCTCTGGATCAGGCATCTTGATGTGTTGAGGAGCGTGTTCTGAGCAATATGGAAGGTGATTGTCTAGAAGTGTCTGGGTCTTAAAGCGATGGAGACATCGATAACAAAAATAAACTTCTCCGTTATATTTAGTGAGATGGGAAAAGAGTCTTGACATATTTTTTATGTATATGTAGTGAGTGTTCTTATCTTCATCCCCAATTAATAATAAATTAATCGCTTCTTGATGGGTTCGATTTGAGATGTGAAGCATTGCGAATTCATCTTCTTCCTCGTCATATGAATATACATTAATTCTTAAATTGTTTTTTTCTTCAACATCTTTAATTTTATGGTAAGGGACAGGACAAGGAATATCATCAATGATTATTTCATGTTCGAAAGGTGTGTAGTTGGAAACACGTTCAGGGTGAATTTCAATTTTCTTTTTATGAGCTAGTATGCACCAAATAAGACATTTATTATCAGTAAAGTTTTGAATATTAATAAGTGCTTCTTTTCTTTTTAATTTTTGAGGGGTTTCAATATAACTGCTTCCAGTTAGTGGCTTGTAATGTGCAATGTATAGGTCTGTGTGTAATATTTTTTCTAACGCCCAGCCTGACCCGAGTTGAACAAATTCTTCAAAATGGGTCTTAATTTTTTCTAAATTTTCGATGATGTGGTTTCTGACTGTTTCTTCAATATGTTCAGGGCAGGGATCAGACCTAAAATAACCTAACATTGATTCAACTTCCTCATCTTCATTAAATCGAGTAAACTTGATGGTGTGAATAAGATGCCATTTAAGGGATTTCAAAGTATTTAGAGAATTCAATATATGGTTTTGGATTTCATCTATAATCTGGTTATTGAAAATGTCAATGTCATGAGCGTTTTCTTCTGTAGCTGGAATCGTAATTTTCTCAAACGTATTTAATGCTTTTTCAGTGGATCTTTTTTTTGTGTTAACAGGTTTTGTTTTCTGTGGGGGGACTGTTTTTTTCGTTGTGTGGTGCGTACGTTTATGTTGAAGGAGATTACTTTTTTTCCAAAAAGATTTATCGCATACTTCACATTGATGAGAAGCAGATGAATTTGTGTGGTGTTCTTGATGTCTTCTAAGATCGGCTTTACGCGTAAATGTAATTTGACAGTCTTCGCAAGAAAACGATTTTTCATTGGTGTGAATCTTCATGTGGCGGTTAAAATTATCTTTTCTGCTAAAGGAGTCATTGCAGATTTTACACTTGAACTGTTTTTCACTCTTGTGTGTTTTCAGATGTCGATTCAAATCATCTTTTCGGTTAAATGATTTTTCGCATTGTTCACAGTGAAATAATTTTTCACTCTTGTGGGTCTTCATGTGACGATTTAAATGACCTCGATGGTTAAAGATTTTTTTGCAAATGGAACATTCCTGGAAGGAATAAAAGTGTTTTGAGTATTGAGAACATGATTATTTTTTAATTGATTGCAGATGGAACATTTCTGCAAGGAATAAAAGTGTTTCTGAATATTTAAATAGTGAATATATTTTTTAAATTGATTTTTAGATTTTTGTCTTTAATTTAGAAATAAAAGTGTTTTTGAGTATTGATTTTTTTTTTTTTTTTTTTTTTTTTTTTTTTGTAATTTTTAACTAACAATTTAGAATTTTTGTACTTGTTCCTAATACTTAAAATCTAATTTGAGAAGCTCTAAAATTTTCCTACTTAACAGAGAGATAGGTTTTGAAAAAAATACTTACATGAGATGAAGCTTGCACCACTTCACTGCGACTCTGGATACTTTCATATTCTCCACTAACTTCAGGGTGTTCCTCATCAGATGCCTCGTTGTCGTGCCACCTGATGTGTCTTAAAAGATGACGTTTTTGTGCGAATTGACATGCACAAAGTGGGCAGCTCTAGAAATAGATAAAAGAAAAAAACATAAAAAACACTATTTTTACAAATTAAAAAGAAATTTTTTCAAACTCCTTTTTCTATTTAAAAAAACTTACTAAATGTTTGTCATTTTTGATGAGATTTGATCCACTGGGGCCAGCAACACCTTCCGAATCTCCTAATTTCCTTTTCTTAGAAAGTGGGGTGGTAGAATCCTGAAAAACATTAAAAAGAACAAAAAAAAAAAATTATTTCAACAAATTGTAACTAAAAGAAAATTTCAAATTAGTTTTCTATATAGATATTAAAGAAAAAATCGTACCGAAGAGTCCTCTACATTCACTCTTTTAGATGGCGAAGACGTTGAAGAAATCTCTTCTTCCATCTGAGAACAAATTTTCTTTAATTCCTCAGAAGAAATGCCGAAATCAAAAAATATATCATCCTATAAATAAATAAAAATAAATTAAGATATCTAATTATTTTCAATTTCATTTAAAAAAATGGTTACAGAGCTTTTTAAGAAAACGTAGAAAAAATATAAAATAAAGTTTACCTCTGATTGGGTGTGCAATTGAGATGACATTTTGCGTAATATAAGCGTAGATCTCTTCACTCAACAGAAAAAAAGAAGCAAGTCTTTATGCTACCGAGACGAAAGCAGAATAAACTCTAGATATGATTTCTTTCCGTAACACAAACCAAAATTCAGCACATACCCGGATATATGAACTAGAGTGACGTAATAAGTGAATGACCTCTTTTTCATCACCCCACGGAAGCAGATGTTTGCGTGGGGGAAAAGAACATCCTTCGCCTCTTGGCAGTGGGGGAGATTTTTTTTTTTTCTTTTTTGCGAAGATGTGATTGAGCAACATTCGTTTGAGAAAAAATACACAGATTAAATATATAATATTTTCATTTATGAGAACTTTTCATGTGTAGAATTGAAACAATTCTATTTTTCTAAAATCAACTTTAGAAATGTTGTTAGCTAATTAATAATATTTTTAATGAAAGAAAGAAAAAATATTTACTTTTCATGCGTAAAATTTAAACAATTCTATTTTAAATATCTAAAATCAGTTTTAGGAATGATGTTAGCTAATTAATAATATTTTTAATGAAAGAAAGAAAAAATATTTACTTTTCATGTGTAAAATTTAAACAATTATATTTTTAATTTCTAAAATCAATTTTAGAAATGATATTAGTGAGTTTTAAAACAAAATTAAATAATATTAACAAATTTACTATACTTTTTAATGAAAGAATAGAGGAATTGTGTTTGAATAAATATTTTCATTTATATGATATTGAATTGGAATGTATTGGTCGTTTAGGAGAGGAAATGTCAGTTAAAGAGAGGTATTGTCTGAGTTGAGATGTGATTGATAATATTTTTAATTAGGGAAGGTTGTTCACCTCTCCTGTTATAATAGAATATTCCTTTTTTCCACTAGGGGGCGTTTGTGGAGGGGGATGTATGGTGGGGGCAGGAGGGACCGCAGGCGGGGCAGCTGGAGGAGCAGGTGGGGCAGCCGGAGGTGGGACAGCCGGAGGTGGGGCAGCCGGAGGTGGGACAGCCGGAGGTGGGACAGCCGGAGGTGGGACGGTCCCGCAGTCCCGCCTCCGGCTGTCCCCGTACTCTTATTTTCCTACTACTCAGGGACAATCAAAAGGATTCCGTTAAATTACGGTCAATGGGGAAAAAAGTTTCAAATGCATTTTAATTGTTTGAAATTTAAAACATATAATTATTGCGTAATTTTGTTGAGTCATTTCAAATGTTACGAAAATCGGATGCATAGATCAATTACAGGGACAATCAAAAGGATTCCGTTACATTACGGTCAATGGGGAAAAAAGTTTCAAATGCATTTTAATCGTTTGAAACTTAAAACATATAATTATTACGTAATTTTGTCGAGTCATTTCAAATGTTATGAAAGTCGGATGCATAGATCATTTACAGGGACAGTCAAAAGTATTCCGTTAGATTGCGGTCAATGGGGAAAAAAGTTTCAAATGCATTTTAATGGTGTTACACTCATTTGAACATAACAGAATTGACATGAATCTATGAAATATGTACTAAAAATACATTTTGTACAATCTGTGATGCAAAGAATATGTATTATTAAATTACAGGGCCACACAAAAGTATTCCACTAAATAATGTTATACGGGGAAACATTGTTTGGGGGGTGTTTTAATTATATTAAACTACTTCACATTTTATGAATAAGATATACCTTAATGAAGTATAATAAAAATTACTCCCTGCATATTTACAGGAACACAAAGATTTCGACTACTATACTGCATCCAAAGTAATCTCTACTATATCAGCAAGATGTGAATATTTTAAAACTTCGATATCAACGAACGCACCTCATTTGCTACGCTTTACGTGCAATTTCCAACTTGTTATACATGTTAGCGTATGAGAATTGCTGTAATTCTCTCCGCGTGGGAGAACTTTTTACTTTCTGCGAATGGCAACTCAATTAATGGAATTACCTTTTAACGAAGCGCTCTCTCATTCTCGCAGTGACGTTTTCACGAATAATTATTGTTGTGTTTGCGAACTTATTAAAGTCTTATTTTTCTATAAAATCCTTCTGATTAATGAGTCGATATTATTTAGCCACAATACGACCTTCGCAAAAATATTTATAAAGAGCTTGAACCAACAACTTCACGCAGATCTTTTAATTTTTCATTTATATAACAAATTTAAGAATTAATTTTATTTGTTTACAATTATTTTGTTGCCAGTTTACAAAAAAAAAAAAAAAAAAAAATCTATAATACAATTCTTTTAAAATGTTTAAGTGTCATCTGTGCAAACGATTTTGCGGGATAATGAAAACATGTTTTATTTAATAAATTAATCATGATTCTATCTATAATTATTTACTCCATGATTTAAACTTTTTTTTTTCTGAAAATATACGCGTTTCATTTTTTATTTATTTGCTAAAATGCGTCCGTATTGGAAATGCATGTAAAATAAATTAATTAAAATAATAATTTTTTTAACGTTTTACTGTAAAAAAAATTATATTCTGCAAATCTACAGATCATAATTTATTTTTGTGTTTAATTTGAAGTTAAAATATTGAATAGTTTTTTTGTAAAGCGTACGACAAATTGTAATTTGAGTGGACTAGTAGAGGATTCGCTTCGCTCATCCTAATAACTATTCATAGGTTCCTTGTAGAGGAAAGGGGGGGGGATAAAGAATATACCTATCGAAAAAATTAACTCTAGCAAAAGAGTTACTCTAAAATAACATGAAAGGCAGCTATTTTATTGAATGTTAAACTGTAATACACAAAAGAAAGGATATCTGTAAATACTTCTTAAAACAGAATAATTTTAATCGTTATCTTTTTACTAAAAATTATAACAAATATATAATTTTTAATATATGGCCATGTCTGTATTGTTTGCATTTAAATAAATAAATGAAATAAATAAAAAAATGGTATGTTTTTCATTTGCTTTTTGATAATTCAAGTGAACTTTCTAAGTTAAACTATGGATGGAAGTGGATCGCATAACTTTTAATTCTAGGTCAACAGTGCTGTGGAATAAAAAAAGCTATGCCAATTTTTGTCGTAGAATAAAATTTTTACCGTTTCACTTGTCAAAGCACGGATTTTTTTTTTAAACCTTTTAGAATCTAGGGACTGTATACTATTTTAAAAAGTGTAACTTTTTAAAGATTAATGACAGACTCATTTCATTATCATTATGTTGATTCCTCCCTTATTTTGAATACTTTTGTAATTTACGAGGGGTGATCCAAAAAAAAGTTTACAAGGCAAAAGAAAAAGCATTTATTAACAATAGAAACAAGATACAAATGGCAATCAAGAGACACATCTGGCCTTTACTTTTCCACATAGTCGCCAAACCTGTTTAGGCATTTGTCAGAACGTTCGACCAACTTATTTATCCCGTCTTGGTAGTAATCAGGGCCTTGCTTATTGAGCCATTTCTCGGCATTTGTTTTCACTGCATCGTCTGGGGTGAACCGTGTTCCGGATAAGTTTCGCTTCAACGCCGGAAAAGGAAATAGTCACTAGGAGCCAAATCGGGGCTGTATGGGGGGTGATTCCAGATCTCCCACTTGAACCTTTGAAGCAATTCCTGAGTCTGGCGAGCTGCATGGGTCCTGGCATTGTCATGCAGAAAAATGACGCCTTTGCTCAGTAATCCAGGCCACATTCTTGGCCCATAAGAATCGAATTATGGCTCGCAGCTTTATGTGAGACCACTTTTCTAGACGTCTGAGATTACTGTCGCTCTTAAGTGTCTGCGTACTGACGCTACTTACTCGTAGAACCGCTGTAGGACAACTAGCGCCATCTGTCAACCACCTTGGGTGGAAATATTCGCTCCACAATTATTACGTTTCAAATGCTTCTGCTTGTAAACTTTTTTTTGGATCAACCTACGTACATTGCTTGTCTCTCTCGAACAGATAAAAAATTAATCCCCGTTTCAGTCTTTTTTTTAGACATTTTCTGTATTATGCTTACAATAAGTCTGACTGTATGTTGTTAGAGCATCAGACAAAAACTGCATGGATTAAAAAAAATTAATTATGATAACTCTTTATCCTGTACTAAGTTTATCAAATAAGCTACTTCTGTGTGATTTGGCGAAGAATTTTAGAAATTACAGATGAAAAACCAAAGTGTTAATTTTTTTCCCCACAAATAATTTTTATCAAAAAATAAAACTGACTTTAAGAACTTGTTTCTTACTTTCGAGTTTTGTGAAAATTATTATTTTTTTTAATTCATATTCGAGTCTTGGGCGGGTCTGGTTGTATAGGCATGACTCAAAAAATCGATTTGAAGTCAACCCGGAGCCTGTCCCGAACGCATTTTCAGAAAGAATCACGTTTTGAGCACCTTATCGCCAGAACAACGATTGGCGCGGAGATGAAGTCAGTGCTACGCACCCTTTCTTGTTTGTGACGTCAAACACCTAGCGAATAGCAACCCTTCCTTCTGCAAAGAGATCGCGCTTATTGTTCATTTGTTTTTCCGTCAATGTTATCAAGCAAAGACTATAATATGAGGAAATGTTATTCACCGTTTTTTACGATTAAAACAATTTAAAACAAAGAGCTTTTTCAGATAAAAAATTTTTAAATTTCACAGAACATCTAAACATAGTTTTTTTTTTTTTTTTTTTCTCAATTTAAAACTATTATTTCCTTCATTCGCTATGTTCGAAGAAATTGAGAAGTTAATAAAAAACAGTAGTAAAGATTCTCTTGCAATAAATATAATTCTATTAATCATATGTTTTATGACACATTTGAACCTAGTTTATTTTGTGTTTCGCGATGCAGCTACCTGAACGTTCTCGCTTTCGCCAACTCGCCAAGCCTGGTGCTCAAAACGTGATTCTTTCTGAAAATGCGTCCCGAACCGAGCGTACTTCTACGCATATTTTACATGCGCAGCATACTTTAATCTGTTTCAATCCATAGTTTAATGCAATTATGAAAAAATTCTCTGCAGTTATATTTTCAATATCAATTTTACATTTAAGTTGGAAATCAAATATATATTCCCATTTCAAATCATATATTTGAAATCAATCTTCTTCAAATATATAGATAGACAGATGGAGATATTATCTTAAACAATAATGCGAAAAATTATCGAAAAAATTCCTTTGCAAGCCATGAGCTGCATGAGTCAAAATCCAAAGCGAAACAATTAGAATCAACCCAATTCGCAATGGAAAAAAAAAATATATCGCCAACTAGAGCCAATTTATTTAGTCAATGTTTAAATATTGTTGCTTATTTCAATACCCAATAGTCGATGATATATTAAAATTTATGAGGTATCGTGTCACGAATTCTAAATGATACACATTCCACTTTCAAAAATAAAAGTCCTGCGGCAAACCTCATTAACATATACCAAACTCATTATACAGTAGACTCCCTCAAATCCGCACAGCCTGGGACCAGAGGTTGTGCGGATTTTAGAATTTTGCATATTTCTGGTCATTGCTTTGTTTACATTTTTAAAACAATAATTTGAGTGCAATTAATAGTGCAATCAGAACTAAAATGAATATTTACAATATAATAAAATATTAAAATAAGTAATAAACTAAAATAGTAAAAATTTAGATTTAAAATGATAAAAGTACTAATAGCAAAGGTCAAGTTAATAATCAATAGTGTATGATTAAATATTCATTACAAAGATTAGATGTATTTTTCCAAAATTATTCAACAAAACTTGCCTCATAAAAGTACATTACTAATTCACATCAAAATCATAAAATAAGGATTTATATGTTTTTTTCAAGTTTAGCCAGGCTTAATAACCAAAAAATCTTGATTAATGCATAAATATATTTGGTAAGAAGATTGTGATTACTAGTGATATCAGCAATATCTTGAATTTTTTCTAAAAAAGTTATTTTTCCTTCATGAAAAAAAACATGAATAGTGTATTATTAAGAAAATTGCAAAATAAAAAATATATGGAAATGATGCAAAACTAAAAAAATCAAATTTTGTCCCAATATCTGAACTGAAAGTTTAATTGTTTACATCCATAAAATATGAGCGGATTTTCGAGAGTTGCGGATTTGAGGGAGTCTACTGTAATCGAAATACATTAAGCAAAACCAGACAAACAGGAAAAAATATGGGAGTGGGTGGAATCCAAAATAGCTAAAAAATAGCTCAGTTTTTGCAAAGCGAACTCCAACATATCTATGTGAATGTTTCCATTTTAACTGTAATCTATGATTCTTGGCTTTTCAGATCATTAATGTGCGGTACACGTGATCGTGATCTTGAGTATATCGCCACAGAAAACTAACTATGCGCAAGACCTAATCTGTGAGACCTCATAATCTAACAAGCCTGACTAGAACCGCCCCTCCATCAGTCTTAAAACTCTTTTTTGCTTAAAAATTTATGATTGTTACTTTGCTTTAAAAAAAAAAAAAAATGCATATAAGTAAAATTAATCATGTTATTATTGCATTCAAAGGGAGCATGTTTTTTTTTTTTTTAGCCTATTTTATTTCTCTCAGATTTCATTGTCAAAGTTATAAAAGTCCTCCATTTATGATAAAAATAAAAGAAATAAATGACTAATCCATTTACTTACAGTGTAAAGACCATTTTTCCATTCCACAAAGCTTACTTGTGTATTTGTTAAAGGTTTGAAAAGGTGCCACAAACTCATGAGTAATCCTGCAGTCAAGAGAATAGGTGCCAGGCCATTAGATAAAGTGATCCCAGGTTGTGAAGAATTCGTACAGGACTTGGATATGTACATACGATGCATTGTGAGAACACTGGTCGTTACCACGAGTCATCAAGTTGGCACTGCAAAAATGGGCGATCCGAGAGATCCATCGACAGTGGTGGATCCACAACTACGGTAAGTATCTGATACCGACGGGCAGGAAGTTGAAAGCTCTCCTTTCGATTTGTGTGTATGTAAAAGTATACATAAACATATGGACGTTCTAAGGTGTTCATATTTGCTTGTGTAAAAGGTCAATATACAGGGTGATTCATAATGATCGAAGCAATATGCTATCGCCTAAATATTGTTTCTAGACAGTAGACACATATTTCCAATTAGAAAGTTTCATCTACTTATAATAAAATGCGTCTGGAGAAATGTGTAGAACGGTTCCAGGTTGAGCCACTCCTACCTGTAATTCAACCGTTGCTAGACGCCACGTTAGGCTTAATTGAAAACAGATGTTAAAAGATTCTTTTAAAATTTCTTCCACTTGAAATAATGTTTGTTCAGCATATTTTCATATAAAACATGCATATCATACCCAATTATAATACATAAAGATAACAGTGGAAGTGTAAACTGATAAGCTTTTTATCATCTGAGTACGATCGTATTTTATTTATCTACTCAAGCCGAGACGCAAGCACTGTCTCTCACAACTTTAGTGCTGCCATCTATGAACTATTTTAGAAACCTTTTTGGGTCTTTTTTCTTTATAAAAGATAAAGATGAATTTAAATTTAGTTTTATTAATTTTTTTTTTTTTTTTTTTTTTTTTATGATAGCATTTATCTGGTTATTTTTTTTTAAATGTCTTTTTCCATTTAAATAAAATAAGCTATTTTTTTTCTTCAAGTTATTATGGATATATAATATATCATTATGACTGCATTGGTATAACTGAAAATTATTTTTTCACGTGCTTTTAAATTAAAATTTTATCTGCTTTGATGCATGCAAATAAATCAAACTTGCTCTTAAATCAAAATTTGATGATTTTTATTTAGTTTATGATACTATATATTTCTTGCATTTAAATGACATTTGATAAAAAATATATATATTTCGTTTACAATGCACGCAAATTTCGAATGGATGTAATTAAAGCTTTTAAAACTGGTACATTTAATTTAAAATTTTACAAAAGAAACAATAATAATAATTTTGGTTTTCATTATTTACGGATTGATTTTTTAAAGTTGCATAGCTGAAGTTTTTAAAAATTGATTTTGAAGACAAAAAAACTTCTTGAAACACCATAAAATAAATAATATTTATATTATAATATTAGAAATATATATAATATAACTAGTATTAAAAAATGCTCTGACGAGCACCAAAAAAGGTTAACATGTTTTTAAGTATGAAAAAGGGTTTGACAAGTGCTTCTGTTAATTATTGAGCATGAGGAAGGACAAGGGATCCCTTCTTGGCTACAACTCACTTCAATGCCAACTTTGAAAAAATCATATTTGCGCTTTTTCCATATGAAAGTAATTTGCGGTTCTTTAGTAGAACTTTCCATCGTGCTTTAGATGTTAACCAGGGGTGTAGTCGTAAAAATAAGATAGGATATATGCTCTAAGCAGAGAAATACCCTAGAATGTGTATACTATAAGCTTTCTTGAGAAATAATGTATATGGTGTTCTATTAAAAAGTCCAGAAGGCATACGGCGTATAACATGCACTTACATCCCTGATGTTAACTGCACTGTTCACTCTGCACTATACTACAAATAAATTTTCTGTGCAATTATACACTTAGGGCATGCTTGGTGCCAGTGCATGAATGTGATGCAGGAACTAGGTTTTTGGCACTGTGTCGTCTTCCCTTACATTTATGTCTAATTAAGCTGCACCTTTACTGGTTATGTCTTTACACTATACATTTTTATAGTAACTGCGACTGATTTGTTTTCACGGAAAAAGCGCAAATATGATTTTTTTAAAGTTGGCATTGAAGTGAGTTGAAGCCAAGAAGGGATCCCTTGTCCTTCCTCATGCTCAATAATTAACAGAAGCACTTGTCAAACCCTTTTTCATACTTAAAAACATATTAACCTTTTTTTGTGCTCGTCAGAGCATTTTTTAATACTAGTCATTTAATTTTTTGATAAAAACTGAAGATTTTCTAATATCTTAAAAAGAAAAATAACTGCTGCTGTCAAAATTTATAAAATGATAACAGCATAAAATTTTGATGTATCAGAATAATTATAAAAGTCATTGCATTGCTATATAAAATGCATGATAAGAAAAATAAACCATGGATTTGAATGAAAAAAGTACAGAACTTTATTAAAAGAATTAAAAGCCATACCAATTAAATATATTCAAGGTAATTTCTCAAATAAAACATTCACAACTAGAAAAATTCTAGAAATTGAATAACAATTAACATAAGAATATTCCCGAAGGAATAATAATTTAACACAAAAGCATTTCTAAATAAAACGAACTTACATCCGACGGGATTTGAACTCTATACCCGCTGCTGAGCAGCCAAATGTCTTACCACGAGAGTCCTAGTTTAACACCAGAGAAGTTGCAAATTTTGCTATAATACCTATATAAATACCAGCATAAGTCTTGTGACTGTCATCAACAGCTCCGATCTGATTGTTTTATTTTTTATATGCCCGACGGCTATTTTCCTACTTTTATTTTAGCTACTCGAAACAATCGCCAAATAGGTTTCCTTCGCCATAATTTCATTTTAAATATAAAGCTGTCACTAGCTTTATTTAAAATACATGACTTTCATTAAAAAACACATAAATTAAAAATACATATATCAGATACATTTAACTTGCACGTTTTTCTTTCATTTTATTAAAAATACTATAAGTAAATATATAACTACTTAATTTATCCCATCGACCAAAGAACGATAGGCAAACTGTAAGATTATATGCCAATAATGGATGAATATAAATGTTACACTTCCTTGACATTAAACCCGCTACACTTGTTTGTCATCAATGTTGTAATCAAATGATTTTAATTCGATGATTTATTTATATTTTTATTAATGTTTGACTAATTTATTTGTTCTTTTGTTATTTAATATAAATTTTATGCCAATAAGCGAATAGCTCTTGATATTAATTGAGAAAAATATAATATATAATTTATTAAAGTTACTTTATGGTTGTATCTGCCGACATTATTTGGTTAAATAAAAAGCATTTAACTTCTTACAAATTTCCGCTAACATTGATATTTTTGGTACCTTCGTATTAATGCCACCGCAGTAGAAGTTGTGCTAATACGCCAATAAAGAGTGATCTTGTTGTTCGTGCCTTTTTAGTGTTTTTTTTTTTTTTTTTTTTTTTTGTACTCATTTTGACGTAATTTTTAGTATTTTAGTACTTTTTTAGCCTATTTTTGATACCTTTTTTTTTTTTTTTTTTTTTTTTTTTTTTTTTTTGTGCGCGTGCGAACAAGATTGCTCTTTATTGGCACATTAGCGCAACTTCTGCTGCGGTGGCGTTAATACGCAAGTACCATATTTTTATGCTCTTTAATAAATCCTAATATTACATTTAAAATACTTCAATGTTATTCACATATGCGATATCTTACAAATATCTCTTTATGATTTGATTTGATAAATTCTGCATTAAAATATGAAAACTTTTATTAGTATTCTTTTGTTCGAAATCACCTGAATAAATCAAATTTTATATTTGGTACGTCTCGACGTCATAACTAAACGTCATCATTAAAGTAATCTTTTTCGTTAATGACTTTTATTTTTTTAACCTAAATTCATTAATTTTCTAAACTTAAAATTTTTTAATGGCAACATTTTTCCTTTTGAGTAATTTAGCGAATAGTTTGGCGATTTCTATAAATGGGTGAAATTGGTCGACCTGATAATCAAGTAGCACCTTACGTAATATAAATAAAATAGGTATGCATTTTTGGCACAGATGTCATATACGCACCATGTTGGCGAATTTTTTTTTCTGACGCCAATGTCATATGCGCATCGGAGTATTTAACTGAATCCAGAGTGTCGTTATTTTGCTTGATATGTCAACCCGGATGTTGTTATTTACTTTTTAATAAATAATTTTTTCTTTTTTTTAAAATATATAAATTGTTTTGTTCTATTAAACAAACCTTTTTTTATTTATTGTTATTACCTTTCAAAAAATATATACCGGGTGTCCCAAAAATGACTGATGGATTTTAAAATTCAATAACTTGCAAACGGTGGCAGCTATTTAAAAATTTTTTGCAGGAGGGTTATGTACAATGTCAGGAGTATTTTTTACCGTAACTTTTGATTTTAGTTCGAATTTCAACCAATAGATGGCGCTGACAGCAATTGAAGCCCAGGTCGACGCCGAAACTGACCTCACTCAACACTGATCACCTGGCCTTCAATCGCTATCAGCGCCATCTATTTTTTGAAATTCGAACTAAAATAAAAAGTTACGGTAAAAAACTCCTGACATTATACATAACCCTCCTGCAAAAATTTTTTAAATAGCTGTCACCGTTTGCAAGTCATTGAATTTTAAAATCCATCAGTCATTTTTGGGACACCGGGTATGTAACTGGTATCCCAAAACGAGATTTTCGCCAAATTGGCTTTAGAAAAAAATTAACGCCAATGTGATTCGTATATGACATTTGTGCCGCATTTTAATATAGAAACAGAAAAAATTCGTGCGAAAACAAAAATTAAAGTTCATCAGGTTTGTTTTCAGAGCTATTTATATATTTTGGCATCATACTCTCCCTTTTTGAAGCCAAAATAGCACCAAGCTTTGGCAAACATATTTATATTAATCAGACATTCATAAAATAAGTAATAATTTAATTGACCTAGAATAATTTAACGTACCCTCAAAAAAAAAAAAGCTGACACATTCTCACGTCCGAATCATCATGGAGCGCCCGACTCACCGCTCTTGTGTCGCGCCTAACCGGATTTCTTACCGGTACGCCCTTACCTTTCATCTCAAAGGCTCAAATAAATGTAAAACCATTTTTTACGCTTATCTTTTAATTGTCCTGTAGATTTTTCCATTCATGTCTAATTATTCATAAAATAATAACTGTGAAAAGTATTGGTATGAACGTTTGTACTTAATAACTTTACATATCTTTTTGTCTTATACAATTACTAACAAGTTGGAAATTGCACGTGAACGTAGCAAATGAGGTGCGTTCGTACGATAACGAAGTTTAAAAAATATTCAGATCTTGCTGATATAGTAGAGCGTACTTCGGATACAGTATAGTAGTCGAAATCTTTGTGTTTCTGTAAATATGCAGAAAGTAATTTTTATTACACCTCAGAAACGTATATCACTACATAGTATAAAACAAAGTCGCTTTTTCTGTCCCTATATCCCTATGTTCGCTTAAATCTTTAAAACTACCCAACGGATTTTGATGCGGTTTTTTTTAATAGATAGAATGATTCAAGAGGAAGGTTTATATGTATAATAACATCCATTAAATAGTGGAGAAATACTGTTATTTTTGAGGTTTTTAATGTAATGTCGTAAATAATTTCATTTTTTCTGCTTATACATTGCAAACGCAGGCTGAACCCTATAAGATTTATTGTGTATAAAGACATCATTACATAGTATAAAACAAAGTCGCTTTTTCTGTCCCTATATCCCTATGTTCGCTTAAATCTTTAAAACTACCCAACGGATTTTGATGCGGTTTTTTTTTTTAATAGATAGAATGATTCAAGAGGAAGGTTTATATGTATAATAACATCCATTAAATAGTGGAGAAATACTGTTATTTTTGAGGTTTTTAATGTGATGTCGTAAATAATTTCATTTTTTCCGCTTATACATTGCAAACGCAGGCTGAATCCTATAAGATTTATTGTGTATAAAGACATCACTACATAGTATAAAACAAAGTCGGTTTTTCTGTCCCGATATCCCTATGTACGCTTAAATCTTTAAAACTACCCAACGGATTTTGATGCGGTTTTTTTAATAGATAGAATGATTCAAGAGGAAGGTTTATATGTATAATAACATCCATTAAATAGTGGAGAAATACTGTTATTTTTGAGGTTTTTAATGTGATGTCGTAAATAATTTCATTTTTTCTGCTTATACATTGCAAACGCAGGCTGAAACCTACAAGATTTATTGTGTATAAAGACATCCTGTAATTGTTGTAAAAATAAAATAAATAGGTAAAAAGTAAATAAGTAAAAATGTAGTGTGTGAATTACAAATAAATAAAAAATAATACTAATATCCGAATTTTCTTTTATAAGTTTATACTTTTTTAATAACTCCATCCACAAAGAAGAGAGTATGAGCATGTGTGTAAAAATTTATAACTTGAATTTTTTTTAAATACCCGTACAAAGCCTGGGAGGACTGCTATAATCTATATTCATAAAACAAAGTCGTGTTAGTTACACCATCTATAACGTAATAACGGATGGATCGATTTTTATGAAACTTTGTATGGAGTTATCTGGCACCTTAAATTAACATACAGGCTACTTTTTACCCGACTACTTAAAAGGAGAGTAATTGTTTTAGTAGTTGAATTTAATAGGATGAAGTGGTAGTAACAATTTGCGGTGTCAGTATTGACACGGGAATACCCGAAGTAAAGCGAGGGCGGGCCGCTAGTCTTATTCATAAAATGTGAAATAGTTGAATATAATTAAAACACGCCCCAAACAATGTTTCCCCGTATAGCATTATGTAGTGGAATACTTTTGTGTGGCCCTGTAACTTAATAATAAAAATTCTTTGCATCACAGATTATACAGAATGCCTATTTTAGTATATACTTCATAGATTCATACCACTTATATTATGTTCGAATGAGTAAAACATCATTAAAATTCATTTGAAACTTTTTTCCCATTGATCGTAATGTAATGGAATCCTTTTGATTGTCCCTGTAATTGATCTATGCATCCGATTTTCATAACATTTGAAATGACTCGACAAAATTACGCAATAATTATATGTTTTAAATTTCAAACGATTCGGTTGGGTAGTTTTTGCGTTGTTATATGCGGACGGACGGCCAGACAGACAGACAGACGGACTGAGCGACAACAATAGGTGCTACGTATTTACATAATTACGAACGCACCTAAAAATAATAATATTAATGTCAATCTTGTGTTAAATCAGTCTTTGAAATAAAATATTACGTGATGGAAAAACACGGTTACGTCGCTTTTGCGGTTAAAAACATTTGCTATTCGGTCTTTCGGCGCCATTTTTGATTTATTCGCCAAACACACCACCAGAATAACTTTAATAATAATGAACTTTTCCGCAAAATCTTGTCCCGATTGCCTAAATTTGTTCATTTCATCTTATGAACCTTCAGATAAGCAAGTAAATAAAATTACGAATAAAAGTATCATATTACAGTGGCTAGCATAAATTTAAGAGAGACTAAACTTTTTGCCAGAGGCGGCTTTTAAATTAAATAAATGAGAAATTAATAAATAAAAAAAAATATTTCACTTCGCTCGTCAAAATAGATAGTGAATATGATACATGAAGATAACAACAAATAAGTATTTTTTCACGTGATTTATCTAATCTATTTATTTATTTTTATGTTCATTTAAACTTACGTGCAACAATTACAAGAAGAAGTAAATATAAGAATAAGAAATATAGGGTAGATGTGCCAGTAATGGGCCACCTTAAGCAGTTTCTCAAAAAAAAAAATTTTTATTAATAGTTATAATTATTGTATTTCATTTTTTTTCATATTAGATTAATCTTTCAACAATATTTAACTAATCCCACAGTTACATTTCCCAATAGAAATAAAAATTTCATTTTAAATAATAGAAATATGTCTAAACACCCAAATGCCCAGTAATGGGCCACCTATGTTCCAGTAATGGACCGCCTATGTTCCAGTAATGGGCCACCCTACAAAAAATAACAGATAATTATTTTTAGGTGCGTTCGTAATTATGTAAATAGGTAGCACCTATAATTGCCGTTCAGTCCGTCTGTCTGTCCATCTATCTGTCCGTTTGTCTGACAGTCTGTCTATCTGTCCGTTTGTCTGTCCGCATATAACAACGGAAAACTATCCAACCGAATCGTTTGAAATTTAAAATACATAATTATTACATAATTTTGTCGAGTCATTTCAAATTTTATGAAAATCGGATGGATAGATCAATTACAGGGACATTCAAAAGGATTCCGTTACATTACGGTCAATAGGGAAAAAAGTTTTAAATGCATTTTAATCGTTTGAAATTTAAAACATATAATTATTGCGTAATTTTGTCGAGTCATTTCAAATCTTATGAAAATCGGATGCATAGATCAATTATAGGGACAATCAAAAGGATTCCGTTACATTACGGTCAATGGGGAAGAAGTTTCAAATGCATTTTAATGATGTTACACTCATTCGAACATAATAGAATTGGCATGAATCTATGAAATATATACTAAAATATGCATTCTGTACAATCTGTGACGCAAAGAATTTTTATTATTAAATTACAGGGCTACACAAAAGTATTCCACTACATAATGCTATATGGGGAAACATGGTTTGGTACGTGTTTTAATTATATTCAACTATTTCACATTTTATGAATAAGATATACGTTGCTGAGGTGTAATAAGAATTACTATTCCTGTATATTTAAATTTCAACCAATATACTGTATTCGAAGTACTATTTACTATAAAAGCAAGATCTGAATATTTTTAAACCTTTGTTATCGTACGAACGCACCTCATTTGCTACGTTCACGTGCAATTTCCAACTTGTTCTTTTTATGTCTGCGTAAGTCGCATCTTCTTCCTCAGAATTCACATTATCCTCTTGTATACAAAATTCGGCCTTTTTGAAGCAATTGTAAATTGTTTTTTCTTCAATTACCCCCATTGATTCCGTTCTTATATGTATAACTATTCAATTAACACTGTTTTGAGAAGGATGTTGAAAGGTGTGTGAAAGGAGGGGGTTGATGAATTTGTTGGACTTAAGGAACAAGAAAATTCAAGTGGAGGAGTAATATAAAAAAAACTCAGCACTGAACGATAAATTAGGAATAAGAGATGGAAATTATATTTCATGTGATTTCGAAGTATTTTTTACAACTGAATAAAGAACATTTTATGAAAATATTCGTTATATGGAGATAGATATTTCGCTATATAGAGACTGTTTTTAATGTAATCATGGGAAAAGGGGAACATTCCTACTAAAAATTCGTTAGATAGAGAAATTCGATGTATGGAGTTTCGTTATAGAGAAACTTGACTGTATTTATAAAGAAATTGTCTTTATTAAATTCTAGTAAGTAAAATTTAAGTATTAAATTTGTTTATTTAGTTTTCAGTGAAATCAAAATATTTTATCACTACTGAAATTACACTTTTAGTATTGGTCACTTGGGTGGCCCATTACTGGCAAATCACGAAATAAGCAATCCAGTAATGGACCACCCCTCCTAAAATCTTAAAAATAAATAAAATTTTGTAAATGGCCATTGGTATATTAAATTCAATGTTTTATATTGCTAACCAAACAAAAACATTCAATTTTTACAGAAAAATAAAAAAGATATAAAACTAAGTAAGTAAAGTCTGCTCTTAGCATGTTCATTAAGATTTTCAGTGAAAAACAGAAAAACTGTGAAACTTTATTTTCTGCTTCCTAATTGTTTTGACGTAAAGTGTAAAAAATTAATCCAGCTTATAAAGCATGCAAGGTAGAATTCAGAAAAAAATAATAAAAGCTTAACTGTTATTTATTATTTTTTTATAAACCAAAAAGTGCGAGGTGGCCCATTACTGGCACATCTACCCTATAATAAGAAATATATAAGAAAAAGACTAAGTTCAGCTGGAAATTTCAGACAAAAGTTCGATTTTCTCAGCGACCGACAAACATACAAAGATGAAAAAAAAAACTGTTCTGAGTTTTACCATGAGGATTAAAATAAACCAAAAACGAAGTTAATCCATCCACGGAAACGTTAGCCAGACTTTGTTGAATTTTTTGCTTTCATTTTTTCATTAAAAATTAAATAAAAAACTATTCTAAGCTGCAGTAATTTTTTGAATGCTATCATTTTATTCGTCTCGTCGAGTTCTATCTTTTAAAAAAAATTTCACTGCCGTATCTCAACTGGTTCGCCAGAAATTTTAGAAAGTTTTTTGCACTTTCTATTTCTTAAACATATTATACCAAACGCTACCGCGTTTGCTATGATAAATAATATTAATAATATTTATTTTATGGTGTTTCAAGAAGATTTTTGTCTTCAATTGTTTAACACCAGTTTCCAACTATTTCCTGGAAATTGATTTTGATTTAAATCAATGCCTTCTGCTATAGAAAATAGCAGTATTTTCTATAAGAAACTACGATATAAAAAAAAAAAAAAAAAAATTGTTTTGTTTATATTAACTGCGTATAGATGGCATTTAATCCAAATTAAAAAATAAATCACAATGCTTCATAATCGATGTCTAAAGCATCGAACTAAGAATCAATCATATACCCACGACTAAAAACGCTGCCAAATCATACTTTTAATAAAGATAATGTATTTTAAAATTTAAAAAACTTCAATATTTAATTTAAATGTTTTGTGAAATATTCAGAAATTGAGTTTTAATTTACTAATTATTATTATTGTTGTAAGGAATACTGCTCTTTTTTTTGAAACAAAAATTTGTTCAAAAACTAAATGTAAAGTAAAAAAAAAAAATCATTTGTATTTGTAGAAATTTACTGCTATTTTTAAAATGTGCTTTTCTACAATACAAACTCTTCAAGAATAAAGTGTGCATTCTGTTTGTTTGTATGAAGTATTAAAAAGATAAAATGCAAGTGAAAATTCCGTCATTTTTGACGGGGTTATATACTAGTAAAACAATAAGATGCAAAATTTAATGACATAAGTTGCAACTACATGGAGGTGGTCATTTGAGAAAATACAAAAACTAAATTTTTAAACAGTAGAGTAAAATTTCCAATTAGGAAATTTTTCTTATCCATTCCTGAATTAAACACAAAGAAATGTATTTCGATATCTGCAAAACTCACAGGGATACAAAGTCCAAAATTTGCGCATTTATTCACGTCTCTAAGTGACAAAATCAGAGTTGAATCCAGTGGGTGGCCCGGGGTGACATTTCTGCTCCCCCCCGGAGCAATAAAATGTCCCCCCTCTTGGAAAATTTAAGATTTTGGGTTTTTAATGGTCAAAAAGGGCATTTCTCCCCCGGAACTCCATAATGCTCCCCCCCCCCCCCCCCCGAGCCTCAGAAGTCCCTCCCGGAGAAAAGTGTCTGAATTCAACACTGGACGAATTATTGGCTCATTTTGAATGTAATAAAAGGATCATCCACAAATTGTCTGTCATTAAAAGCCAATTTGAGATCCTTTGGACATAAAATAACAGTGTATAAATTTTACGTTAAGCCTGCTTTCAAACTACGCTGGAGGTAAAATTTGTGATAAAATTCTTTTTATTAGAATTATGTTTAGATTTTATCAGAAAATAATTGCGTCAAAGATAATTTTTTTTTTTTTTTTAAATTTCGTAATACAAGCATGCAAGAACCTCAACTGATGATTTCCTCATTTTATTTTTTCAATAATTGTACAACAAAAGTTTATCGAAATAGCATTTTGATAAAATTCATAAGACAAAAAGCAATATTTCACTTTGATTCCAACATAAAATATTCAAGATTACCTTCAAAAGCCTCACTGTTTTACTTTAAAGGAGACTAAAATGATAAAAGAGATGTCCCAAGTTAAGAACATACATTTCTTTTAAAACTTCTTGGCAGGTACTTTCGAGCTGTATTTCCTAAGCCCATCCTCAAAGAATATTTTAAATGACCCTTTTTCCTACCATAATTTAACATTATAGAAATGTTAGTCCAAGAGCCAACCGCATAAAACCCCAAGTCATGAAGCACAAGAAAAAATGCTTTATATTATGAAAGAATAGTCATGGGGAAATCTAATGATCCGTGTCTGCCGGAAACGAAGTAATGCATAAGCCAAAAATTAATACCACTAGTGGCTCACTCTTAGGTCTATCATTGTGTTTGCCGTACAATCAAAAGTATGAAAACACGAAAAACTGGGTGCAGGAAAACATAATGCTAAGTCTAAGAGTCAGCCACTAGCGGTATTCATTTTTGGCTTATGCACCACTTTACTTCCGGCAGACATAAGTGCTATTACACGTAAAAATTGCAAGCGACGAAAATCGCCTGCGTTTTTTCGTTTTCTTAGCATTTCATTGGCTGTTCGAGAAGAGTCTTTACCATCATTTGGATTTCCAAGCATTTGATTGGCTCTTACTGGTGAGTCGCTTCGTTCCAGGCGTCAAAGACACTCCGACACAAGAGAATCGCGTGCTAACCAAGCGACTCCTCTGGTCCCATAGGATAACATGGAGACGCCTGCAGCACGACACGTGTAATAGCACTTATAGATAATTAGATTCCCCTATGACTACTCTTCCATAAAATAAAGGAATTTTTTCTTGTGCTCTATGATTTAGGGTTTTGTATGGTCAGCTCTTGGACAATATTTTTAAATTTCTGATTCAATCATTTCTTTCCTGTTTCCACACGTCTAAAAAAATTGCTCAGTGTGTTCTTTGTTTTATAATCCAATAAAAATTCAGATTGTATCACTATATTTTTGCTCTTTTTGAATTTGATGCCATTCACAAAAGAAAATGTCCATTTTCATTTATATATGTAAAAAACATTTATTAATCATATGTTAAAATGACATATTAACCTTATTTTAATGTTTCTGAAGTTAAAAAAAACCGTTTTAATGTAGTCGTTTAATATCAAGAAATCTATTTAAGAAAAAGAAATAATTTTTAAAAAAAATCCTTTGCTAGCTATGACATCACTTTCTAGTAATGTTTTATTGAGGGGAAAACTCTCGATCTTCTGAAATCAATTCTTATCATTCATTAAGGGAAAGCTTTATTTTTAAATCATGCGAACTAAAATTTCAGCAACTGCTGGATCATTCGGATGTATTTATTGCATTTTCTGCGTATTGTCAGGGAAATATATACTTCTGTCATACTTGGTAAAGAAAACAAACAATCTCATTTTAAAACAAAACTGCAGACATGACTTGAATACTGCTTTGTTTTAAAAACTGAAATATTTTACTGTAATTATCTCAAAATGATGGACTTTTCTGAAATTATAAGCAGTTGCTACATTTTATTTCCTACTTTGTTGGAATGCTATATAGTTAATTACATCATTTAAATAAGTGTTTCAGTATCTTAAATGCAATGAGAGCATTCTATGATTTATATTTTTACAATTTCATAAAATACGATTATTCTATCATATTAAATAGAAAATGAAATTTGGCAAATGTCTCTAAGAGTTAGGTCCTTCACTTCGAAAGAAAGCTTTAAATTTAGAGATCAGGACTGGAAGCTTATGGAATTTGATGTTATCTTCAAATTAGTCGCTGTAGATTTAGATTTCATGAATGAAAGTTTCCGCTTAAAAATAATTAGGCACTCCATCCTGGAACATCCGTAATTAAAGATGGCTATGTATTATGAGTTCACAAGCGAGAAAGAAAAATCGCTTTTAATTTAAAACACTAAAAGTTTTTTACATTTACTATACATTTTAGAACTCCCAAAAAAGCAATTTTGGTACTTTAGGTATTAACAAGTTGTTGATCGTAATTTTTTTTAAAAACTAATTTGTAACGATTTTTATTAATCTGATAATTTTGAATAGTCAATTTTGTTTCTGTTTGCCGATTTCGTTATGGAATTTTGCACGGAAAAAATGAATTATTTACATTGTAAAAGCAATCGGATCCATCTTTTGTAATCGGATTGCACAGATATTTGTAAAATATCCATGCTTAAAAATTACTTTAAAAAGCGTATAAAATAAGTATACTGATATACACTTTTTAAACTAATATAATTTAAAGTACTTTTTGTTTTTCATTCGCCGTTAAAAAAATTGTATGTGCGATGTTTAGAGGTCAAACAAACTGCAATAAATTTTATGGATAAAGTCATTGCCGCAATATATATGATACCAGCGTTACTACCGCGTCTTTTCCTTATAATATTGCGTTAAGTTCAAACGGATTAATCTATCATGATTCGGTTGCACATAAATTTTTAAATATCCATGTCTCAAAAATACTTTAAAATCCATTAAAAATCAGAAAAATGAGATACAATTTTCAAACAAATTTCGTTTGAGAATGCTTTTTATTTTATTTGACAATGTAAAAAATGAAATTAGGCAATTTTTAGAAACTAAGAAAAAATCCACTAAAAACACTATTTATGGATTAGGCCATTGTCATCATCAGATGATTTCAGTGTTTACTAACTGACATGTTCTAGCTTTACAATTTAGATAGATGGCATGGAAACTAGAATTTCACTAAACTGTAACCAACTGCTACACCATATGATTAATTTTCTTTTTTTATACTGCATAAACATGACAAAGAAAACATGTTTAAAGCTGAGGGACAATGCTGTAGTTGCGAACATAGCAACGTGATATTTTCTTATTACATTTTGTATCTTTAATTGACAAGAATTCACAACGCTCCATAATTGTTATTGCCATATTTTATTTTACCTGGAATGCCCCCTTGTTTAACACGGGCAAAGCTGGGTAATTCTGCTAGTTAATGCATAAAAAATATAATGAATATAAATTTTAATATTATTTAAATTTAAAATTAGTTTATATATATATATTATATCTATATAGACAAATGTAATTTACCTTAGTTTTATGAAAATTAAATAACAAAAAGCTATTTTTGTTTCTCATTTATTATTTAAAAAATTTTACTAGACAATTTTTTCAACATAATTTTTTTCATCAGATGAGCTTTCATCTGCTTGCTCCCAGTCAAGGGCATGCGAAGAAGAAACTGCACCAGGGGCAAAGGTTAAATTTGCCCCCCCCCCCTCCCTTTCGCACGACACTGCTCCCAGTAATTAAGAACTGTTCAGTAGTGTAATAATGTATCATCGTGACTTAGTGTTTGATGAGTTGCAAGATTTTCTTTGTCATTTTCACGACATTTTTGGAAATTATTTCTTCTGATATAAGTTACATATGACACAATACCATCACTACTTAAGCTTTCGTAACATTCTAACGTCGAATCTTCGTCGGTTCATTGTTGCCTTCGTCCATATTTTCAGGGCAATTTAAAATCCTCAAATCTTCTAAAACTTTTCTCTGCAAATCAGTACTATCGTTGTCTACTGTAGGAATTTCATTTTCTTCATACAATAAAATTGCCCTTCATGCTTTCTTAGTTGTAGTGCTTTTAACTAATTTCCGTGCAGCAGCATCATAATAAATTGCATCCAAAGCTGAGATAATTACCAACCCAGTTAATCCGTAATCCAGATTATTCGATCCCGGTTAATCGAGAGTATTGTACTTTCTGCTATTAAAGATAGAAAAATGTATTAAAATTATTACTTGTCCACATTGAAATACTCTCCCCGTCAACTGAATTCTTGGAAGAGGTGCTGTATGCCTTTTGTATAGGATTATTTTGCGGTTTCATCATAATAGAACAAAAGGGAATGAACAAAGAATCGGGAAATAAGCAGATCAAACCTACTTGATGGAAAGATTCCTCTTTTGCCGGACAAAATTCTCTTTACTGCAAAACTCATTAAAGATTTTAAAAAACCTGTGTCCCACAACAAACGAGCCAACGAGTAACCGTATGAAGTGGTCAGGTCTGTTTGGGCTTTAAAACCAGAATAGAGTATGGAATTCTTCCTTTCTACTTATTTTTAGAGAAAATAAAAGCAATGTAAGGTGAACGTTTCATTGTAGTTAATTTTGCAGGTTTATTAGACATTTTCTTTCGGTGGATTTCACCATGTATTTCTAAAGTGGCGCAATTGCTATTTGAATATCCATTTTTAAAGTAATAAACATGCCTTATTTTGCGACGTATAATCTGCTGATCAAATAATTAGGTTTGAACGCTGAAAATTTATTTAATCATTGAAGTCAAATACTTATCGCATTCTGATAAGTTATATTTTATCAAATAAAATTTCTGGCGGCTGAACATGATTGTTTGATCTGTAGATTATATGTCTGAAATTCTAATTTTTTTTTTAAGTACGTATCTGTGCTTCATAAAACGCATTTTTATTTTTTAGAGTAAAAGGTATTGACGGTCTTAGAGTGGTGGATGCTTCTGTGATGCCTACCATTCCATGGAGCAATACAAATATCCCTACAATAATGGTAGCTGAAAAAGCTTCGGATATCATCAAAAGAGATTTGATGTTGTACTACTGATTTCAGTAACCTTTGTATTACGCTTATATATAAAAAAAATAAACATTCTAAGATAAATTGGAATGCAATTATTTTATACTAGCAGTTTAGTTTTTTCTTTTGTTAAATGCAAACTAAGCATTGCAACTTGTTACTTTTATTCTTAGTTTAACCGACTTACTTGATTCATTGTCAAATAACAATATTCTGTTAGAGAAATCAAGAACTCTTTGCAATCATAGAAGTATTTCGTACATTTTTTTTTTTTTTTTTTAATTATTGTTGTATAGTTAATATTTCTTTAAAAAAGATACTTTACTCACTTCAGCATTTGTGCTTTATCTCCGTTAGCTTATCACTTATCAGTTGTAATACGTTCGCTAATGTGGAGGTTAAAATATTCCGTATTTGAGTCTACTGCCAATTGACATGTTTTAACGTATAGATTTCACGCAATTAAGTGAGGGTATTTTTAATGGTGAAAATCTTTATGATATCCGCATTTCCATTAAACCATATTGTTTCTAAAATGTTTTCTGTTTCACGATAACCTTGGTAGTAGATTCGATTGCATAAAATTAGAAAATCTATCATTCTGATATAATCAATTGCATTTGATAAATGTCATAACCAGATTGCATACTAATATAAGTTGTACTAGATTGAGTATATTAATCTAAATTTTAAACGTTAATTCTTTTATAAAAAAACACATCTATTTTACTAAACACAAAATAGCCATATCTTTCTTGGATGCATGATCTTTCTAGAACAACAAAATTAAAAGCAGATTGCCATGCAATGAAAAACAAACTTATAAATTGAAGAAGTGCTTGCAGATAAACCATGGACAGAATAGACATAGAACAGTTAGCTGAAATGTAGTTTTGGCAGACACTTATAAGTCGTGAGATCGACAAAAAGTTCTTTTTCAGCCCAAAATCTGAGTTTTACCGAAAATTCGACCGGATTGAAACTATCTGCATTTCAAAAAACTTGTTTTATCCTTCGGAAATTTTCAATATTACTCATCGATTTGAGCTGTTTCGGCCCAAATAAGACTATTTATTGCTATGAATTTTGCCGTTTATTTTGCCATCAGTCACGACTGACTCAAGACCATGGGTGCAAGTTTGAAATTTTGCCAGGACTGAAAATATTTTGAATCACTATATCTAATTCACTTATCCTTTGTGGACAATTTTATTCCAGAAAAGGAAAAAAGAAAGGAAGGAAAAACTTGTTTGCTATTCTTTTGGCAGCTGGTCAGAATTCCCGTTTTCTTTTTCTTCTGTTATATTTCCGAGTTTTCTTGAGTGCTATCATATAGTGCTTACGCATAGTCTTTCTTATTTTTTTTATACTCAAGTTTTTTTCATCATGGCTTCTATTAAGAGAAGAAAAATCGTATTAATCATACAGGAAAAATATGATATTTCGCGACTAGAATCGGGAGAAGCTATGACAAGCATACAAAGATTCACACAATGGCATGTGAACTGTCAGTGAGATGAAAAAGAACTCTGAAAAAATTTAAGCCATTTTAAGTTTTTGTTTCAGAAAAAAAATTATTTTTATTTATAATTTTAATTTAGTATTTAACTGTTAAAATAAGTCATAATAACAGTTCAATGACAATACTGCATATTAAACTAGATGATGAATTCTCGATTATCTGAAAATTTTGATTATCCAAAGTACAGTCTGTCCCAATTACTGCGGATAATTGAGGTTCTATTGTAATTTCAATGAAAACTTCTTTAAGTATTTCTCTTAGACGATATTCAATTCAATCTTGAATTGAACAGTATTTTAATGCAGTTTTATTTTAAGATGGGATATTCTTCCTGAATTCTGAAAAATTGAACCAACATTACTAATGCAAAAACAATACACAATACCCCTAAAACGCTCTTCCAGAATTTATTCATTTAGCAAAAGTGACTACAGTAACAAGTAGGGGAAACAAAATTGTGACATTTATTAGTTTATTACATCATAAAACACACTTTGAGATATCTCCTACATTCCGCTGGAATGACTGTTTATATAGCAAGAACTAACAAATATGTTGTACAAAAAGCACACAAAATGTTCTGTTCTACAGATGGAATGAGAAATGTGAAAAGATGTCAGTCAAACCACATATTTCAGTGCCACTTGCATTACACCTTCAGACACAATATGAACAAACATAATTCCACTTACAAAAACAGCTGTACAGTGTATTAGGTCCTGTCTCAACCATACTCAATGGAAAGTGTTGGTAACTGAGGACCAAGAGGCAGAAAATTTTATAGAAAATAAAAGCTTATTCTGTACAGTTATAGATTTTGCAAAAAAATTTACTTCTCATAAATAACATTAATTTGGTACTCACCAACACTACCAATGAGCATAATGTTAGTTTACATATTTCTAAAGATTTCATGTGTGTAAAATGCAAAAGGAATAAAATTTTATCTGGAATTTGCTGAATAAGGCTGAAACTGCAGAAAACTTTGTTCTCTATTAAATTAGTACCAGAATGAAACATGCATTCTTCTAGCAATTTACAAATTTTGAACTGGGCAGCACAGTGCGAAGAAAAATTATACATATTAAATAAGAAAGGGAGGAGGAGAACAAAAATAAGAAATAATCATACTTAAGAATTAAATGAAAAGTTTAAAACAAAAATCGCTTACAAGTCCAAGGCACTAAAATCACATCAACTTCCATTGTTGATGCGATACAATCTATTCCTTGGATAACTATTGAATTCTTGCTAATTTTTATCAATGTATTAAAAAAAAAAATTAGCCTATGGCATGATGCCAAACTAGCACTGATAATCACAATCAAGCTACACCCTATTTTTTTTATTTTTAGATCTAATCAAAAGAAATCTTAGCTCTTCAAGTCTATTTTGTTCACTGGCAAATTTAAGTTATGCTTTCAAAAATTTTATTAAATGAATTCAAATTATGCTCTGTGACCTTTAAGATATAAATGAATTATCTTTTGTAAAATATACTACAACAATGAATTAACACCAAACATGGAACATTTGACACTAAGACATCTTTTTTAGGAAAGAGAGCTAGAAGACTTTAGCACCAGTTTCACAAAATTATTAGCAATAAAAGCAAAATAAAATAGATGCATAATTAAGCAAGCTGGATGAGAGAAGAGGGGCAATAGCTTAAAAATATGATTTTAAAATCTAGGTAAGTGTTACCATTATCTACATTTACCCTTTAATAATTACATTCCTATAGTTAGGGTTCCCAATCTTCTGAATAGTTAAGTTTAAATAATGCTGAATACTTAAACAGCCACAATTCTTTTAAAATTTTTATTCGTAAAAAAGGTAAAAAGAAATGTGCGATAGAATAGCGAAACAAAGTAAGAAACACTTGATAATCTGAAAAAGGACTTTAAAAAAAATCAGCAGGCAAACAAAAGACTTAACATGCAGAAAATACTGGGAACCCTGAACCACATATCAAGGATATCTGTTCAACTTCTATCAAAGCGTTTTTATTTATTTTTTTTCAATCACAGTCTGATTCTCAATCAAAATTCTTTCATGATGTAAAAATATTTGGATATAGTACAAAATATTCCAGAAGTTGCAATTACCACTGAATAAATACTGTAAGAGATCTAAGACATTTTTTAGAAAGCATGCTTATGATGAAACTGAAGTAAACCTAAATAAGATCTCTAAATTGGCCTATTAATGAGAAGAAATTTAGTATTGTGCTATTCAGTCCCAGTGCTTTTTCTACAAGAAATTTTGTGAAACCAATTTCTGACAGAAGTTCTGCCATGACCTATATCACTTTATATCATGGTCACTATTTTTCTTCAAAAATTCTATAGTACACTAATGAAACATTTAGAGCTATGCTACTTATGCCTGAGTATGAAAAACTTCCATGGAATAAAAGTTACATGTGATATATAAATTAGATTGCAAAAATAAGACACTTCCACAAAAAACAAAGTAAAAAAACATACTGCAAGTGTTAATTTTCAATGTATGTATGTATATATATTTATATACAATTTTATACATATATATATATCTATATACACATACAAGTACATATGGCTTTGTAATTTATGCAAATGCTTTAAAAAGTACAATTAGAAATTTAAAGATACATGTGTGTGTATGTGGAATGCGAATATTTGTATGCAGATGTTTAGCATAATACTTTTAAAATACATACAGGATAAATGAAAGCTAAAATTACAAATAAAGTTACACTAACAGTTTAATTTCAAGAACAGCTATAAATAAAACTTACAGAAAAATATTGCTATTAAAATAATTGTATATGATTGTTTTGAGCAACATTTTGAATCCGCTAAAAATACATAATACATACACGCATAAATATATGAATGTAAGTATATATAGTTTTTAACCATAGTGTTTTTACAATATTGTTTTTTTTTTCAGTAAAATTTTTTATAAAGTTAGAATACAGTTAAAGTATACGTAAGTAATTACATTCATTAGTTAAATAGAAGAGAATACTGAATTTCAGGTAATTACATTTAGCAATTTCAGAGTTTTAAATAAGTTTTTGACTGAGATTTCATGAGCATGCAAATACATAAATTAAAATAAAATCTTAAAGCCATAAATATAACACAATTATATACCATAACATCTGAATAAAACAATATAAAAACAACTCAACCTACAGTACCACACAATGGTCTAAAATACATATTTACGAAAGATTTACGGCTTGCGCAAGTTCCTGATTAGAAGGAAACACTCTCGCATTCTTACAGACACAAAACATCTGCGGATCGAAAATGAGCAAAGGAAATACCCTACGTGGCAATAAACACAAAAACCATCTCACATAGTAACAAATTAATGGAACACATTTTTATGAATATAAAATGATTTATGAAACATCTTGATCTTCAACATCTTGAACTTGTTCTTTTTGCTCACCTTCACCTAAAGAAAAAAGGAAAAAGATATTACTCCCACCATGTAAGTTTCAAGAAATTTAACATTAACATTTTACAATAGTTCTATCTCAAACACTAATGCACAGATTTTCATCAAACTTTTGATTTTGTAACAAATTGACAAGTTGTTGATGACTAGATTTTGGTATAAACATAAATCACCTAACCGTTGGGGCTGCATTTTTTAGGAAGTACTGTAATTTCAGGAAGAAACACCATACCCTCGAATATTGACATCATTTTAAAAAAAAAAATAGGATAAACGCCGCAGTCAAAAGGAATCATTTTACCTTATTAAGGATGTGATAACCTACCCAAAATATCGCATAAAGTATGGCAAAAAACTGAATTATTAGACTAATTAAATTATTAAAATAATTGCCAAAAAATATGTAGGAATAAAATATTCATATTACAGATCCGATTTTCCGAATCCGGAATTTTTTTTAATTTTTTTTTTAACTTTAAATACATGCTGTAACTTTCCTAAATCTCAAAAACACCGCTTCCAGTTTTGAACAATTTTATTTTTCGAAATATATCAGTTTGTAAGCCCACCACAAAAATCGTTTTTCTTTAACAATAATAATAAAAAAAAAATCCATGCACAATTCCTTTTTGGGTAACCAAACGTATCCATGGAAAGCAGATGATCTAAAGATGCAAACACACACTAATACTTTTTGCAGTTAGCAGTCTTTTGTTTAATGTTTGCAGGCGGCATATTTCATGTTTTATGGCTATTCCAGTTGAACTTCAATCCATCTGTGCAACAGGGATCTTTCCCTTAAATAATGTTGAGATAGTTATCTCCTGAACCATTGTAAGAATCCCCGTTTTCTATTGTTAGTAAACCACAGAAGGGAGAAGAAAGGAGTTCCTAGAATTCAGTTGAACTTCAGCAAAATACATGTGTGTTCAGAGCTTTATTCTGATAATGTTGACTTTTGAGTAGTAAACGTAACAAACCTCAGACAGTTCACTTGGTTTTCTTTGGAGCTGCTTTGTAGTGGTCCTTTTTGTAGGGTGCTGGGTCATTTCATGTCAGATCAACCAAAAAAATACAATATTCAACCTGACCATTTCTGATTTCAATGAAACTACTAGGAATCATTCTCTATGATGATATAAATTAGAGCATATTTTCATTTTTTGTTTATAGTTTTAAATTTTTATACAATTATTTAAATTTTGAAAAATCATTTTTTAGCTTGCATAAATATTTTCAATTTTGAATTTCTCAAGTTCTATCAAACATAGAAAATTTTATGACCACTCATTTCAAAGAGGAGTTTATAAGGTTTAATTTGATACGCAAGTCGACTACATATAATTAAAATAAATAAAATTTAATTTTTTTAAATTTGAAAATTTCTTTAGATAGTCATTTTTAAAAATTTTGAAAAAATTGTATATTTGTTGTAATATTATAAGCTTTAAATTCTGAAATTTTTAGAGTGGGATCTCAATGGGATCAGGAGTTATGAAATAAAAGCTGAAAATTACCATACAAATCATAAATAACAATAGACAGAATTAAATTGCTATTTTAATGGTAATTTTTGCTTTTATTTAATAACTCCTGATTCCATTGAGATCCCACTCTAAAAATTTCAGAATTTAAAGCTTATAATATTACAACATACAATTTTTTCAAAATTTTTAAAAATAACTATCTAAAATTTTTTCAAATTTAAAATTTAAAAAAATTAAAAATTTTATTTATTTTAACTATACATAGTCGACTTGCATATCAAATTAAACCTTATAAACTCTTTGAAATGAGTGGTCATAAAATTTTCTATGTTTGATAGAACTTGAGAAATTGAAAATATTTATGCAAGTCAAAAAATGATTTTTTAAAATTTAAATAAATAATTGTAAAAAAATTTAAAGGGATAAACAAAAATAAAAATATGCACTAATTTATATCATCATAGAGAATGATCCTTAGCAGTTTCATTGAAATCGGAAAGGGTCAGGTTGAGTCGCTGGTTGATTTGGCATGGAATGACCCTGCTGTAACTTTTAAATAACTTATTACATTTTAATAAAAATTTATTACACAGCTTAACTATTATTGCAACTTGCTGAAAATTTGAACGAAATCGGTAAATTATCAGAGAAGATATTTTTCAATATTTAGATAGAAAACACATTTTGCTTATTGTTTCTTTGTTTTCTTTTTCGTTTGTTTGCAGCTCGTTAATTTCTTTTTCCACAATCAAACATCGTGTTTCGATGACACATTTACAGGGTCCTTTTTAAATGTAAAAGAATAGAATTTAAATAATTTCTCTTTTTTTTCTTTATTTGAAAATGACTGACTTTCTTGGAACATTTCTCCCCCCCCCCAAATGTTTATGGAGCAGCGCTGTGCAAAAGGGGGGGGGGAGGGGCAGTCACCACGGGCGCCAAATCTATACTACCAACTCCATATTGGGGAAGGGGGGGGGGGGTCTAGCATCAAGATCACGGAGGAGGGGTCGCCAAATTGAAACTTTGCTCCGGGTGCGGTTTTCTCTTTGCACGCCCCTTTTACAGAATATGTCTAAAAGTGTATATCAATAAATCTGTTATCGGTTATCATACGAATGAAAATTACAAAATCTCACACTTATTGGATAAATAATAATTTTAAAAAAATTAAAAATATGAAAGTCATCATAAGAATGAAAAAAGGAAAATCTTGCACTAACAAGGGATCAAAAATTTCCAAGGAAAAATACTGTGATTTGTAACAACTAAAATGTACCAACAAAGAGACATTTCAATTGTGAAATTCAGGAAAACTGGTTTTTCAATACTTGGTTTCTAGTGCAATAAAAGTATAAAAGCAAGCATCTAATGCCCCTCCCTGCTTACACCTGTCACCGCATTTCTTGGAAAAGGATGACTAATGATGTATTGCTTTTGTTGATTTTTAAATCAGTAACATTGCAAACATGGGGGGGGGGGGAAAAAAAAAAAAAAAATTTTCTTTTGAAACAATGAATAATTTGCTCAAAATTTTCGTAAACACCACCCTGGTGTAAACGCCGCATAGATGAAAATTTTAACTTTTTAACTCTCAAACGCCGTACCGTTTATTCCCTAAATTACGGTATTAAAATGCATAAGATAGAAGGTTTTGGGATTACCACATCCGACTAATTTTATTTTGTAACGGCAAAGTGTCAAAGCAGAGGTAAAAGAAAAGCAAAGAATTCTTAAAGAGGAGAAAGGAGTTCAAATGGTTGATTTATCCTTACATTAACGTGCCTTTTTTTTCTGCAAAGTGTACTCTTCCTGCTCTTGATCTTAGAATGAACTTTGACTACTGTATTTGTCATATTTTGAAAAAGGAAAAAATGGTTCTTAAAAAAATAAATCTATTATCACACTTTTACTACTGCATTTCTCATTTTCATTGCAGTAAAAGTTCATTCTTACATACTCTTAACCAGTCACAATGGGAAATATTTACAGTACTTAATCATGTTGTATTATATTGGGAGACTCTAAACTTTCTTCAAGATAAGAAAATTATAAATGTCGAAATACAGTTTCAAGAATTATGATTTATTCATTTTGTTAATAATTCATGCATTGTAATCAGGTATATGTTTAGTTCATTTCCTAATTAAAGGCAAAACTATAAATACGAAGATTTGAATAATAAGTCTTAAAATTATTAAAATGAAGATATTACAGCAGTTCTAGAAAAAAAGTTAAGCAGACATGACAATACAACAAGTAAAAAAAAAAAAAATGTATATACAGAAAAACATTTCACATACTTCTATTTTAAATTAATATTACCTTGCTTTTAATTTTGATATTAAGTCTTATTTATGAACAATATGCAAAATTTTCATATTCTTATTTATTTGCCACACAGAATTTACGATAACATTATTTAGAATGAATATTTGTAAAATTGCAAGTGTCACATGGTTACATGGTTATGTATGGTCCGTAATCTTTTTTACAACTTACTACAGTTTCAAAAGATGCAGAGAACAATGGAATGTATTGTTGGTTTGGTTTGAAGGAGGAGACAAAAAGTAACAGTGACAGACTAATGTATGTGTGTTGTCGGCCTCTAAAGTTTCTTTTTCCATCAGGCAGATCAAGGAACCAACTTTTCATCCATTGGCAGATTTCTTTTCCATTTTAATATTCTTTGCTTTGATAGGGCAGCTGATCGCAAGAAAAAGCACATAGAATGAACTCTGAAGTTTTAATAAACTCTGTATAAAGCAGAAATCGGTTTAACGGGGAAAGAAGTCCCAGCGAAACCATAGACAAGGATAAAATTTGTCTAATGCTGAATATTGTCTACTACAGAAAATTTTCTCAGTCCTGATCAATTCTATCTTAGTTTATTATATATATATATATATAGAGAGAGAGAGAGAGAGAGAGAGAGAGATGATTCCCCCCCCCCCCTACTCATTAGATTTATAAAATGTTTAGGAATACATCCTTCCAGGAAAAAGACTTTAAACACATTTATTATAATCCAATAATCTACTAGAAAATAAAGCTGCATCAGGGCCATTCTACATCAAATCAGCTAGTGATTAAACCTGACCATCTCCGATTTTGATTAAACTAACAAGGATCATTCTCCTAGGTGTTATACATAAGAATAAATTTTTATAATTTTATCTTATTATTATTATTCTCTGACTTTCATAAATGTTTTTTTAATTTCCCAAGTTCTATAAAGCAGAGAGTTGTTTGATGCTTCATTTTAAAGAGAATTTTAAAACAGGAGCCTCAGATAATTATTGACAAGGAATTAGGGGTGGGGATTGCTCAAATTCCTCGTTTTTCTCAGAGTTCATAGTTTATTTTAAAGTATAAGATAACCAATTATAATAGTAATGTCTAAAACTTAGCAGCAGATGGTTTTTGGAAAATGAGTCTGTATATGACCAAATTAGACACAAGACCCTTCACAAAATTTCTTTTAAGAATATACATTTCAGAAAAGTTTGAATAGAGACAGGATATAATAAACAATAAGCAATAATTTAATAATTAAAATAAGTGTGAATATTACTATGAAAATTCTGAGAGTGAAAAAAACTAAACTTAAGAGCAGGCATTGCTCCCTTCCCCCCCCCCCTCCCTTTTTACAATATATAGTCATATTAAGTAAAAAATTTCTTTTAGTACAGAATGTTTTATGTATATGAAAAATCAATTTTTTCAACTTTTCTATTTTTTTTTTTTTTTTTTTTTTTTTTTTTTTTTTTTTTTTGCCACTTTAATTTTTTTGGAAAATTTACAGCTATAATCATATTATACAGCAGGCCTGTCCAACATTTCAGGAAGCAGATGCACACTTCATTTTTGCATTCAATGAAGGGTGCCATTATTAACATAACAGGAAACATGCAGCAATATTGATTATTGCATTTAGCTTTAGTATATGCCCATGTCTTAACATAATGCAAATGATTCTTACAGTGGTAGACAAAAGGTCTCTACGGATTCTGGAGTTATGTACTACATTCCAAATTATACTTTTTTCTATAGTCTAGAATTTTTAAGATAAAGGCACCAGACACTTATCACACCTATAATAACAATAACAAAAAACAAACATGTAAATAAACAATATTACTAGATTTCTTTCAGGATTTGAAAATATGCTCCAACTTACTTTGAAGGCATGAATTTAGATTTATAAAATACTAGCTTTTGCCTGCGGCTTCGCTCTCATTAAATACAACAAACTATGTAATCGACCTTTTAAAAACTTATAGAATTATTGAGGGATAAGTGGAAAATAAATTTTACTTGTTTTTATATATTTTCTTTAAACCAAAAAACAACAAAACCAATTCACAAAGCAAAACTAAATCCAAAACCAAGACTATTGTCTTATTCCTTAAAAGTCCAGTAATATTATAAATCTAAACTAAACGAATTAATCTAATCCGAAACAGTTTGTTTTCGGAAATCCGAAGACCAAACCAAGACAATACCAAGTCGCAAAGCTAAACACGAATAGCCAAAAATCAAAAGCAGTTGAATCAATGTGAATCATTCATCAAATAACAGTATAGGTACAGTATGCACTATAGTGTGAAGTGCAGGCTGATGCCTGCACTTAAAGATGTGTGCTCTCTGTACTTATCTTGTTTCAGAAACCTATCAGCACCATCTATTGGAATCCATGAGTAACACTTTAGTTTTCTACATTGAAATTACAGAATGCTCCATACAAACTTCCACTCTCCATTTTAGTGAAGTGGGGTGGGGAGGGTAGAAAGGAGACAAAAAGTAGCCTATTTCACTCTCCATCCCTTTGAACATATCTACTTAAAAAATCACGTCAATTCGTCGCTCCATTTTGTCATGAGAGACATACAGACACATACACTTTCCCATTTATAATATTAGTATGGATACAAAAACAAAGATAGATAGGTATAATAGTGATCATTCCACATGGGTGGTGGTCCCAGAGAGGTAATTTGAAATAGATGGAAATAATTCTGCCTGTTAAAAAAAAAAGCTGAATTTTTATGCATATGAGTCTTTAAAATTACAGGGATATGATTTTTTTTTTTTTTTAAACTACTGAATATTAAAAAGCTGTTTCCAATTACCATGATTATATTTTATGAACAATAACTACAAATCCTGAAAACATGCACGATTAAATTTTCAAAGTATGTTTCTGATTAGTTTTCACAGGTTTAGAAAATATCTCCAATGTAAATATTCATTATTTTAAAGAAAGCATTCTTTACATGAATTTCACTTCTAAAAAGTCTAATAGCAAGATATCTTCAAAAGGGTGCAAAAAAACCTTCAAAAGGGGGATATGACACCCACAAGCACCATGTTTGGATAGCCCTGCTATACAGCATCTGAATTACAGAAAAAAATTTGAGGATTTTCGACTTTGATACAAAATTTACATACAAGCATAAAAATAAAGCATGTTAAATAATCCCTTGTTTAAAATATGTTTATCTTTATTTTTTCTTAACTTACCATCATGTTGCATATCAGATGTCCACAGCGTCAAATTGTCGCGCAAAAGTTGCATTATAAGAGTTGAATCTTTGTAGCTTTCTTCACTCAGAGTATCAAGCTCAGCTATGGCATCATCAAACGCTGCTTTTGCCAGGCGACATGCCCTATCAGGTGAATTTAGAATCTCATAGTAGAAAACTGAGAAATTCAGGGCCAATCCCAATCTTATGGGATGAGTTGGTGGCAATTCAGTCATAGCAATATCACTAGCAGCCTTATAAGCAACAAGACTGTTTTCAGCAGCTTCTTTGCGATCATTTCCAGTAGCAAATTCTGCCAAATAACGATGATAATCTCCTTTCCTATAAATGGAAGTTGCAAGTAAAAACATAATCACAACTGAATGTTAAATTAATAAGACTGATTTAAAGTTACAAAAATCTATTCATTTAGCTTTAAAAAGTAACATACATAACTTACAGTGGATGACACTCTACAGGATATAAAAATTTAAATATATAACCAAACGATACCTTACATTTTATAAAGTTATATGGCCTCAATCTTCTTTTATAATATCAATGTTAATTGATATTACTTTAGTGATAATATCAGAAAATGCCACACTAAGTACAAATATAATATTTATTTACCTACAACCAGCATGCAAACAATAGTAACTTAATAAACATTCTTCTGTATCAGAATTAAACAGTTACAACATTGTATGAAACACTTCATTCTGCTTACTATCATCAATAAGTTACTTCTCCTTGTACCTACTTTCAGAGTCATCATTCTCATAATCTAGATTTTTTAAATGTTGATTTGATTAAATGATGATTTAAATGTTAATTATCGATTTGATAGTAGTAATCCTATGCATTTTCTACCCATTGAGCTATTTCAATTACAGATGTTTTAACATCCCAAGACTTTGTAAATTCTTTAAGGCCAGTAGACATCTAGTCATTCAAACCCAATCAATCTGATGAGATGTTATAAGACAACACAAAATGACATAATGAAAGATGTGGTACTGTTTCTTCATTATTAAACACAAGCCTACTTCAGAGTTCATGTAATATGTCAATTTTAAAAAATGGAACGTTTACTGTGATGCTAAGAAATCTTTTCAATTCTATGCCTGCAATTTAAGTTTTATTATCTTATTCTTTATCTTTTTCTCTTATGTGTATGCAAGTTTTTATTTTAAGTATATATTTGTATTATAAAAACAGTCTGAAAATTAATTTTTAAATGTAATATTTTCAAGTGATTACATTTGCATCAAGCCCTTCAGCACATGCGATCAGTGTGCTGACATTGTTGGCACTCACATCCTGAGTGACAGGTATTCATGCCGTCAGTTTGGAATATTTAAAAGAATATAACATAAAATTTATCTTAATCATGTTTGACTTTAGATTAAGGAAGAACCCATTTTTTTCTAACTAGAAAAATAAATGGAATGAATGAATGTTTTTATAATCAAAGTTAATTTAATTTTCAAAAAATTACCTACAGTGAAAAAAAAAAAAATTAGGTACTACTGGGTTATCCCATCAACCAATTTCACCAAATTGTACAAATCGCCAAACTAATAGCCAAATTACACATATTGGCGTAATTTTTTATTTTTAATAATGAAAAAACAAAGAATTAGTAGAATATTAAATAAAATACAAATAAAAATGTCGAAATAAAAATCATTTAATTACGTTTATTGTACTTGATGTTATTGGATGTGACATTCACGATCATCCATTATTAGCATTTAATCTTATAGTTTGGTGATAAATTTTTGGTCGAAGGTCAAACCAAGTAGTACCTAAAATTATTTCATCTATTTATATTTCTGACTGAAGTTTCTGAAACAATCTCTTTTTGATCACAAATTTTTTACATGTCTAATAAAACTTTATTTTTTATTTATTGCAGAATTTTCTGTAGTACTTGGAAGGGAGAAGAGGGGTGAATGAGTTGAACTATAAACATATGATATATCATGCTATGGTTGTGTCTTTGACTAAGACTTGTTTTTTTTTTTTGTTTTGTTTTTTTTTTCTCTACCTGGATTGAAAATAGTTTAGTTAGCAGATTAAAATATTTTAATGCTAATAAAATTAAAATGATTGCTATATTGAAAATATTTTTTCATTTGAAAGAATAATTACTCAGTTTGAATTTTTATATGTTTCACACCTTTTGATGAAATTTACAGTTTGAGATCTTTTAACTAAATTCTCATTTTACAATATTTTGATGAAATTAGCATGTTTTTCTAAATCTTTTGACCTGATTTATGGAATTTAATGCTTTGGTAAAATTTTTGGGTTTTCCTTAATTTTGTAAAGAAATTATTGTGTTTTTTTTGTGTGTGTGTGTGTGATTTTTTATAGAAATTAGCCGTTTTACATTGCGATTGTTTGACGAAAATCGCCGTTTAATATCGCGATCGTTTGACGAAAATCGTCGTTTTACATTGCGATTGTTTGATGAAAATCGCCATTTTATTTAGCGATTGTTTGACGAAAATAGATGTTTCACATCGCGATCCTTTGACAAAAATCGCCGTTTCACAAAAATCACTGTTTCGTTTCGCGATCGTTTGACGAAAATCGGAGTTTTATATCGCGATCGTTTGACGAAAATGGCCATTTTATTTAGCGATCGTTAGACAAAAATCGCCGTTTCACATTGCGACTGTTTCAAGAAAACCACCGTTTCGTTTCGCGATCGTTTGATGAAAATTGCTGCTTTATATCGCGACCGTTTGATGAAAATTGCTGCTTTATATCGCGAATGTTCGATGAAAATAGCCATTTTTTCGATCTTTTAACGAAAATCAATGTTATATTTCGCGATCGCTTGACGAAAAAGGCTGTTGTATTTCGCGATCGTTTGATGGAAAAAGCTGTTTTATTTCGCGATCGTTCGACGAAAATCGTTATTTTATCTCGTGATCGCTTAACGAAAATCACAAATTCTTAAAAATTAAAAGAAGCGGAAATCCGCCAAAAGGCGGAAAAGTGGCATCCCTAAGTATAACATACTTATCCGCTTGCAAATATCTCTTTTTGGATGGAAAAAACAAAAATTGTACAGTATTTAATTAGCAGAGGTGCCAAGTTTTATGATTTGTCCCTAATTACAGATATGCGAGACAAAAGCTACTTCAAACAAGCATCAGATAAAATTGCTAATTCAGGGCTCCCAACAGATTTTAGCCCCCAAAAAGGGGGAAAGGGGACCATTTTCATTTAATAAGGGGACTTTGGGGGACCATTTTTGTTTGAAAAGGGGACTTTGGAGGACCATTTTTCTTTAACAAGGGGACTTTGGAGATCAATTTTATTAAAAACAGAAACCAAATAAGGATATGTGCGTACACATATAGCACAAATTTTCCTAAATAAGAAGTAAATTTTTAAAATTACCCCAGAAAATATGTTAGATGGTTATCTTTATAAGATTTCATTAAACAATGTACACAATTTTATTTAAACACATTTAAATATGCTACTGAAAAAGTAAATAAAGCATTCAATATTTTGGCATTCACCTTGATAATTCTCGTTACAGGTAAACTAGTTGGATGTGCCAATCTCAAAACTTTCTTCTATCTCATACGTACATTTTATAATTTTTTATAAATAGTTACTCATTTTAATGCTTTAATAATTTTAATTTAATACCATACCAACTTTGATTTTCATCTTAAATTTCTGCTTCAGTCAATTAATCTGAGTAAAAACAAATTTCCATCTCTGCACGACCCGATGAAGAATAGAATGATAGGCAGATTTTTTTTTTTTCAAATTCAGGGAGAACCTACTTGCCTTACAAAAAAAAAAAAAAAAAACATACAAAAAATTTAGTTCAGTTCTAGAACTAACTTCATACACTTTTAGGTGGTGCAATATTGTAAATGGCATAAAATTCGCTATTTCAGCACCCCCTTTTGGCAGATTTTTTCAAATTCGGGGAGGACCAACTAGCCATAGCCATATACTTACACAAAAAATTTGGTTCAACTCGATGCATAACTTCATATACTTTTGCTCGGTGCAATATTGAAAATGGCACAAAAATCGCCCTTGCAGCACCCCCTTACGGCGGTTTTTTCAAATTCAGGGAGGACCAACTAGCCATAGTCATACACTTACACAAAAAATTTGGTTCAATTCGATGCATAACTTCATATACTTTTGGTTGGTACAATATTGAAAATGGCACAAACATCCCGATTGCAGCGCCCCCTTCTGGCAGAATATTTCAAAACTGAAGGAGGACCTGCTTGCCACAGCCAAAAACATTCACAAAAAATTTGGTTCAATTCTATGCATAACTTCACACACTTTTGGATGGTAGAATGGCGACATACGAACATACGCACACAGACAGACATTTCGTAAAAACATTTTTTTTGGAATCTCTGATCCCTAAAACGTGTAAATCCTTCGAAAACTGGAAGTCGAAAAAATTTCAATTACAATACTTTCTTTTATTGAAGATAGAAGAAATTAATAATAGTGATCAGCTAATAAAAACAAGTGAGTAAGTGTGATCACAGATCACTCAGAAGGTTTTATTTAATATTCCTTTCGAAACGTTCTAAACTTTAATTAATAAACCAAAACTGTTAATAATGAAATTTGTTAAAAATTAATAATTGTTTATAACGATTAAATTTTTACATAGATGGGGATGATATACGACAGAGAGAATGGAGGTAGAGATAGAGTGGAGAATAACATTATTCATAACCTGGCTTTTCCTTTAAGATATTACATGCAATATTGTAGATTACATCTTTGAAAATTTATTTCAATAGCGTTCCGTGGTGACAGAAAGGGATGAAAAGATGCTAAACGTTGAGATATGTTGAGCAGATTTTTTTTCTTAATTTTTTAGAAAATTTATGAAGTAAGGAACGCAATTAAAATTAAACCATCTACTAATGGTAAAAAAATGAGTTAAGACAGTGAGAAATGGCTGCTTAGGCCAAGAGTTTTAAAAGGATGTGTGAAAAAAATCAATTTTCTGATTCCCCACTCCAAATACACATGCACATGAAGAAATACCCCTAATTGTCTGGGGTCAAAATAGACCCTAGCAAAATGTTGGGCTCGATGAGATAACTCCTTCGGTCAACCCTTCAAATGAGATTGAATCTTGCTGTAGTTTAATTAGGGGTTAAGTTTGAAAATTGCTTAAGTTTTATGAAAATCAGTGCATTAGTTCTTGAGATAGAGCTATTAATGAAATTGTGAATAATACAGCATAACAGTGTCACTTGTTGAGCAATATACACTAAAAACTAATCAGCTCTAGTTTATATCAAGGTCTAAGTGAATCTAAAGTTTTGTGCATTATCTGTGCATTAGTTCTTGAGATACAGTGCTTTCTAACAGACATTTTCTAAAAAACACTAAAATTGTGTTCAGGACCTTCTAAAATGTATAAATCCATCAAAATTGGAAGTCGAAATTATTTCATGTATTCAATATTTCTTTTTGTTAAAATAAAAAAAAAAGTAAAAAAATGTGAAGAGGCATTTTACTCCAACCATTTTCTTTAATATGATTCAGAATTGTGGACTTCAAATTAATTTTTCTTAGTTTTAATCATCTGTTTCCACACAATTCAATGATTCTTTCCATTCAAAAAAGCTTCACTTTTCTTTTTTTAGGTGAGGGTGGGGGGAGGGGGGGAGGGGGGTTGAAGCATGCCAAGGCCCGTTATTGAAGACTAGTCAAACAGTAGTTTTAATATAAATTTTGTTTTCTGCAATTTTTTTAAGAATTTTAATGAGATTCTTAAAATTTGCCTGTATTCTGTTGTGAATTTTTAACATTTAGATTCATGAAAGAATTTCAATTACAACACTTTTTTATACCCATTATAATGCTTTTTTTTACGCCTACTTTAAAAATTTTTGTCTTCTTGGATTTTTTAAGCTTTTAGTGATTTTCAGAGTTTTTTTTTTTATTTTGCAGTGATTTTTTTTTCAGACACAGAAAAAGGGACTTGGGGGACCAAAATACAAAAAAGGGGACTTTTGGGGGGAAAAGGGGACCATTTGGGAGCCCTGCTAATTTCATCAAAGGATCAACGTGAATTTTGACATAGGATCACAGGAAAAACGTGAAATTTTGTCAAAAGATCTTATAAAAAATTTTCTTATCTTAAAAATTTCACAGAAAAAGAGAGTGAATTTAGTCAAAAGCATGAAATTAAGGATTGCATAAAAAATGCAAATCTCATTCGAGGTTTGTGTAAAAAAAATGCGAATACCATAAGTTTGTGTAAAAGCAAGAATTTAGTCAAAAGATCACGAAAAATGCACAAATTTCATCTAAAGATCGCAAAAACATGCAAATTTCATCTTACTATAACGAAAAACGTGCAAATCTCAACTAAAGATAAAATGCTAAAATTTTGTCAATAAATCACAAAAAACACACAATTTTGTGGAAAAAAAAGAGGGGGGGGGGGGAACATGCAAATTATGTCAAGAACTCGTGAAAATGTGTACATTTTGTCAAGAAATTGTGAAAAATGTGCCAATTTTGTCAAAAGATTGATAAAATTGATGAATTTTATCAAAAGATCACAAATGAACTAACTTGTGAAAATTTGGGTTTATGGGACAATTTAGCTTTCATGCAGACAGATATTGCTTGGCAGCAGTACGGCTTTATGTCTCTTTATCACATATTATTGGCTTACACATAGCCTGTTTGGGAACAAATCAATGTTGTTGGTAAAGTGAAATATTTTTGTATAGAGAAAAATTTCCCTGATTTTTGAGTATTTTTTATAAAGTTCCCTGATATTTCCCTGATTTTTCCAGATTGATAAACTTCCCTGATTTTCCTCTGATTCCATGATTTCCAGAATCTGTAGCCACCCTGAAAATTTATGTTTTTACAAAATTCAAGTTTTTTTGACTCAGTTTAATTAATCCCTACCCCCCCAAGAGCCGTAAAATGCCGATTTTAAGACACCCTAACCTCCTCTCTCGAACCCACTTTTAAGAAGTTTTGATTTTCTTTCCATTCATTAAGTATAAAACAAACTCATGAATTGTGTGCAATTTGCTTCAGGAAATGTAACTCTGCACAGAAAGTACTGTTATATTAAATACTTTCTTTTAAATAGATTTTAACTATAGCTTAAACATCTAACTTGCAAAAATGAAGTGCTTATTTTTAAAAAAAATTTAAAAATGAGAAAACATTTATCAGTTTCTTGGAGAATGCACTATGAATATTCAATTATTGCCTTCAATGTTCTTTTAGAACAAATGAATGATTCAAGATAATCTGTACAAAGTGTGAAAAAAAAAGGCCTTAAACTTTGTTCAAAAAATTTCTTATAGTTTACTTTAAATAACCAAATTAAAAAAATTAAAACAAACTTACATCTTATAATAAAATACTTTAGATTCACCAGTAGATGCAGTTGGAATTAAATGTTTATCCAATACATCAAGAATATCTTGGCAAATGTCTTTCAATTCGGTTTCAACCTAGGAAAAAACATCAAGTTATAAAAAACAGATAAGCAGAAATTTATTTTTATGTTGTGCAAATCTGAGATAAAACTGGTAGTTATTAAACAAAAACATAACTTGCAGAACAAATCAAAAAAGCAAAATTTCCTACACTATTTAATCCCGAGAAGTGACAGATATTCAGATAACTGATTTAGTTATTTCAACATTTAATATTAAATTTTGATAACAAATAAGCTAAACCAAATGAACATTAAAAAATAAAAATGAAATTTGAATAATATTATACTTAACCACCCTAAATCTTAGATTCCGTTCAAATGAAATCTAAATAAATTTCAGCCTTTTTCTGAACATTTGCTTTTTAGATTGCCTATTCATTTTGTTTACACCTACCTTAAACATAATATAAAATCTGCAATACAAATATTTGCAAGTTGAGTTTGGAAAAAAAGTCTTGGATTTATTTCGATTTCATTTGAATAGAATCTAAGATTTAGGGTGGTTAAGAATCATATTGTTCGAATTTCCTTTTTATTTTTTAATGTTCATTTGGTTTAACTTATTTGTTACCAAAATTTAATATTAAATGTTGAAATAACTAAATCATCTTAATATGTGTCACTTCCCAGAATTAAATAGTGTAGGAAATAAATTGTTTTTTTAATTTGTTCTGTAAATTATGTTTTTATGTTATATCTCAAGTTTTTTAATAACTATTGCATTCAGATGAACCCATTTCAAAATTACCTGAAGGTATCTTCAGGATTTCCTTTATGTGGTATCGTATCACAATTACTGATGCAATTTACCTAGCGACATCGGAAATGAGCACTGGTGCTTGTATAGTTTTCAAATCTGAAAACAGGAACATGGCTGCTTCCATATGAGTGGCAATATTCTATACTGTTAAAAATTTGGAACTTTTGCTGCATCATCACTCCATAGTTTTTATAAAATATATCTATTTTGACCATTGAGAATGCTCCATAATACAGTGAAATAATTGTTTTTTATAAAAGTGGTGGAGTGATGATGCAGTAAAAGTTTCAGATTTTTAACAGTATGTTCAGACTAGGGATGCACCGAATAGTGATTTTGGCCGAATACCGAATATTCGGCCAACAGGTGAACCGAATACCGAATATTCAGCTAGCCGAATAGTAATTGTTGGGCCGAATACCGAATATTCGGCTTTCCAAATACTTTTTATATTTCAAAATTTAAAGGTATTAAAAATTTAAATGATACTTTTTAAAACAGTTTTACATAATATTTAATAAAAGAAACTTACATTTTGATAAACAAGAGCTTTTTATAAGAGCATTTAGTATTGAAAAAAAATCTGCCTTGAGTTATTTAATAAGCACAATTATGAAACTTTAATAAAATTTTCTACGAATCAAAACAAACATTTTAAAATCAAAAAATGAAAAAAATGGCCGAAGAAAAATTTTACAGTCTGATAATTGTCCTTTTTAAATAACTCAAGGCAGATTGTTTTCAATATAAAGTACAAATACTCTCAACTTAATTCTGAAAAAAGTATGTTTGGCTCATAGTTCTTTTCTTATGAATGGTGGTATTTTCCACCCTTCCCATCATATCATATTTTACAGAAATCAAAGCATGCGAGTTGAAAATATGTTATCTTATTTATTGTTAACGTAATAAACAAACACACAAGTTTTGAACTAGAGTGAGATGAAATACAATGTACTTATGACTCAATAAGTTGATGATGGTTTCATGAACAAAAATTGTCTGCCTTGATAGCTATTACTAATCTCAAAAGTTTTTTTTTTCTTTTAAAGGACTTATTTGGGGAAAAGCAAGAAACAGATTATTTACTAAGCAAAATTTAGAAACTTGTATCAGCACATAATTTATTCCTAAGTCGAATCCTAATAAATCACCATTTTAATCCTTCTCATGGTTAATTTTCTTAAGTTATAATTTACAAACACGCAAATAAGTAATATAAAAACAATCTATTTTATTTAAAAAGCATTTTGTTTCTAATTATTTTAAATATAAATTAAAAAATTAACAGTTAAAAGTAGAAATAATGAAAAGTTTTTATTAAGTATTGGATTCGGCCGAATACTTTGATATTTGGCCATACTGAATATTCGGCAGGCTGAATAGTTTCATATTCGGCCAAGCCGAATATTTGGCTCAACCAATTAGTTTAATATTCGGCCTAACCGAATATTCGGTAACATGGCCAAATACCGAATATTCGGTGCATCCCTAGTTCAGACTGATTTCACAGACCCCGTTTTCCAATCTGCACAATATGTGTAAATTTACTATTCCAAAACTTGACGATAGTTGCCTGAACAAGTACTATTATATGAGTGCAAGAAGTTAATTAGCTTCACTTTAATTGCAAGCTCATAAGTACTTCGCCCCTTTCTTTCCTCTAAACACTGTAAAAAATATGACTATTTTGCTGCATCGTTACTCCCCCACTTTTATAGAATATCACTCTTTTGGCCAATGAGAATGCTCCATGATTCCCTGATGTAGTTGTTTTCTATAAAAACAGTGGAGTGACGATGCAGCAAAATAGTCATTTTTTACAGTGTACACTTAACTTGATAACTGAGCCTGAATCTCATGACAATATCGATACACATACAATGTACTTTAATTTCTTTGTGCATCTGGCATAGAATGGACCCTGATAAACAGGCACTTGTGCTCTGAGATGTAAGGGTACTTTAAATGTAGATTTTCAGCTTTTTGACACCTATTTTCGATGTGGATAAGCATTGTTGTAGATTTTTCATTTTGGTGTATACAAGAATTTATCCAGTTAAGATTTCTTACTTTGGAAACTCATCTCTGCAACAGTGGCTATGATCCATATATTTTTTTTTTTCACTGTTTAGCAAAATAAGATTGACCAATCATAAGCTTGTATTTTTGCAAACTTTTCACTGTTTGAAGCGAGGCTAACGTGAAAGACAGGCTACCGCGGTGCTTTCCATGTATCTTTTTTTTTTTTCTTTTACAGACTGCTGGAGTCATGTGATACTGTGGGGAAAAGTTTTTCCCATCCATTTCTATTTTTATTTAATTTAAATATCGTTTTGTAAAGCCAAAATGGAACTTGCAATTCTTGCTTACTTTTTCCCCGCCGAATCGGCGTTTGTTTACGTTTTTCAATGGCGCGGTTGAGTTGTTTCGTGTCGTGCTCAGTCATGGAGCGTATTCAGTAATTACTACTTGCGATCGCATTCGCCTGTATTAAAGTTTCTTTTAAGTTACAAATATTATTTTGATTTAATTAAGTAACAAAAGCATTTTTAAAGTAATTTTCATGTTTAAAGTAATTTTTCTAAATGTATTTAATGAATTTAATTGAATGATGAAAAAAAAAAAATGTTTAATGTAAAATGTTAATTATCGTCTGACTTATGCAAATTGCATAGTCGCTTGTGATTGGCTAGTAGGTTTTCGTTCCAATTTAAAGGGACAGTTTTCATGTTTTTGGTGTGGGTGAAATGTGTAAGCAGTTCGAATGGCGTTTTAAAGATGGTTTTCAATTCAACACTCTATTTAAAGCCTTTTCCGATACGTTGAAGTTAATTTAACAATATTTTGAAGTGCAATTTTGAAGTCCGCGTTACTTACAAAAGATATGTTTAAAAGGTTAAGTTACTCTAAAGTCAAGAGCAAGTTCCATTTGTGGCCCCTGTTATGAGTTTCATCTGTGATATAACAAAGTATGTTTTTCCAAGGTATCCTTATATCTTCAATAAATATATTTGAAAGAATTTTGAGTCGTCGTTTACTGTAAGTATTTTGCATTTATTTTATTTACAAGAAGTTAAGTTGATAGAAGTTTTGTCTAATTATGAAAAATAACTTGAAAGTACACATTTTCTCTACTACATTTTCTACAACTCTGCTAAATTTCTCTAGTAATAAGTAAGGGGCTCCATAACCCCGCACAGAGGTTATGGGCCCAGAAGCTCTTGCAACTGCGCAAATTTATTATATATGTAAGAGAAAATGGTTTTGAAAAATTTCTTGTTGAAAATATATATTATTGAAGTATCTGAATGTGTAATTTATGTGTATGAATTCTAATATATATATTTATTGTTTGAAATTAAATGAATAATGGCCACTGCACCTGATACAGTAATATTAACTAAAGATAACTATCAAACTTGGATAAGATTTATTAAATGTATATTGCAAACTGAAGGGTTATTTACATGGGTAAAGAAAAGTGAATGGCCAGAATTTACTGATTTAAAACCTCTTGACAAGTTTAAACTTAACCAATCAAAACAGAGAGCAGTAGGAATTCTGAAAACGTATGTTAGTCCAGAAAGTGCATTAACAATAGGGCATTTAGATGATCCCTCTGAAATTTGGGAAACTTTGAAATTAACACTAGAAATTCCTGGTAGAGCAATAAAATCCTTTCATGTAAATGAATTTAGAAATTTAAAAATAAATCCGGACGAAGATATTCCCTCATATATTGCTAGATTTGAAGAAGCATATCGCCGTGTAATTGATTCCGGAGAGGAAATTGCCGAAAAACATAGATGCTATCAGTTAATAGAAAGTTTACCAGAAAATTATGATTATTTAATTAGGGAATTAGACCGTCTTTCCGAAGATAAATTTAAATTTAATGATGTTAAAGATGAAATTTTAAAAGAATGTTCAAGACGAGATGTAAGAGAAAGATTGCGTAATGAAACCCTTATGGCTGATAGAAGCGCTCATATGTCAGGAAAAACTTCTCCCGAATCTCATTTTCAAAGTAGAAATAATTTAAAATGTGAAAACTGCGGGAAAAATGGTCATTCAGGTAGAAACTGTAGAAATCAAAAGATAAGTAAAAGGGTTCAAGAAGTAGACTTAGATTCATATGTTACTGAATTAAAGTATAAAAGTAATGATTCTTGCAAAATTTCCCCCCCTTGTTGGGAATGGACCTTGGATTCAGCGTCTACCTCCCATGTCTGTCAGAATAAGAATTTCTTTACTCATCTAAGAGAACCACCAGAGGGTGCAGTAGTTAGAATGGGAACCACACCTCATAAGGTTAAAGGAATTGGTAAAGTTAGTTTTAAAATTAAAGAAAAAGATAAAGTGTCAATTGTAAATTTACATAATGTTTTGTATGTTCCAAACATACATAAAAATTTAATTTCCATGTCAAAAATGGATAAAGCTGGTCTTCATGCTACTATGGACCGTGGGTTTAAAGTGTTTGATAAGAATTGGAAATATTTATACACAGCCACTCTAAAAGAAAATTTTTATGTTTTAAAGGCAATTAGAAATTATGATGACACTGAGGTTAAACCTAATGTTAAAAATCCATGTTCACAACCTTCTAGTAAACCTTCTTTAAGTTCAGATAAAGTGAAAGTTTTTGCACGTACTGAATCTTGTAACTCTAATCCTAAAAGAGTTTATACTCAAAATAAAGCCAATACACAAGAGTCAAATTGTCTTTACAATATTTCATATGCCAATGATCGTAATAATATAATGCTATGGCATGAAAGGCTGGGACATTGTAATGTTAACTTGATTAAGAAAATGTTTCGAGAAAACTTGGTTCAAGGCTGTAGTCCATTACAGGGGAAGGAATCTCCTTGTGAACCTTGCATTCTTGCCAAAAATACTAGATCAACTCATCCTAGGTTACAAACCATTCGATCTAAAGAAATTTGTGAGTTGATTCATAGTGACATATGGGGGCCAGCCCCAGTCACTTCAAGGAACGGGCAACGTTACATACTTACTTTTATTGACGACTATAGCAGAAGAGCATTTTGCTATCCGCTACGCTCTAAAGATGAAGTTTTCATAAAATTAAAACAATTTATAACTTTTGTAGAACGCCAAACTAATAAGAAAGTTAAAGTGATAAGAACGGATAACGGCTTAGAGTATTGCAATCAACAGGTCAAAGATATGCTAAATAAATTAGGAATTAAACATGAACGAACCACGATATATAGTCCGCAGATGAACGGAACAGCGGAACGTTACAATAGAGTATTGTTCGATGGAATGAGAACTGTTATGAAAGCAGCAGGTATGCCAGATAATTTATGGGTAGAAGCTGTTATGACCATAAACTACATACAAAACAGAATTTTTCATACTGGTATTGAAGCTATACCTTTTCAAAGATGGTATGGAACTAAACCATCCATTCGACACTTAAAGCGTTATGGCTGTATCGCTTATGTACATCAACCAAAAGCGAAAAGGAACAAGTTCCAGTCTCGAGCGAAGAAAGGAATATTTGTAGGATATGGCTTAGGATCATGTGGTTATCGAATTTATTTTCCAAGAGAAAACACTATAGTAGAGTCAAAACATGTAACGTTTGATGAGGCCCAATTACATGGCTATCCTGAGCAGAAAGTAACACATCGTTCTTTTGTTGATTTTACAAGTGATGATGACTTCTTTACAGGTCTAGATAATCTACCCACAACTGACGAATCTGTTAAACAGTTACCCTCTACTTCAAAAACTTCCACTCAAGAAGAGAATTTGATGGAACCAGGCTCTCTGGGAAAAATTGGAGGATGATGTGTCATCTGAAGATGAAGTTCCAGAAATTTCAGAAGAAAAGGAAGAGCCACATTTTATAGGTATCTTAAGACAAGAAAGAAAGGGATAACTAAAGGTAAATTAGATGTTTATTTATTGTCTCCTACTGGTTCAACACTTAGGTCAATGCCTGAACTTTTAGAATATTGTAAAGCAAATAAAAT